>CM076580.1:732449927-733649927 GCA_034641835.2 Pinus albicaulis
AGGGCTGCTGGCTGCCTTCCCCTCTTTCCGCTCCTCAATGTGTCATCCCTCTGCGCTGCAAGCTGCTTAGATGCCAGAACCATAGAAGCCGAAAACGCTTCCCCGTGAGGGGAGTATTTTCAGGAGCGCGCTTCCGAACTCATAGAAACGCTCTCCCCGGCCTTTTCAGAGCACTTCCCAAGGCGAAAAACGCTTCGGGAACAAAAAACGCTTTCTGCTGGGCGGAAATTTTTTTCAATGAAAAAAACGATTTGTTTAGGGCCAAAAATGGGTTTTAGGGCTGATGTGGAGGTAAGGGAAGCATTGACATTTCATGGTAATGTTAAATTCTTAAAGTAAAAGTGACATTTCCTTTATTTTTCATTTTCATCCTTTTACTTAAATTTTTAACATTACCATGAAATGACTCGAGATGTTTAAGAGTGGTTTCGACCTCATTGGATTTCATATGGAGAAACTAGAATTTTAGGTTTCACTCAAAATTCAGTAGACTTAATGGTTTTCAGGGTTTCATGGTTTGGGAATTTGCAATGTTTCCATTTGATTCTATCATGTGTAAGGGTATGATATTGGCATTTGATCAAGAGCATGAAGTCCTTTAAGAACCTTGATGTACCCTTCAATCAAAGGAAAACAACCGGTTAGGCATGCTAATCTTTTTCTACCGCATTTTAAGGTTGAGGAGATGAACCCTTCACTCAAACCAAAATCATTGGTTAGGCATGTTAAACTTTTTCAATTTCTATCATGTTACAAGGTTGAGCAATCCAAGTCTGAAGACTTTGAGCTAGATGATGTTTATGTATCCCTTGTTGATGATCCCATTTCTAGTAGCGATGAATCAATGATGAGTTTCATGAGAGACCATGTTGCTCAGTGATTTGTAGTTTTGATGTCTATTTTTGCTACTACTATTACTACTACTACTACTACTAAAGTTGTAGAGGAGTTTTAGGAGTCCTCAAACTCTGAGCCATATTATTTATGTAGCTCATGTTGATGATCCCTTGTCTAGTAGTGGTGATGATTTTGATCATGATGAGGAGTGATCATGTTATTGATCACTAATATGTAGTCTTGTATTAGGCCAATGGCCTCATAGCTTGTAGCATTGTTTTTGGACTTTATGGGCCATTTTGAGCCTCATTGCTTATGTATTTTTCGATGATATGTATTGCACTCGGTGCCATTTTGATATATTCACCTTTGCATGGTATATAAATGAGCAAACTTTGCATATTTTGTCTCTATTGGCTTGGAATCATGGTTGCAAATCTTAAAAATATTTTTTTTATTAAAAAATAATTATTTAATGTATTTTTTTAAAAACCGGTTCATTGAGATCTGACGGCTCCCGGTTAGACCGGTTCCGGTTAGAAACCCAGTTCATTAGGTCCACCGGTCCGGTCACCGGTTCCGGTTTTAATAACCATGCTCACACAAATCCAGAAGTACAAGAGGGGTACATGAAGGCATTGGACAAGTTGGTACCTGACAGGGAGGAGTGTGCTAGATTGCGCCTTGAATTAGGTAAATACTTCAGTTGCACTGCTAACTTTGGTTCTTTCCATGCAATGGAAGACAGGGACAGATTTGATGCTCTCACATGGTGGGAAGCATATGGCGGCATGGGACTTTGCCAAAGTTGACTAAAAAAGTTCTCTCACAGGTTGTAAACACTTTTTCTGCAGAGAGGTGTTGGAGCACCTACAGCTTCATACACAATGTGAGAAGAAACAGGCTGAATGAAAACCGAGTTGAAAGCTTGGTTTATGTGCATTACAACTTGAGGTTGTTGAGCCATTACTGTGATCGGGCAAATGAGGATCAATCATACAGAGTCTGGGACAACAACCCAGAGGATGATAATTTGGAGGACGACACGTTACATCTGGAAGAATTGGAAGTAGAACTTTATAGGGATGATGATGAAGCATCAGCAGCACCGCCACACACAGGGCCAGTCCCACCATCTACTGGTAGCAGTGCGGGTGCCAGTGCTAGTGCCAGTGCCAGTTCTCGATATCACACTATTGTTCCTTTGCAGATCCAACCTCCACCTTCTAGTCATGGTCGTGGTACTCCTGAGAGTACTAGAAGACCACCATTTCCTCGCGGCTCGCACAAATTAGACATTTCTCGTGGGCATGGCAAGGGGCCAGCTAGTAGATAAAATAGATTTGTTGTTTACTAGTCTTTTCTGATTGTTGTTGACAGTTGAACAGTTGAAACTTGACTCTTTCATATATTTAATGACAATTTAAGTTTGAAGTTTGAATTTGAAAGGTGAAACTTTGAAGTTGGCATTTATAAGTTTACAAGTCATTATGAATTATGAATATGATGCTTCATGAAAGTTACATGGTGATCAATGAATCAATGATGATAAATGTTATATAATATCAATGATGATAAATGTTATATATTGAATTCTGATATCAATGAATCAATGATGATAAATGATATATATCAATGATGATAAATGTTATATATTGAAATTTGAAATCAATGAATCAATGACAATAAATGTTATATATCAATGATGATAAATGTATATTGAATTTTGAAATCAATGAATCAATGATGATAAATGTTAGATATTGAAATTTGAAATCAATGATGATAAATGTTATATATTGAATTTTGAAAGCTTGAAACCTTCATATTGATGATTCGCGAGACTCAAGAGTCAATATGTTGTATGCTTCCAACTTGTGGGCGTGGTTGATGAAGATTATAACTTCTAGATGATTTTCAGATGCGGAGAGATCTGAATTATGTTTTTAGTATGTTTTTTATGTCTGACCATCATTCTACATGTTTTATTTATATATATGCATCAAAATATATAATATATATATATATATATATATAATCGCTCTCCTGAACGCTCCGACCGTGTTTAAAAATGGCGTTCCGCGCTCCACTCCCGCCCTCCCCTTCCAAGTAACCTTGCATTGGCACATGCCAGGAGACTACGGAAGGGGTATGGCTTGCTGATGTCCACTTGTTGTCCATTTTTACACGATTACTTTAATGACATATTGTACTAGAAGGCTAGGGGATGCATTGGATCTTATACAAGATTGCAGATGGTGTCCATTTGGGTTTTGTCTCCCTATATGGGGTCCTAACCTCCTAGAGGGCTACATTGGCACATGTAGGGTGTGTGTAGAGAGCCATGGGCCTCCACAACAGCAAACAGCACTCCATGGATCCCCACCGATGTCCAAAGATTACTAGAGATCCACCTTAGGGACGAGAACGATGCTCTTGGTACAATATGCCCAACATGCCCAACAGGAGCATCACACACTTGGCAGGTATCCCAGGACTTGCACAATGACATGGTAGCGTTCATTCCATCATTTGAGCCCTTACAGATGATCTACAACCATCTTTGACTCATATGGAGACCCATGGGGTCATTGGTGTGCCCCCACACCCATTGAGAGCACCACAGGTCTACTACTTTTGGACATTATCAAGCCTCTTGGAGGGCCCCACGACATGCATAGATTATTATTCGACCTCCTGAGAAGCTTATTATTTCATTTGTGAGCTAGTTTGGTGGGCTTGTCACCAAAAGTTAGTTAATTTGCACATTATTTTATTTTTAGGGGCTAATGTAGGCCCATTAGGTAATTTGAACTCCTAGTTGGTGTATAAATAGGAGTTGGATGGATTCATTTGTATCATCGCTTGACTTGGGATCTCTCTCTCTTAAGATAATTTCGCATTTTTACCTTGGTGGAGATTTTTGGATCATGGATCAATTTTGATGTATGGATTTGGGTTATTTCTATCTTGGAGCTTCTTATGCGCAAATGTGATGTTGGTTGGATATACTCTCTAACATTGTAAGTTTAAATTTGATGTTATTTTTTCTGTTGCATACTATTGGATTTCGCTACAAATAAGGCTAATCGCTGCATGATTTAAATGTGGAACTATGTGTCTATCTCACTTATTCTATGTATGGGCCATTGTTAGATGAATTAAATGTCCTAGAGATCAATTTATCTCAATAAGCTTGCACCATTTGTATGAATTATAAATGCTTGAAAGTCACTTTTCTTATCTTTCCTTTAACATTGGACAGAATTGACTTTCTGGGCCTCCTTGAAAAAGAAACCGAATTCTTCTTCATTATTATCCCTGACTCCATATCCACAAGTGAATCAGGCATTGGTCCCTCACAAAAGGGTGAACATTTTCCCCTTTTTTTCACATTTTTCCCCAGGTCTAACCCCATTGTGTCAATTAGGTTATCAATTTCCCGAGAATCTAACCACAGGAAAACTTTGATCTCCTAGAGGCAACTGTGCTGGTGGGTCCCCTCACTCTCCTTTCGAATTTGGGGCAATTCTGATGGTGGAATCTCCGGATACCTCAAGCCCTAGCTCTAGGATCAAGTTTTGCCTAGGTGTTCCCAAGGCTAGTACCTATTTGGATCAATTTGACCTTTTGAAGTAAAAAATCTTATTCGATCCTTTCCTCTTACCTTTTCCAGGATAGGAACATCATTGGTTGTCGAATTCCATCCCCGAACCTGGGTCGGGTCCACTTGGCCTCGTGTGAGTCCCATTCTTCGTCAAACCTGATTTATCAAGGACTACTTGGGAATCCAAGTCCCTAAAGGATTTTAGGGATTGATAACCTCTTTGTAACTTTCATTCTTCGACCTCAACCCTTCAATCCTCACCCCCTCTCCCTAGAAGATCAAGTCCCTTGCTTAAAAGGGACGTAAGTCTCATCCTTCATTCTATCCTAGGGAAAGGGTTTCTAGGGTCACTTCACGCCTATTCATTGATCTATACTTTACAAGTGACTTCTTGATCTACCGAGTCCCTCCCATAGGTGAAAGTACGAAAAGAGCAAGGAGTCTTAGTTGTGGTGACAATGGGTTAAGTCTCCATCGTTGCCCTTGAGCTAGCAGTTGCCCCCATAGGAACCCGGTTTGAGTGGCAACAGGCTTAAAAAGAATTTTCCCTAACTTTATCTCAAGAGAGTTGTTTGGTTTTCTTCACAATAGGAAAATTCATGTGGTCATAATAGCACAAGGACTATATATAACAAAAGAAGAAAAAAAATCAGCTCTGATGATGAGATTAGACTTAGCTAAGATTTCTAATAAGGTGAGCTAGTTAAATAATAAGATTATTTTATTCAAATTGGGATGAGGTCTCAAGTAGTAAATTGAATTATAGGGTGCAATTTCTCAACTTTCTTTGTCGTATTGGTTAACAGGTCAACGTCTAGTTTCTTCTATCCTACTAGGGGTCTAATGCAGGGATGCCCTATGCCTCCTTATTTAGGTTGATTGCAAAAGGTTTGAGTAGAATGGTAAAGGAATAAAAAGGGAAGGTAAGGGTATTAAAATGAGAAATCATTTTCCCTCATCTCATTTACTATTTGTAAATGGCGTGGTTTTGTTTGGCATGAGAACAATTAGGGAAGTACGAAACTATAAAGAAGTCATACAATAAGGCAATAGCGATGTAGGTGAATATTCATAAATATTCGGTGTTATTCAATGGCCTGGAGGTGGGCTTAGACAGTTTGCACATATATTGATGTGGGGTTAAAATATCTAAAGTTTTATTTAAAGCCTACTAACTGGATCTTCAAGGATTGGAACTATCTTTGTGAAAAAAATGAAGAGAGAATGACTAACTCCTACTACTAGTGGTTATACGAGGTTGGCAAGTTGACTTTAGTCAAATTAATTTTGGAGGCAATACCTATTTATTGGCATTTTTGTTAATTTTGGGCATCTAGGTCCAAACTCCATGTTGCACTGCTCATATGACGATGGTCATATTTTTGTTGGATTCCTCTTTCGGAGAGGTGCAAGATTGATCTAAAGATCATCTTGATCAAAGCAGCAGAAAATTGATTTTGAATTTATTTTCCACATGTGCAAGGTCGGCCAGATTTATCCCACATGCCTGAGAGATGTGTCACACACCCTCATTGATGAATATAAATTGGAAAGACTTGGAGGTCATTTTCTCATCATCTCATCACACATTCTCTCATTGTGATCTGATTGGTTTGATAGCCTTTGGAGGCCTTTTTCCCACACACGTGTGGAGCGAAGTTGCTGTTTTCTGCACTGATCTGTTTAGGGATTTCTGTTTTTTGCGTTGATCTGTTTAGGGCTTTTCTATTGCAGCGTTGACCAGCATTGACCATGGTCAACCCTTGGTCGTTTGACCTCAATCTTCTGCAGAAATTCCGATTTTAGGTCGTATAACTGGGCACTAAAATCGAGGAATTCTTGGTTGTTTGACGGAAGCCCTAGTTTGCTGCGTTTGACTTTTTTGAAGCTGCCTACGTTGACTTTTCTGCGTTGTCCCTGGTTTGACTTGCGTTGACTTGCGATGAGCTGTCTTTGAGGGCTGCGGGTGTGACACATGAAAGTGTTGGCTGACCGAGAAAGACTTTGTTGGTTGAAGCATCTTGTTGACCGCCGTAATGCCACAATATCTCATATCTTTGCTAGACAAAAGGAATTGTAAATCTGATCTATATTTGGCTTGTCTTCTATTGATCTATTATTGTGTTCTATCAGCATTTTACTTTCAAGTTTATGTGATTGCTATTTTGTATTGGGCCTAAGAAAGATTGAAGTAAAAGTGCATCAAGCACAGAACACCATGGTTATCTAAATTTAACATGGTATCAGAGCTGAGGTGAAGATAAAGTCCAAGACTCCAAGCTAGTGTTAGAAGCTATCTCTGAAGGAAAAAATCCTATCAAGGACAAATGGCCTCCTCAACCTACAAGGGTTTCAAGGCTGATGATAAATTGACTGATAAGTCTGATTATCATGCATGGAAGATGTCCTTGGATTTGGCAATAGAAGATCAAGATGTCATGGACTATGTATAGGGGAATATTCAGGAGCCTCCATCAAATGGAGTTGTTGCCACGAAGACAAAGTATAGAAAAGGGGAAATCAAAGCAAAGATGATTATCCGGGATTCTATTCATAAGCACTTGGTTTCTTACATTTCTGAGTTGAAGACATCTAAGGAGATGTATGATAAGCTGGTGAGCATGTTTAGGGCTAGCAATGTTAATCAAAGCCTCTTCTTCAAGAATCAATTGAAGAATATCAAGAAGGGTAAGGATGAATCTATTCAATCCTATTTTATGAGGCTCGTTGAAATCAGGGATAACCTCCTAGCTATTGGGGAAGCAATATCTAATCAAGAGATGGTTCTTATTGCACTTGTAGGTCTCCCCTGTGATTGGCATGTATTCAATTCCACTATTCTCAATAATAATGTGATTCCTGATTTTGATGAAATATTGACGAGATGCACTCAAGAGGAAACAAGAATGATGGAGTACGCCTCTAATGGTAATGGAAGTGACCCTACTGCCTTTGCCACTCATGCAAAGAAGAAGAACCATGGTGGCCCGAGAAATTAAAACCATGGTAGAGCGGGGCCCAAAGGAAGGAAGGGAAGATGTTACACTTGTAACAAGACTGGTCACTATGCAAGAGAGTGCCCTAATAGAAGGGACTCTCCCAGGGATGATGACAACAACAACTCAAGAAGGAATGGCAGGAACAACAGGTTCCAAGGAAAAAGGAAGGCGCCCTCTAATCGTAATGGAGATGGGCAACCTTTCAAAAGGTGAAGAAATTCCAGGTACGATGAGTCTAATGTTGTTGATAATAAGAGAAATGATTTTATTCTTGTATTTTCCCTCTTTGTTGCATCTCCACCCAACGCCTTGGATGTATGGATGTATGGTTAATTGATAGTGGTGCTTCAAGGCACCTCACTAGTTATAAAGAAGCCCTTTCTGATTTGGTTGAAAAGGATACTAATCTGGAAATTATCCTTGGAGATAATGCCACCTATCTCGTGAAACGGACAAGGGCTGTGACCCTCCATTTATCTCAAGGTCAATTCATCCAATTACAAGATGTGTTTTATGTACCTAATTTAAAGAAGAACCTTGTGTCCATTTCGGCAATGGAAGACAAGGGTTTAAGGTGGCATTCGTTGATGGAAAGGTACTTATCTAGAAGAAGAACTTCAAGGAAGCTCTTTCTATTGCTTTTACAGTTGATACACTCTACCAAGTTGGAAGAATTCCATTGGGGGCTATGACATGTGATACAACTCTTCAAACAGAGTTATGGCACTGGAGATTTGCACACCTTCATTACAAAGCACTTCCCGAAGCAAGGAAGGTGGTGACATGGATGCCCAAATTGAGAGATGATCATGAAGGTATATGTCAGGGTTGTGCGAAAGGGAAACATACAAGGAGACCATTCCCCTCAAGTGTCACAAAGACAACTGATATCTTGCAGTTGATACATTCTGACTTATTTGGTATGTTGCCTGTGACATCCTTGGGAGGACGTTCCTATTACATGACTTTTACAGATGACTTCTCCTGCGAGACCTGGATATATTTTTTGAAGAAGAAGGATGAAGCATTCAAATGGTTCCGTACCTTCAAGGCCTTGTTGGAAAATCAAGCCAAGAAGAAAATCAAAGTTTTGAGGACCAACAATAGGACTGAGTATGAGTCAAATGAGTTTAATGACTTTTGTAGAGAAGCTGGCATTAAGAGGGAGACTACAACTGCGTAAAATCAAAGTTTTGAGGACCGACAATGGGACCGAGTATGAGTCAAATAATTTTAATGACTTTTGTAGAGAAGCTGGCATTAAGAGGGAGACCACAACTGCGTACACTCCTAAGCAAAATGGTATTGTTGAAAGAAAGAACAAGACCATTGTGGAAGCTGCCCGCGCCATGCTATGTGACCAAGGTCTTTCGAAGTTTCTATGGGGAGAAGCTACGAACACTGTTATGTATGTTCAAATCAGATGCTCACATTCCGCTCTGGACTCCAAAACTCCCGAAGAAGTATTCTCTGGTAAGAAACCTGATGTTTCTCCTTTTAGAGTTTTTGGTTGTCCTGTTTACTTTCATGTGTCGAAAGAAAAGAGAAGCAAGATGGATGCTTCTAGAAAGAAGGGAATGTTTCTCGGCTACAGTGAAACTTCAAAGGCATATAGAATCTATGTGCCTGGTCAAAGAGAAGTAGAGATATGCCATAATGTCACCTTCGACGAAGATGTTGCCCTCAAGAAAGTAAGAAATCTTCCCAGTTCCAAGGAAGACAAAGAAGATGAAGAAGCAGGGAATTTGGAAGAGCCGAAGGATGACCTGATGCCCCATGTTGAAGGACTTATGGATCCCATTGATCCACCTCCTTCCAATAAGAGAAGGCCCTCATGGCTTAGGGCTACTCTCGAAGATGTCGAGAGACATATTGCCCCAAGGGGTACATTCTGTGAAAGCAAGAAGCCGAAGAGATACCAAGGGTATATGGCAGCCATGAGTACGATAGTACAATCTGAACCTGGATCATTTGAAGAAGTCGTAAAGCATCAAGTTTGGAAGGATGCTACGCACGAAGAATATGAGTCCATTATGAAGAATGATGTCTGGGAAGTGGTCCCAAGACCGGAGGACAAATCTGTTATCACCTCGAAATGGCTCTATAAGATCAAGCATGGATCTGATGGAAATGCTGAAAAGTACAAGGCAAGATTCATTGCCCGAGGCTCCTCTCAAAAAGAAGGCATAGATTATGATGATATATTTGCACCTGTGGCCCACTATACCACCATCTGATCTATTATTGCCCTTCCTGCGACGCAAGGATGGAGTCTACATCAGACAGATGTGAAGACCGCTTTTCTACATGGATCTATGAAGGAAGAGGTGTATCTAGAGCAACCTCTTGGGTTCGAAGTCCGAGATAGAGACACCCATATATGCAGGTTGAAGAAAGCCCTCTATGGGTTGAAGCAAGCCCCCGGGGCTTGGTACGAGAGGATAGATAGCTACTTGATGAAGTTGGGCTTCACTCGAAGTAACGTTGATCCGAACCTTTATTTTAAGGTTGATAGAGAAAGGCCTCTTATTTTGGTTCTCTATGTGGACAATCTCTTCCTGACAGGTGTTGACCCTCTCATTCATCAGTGTAAGAGGGAGCTAGCTTTCGAGTTTGAGATGAAAGACCTAGGACTGGCAGAGGCCAGGCAAGATTTTCCTTTCTCAAGGAAAATATGTCGTGAAGTTGCTGGAGAGATTTGGTATGGTGGATTGTAAGTCTGCGTCAACACCGATGGAACTCAACTTTAAGAAGTTGAGTGGAAACATTGTTGGGCCCATGCTAGCAAATCCTACCGAGTATCGACAACTCCTAGGGGCCCTGATGTTCTGAGTGAACTCCCGTCTAGACGTATGTTTTGCAGTGAACACTTTGAGTCAACATATGGTTGAACCTCATCACATTTGCTGGATTGGTGCCAAGAATCTGTTGAGATATCTTCGGGGCACAATCAACCATGGCTTGAGATACACTGTTGGGATTTTGAGACTCCATGGATATACTGATGTCAATTGGGCTGGCAGTGTGGTGGATCGCAAGAGCACATCTAGATGTTGCTTCACCTTGGGTTTTGCTTCAATATCTTGGATGAGCAAGTAGCAGAAGTCGATGGCTTTGAGCACCGCTGAGGACGAATACGTTGCAGCGAGTATGGCCTGTTGTGAAGTTGTTTGGCTGCGAAAGCTCTTCAGTGAGTTGTTCGAGCATGTGCTAGATACCACCATTATCCTTTGTGATAACCAGAGTGGGATTCGTCTTTCTGAGAATCCTGTGTTACACAATCGATCCAAGCATATTGATATCAGGTACCACTTTATCTGAGATATGGTACAACGAGGCGCCGTAAGGCTCGATCATATAGGAACTAATGAGCAAGTCGCGGATATTCTCATATATCCCCTAGGGAAGGTCAAGTTCCTAACCTTCCATGAGAAGCTTGGAATCGTGGAAAAACCCTATTCTGAGGGTCTTGCTTGAGTTGGACTATGAGCACTCAGAGCTCCAGGGGGCTTGGGGATAGCTTCTTGGAGCTAAAAGCACTCATGGGGCTAGGCTTGCCGAACCTTGTGGTGCTTCTGCCCCACCGTTATGATATTGAGTTGGTTCGCCTCTCTCTGATATGTGCCTCGCACGCATCCTACCCATGGAGTTTCGGACTCATGGGAAGTACCTCTCATTTGGCCAATGAGGTGGGAAATGTGGATAGAGACCATAGCAAGACCGATGGACGCATCGAAGATTGTCATACTCTCTATGTCTAGGATGGCATGTGTACAACACCTTGATCTGGGATCAAGTATGATGAGGTTTTATCCTCTAAACTGACTTCGGGTCAATAAACTAACTTCAAGTCAGTAAACTAACTTCGGGTTAATATGAGACTCTTTTGAGTCCGAGAGAGGTTTTTACCTCTAAGCTGACTTCAAGTCAGCTGTGTGTGATGTCTTTGTGACTCACCTTTTGTTCTGAAATAAAGAGCTAGCAAAGCAAGTTACGGTGGGATGACGCACGATGTTTGGTTTGGTACATGATGGATGGCACTTGTGGACAGATGGAGTTCTCCCTAGTTGCGAGGGAGTGTTAATTTTGGGCATCTAGGTCCAAAATCTATGTTGCACTGCCCATATGACGATGGTCATAATTTTGTTGGATTCCTCTTTCGGAGAGGTGCAGAACATTGATTTTAAATTTATTTTCCACAGTGTAATGTCGGCCAAATTTATCCCACGTGCCTAAGAGATGTGTCACACACCCTCATTAATGAATATAAATTGGAGAGACTTGGAGGTCATTTTCTCATCATCTCATCACACATTCTCTCATTGTGATCTGATTGGTTCGATAGCCTTTGGAGGCCTTTTTCCCTCACACCTGTGGAGCAAAGTTGTTGTTTTTTGCGTTGATCTATTTAGGGCTTTCTATTTTCTGCGTTGATCTGTTTAGGGCTTTTTAGCTGCATCGTTGACCAGCATTGACCGTGGTCAACCCTTGGTCGTTTGACCTCAATCTTCTGCAGAAATTCGAATTTTAGGAGGTCGTACAGCGGGGCAATAAAATCGAGGAATTTCAGGTTGTTTGATCGAAGCCCTAGTTTGCTACGTTTGACTTTTCTGAAGCTGTCTGCATTGACTTTTCTGCATTGTCCCTGGTTTGACTTGCGTTGACTTGTGATGAGTTGTCTTTGAGGGTTGTGGGTGTGACACATGAAAGTGTTGCCCAATCGAGGAAGACTTTGTTGGTTGAAGCATCCTGTTGACTGCCGTAACGCCACAATATCTCATATATTTGTTGGACAAAAGGAATTGTAAATCTGATCTATATTTGGCTTGTCTTCTATTGATCTATTATTGTGTTCTATCAACATTTTACTTTCATGTTTATGTGATCTATTATTGTATTCTATCAACATTTTACTTTCAAGTTTATGTGATTGCTATTTTGTATTGGGCCTAAGAAAGATTGAAGTAAAAGTGCATCAAGCATAGAACACCATGGTTATCTAATTTAACAATTTTTTAGTTTACGTGCCAAAAGGAATGTTAGAAAAAAAATAGAAAAGGTGCATTAGCTTCATATGAACAAGAAAAAGAGAAAGGGAAGTAATATCGTTGTTTAAGTAAAAAAACTTTTCAAAACCAAAGGAAGGTAGGGATTAGAAAATATTCATCTATTTGAATAAACTTTATGAAATTTAATTTCCCAATGGAGGACAGAATAGCATATCCAACCCCGTAGGCTATAGTCTTTCATAAAGGGGGAACCCATTATCCAAAGTGTTGGGGCAACATTGGGTAAATTTCGGGGTAGCTGGGGCAAAAACCCCAATTTGGGGATTGCACATGAACCCCTCACATTAGATTAAGGAAGAGAAACCCCCCATGAAAAATCTATAAATAAAGGGGAGATGGAACCATTCTATCATCATTAAATAAATTGGATTGAATTGTCTTTGTTTTCTTTGAGCCTAAAGCTCTTAGGATATTAAGACCCCTTTTTGTTTAGTTTCAGTGTAGGAGATCCCACCCTAGCTAGTCACTACTTTTCTTTGTTATGGCACACCATATTCTCTTGGAACCACTTCGATCTGGTTGGCTAGCAAGGTTGAAGCCTCAGATACTATGATCTAAGCAAAGGCCCCCAAACTCGACCCTAACTGTGACCCGTAGTTGGTTAAATTCAAAAAGGGTATTTGAAGTCATTATGTGCTCCTTTTAGGGCAGCAACAACCTTTTTCTAGCAACGGTGGCAACTGGTATTTACGTTGAAGTGTGAATCTATCACAAAAGAAAAACTGGGTCAGTTATGTTTTCAAACAAGCTAAAGCCCAAAATTAGGCCTAGGACCAAATCAAGAAGAAAATCATCTGAGGCAGCAAGTTGTCTAAATCTATAGGATTTCCAAAATCAACTAAAGTCACACTTGGTCAACTTCTTTGTGGCACCAAGAACGATCTGAAGCAGTGACGTCTTGACCTAGGGTAATTGCATAAAGCAGAAGCTATATATACTGCCCAGAGATCCCTAAGGATTGTGAATCATAGGCAAGGTCTCCATCACACCTAGGTTGTAGACTTGGAACAAAGAACGTGAAATACAGGAAGAAGAAGAGATTTGGATTTGTGGAAATAATCGGAACCCACTGGAACAGCACATACCATCACAAGTGCATGAAAAAGTGAGTTGAAATTAGTGTGTTGCTTGCCATTAGACATTAGGCAATGAGCTATAAGCCTATAATTGGTGTAGTTATAGTAGGATTGGATAAGTAGGCGAAGTGTTGAATATTGATTTTGAAATCAAAATTATACTTTAGATTACTGGTTGGAGGAATTATTATTATTTGTGTTGAATTTTCCTTGGGTCCTACCTCTGGTCTATGGCTAACCAAGCATACAAACACACTAGGAACCCCAACATAGTACTTTGCATAGCATAAATCTACGACAGTGAAACCAATAAAACACACTAGGAACCCCCACACATAGTACTTTGCACAGCAAAAATCTACGACAGTGAAATCAATAAAGTACAGAGATATTGGGCCCAAAGCTCAATTTTTATTAATCCATTAATAAACAATCATGGGGCTCCCGTACCAAGGATCATGGCCTTTAAGATCACTAGTACAACTAGTATACATAGTATACAGTTAAGGCTTGCAATTTGTTCCATCAGATCTAAAATCTCCCCAACACAATAAGAACAAAATACATGACATGTTGTAGCCCTCCTTTGCTTCCAGCCCTTTTTGTCTATTGTCCTTGGTGTACCTTGTTGTCTTTTGCTTCCAATAACCACAAAGAAATAGCTCTAACTCCTTTGTTTAAGCAGCTACTTACAATGGCTTTTGTCCTTCAAAGTCACTGCATAACCAGCTCCAAATGGTTTCAAACCCTCACAGTAGATTTTGTCCTTCAAGATAACTGTATATAGGCTCTCAAACTTTGTTGTCAAATTCTCCTTGATGAACAGACTTCAAGAAAGGTACTCAGCAATCTCTTCCTTCTTAGAATAGCAATATCATTATGCCTTGCTAGCCTCTACACAGGTTTGAGGCAACTCGATCTGCTCTTACAAGCCACGTAAGTGTGAAAATTCCTACACCTAGTAGGCTGCAGCACTTACGATAATTCTCCTATTTGTTAATTCCTTTCAACAAATTATTTACAGTTTTCTACTGTAAATATCGAAAACTCATACACTACAACCTTCACAAATTAAATGCGGAAAAATTACAAGTGCGGAAACAAAATATGAGCAAGAGTAAATCATAGACACATATGACACCGTTGTTTTTGGACTAATGTCCCTGAAAAAACCTAATGCAGGAAAACCAGTGCAACAGTTGAGGGTTTATTTATTATGCAGTAATTCTGAATACAATCCGGGATGCCTTTTTGGCCATCCACACAGAGAATCTGACTGACAAAGAAGCTAGTGAGATTACCTCACACTGACACTAGAAGCCCAAACTGCCCAAACCCGAACTAGCAATCCCTCCACTGCCTCTGGGCAGTCTCTACATCACTCTGCGTGGGGACTGCGTAGCTTCTGATTGTTGGTTGGATCTGACCTTCTGGCCCCTTCCAGTCTCACACCCTAACTCTCCGGCATTGGATCTGACTGATCCTCAGTTGAATCACAGACTCCCTCAAGGCTACTGCGTTGTCTCTACTGGTTGTGCGTAGCTGCTATGCTGCCTGTCTGCATACTTCTCTCTGTCTTCTATGTTGTGTATTCTCTTGCTCAGGAAAATCTCCAACCGACAATTATCTCTGACCCTCTCTGCGAGAATCCTCTAGATCGATCTTCTCCTTGAGCACTGCTCACTAAAGAGTTTCGATCTCTGATTCGTTCTCTGTCTCGGTGCTCTTTCCAAATGCCTCGTCAAGTCCTTCTTATAATCTTCTCGTTGAGACTTCAACGACCGAGATTAAATCATTAATCAACGGCTAAGATTAAATTGAATTGATCTTCGTCTTCTCTAGAAGATTCACACTCTATTTTAATTAATATCCTTCAATTATTTTAATTTCCTAAGTCTAGACTTAGGGTCCCATTAAAATAATTAATTATTTTCATAAAACATGATTTGAGTAGAATTTCCCAAAACGCTTTATGGGTTCTTTGGAATACATGTGCCTAAGCCTCCCTGCAAATTTTGAGACTTAAATCACATTCGATGCTACCACAAATCAACAGTAAGCCCTTCAGCCCCCCAAGCAATATAGGCCCTCAAACTTTGTTGTACAATCCTCCTTGATGAATAGACTTCAAGAAACATATTCAGCAACATCTTCCTTCTTAGAACAACAATATCATTATGCCTTGCTAGCCTCTACACAGGTTTGAGGAAACTTGATCTGCTCTTACAAGCCACGTAAGCCCTTCATCACCCCAGTTCTATTGTCTACAACCCCGCGGCCTCTTTAAACAAGCCTCAGCCTAGCCTTCCAGAGACCTTAAGGCCTTTTAGCCCTACTCCTAGACTCCTGTAGCTTTTCAGCCCTGCAACGAGGGCTTCAACCTACCATGGACAGTGAATAGAACTTAGCCTTCTTCACTTTTCTCCAGCAAAACCTCACGCCAACCCTCCCTTTGATCAGCCAGCAAAATAATAATAACTCAGCAACCTTCTTTTGATCCTCTAACACGTAGAAAAGTAACTCGACCTCTTTCTCTAACTCACAAATCTCAAACCAGATTTAACTCGTCCCTCTTTGAAGGTATACAGCGCTCCTTCGTTGGCTTGCTTGTTCACACTAAGATCGATTGCCATGATTTGGCACTGTTCTCACTCATGGGTACCCTTCTATCTTTCCCATGGCCCTCCTTCGGTACTTATATTCACACTAGCTGAGGCACTCAATCTCCTTCAAAGGCTTCAGCAGCATGGTACAGATCTTCTACATTCGCCTAGATCAAGCCTTAAACCAAGCTCTGCTTGATCTCTAGCCCTCCAAAACCTCAACCCTCTTGCTCCTTAGTTAATCCCTGACTCGGCTTCATAGACCAGATGATAAACTTGTTGCGGTCTTATTCCAAGGGTAGATCTCGACCTCCATGAGTAGAACTTGGCCCTCCACTAAGGCACACCTTGCACAAGATAAGTCACATCTCTCTTATGTACAAGAAACCTCTCCTTTGGCTCTATTTATATTTTTCTTTTGAAGTCATTTAAGAAACCTCTAGAACTTTAGGGTTTTAGCCTCTCAACCCATTAGAATAAAAAATTTGTTTCTTTAGGTCCCAAACCCATTGCTTTGGGTCCAAAACCCCAATTTTATGAAAATTGCCCAACCAATTTTACTATCTTATTTTTGTGGATGACTTCTCTCATAAAAACTAGCGATCGAGTCGGGTATAGCTTGCAGTCATAGCCGGTCGATCACAGCCAGGAGAGCTTCTTACATAGCCCCACCCTACTACACAAGTCGGACCTCGAACTCTACCCCCGGCCTCTATCTCTCACATAAATTTGAAGCCATAATGCCGGTCGGCCAATGTACAGAGCTATAGGCCATTTCATGAAGTTTCCACATGGATAGCGCCCTTAAGCAACTCTTCTCTTTGCACGTGTGATAGGAGGCCAAAATTTAAGGTCAAAGGGCAGGACAGATTTCAAAATTCTTGACAGTGTTGACCGATGTTCAACCCTTCATCTTTGATTGCAGTTTTCAATCGAAAAATCTGATTTCTAGAGGCTGCATTCATTGGCACAGAAATCGAGGCATTTGGAGCAGTTTGACAGAGGTTGACTTTAGCATTGACTTCAAGTTTTATCGCAGATTTTACAACAACGTTGACTGGGTTTGACTTGACTATTTTGGGTCGACTTTCTCTCTCTTGGAAGACCAATTTGTTTGATGTTGACCAAGCTGTTTGGAGGACATTTTGGAGCCCCTTGACCAGTGTTGACTTTCTAGTTAGGGCTACAGTTGACTGCTGATTTTGACAGGACTTTTTTGGGCAAGTAATTTTGATATTTGTACTCTCTCTCTGCTGAACAATTGAAGAATAATAAAAGGAATTTGATCAAAGGGTTTTCCCCAAATTGGGGTTTTTCCCTGGCATCCGCCAAATATTGTGTCCTTTTTTCTTGTCTTGGCTTGTCTTCTGCTTATTGTTTATCTTCTATCTTCTATTTGCATTTACTATCAATGTTAATGTGATTGCTAATCTGGAAATTGTTATTGGGCTAATAAGGAAAATTGAAGTAAATTGCTCTTAAGCATAGAACATACCATTGTTATCTAAACTTAACATGGTATCAGAACCCAGGTGAGGACAAAGCCCAAGCAAGAATGAGAAAGAAATCACTGATATCTGTTGGACAAGGACAAGATTTAACGGCTTCCTCATCTTACTTCAAATCTGAGGACAAGGTCAATGATAAATCTGATTATCATGCATGGAAGATGTCTCTAGACTTAACTTTGGAATAGAATGATGTCATGGACTATGTGCAGGGAAAGATTGTTGAGCCTCCTTCAAATGCACCGGCTGCCACTAAATCTAAGTACAAGAAAGGTGAGGTCAAAGCTAAGAAGATCATCAGGGATTCCATTCAAAAACATTTGGTTGCTTATATTTCCGAGTTGGGCAAATCTACGGAGATGTATGACAAGTTGGTTAGCATGTTCAAAGCTAACAATGCAAACCAAATCCTCTTTCTCAAGAACAAGCTGAAAAACATCAAAAATGATATTCTATCTATTGGAGAAGCTATTATTGACCGGGAGCTCACCCTTATTCCCCTTGGAGGTCTTCCCTGAGTATGGGATGTATTCAATACCACTATCCTCAACAATGATAGCGTTCCAAGTTTTGATGAATTGTTGACTCGATGCACTCAAGAAGAGACAAGGATGATGGAGAGATACATGCCTTCAAATAGGGATGATCCCAATGCATTCTCCACTCATGCGAAAAGGAAGAACAATGTTGGTCCAAGGAAACAAGGTCAAGGAAGACAGGGATTCAAAGAAGGAAGAAAGGAAAGATGCTTCAATTGTAACAGGTTTGCCCACTATGCTAGAGAGTGTCCTAATAAAAGGGGTACACCATGAGATGATGATCATAACCACAACAATTTCAAGGGAAATGGAAATCAAAGAAATAACAGGTTCAACAACAAAGGAAAGAGAAATGCTCCAGCTACACGATATGGAGATGGTCGACCTACTAAGAAGTCAAGAAACTCCAGGTATGAGGAATCTAATGTTGTCGATAAGCAAAATGAATTTAATCTTATCTTTGCCCTCACCACTCCCTCTCCTCCGGACACATTGGACAATTGGTTGATTGATAGTGGTGCCTCAAGGCACTTCACTGGGTACAAAGAGGCCCTCTAAAATTTGATTGAAAAGGAAACCAATTTGGAGATCATACTTGGAGACAATGCCACCTATCCCGTGAAAGGGACAAGGATTGTTACTCTTCATTTAAATCAAAGGTGAAATACTTCATCTACAAGATATATTATATGTACTTGACTTGAAGAAGAACCTAGTATCTATTTCGGTGATGGAAGATAAAGGGTTCAAGGTGGCATTTATTAATGGGAAGGCATTTGGCAAAGAAACTTCAAAGATGCTTTTACTCTTGGATTTAGGGTTGATAGCCTTTATCAGGTTGGAGGAAGTCCTTTGGGATCCATGACATGCAACACTTCTCTTCAATCCGAAATATGGCACCGTAGATTTGCTCACCTTCATTATAAAGCTCTACCTGATGCAAGGAAGATGGTCACAAGTATGCCCAAATTCAAAGTTGATCATGAAGGTGTTTGTCAGGGTTGTGTCGAAGGGAAACATGCAAGGGGACGATTCCCCTCCAGTGATAGTAAGACTACCGACATTCTACAATTGATCCATTATGATTTGTCTGGTATGTTGCCCGTAACATCTTTGGGAGGATATTTGTACTATGCTATTTTTGTGGATGACTTCTCTCGCAAAACTTGGATCTATTTCTTGAAGAAGAAGGACGAAGTGTTCAAGTGGTTCCGCTCTTTCAAAGCCTTGGTTGAAAATCCAACATGGAAGAAGATCAAAGTATTGAGGACCGATAATGGAACCGAATATGAGTCAAATGAGTTCAATGACTATTGTAGAGAAATTGGCATTAAGAGGGAGACCACTACTGTATATACTCCTGAGCAAAATGGAGTTGTCGAAAGGAAAAATCAAACCATCATTGAAGCTACTCATGCCATGCTTCATGACCAAGGCTTACCGAAGTTCTTATGGGGAGAAGCTTCCAACATTGTCATGTACGTTCAAAATAGATGCCCACATCAATCATTGGATTCCAAAACTCCCAAAGAAGTTTTCACCTGTAAGAAACCTGATATTTTTCACATTAGAATTTTTGGTAGTCCCGTGTATTTTCATGTGTTGAAACTTGAAAGAAAAGAGAAGGAAGTTGGATGCATTTAGGACGAAAGGAACATTTGTGGGCTACAGTGAAACTTCAAAGGCATATAGAATATATGTGTCTAGTCAAAGGGAAGTGGAAATAGGCCATGATGTCACCTTCGATGAAGATGTTGCCCTTGAGAAGGTTAGAGATCTTCCTATTCCAAGAAAGGGCAAAGATGAAGATGTAGGATAGCATGAAGAACCGACAGATGAACCGATGTCCGATGTTGAAGGACTAATGGATCCCATTGATCCACCTCCTAGTAAGCCTCAAAAAGGAGACCCTCACGACTCAAAGACACACTCGAAGATGCCGAGAGACACATTGCACCAAGGGGGACATTTCGTGAAACTAAGAAGCCGAATAGGTACCAAGGGTACTTAGTTGCCTTGAGCACCATTGTTCAATCTAAGTCTGGCATGTTCAAAGAAGCCATGAAGCACCAAGTTGGATGCATCTTGGAAGAAAGGAGCATTTGTGAGCTGCAGTGAAACTTCAAAGGCATATAGAATCTATGTGTCTGGTTAAAGGGAAGTGGAAATAAGCCATGATGTCACCTTCGATGAAAATGTTGCCCTTGGGAAGGTTAGAGTCTAGATATCTTCCTTTTCCACAGAAGGACAAAGATGAAGATGCAGGAAAGCAAGAAGAACCGACAGATGAACCAATGTCCAATGTTGAAGGGTCGATGGATCCCATTGATCCACCTCCTGGTGAGCCCTCTTCCTCAAAAAGGAGACCCTCATGGCTCAAAGACATTCTCAAAGATGCCGAAAGACACAATGCACCAAGGGGGACATTTCAAAGTAAGAAGTCGAATAGGTACCAAGGGTACTTAGTTGCCATGAGCACCATTGTTCAATCTAAGTCTGGCACGTTCGAAGAAGTCATGAAGCACCAAGTTTGGAAGGATGCAATGAACGAAGAGTATGAGTCGTTCATGAAGAATGATGTCTAGGATGTGGTCCCTAGACCCAAGGACAAGTCTATGGTCACTTCTAAGTGGCTTTACAAAATCAAACATGGAGCTAATGGGAGTGTTGAAAAGTTCAAGGCCAAGTTCGTTGCTCGAGGCTTCTCTCAAAAGGAAGATGTGGACTATGATGAGATATTTGCACCGGTTGCCCAATATACCACCATCTGTTCGATTATTGTCCTTGCTGCCTCTCAGGGATGGAATCTACATCAAATGAATGTCAAAATTGCTTTCTTACATGGCTCGCTTAAGGAGGAAGTTTATGTAGAGCAACCCTAAGGGTTTGAAGTTCTGGACCGAGAGTCACATGTATGCAGGTCGAAGAAAGCCCTCTATGGGTTGAAGCAAGCCCCTAGGGCTTAGTATGAGAGGATCAACAACTATCTTATGAAGCTAGGGTTTACAAGGAGTTAAGTTGATTTGCACCTTTACTTCAAGGTTGAAAATCACAGGCCTCTCGTTTTGGTGTTCTATGTAGACGATCTCTTTCTGACAAGTGCAGACCCTCTCATTCATCAATGCAAGAGGGAGTTGGCTTCTGAATTCGAAATGAAGGACCTAGGGTTGATGCACTACTTCCTAGGCTTGGAGGTCTGGAAAAAGCCAGGTGAGATTTTCCTTTCTCAAGGAAAATACATTGTGAAGCTACTTGAAACTTTGAAAGATTTGGGATGGTGGACTGCAAGTCTGTGACTACTCCAATGAAACTCAACTTCAAGAAGCTATGCGGAAGTGCTGCTGGGCCTGATTTGGGAAATCCTTCCGAGTATCTTCAAATCGTGGGGGCCTTGATGTTTTTGGTGAACTCCCGCTCGGACATATGATTCGCAGTGAATACGTTGAGCCAATTTGTGGTCGGGCCTCATCACATACACTGGATTGCTACCAAGGATCTTTTGAGATATCTCTGGGGCCCGTTGTGAAGTTGTTTGGTTGAGGAAGCTCTTTAGTGAGTTGTTTGAGCAAGTGCTAGATACTACTGTGATCTATTGCAACAACCAAAGTGGGATTCGTTTTTCAGAGAATCTCGTGTTCCACGACTGCTCCAAGCATATTGATATCAGGCACCACTTTATCCGAGATATGGTACAACGGGGAGCAATAAGGCTCCATCACATTGGGACTAATGAGCAGGTCGCAGATATTCTCACGAAATCCCTGGAGAAGGTCAAATTCTTAACCTTCCGTGAGAGACTTTGAGTTGTGGAAAGACCCCCCTATGAGGGTCCTGCATGAGTTGGACATTGAACTCTGGGAGTTCCAGGGGGCTTGTAGGTATTTCTTGGAGCAATGAGCAACCATAGGGTGAGTGGTTCGCCTTCCCCTAGTGGTGCGTTGTGTACAGGATGAATGGTTCACCTTCCCCTGTGATACCCCATTATGGTTTGCATATGCATTGGATGAGTGGTTCGCCTTCTCCTATGGCATATGAGCATGATGGTGGTTCACCTTCTCTTGTTGATGCCCCAGCATACATCCTACCCATGTAGCCCGAGACTCATGGGAAATACCTCTCATCTAGCCAATGAGTTGGGAAATGAGGATAGAGACTATAGCACTACTGATGGACGCATCATGTATTGTCGTACTCTCTATGCTAGGATGCATGGTGTTCAAAAACTTGATCTGGGATCAAGTCTGATTGAGTTTTTACCTCTAGACTTTAGGTCAGTGGAGAGTGGCAAGGTCTTGTGACTCACTCTCGATCAATTCTTCTTCATTATTTCTTCATGGTTCAGCAGAGCAAAGCAGATCAGGGATGACAGAGATGGTACAGATTGGCAGATGGATTGGTAGGTGGATTTCTCCCTAGTTGAGAGGGAGTGTTAAAATTGGCAACTAGGGCCAAAATCCACCTTGGTCAGCTTATATGATGGAGATGATATTTTTATTGGATTCCTCTTTTCAAGAGGTGAAGAATGATCTAAAGATCATCTTGTTTAGATGAGCAGAAGTGTGATTTTGAATTTATTTCTCACACATTTCTCGCACGTGCAAATTGTCAAGGTCGATAGAATCAAATGTAGGCTCATAAAGCCCAACATATGTGTCTCTGCACCCTTAGCAAATTGTATATATAAGAATGACCTTTTCCTCAATTTGGACATCACTCACTCATCACATCTTTCTCTCTTCTCTCCTCATTGGTTATTACAACACTTGGAGTAGCTCTTCTTCTCTTCGCACGTGTGGCACGATGCCGAAGATCTCAGGGCCAAAGTGTAGGACAAATTTCAGAATCATGGGCAGCATTGACCGAGGGTCAACCCTTCATCTTTAACTGTGATTTTCTGGTAGAAAATCTGATTTCTTGAGACCACATTCATTGGCACAGAAATCGAGGCATTTGGAGCAGTTTGACCGAGGTTGACTTTAGCATTGACTTAAGGTTTGACCGTAGATTTTACAATAGCATTGACAGGGTTTGACTTGACTATTTTGGGTTGACTTTCTCTATCTTGGAAGGTCGAATTTGTTTGTTGTTGACCAAGCTACTTGAAGGACATTTTAGAGACCCTTTGACCCGGGTTGACTTTCTGGTTAGGGTTGTAGTTGACTGTTGTTGACTGCGGATTTTGAAAGGACTGTTTTGGGCAAGTTATTTTGATATTTGTACTCTCTCTACTGAACTATTGAAGAATATAAGAAGAATTTTCCCTAGCATCCGCCAAATATTGTGTCCTCTTCTCTTGGCTTGTCTTTTGCTTATTGTTTATGTTCTATCTGCATTTACTATCATTGTTAATTTGATTGCTAATCTGGAAATTGATATTGGGCTAATAAGGAAAATAGAAGTAAATTGCTCTTAAGCATAGAACATACCATTGTTATCTAAAATTAACAGTTAGCCTCCTCCTCCCCTTGTCCACACCTTGGGTCGAGCCTAGAACGATGCCCCGGAGGTTGATGTAGCTAAAAAGAAAATAAAAGGCTTAATTTGGCCACTCTCAATAGGAAATGTACCACAAAATGCAAAAGACGGCCAAGACATACAGATTTAGCACGTGGGCAAAAGCCAAACATGACCTATACCCCTTATCTATGGCCATCACCCTGGTTCCTATGGGCCATAAATGAGCCCCCTCCATCATTAAGGAAGCCATGGTTGTCCCAACCCCTGGTGGGCAATGAACTGCCCCACCTCAAAGGGGGTATCTACTGCTATATCCTACACATCAGGCTCTCATCCCCTAGAGCCCCGAGCAGTTATGAAGAAAACTCAGTCAAAGGAAAAAGGCATATGAAGAAGGGTGTAAAGACAAAGGTCGGGGTAACTCATGTACAACGATTTTCTCCCTACTACACTAATATACCCAGGTGTGGGCTTCCCTTATTATAGCCACCCTTGTACCATGGCATGTGGCTTGGAGAATTCCCTTGATCCCCACTCCAGACCATCATTATATCACTTGCCACCTACCTCCAGATGGATGTACCATGGACATGTCACCCCCTTTAAATGATGAAACCACCTAATAGGGTCCTTGGTTAGCCCCCTTATTGAGCTTGGAGACACTTGTACATGCCAAAGCCCACTATGGAAGGGTATGCAACCATGAAGTGCCCCATTGATTCCATGATTTGTAAGTTCTTTTACTTGATTACTCCAATGATTTGTTGTATTGGAGGGAAAGGGGACGCATTGGATCTTATGCAGGATTACAGGTGGGTCTCCATTTGGGGCTTGGTCTCCCTATACGGGGCCCAAGCCCTCCAGAGGGCCACATTGGCACTTGTAGGGTGAGCGTTGAGAGCCATGGGCCTCCACCATAACAGAGATTACTTCATGGATCCCCAACCTCGTTCAAAGATTGCTCATGTTCCACCTTTTGGATGAGGATGATGCATCTAGATCACCATGCCCAGTCAGCTTCACATTTGTACCACATACTTGGCAGAGCTTCCAGGGTCCAGATGAGGATGTGTCTCACTGCATGAGACGAAGGGAGGGCTTATGACATCATCCTAGCCCTTACAGATGGTTTTCAAGCAGCATCGATCCACTTGGAGACCCATGAGAATGTCATTGTGCCCCCACACCCACTTGGGAGGACCACATGTGACTTGCTTGGAGATCAAGGGGCCAGCCCCTTCATCACCTATTCATTATGGCACGTGAGGGAGCTCATTTGGCCTTGCAACTACCCTTCTAGCTATCTTTCTATCATTTCAACCCTCTTTAGAGGCTAATTATTCCTATTATGGAGCTATTTGGTGGGCCTATCACCAAAACTATTGTTATTATGCACATTATTTTATTTTAGGTGTTAGGCCATTTGAATACCTTAGAGGATAGTATAAATAGAAGAGAGGCATTCTCTCTCATTCATCATCACTTGGATTGGATTTGTATCTCTTGAAAGATTTTCGCACTTTTCACTGGGTAAACTTTTTGGAGTATTCTTGATGCACTATGATGTGTGGATTTTTGCTATTGTCTTTGGAGCTTCTTTCTAATGCAAAGTTGATGAATGGATATACTCTCTCTCTCATGTAAGTTGAATTTTGATGTTATTCTTGTTATTTTATAGGTTTACTGCATGTTGTTGTTATCATTATTCTTGTATGGGTTAGAGTAAATGTGAAATTCTTCTAGGGACATTCACCCACTCTCTTCAAGTACAACACATGCATTAAATCACTTATTCAAGGTTCAAGTATAAATCTCTAATTACTTAGTTGTTTCCCTTGAGTAGGCTAGCAAAGGTTAATTAGGGCTCCTTAGCTCACAAAATTCTCGATCTATGTGTATCTTGACTTCATTAATCCCAAGCAATATGGCCCTGATCCTCGTATCCCTTTGGTGGTCAAATTTACCTCTCTTTCCTTCACCTCTCCAAATTCTAGGCCTAACCCTAGTAGGTCACCTATGGCATCACATAAATTTCATTGTAGCCATCCAAACTCCTTGATTTTTGGTCCACTACTGCGTTGGGATTTTCTCTAGAGGTCCTCCAAAGTTCAAGCAATTCTGACAATGGAATCCCGAGATATAGCAAGCCCTAGCCGCAAGACCAACTCTTGCCCTAGGCTGATTTTGGGTTAGTGTCCTCATTGGGATCATTGCATCCAAATTTCAAGAAAATAGGTCTTTTATCTTATTCTCCTCCCCAATTAGGTCAAGCCAAACCTTGAGTGATCAACTCCAAACCCTCGACCTAGTTTGGGTCCACTTGGCTTCTCTGTGGTGCCACAACCTTGTAACTCGTATTCAACAAGTATTACATAAAAGTCAGTTCTCCACGAGGATCCTTAGACCTAGGAAGACTCTTGTCAAGAGATATTCTCAAAACCTAGGCTTGAGTATCCTCTTACCCTTCCTAGAGAGCCTATCACCTTGCTTCTTAAGCAAGTAAGCCACATAAAACTGAGTCTCTCTTGTGAATGGGCTCTATGAATCACCCTCTATCCATTCATCGATCCACTCATCCTTATAGATTGAACACTTAGCAGCTCACTCATACCCTCTGCAAGGGTGTACAGTAGTAATACACAGCATAGTAACAGAATTAAAATTCAATGGTTGTAACCACAATGGAGTATGTCTTAGTCGTATCCTCCCTAACAGAGTTAATCCTGGGTTTCTTATGCATACAGTAAGGAAAACTGTAATGCTTAGATGAGCTCCCCAGGTATCATTGTCCATCTGGACTGCTAGACTGCTAATAAAACTGTGTCATGCCATCGAAATGTGATTTTGCTGAGTGACTACCATGTGTTACTATGAGAAATTAAAATAGACCTGCACATGATATTTTGGACATCATGGCTCTTAAACAAGTGTTGTTTTGTTAACATAAGATTGGATGCATGAAATTGCCACATATTGCTGGTCATGTGAACCCATTTGTGTGACCCTGGGTTAGTTTACACCTACATTCTCCTGCTCACCAAATTTTAGAGGATGGGCTTGTTTCACTAAACTAGGCAACATCACACCGTGACCAAAGGACATTGGTAACAAATCAAACCTTAAGAGTTGGCAGCTTAATGTACTTTCATTGGGTATGCTGATTGTTTTTCATTTCAACTCAGTATTTGTATTCCTGGAGTAACGTTCTTGTAGCAGAGTTTAGAATATGGACTATTGTGGAACTATCACTGGCCACTGGATGTTAGTGGTAGCAACAAAACCAAACACCCATAGAGTCAGTCCATGCCATATGTTGAAGAGAAATTGGAAGGAGCCTCAGTCCAATAAATAGATAGATCATGAGAACTTGACCCTAGTACGGACCGTGTTCTCCTTGGAAACCAGCAGATATCGGTTTTGTAGACATGTTCACCACAGAGGAAATTAAGGGTGAGTGCTCAACAATAGGGCTGACACAGCAGGTGTTACAGTCCCTGCCTTTCAAATTTCAAAGGTAAACTCTGTATGTTGACACTTGATCATATTCACTTTAGGGCGGTTGGCATGATATAGTTGTTTTGAACCCAATCATGAACTCCATGGGTAGCAGTCATACACCAATGGTTTTTTACATGGCTTATCCAACATTGGATAATATTGACATTTGCATGGGATGAGTTGACCTGGTAATAAATTTAGGTAGAATTTGGTAGCCAGGATGAGTTAAACGTTATAGTTGTACATCTTAGTAATGTTGTTGAGTTGATCCTAGCAATAGGCAACAGGGTTGCTTCATTCCATGATCTAACATGCTTGAGGATTGCTAGGAAGGTGTGACTATTGGTTTATACCTATTCTAGCTGTGTGTGTATATATATATGTGTGTGTGTGTGTGTGTGTGACTATTGGTTTATACCTGTTCCAGCTGTGTATATTTATACCTGTTCTTGTGGAAACAAAGAGGATTCTAATAAATATGTAGCTTCATCCAACCAACTTCGTATATTCTAATATATATGTAGCTTTATTAAAATCCATTTTGTTTCCACAAGGTTCTGTTATATACCTGCATGTTGGAAATCACGGTTGAAGTAATGTTGTGCTGCATTTTCCTAATTATTTGTTGTTTACATACACGGAATAGTACTAAGAGTTACCTTATGACTCAGTTGTATGCACCCCATGTTCACCATAGAGGAAATTAGGGGTGAGTGCTCGACAATAGGGCTGACACAACAGGTGTTACAGTCCCTACCTTTCGAATTTCAGAGGTAAACTCTGTATGTTGACACTTGACCATATTCATTTTAGGGAGGTTGGCATGATATACCTATTTTGAACCTAATCATGAACTTCGTGGATAGCAGTCATACACCAATGGTTTTTCACATGGCTTACCCAACATTGGATAATATTGGCATTTGCATGGGATGAGTTGACCTGGTAATAAATTTAGGTAGAATTTGGTAGCTAGGATGAGTTAAACGTTAACATTGTACATCTTAGTAATGTTGTTGAGTTAATCCTAGCACTAGGCAACCATCATCATTCTTTCCATGATCTAACATGCCTGAGGATTACTAGGAAGGTGTGACTATTGGTTTATATCTGTTCGAACTGTGTATTTATTATATATATATATATATATATTTATATATATATATATATATATATACACGAAGTTGGTTGGATGAAGCTACATATCTTTTAGAATCCATTTTGTTTCCACAAGGTTCTGTTATATACCTGCATGCTGGAAATCATGGCTGAAGTAATGTTGTGCTGCATTTTCCTAATTAGTTGTTGTTTACATACATGGAACAGTACTAAAAGTTACCTTATGACTCAGTTGCATGCACCCCATTATGTCAAAACTAACTATGCACGCACTTACCATTCTATGAACAGCACATGATGTGTGAATTGGATATTACAAGCACATGATTTTAAGCATTAATGAAGCACGGACTTATTGGAGTAGAACCATGCACAGTTTCAAAAGTTTACAATAAAACTCTACTATTCAAGGGCTTGTAAGGTGACATACCATGCATATTTTAGACCTAAGACTTTTGTGATCCATAATGTAGAATAATGTCTTTCGGATTAATCACATAATAAGGATTTGGTCCTTATTATGTGATTAATCCAAAAGACATTATTCTACATGCATATGTTGTTAATAATACATGTTGCAAACGAGATAGCACGTTGCACCTGTAGGCTATATGGTTACCCAGATTCGACATTTGTACAATTCGAAGTTGATAGTGCCTGATAATGATTGTATGAGGGCAATACGTAATAAAGTGCAGAATTGCTTCTTTAACTGCTTCTTTACCTTCAGCACAGATTTCTTCACTGCCACATATCATTGCTACATTGACCTCAATGCCTATAGCACACAGAGTGTAAGTGAATACAAGGATGTTGCATTACATGTCATGCTAGCAGGTGGATTGTCTTGACTCTACAGTTTTTAAAGCCAAGTTTATAACTCATTTGGTGGTGGTTATTGCTAAGTTGACAACCCTTAACAGGGACATTGATTGTTTAAACGAAGACACCTGTGTGTAGATTTATCAAAAAGGGTGACTGACACACATGTTCTGATAGCTACAATGGAAAGTTGGTGTAGGGTCTTATGTTTAAGGGTATGGTGAGACTTAACTCCCTAGAAGTGCAATACACCCTAGAAAGGAGGGGAGCGTGTGAGGTTGGCAAAAGAAAAGACGTATTTCTTTTAGGCATTCCTTCCTTGATTGTGTAGAATCTGGTTTATGGTCACCAAAGGCTGGCAAAGATAAAGACCTTATTTGCATTTCCTGCAACTAACAAGCACCAGATACTCTGATGGAAGTGCCACTGCTTTTCATGAGAGCCTGCTACCCTAGAGTATATATTCTGAAGATGATCTACTTTCTCAATATGATTATCGGATACTCTGCTTTATCTAATACAGTGGCATGGGGAAGTTGTCATTTAACTGCTGTAGATTTTCTACAGTTCTTAAGGAGTGCCAGTTTTGTAAAGATTTTAACAGTTTGGATGACACAATCCTTGTTTTTATATAATGATGCATTGAAAGGGTTTATTTAAAAAAAAAAAGATAATAACCATAAATAATAATTTTTGGGTAGGAATGATCAACAAGCAGGGTCAATTAATGCCCCAAAAAAAACACTTAGGGTGAGGAATAGCATCCATAATCATCCAGCAAGTGATGTGATGAATATTGAAGGAGATGAGGAGAAAGTTCAAAGTGCTCAATGAGGCAAGTGATCTTCAAAGTCATTAGAGAGAGAAGGCCATATAATGAGTGCAAGGTTTAAAGTACATGAAGGTGACAATGAATGGCAAAGGAAAGTTCCTACCATCAAAGAAATGAAGGTCAACATGACAACCAGTTCTCGTGCTAGTAGACATGTTGTTGCTTCTATGCCAAGTAATGGTACACATGGTTCAAAGAGTGTGGATAATAAATCAGCAGGGGAGTCTCACACTCAGCAATCTCATGGCTCGCATGGTTATGAGGCCCAGCATGTGAGGATAAAGGAATTGCGACACAACGTACAAAGTTGCTACAAAAAGAAGAAGAGAGAACAAAATAGCATAAGGCAAGGGCTCTTACAAAATTAAAAGAGTTGAACAAAAGGACTGCAACATCTCAGGAGGGGGGAAATCCTAAAGGTAAAGCTATATCTAGGGGTGCGAGTGGTGCAGTCAAGGAGCACGAGGAAGTTGGAATTGAAGGCACGGGTATTCTTCTATCTCCAGGCCAAGTGGTTGATCAAGAACTTCAAAATCAAATGGCCATTTTCAAGAGTGGTCTGAAGGTATCTAGGAATAGCTGCCACTCTCCAATTGTTAATTTTGGACAACTAGGTCCAAACTCCATGTTGTGATGCTCAGATGAAGATGTCAATATTTTTATTGGATTCCTCTTTCGGAGAGGTGCAAGATCGATCTAAAGATTATTTTGATCCGATGAGCAGAACATTTATTTTGAATTTATTCAAAATATGTGGAGGTCAGCCTAAAATGAAATGTAGGATTGAAGCCCAGCAGTTGTGTCACACACCCTCACTAATGGATATAAATAGGTCAACGTTGGAGGTCATTTTCACTCATCCATCACATCACATTCTCTCTCCTCATTTGATTGGTTCGATCACCTTGGAGGCTCTTCTTCATCCACACGTGGGAAACGCAGCAAAGAGATTTCTGTTTTCTGACCTAGGGATTTTCAGCGCAGATTTGACCAGCGTTGACTTTGGTCAATGCTTGGTCAAACTGACCTGAAACTTGGCCAAAATTTCGATTTCCTTCATCCGCATTTTCTGGCACTGAAATCGAGGTTGAACATTCACTTTGACCAGGCTATGTTGACTTTTTGCTGCTGCTATTTTGTGCTGACCGTTGATTGGGACAGCATTGACTTTAGTTGACTTTGGGTTGACTGATCTGGCTGTCCGTGAGGGTTGTGTGACACTTCTGGTTGGCTGACCATATTGAGACTTTGCTGGTTGAAGCATCCTGCTGACCGCCGTAACGCACCAACACACATATATATTTTTGGCTTGTCTTCTGTCGATCTACTGGTATGTTCTATCTGCATTTTACTTTCTTGTTTGTGTGATTGCTGACTGATATTGGGGATAAAAAGTAAAGTTGCATCAAGCAGAGCTGAGGTGAAGACAAAGCCCAAGTTAGTAGCAATCACCAAAGAAGAGCATGGGTACCTCAAACTACAATGGCTTTAAAGCTTATAACAAATTCACTGGGAAGGAAGACTTCCATGCCTGGAAGATGACATTGGATCTTATGTTGGAAGACGAAGATGTCATGGACTATGTGCAGGGTAACATCCAAGAGCCTCCATCCACTGCACCTGCTGCCACCAAGTCAAAGTATAAGAAGGGGGAAATCAAAGCAAAACTGATGATCAAGGACTCAATTCATAAGAGTCTGGTTGCCTACATCTCTGAGCTAGGCACAGCCAAGGAGATGTATGATAGATTGGTCAACATGTTCAAGGCCAACAATGTAAATCAAGTCCTGTTCTTTAAGAATCAATTGAAGAATCTGAAAAAAGGCAGGGATGAATTTGTCCAATCATATTTTTTGAAGCTGACCAAAATCAGGAATAATGTTTTGGCTATTGGGGAGACAATAGCTGATCGAGAGATGGTCCTCACCGCACTTGGAGGTCTCTCATCCAAATGGCATGTATTCAACACTACCATTCTCAATAACAATGTGATACCTGATTTTGACGAAGTACTATCGAGATGCGTACAAGAAGAGACAAGGATGAAGGAATATGAAAATGAAGGGAATGTTGCCTTCACTGCTCGTGCTAAGAAGAAGAACTTTGGTGGTCCAAGGAACAAAGGAAGAGTAGGGGCCCAAGGGAAGAAAGGAAAATGTTATACATGTCACAAGACCGGCCACTATGCTAGAGAATGCCCTTTAAAGAAGGATTCTCCCGATGATGATGACAACAACAACAACTGAAGGAATGGCAAGCAAAGGAACAACAAGTTCAAAGGAAAGAGGAAGGCTCCCTCTGGTGGAAATGGGCAACCTTACAAAAGGTTGAGAAATTCCAGGTATGAGGAATCAAATGTTGTTGATGATAAAAGAAATGAATTCATTCTTGTATCTGCCTTCTCTGCTGCATCTCCACCGGACACTATGGATGTCTGGTTGATAGATAGTGGTGCCTCAAGGCACATCACTGGGTTCAAGGAAGCACTTTCTGATATGGTTGAGAAGGATGTTAATAAGAAAATTATCATGGAGATAATACCACATATCTAAATGAGGGACACGAGGCCGGGGACTGTAGTCTATCCACTTGTCTCAAGGTCAAGTCCTCCACTTGCAGATGTACTCTTGTGTGCGATTTGAAGAAGAACCTTGTGTCTTGTTTCGGCCATGGAAGACAAAACTTCAATATGGCATTCATTGATGGGAAGGTGCGTATACGGAAGAAGAATTTCAAGGAAGCTATCACGATTGGGTTTAGAGTTGATACACTCTACCAGGTTGGAGGAAGTCCACTGGGAGCGATGACATGTGATACTCTCTGACAGACTGAACTATGACATCGGAGGTTTGGACACCTTCACTACAAAGCCCTTCCTGAAGCAAGGAAAGTGGTGACGGGGATGCCCGAGTTCACAAATGATCATGAAGGTGTATGTCAGGGCTGTGCCAAAGAAAAGCATACAAGGGGACCTTTCCCCTCAAGTGTCACAAAGGCATCCGATGTCTTGCAATTGATTCATTCTGATCTGTCGGTATACTGCCCGTGACATCCTTGGGAGGATGTTCTTATTATATGACGTTCATAGATGAATTCTCTTGCAAAACCTGGATATACTTCTTGAAAAAGAAGGATGAGGCTTTCATGTGGTTTCGCATCTTCAAAGCGTTGGTGGAAAATCTAACAGGGAAGAAGATCAAGATATTGAGGACCGAAAATGGCACTGAATATGAGACGAATGAGTTCAAGAACTTTTGCAGAGAAGCTGGCATCAAGAGGGAGACCCTGGCCATCTATACTCCACGAAGCGAATGGCATTCTTTGAAGAAAACGGAGGACCATTGTGAAGTAGTGCCATGCTATGTGACCAAGGTCTTAGGAAGTTGCATGTGGAAGGCTGAAGACAACTGCTGTGTACATACAAAATTGATGCCCACATTACTGTGGACTCCAAAACTCTCAAAGAGTTTCTTTGGTAAGAAACATGGCGTCTCACATTTTTGATTTTGAATATGCATCTATTTTCATGTACCAAAGGAGAAGAGAGCAAGTTGGATATTTACCGGAAAGAAGGGAATGTTTGGCAAACTCTGACAAAATTCGAAGGCATATAGAGTCTGTATTACTGGTCAAAAGGAAAGTGGAGATTTGCCCAAATGTAACCTTTAGCGAAGATGCTTCCTGAGAAAAGTAATCGATCTTAGAGATAAGGAAGATCATGAAGCAAAGACACAAATCCAAGAAGAACAAAGAGATGAAGACGATGCCGATGTTGAAGGACCGATGGACCCTATTGATCCACCTCCTTCAATGAGGAAAAGACCATCATGGCTCAGGGACACTCTCGAGGATGTCGAGAGACATATGGCCCCAAGGGGGACATTCCGTGAAAGCAAGAAGCCGAATAGATACCAAGGGTATCTAGCAGCCATGAGTATAATCGTACAATCTGAGCCTGGATCTTTTGAAGAAGCCATAAAGCATCAAGTCTGGAAGGATGCTATGCATGAAGAATATGAGTCCATTATGAAGAATGATGTCTGGGATGTGGTTCTGAGACCGAAGGACAAAGCAGTTGCCACCTTGAAATGGCTCTATAAGATCAAGCATGGATCTGATGGTAGTGCTTAAAAGTTCAAGGCAAGATTCGTTGCTCGTGGCTTCTCTCAAAACGAAGGCATAGACTATGATGATATATTTGCAACTGTGGCCCGATATACCACCATCCAATCTATCATAGCCCTTGCCGCTACGCAAGGATGGAATCTTCATTAGATGGATGTGAAGACCGCATTTTTGCATGGTGCGATAAAGGAAGAGGTGTATGTGGAGCAACCTCTGGGGTTCGAAGTCCAGGATCGGGACACCCATGTTTGCAAGTTGAAGAAAGCCCTCTATGGGTTGAAGCAAGCACCCAGAGCTTGGTACGAGAGGATAGATAGCTACCTGATGAAGCCAGGCTTCACTCGTAGTAATGCTGATCCGAACCTTTACTTCAAGGTTGATAAGAAAAGCCTCTCATTCTGGTGCTATGTGTGGACAACCTGATTTTCGACGGTGTTGACCACTCATTCATCGGGGTATGGGGGGGATCTTGTTGCTTTGAGTTCGAGATGAAGGACCTAGGACTGATGCATTACTTCCTAGGCCTGGAGGTTTGGCAGAGACCTAGAAAGATTTTCCTTTATCAAGGAAAATATATTGTAAAGCTGCTAAAAATATTTGGAATGGTGGACTGTAAGTTCGTGTCGACACTGATGGAGCTCAACTTTAAGAAGTTGAGTGACGTACTTTATTGGGCACAATGCTAGCAAATCTCTGAAATGTCACGTCAACTCGTAGGGTCCTAATGTTCTTGGTGAACGTGGGATATGTTTTCTGAATTCTGCTTTAAAATTAACACCAACAGTTGACCTCATCTGATACTGGAAGTTGGGTAAATCTATTGAGATATCTTCGGAGACACGATAAACCATGGGGTGAGATACTGCTGTCAAGACGCAGCCTCATGGATGTGCTCTGATGCCAGTTAGGTGGCGAGTGTGGTGGATCGTGAGCACATCGGGATGCTGCTTCTGCTTGGTTACGCTTCAATGTCATGGATATAGGGACGGTCGAATACGACTCCCCCAAGGCATCGCGGGCAAGATACATTTACGGTGAGTATGGCCTATTGTGAAGCAGTTTGGTTGCGAAAGCTCTTCAGTGAGATATTCGGGCATGTGCTAGATACCACCGTGATACTCTGTGATAACCAGAGTGGCATTCGGTTGCCTGAGAATCCTGTGTTCCATGATTGATCCAAGCATATTGATGTTAGGTACCACTTTATCTGGGATATGGTATAGCGAGGCGCCGTAAGGCTCGATCATATAGGAACTGATGAGCAGGTCGCATATATTCTCACAAAGCCCTTAGGGAAGGTCAAGTTCCTAACCTTCCGTGAGAATATTGGTATTGTGGAAGGACCCTATTCTGAGGGTCATGTTGGACGATGAGCTCTTGGAGCTTTGGGGGCTTTAGGGATAGCTTCTCGGAGCTATAAGAACACACGGGGCTAGGCTTGCCGAACCTTGTGGTGGTTCTGCCCCACCGTTGTGATGATTGAGTTGGTTCACCTCTCATGATCTGTGCCCTGTATGCATCCTACCCATTTGAGTCCCGGACTCATGGGAAGTACCTCTCATTTGGCCGATGAGGTGAAAAGCTGGGGGCCAGTGACATCTAAATGGACGCATCAGAGATTGTCGTACTCTCTATGTCTAGGATGGCATGGTCCAACCACTTGATCTGGGATCAAGTATAGTGAGGTTTCGGACCTCCAACTGACTTCAGGTCAGGTAAACCAACTTCGGGTTGGTATGAGACTATTTTCGAGTCTTATAGAGGTTTCGGACCTCTAGGTTGAATCTGTCAACCGGGAATGATGTCTTTGTGGCTAACCCACTTTTGTTCTGAAATAAATAAGCCAGAAAATCAAGTTACGGCGGGATGACGCATGATGTTTGGATGGCACAGGTGGATGGAGTTCTCCCTAGTTGAGAGGGAGTGTTAATTTTGGACAACTAGGTCCAAACTCCATGTTGTGATGCCCAGATGAAGATACCAATATTTTTATTAGATTCCTTTTTCGGAGAGGTGCAAGATCAGTCTAAAGATCATCTTGATCCGATGAGCAGAACATTTATTTTGAATTTATTCAAAATATGTGCAAGTTGGCCTGAAATGAAATGTAGGCTTGAAGCCTCAACAGTTGTGTCACACACTCTCACTGATGGATTTAAATAGGTCAACGTTAGAGGTCATTTTCACTCATCCATCACATCACATTCTCTCTCCTCATTTGATTGGTTCGATCACCTTGGAGTCTCTTCTTCATACACACGTGGGAAACGTAGCAAAGAGATTTTTGTTTTCTGACCTAGGGTTTTTCAGCGCAGATTTGACCAGCGTTGACTTTGGTCAATGCTTGGTCAAACTGACCCGAAACTTGGTCAAAATTCTGATTTCCTTAGTCCACATTTTTTGGCACTGAAATCGGTGTTGGCCATTGACTTTGACCGAGCTATGTTGACTTTTTGTTGTTGTTGTTGTTTTGTGTTGAACGTTGACTGTGTCAGCGTTGACTTTCGTTGACTTTGAGTTGACTGATCTGGCTGTCTGTGAGGGTTGTGTGACACTTCTAGTTGGCTGACCATATTGAGACTTTGTTGGTTGAAGCATCCTGCTAATCGACGTAACGCACCAACACACACATATATATATTTTTGGCTTGTCATTTGTTGATCTATTGGTATGTTCTATCTGCATTTTACTTTCTTGTTTATGTGATTGCTAACTGATATTGAGGATAAAAAGTAAAGCTGCAACAAGCATAGAACATCTACAAAAATTTACACAAATCCAATCAAGTTCATCCACTGATGATGAGCATCAAATCCCTACATATCAAGAGGATCCTGGGGCAGAATTTGACACTACAAATGATTCGGATTACAGAAGTTGGAGTTGAGTTATGTATGGTTGGAGATCAAGCATGTTTAGTTCCAGGCCAAGTGTTGATCAAGAACTTTAAAAACAAATGGCCATTTTCAAGAGTGGTCTGAAGGTATCCAAGAATAGCGGCAATGTTAATTTTGGGCAACTAGGTCCAAACTCCATGTTGCACTGCTCATATGACGATGGTCATATTTTTGTTGAATTCCTCTTTCAGAGAGGTGCAAGACTGATCTAAAGATCATCTTGATTGAATGAGCAGAACATATATTTTGAATTTATTTTCCACACGTGCAAGGTCGGCCAAATTTGTAATGTAGGCTCACATGCTTAATAGATGTGTCACACACCCTCACTAATGGATATAAATTGGAGAGACTTGGAGGTCATTTTCATCACCAACTCATCACACATCTCTCATTGGGATATGATCTGTTTGTTAGCCTTTGGAGGCCTTCTTCCCTTCACATGTGCAGAGCTAAAGTCTAAAATTTGCGGATCTATTTAGGGCTTGTCTACTGCAGCGTTGACCATGGTCAACCCTTGGTCGTTTGACCTCAAATCTCTGCCAAAATTCCGATTTTGAGAGGTCGTACTGTTGGGCACTGAAATCGAGGAAATCAGAGTTGTTTGACCGAAGCCCTAATCTGCTGCATTGACTTTCCTGCTGATGTCATGCGTTGACTTTGGGTTGACCAACGTTGACTTGTGATGAGTTGTCTTTGAGCACTGTGGGTGTGACACCCACTTGGAGGATTGGCTGACCGAGAAAGACTTCGCTGGCTAAAGCATCATGTTGACTATCGTAACGCAACAATATCTCATATCTTTGCTAGACAAAAGGAATTGTAAACATGATCTATATTTGGCTTGTCTTCTATTGATCTATTATTGTGTTCTATCAGCATTTTACTTTCATGTTTATGTGATTGATATTGTGTATCGGCCCTAAGAAAGATTGAAGTAAAATTGCATCAAGCATAGAACACCATGGTTATCTAAATTTAACATGGTATCAAAGTTGAGGTGAAGACAAAGTCCAAGCTAGTGTTATAAGCAATCACTGAAGGAAGAAATTCTATCAAGGACAAATGGCCTCCTCAACCTACAAGGGTTTCAAGGCTGATGATAAATTAACTGATAAGTCTGATTATCATGCATGGAAGATGTCCTTGGATTTGGCGCTAGAAGATCAAGATGTCATGGACTATGTGCATGGGAAGATTCAAGAGCCTCCATCAAATGCAGTTGCTGCCACAAAGACGAAGTATAGAAAAGGGGAAATCAAAGCAAAGATGATTATCCGGGATTCTATTCATAAGCACTTGGTTGCTTACGTTTCTAACATTTAAAGAGATGTATGATAAGCTGGTGAGAATGTTCAGGGCTAACAATGCTAATCAAATCCTTTTCTTCAAGAATCAATTGAAGAATATCAAGAAGGGCAAGGATGAATCTATTCAATCCTATTTTATGAGGCTCACTGAAATCAGGAATAACCTCCTAGCTATTGGGGAAGCAATATCTGATCGAGAGATGGTTCTTATTGCACTTGGAGGTCTCCCTCGCGATTGGTATGTATTCAATACCACTATTAATAATAATACTGTGATCCCTGATTTTGATGAAATATTACGAGATGCACTCAAGAGGAAACAAGAATGATGGAGACCACAACTACGTATACTCCTAAGCAAATGGTGTTGCCAAAAGAAAGAACAGGAACATTGTGGAAGCTGCCCACGCCATGCTATGTGACCAAGGTCTTTCGAAGTTTCTATGGGGAGAAGCTGTGAACACTGTTGTGTACGTTCAAAATAGATGCATGCATTCCGCTTTGGACTCCAAAACTCTCGAAGAAGCCTTCTCTGGTAAAAAAACCTAATGTTTCTCATTTTAGAGTTTTTGGTTGTCCTGTTTACTTTCATGTGCCGAAAGAAAAGAGAAGCAAGCTAGATGCTTCTAGAAAGAAGGAAATGTTTGTGGGCTACAATGAAACTTCGAAGGCATATAGAATCTATGTGCCTGGTCAAAGAGAAGTGGAGATATGCCACGATGTCACCTTTGATGAAGATGTTGCCCTCAAGAAAGTGAGAAATCTTCCTAGCTCCAAGGAAGACAAAGAAGATGAAGAAGCAGGGAAGCAGGAAGAGCCAATGGATGACCTGATTTCGATGTTGAAGGACCTATGAATCCCATTGATCCCCACCTCCTTCCAATAAGAGAAGACCCTCATGGCTCAGGGATACTCTCGCAGATATCGAGAGACATATTACCCAAGGGGGACATTCCGTGAAAGCAAGAAGTCAAAGAGATACCAAGAGTATCTAGCAGCCATGAGTACGATAGTACAATCTGAGCCTGGATCATTTGAAGAAGTTGTAAAGCATCAAGTTTGGAAGGATGCTATGCACGAAGAATATGAGTCCATTATGAAAAATGATGTATGGGAAGTGGTCCCGAGACCGAAGGACAAATATGTTGTCACCTTGAAATGGCTCTATAAGATCAAGCATGGATCTGATGGAAATGCTTAAAAGTACAAGGTAAGATTTGTTGCCCGAGGCTTCTCTCAAAAAGAAGGCATAGATTATGATGATATATTTGCACCTGTGGCCCGCTATACCACCATCTGATCTATTATTGCTCTTGCTGCAAAGCAAGGATGGAGTCTCCATCAGATGGATGTGAAGACTGCTTTTCAGCATGGTTCTATAAAGGAAGAGGTGTATGCGGGGCAAGCTCTCGGGTTCGAAGTACGAGATAGAGACACCTATGTATGCAGGTTGAAGAAAGCCCTCTATGGGTTGAAGCAAGCCCCCAGGGCTTGGTACGAGAGGATAAATAGCTACTTGATGAAGTTGGGCTTCACCCGAAGTAATGCTGATCCAAACCTTTATTTTAAGGTTGATAGAGAAAGGCCTCTCATTCTGGTTCTCTATGTGGACGATCTCTTCCTGATAGGTGTTGACCCTCTCATTCATCAGTGTAAGAGGGAGTTAGCTTCTAAGTTTGAGATGAAAGACCTAGGTCTGGCAGAGGCCAAGCGAGATTTTCCTTTCTCAAGGAAAATATGTCGTGAAGCTGTTGGAGAGATTTGGTATGGTGGCCAAGTAAGTCTGTGTCGACACCGATGGAACTCAACTTTAAGAAGTTGTGTGGAAACGTTGTTGGGCCCGTGCTGGTAAATCCTAACGAGTATCGACAACTCGTGGGGGCCCTGATGTTCCTAGTGAACTCCCGTCCGGACGTATGTTTTGCAATGAACACTTTGAGTCAACATATGGTTGATCCTCATCACATTCACTGGATTGGTGCCAAGCATCTATTGAGATATCTTCAAGGCACAATCAACCATGGGCTGAGATACACAAACGAGAATTTGAGACTCCATGGATATACTGATGTCGATTGGGTTGGCAGTGTGGTGGATTGCAAGAACACATCTGGATGTTGCTTCACCTTGGGTTCTGCTTCGATATCTTGGACGAGCAGGAAGCAGAGGTCAGTGGCTTTGAGCATCGCTGAGGCCGAATACATTGCAGCGAGTATGGCCTGTTGTGAAGTTGTTTGGTTGTAAAAGCTCTTCAGTGAGTTGTTTGGGCATGTGTTAGATACCACCGTTATCCTTTGTGATAACCAAAGTGGGATTTGTCTTTCTGAGAATCTCGTGTTCCACGATTGATCCAAGCATATTGATATCAGGTACCACTTTTTCTGGGATATGTTACAGCGAGGCACCGTAAGGCTCGATCATATAGGAACTGATGAGCAAGTCGCAGATATTCTCATGAAGCCCCTAGGGAAGGTCAAGTTCCTAACATTCCGTGAGAAGCTTGGAATCGTGGAAAGACCCTATTCTAAGGGTCCTGCTTTAGTTGGACTATGAGCTCTGGGAGCTCCAGGGGGCTTGGGGATAGCTTCTTGGAGCTATAAGCACAAACAAGGCTAGGCTTGCCGAACCTTGTTGTGCTTCTGCCCCACTGTTATTATATTGAGTTGGCTCACCTCTCTTTGATTTGTGCCCCGCACGCATCCTACCCATGGAGTTTCGGACTCATGGGAAGTACCTCTCATTTGGCCAATGAGGTGGGAAATGTAAATAGAAACCAATAGGAAGATCGATGGACGCATCGAAGATTGTCGTACTCTCTATGTCTAAGATGGCACGTGTCTAACACCTTGATCTCGGATCAAGTATGATGAGGTTCTTACCTCTACACTGACTTCGGGTCAGTAAACTAACTTCGAGTTAGTATGAGTCTCTTTTTGAGTCCAAGAGAGGTTTTAACCTCTAAGCTGACTTCGGGTCAGCTGAGTGTGATGTCTTTGTGACTCACCTTTTGTTCTATCTGAGAAAGAGCCAGCAAAGAAAGTTACGGTAGGATGACACACGATGTTTGGTGAAATTACACGATGGTACTGATGGATGGCACTTATGGACAAATGGAGGTCTCCCTAGTGGAGAGGGAGTGTTAATTTTGGGCAACTAGGTCCAAACTCCATGTTGCACTGCTCATGTGATGATGGTCATATTTTTATTGGATTCCTCTTTCGGAGAGGTGCAAGATTGATATAAAGAACATCTTGATTGGATGAGCAGAACATATATTTTGAATTTATTTTCCACACATGTGCAAGGTAGACCAGATTTGTAATGTAGGCTCACATGCCTAATAGATGTGTCACACACCCTCACTGATAGATATAAATTGGAGAGACTTGGAGATCATTTTCATCATCAACTCATCACACATCTCTCATTGTGATCTGATTTGTTCGTTAGCCTTTGGAGGCCTTCTTCCCTTCACACGTGCGGAGCTAAAGTCTGAAATTTGCAGATCTATTTAGGGCTTGTCTGCTGCAGTGTTGACCGTGGTCAACCATTGGTCGTTTGACCTCAAATCTTTGCCAAAATTCCAATTTTGAGAGGCCATACTGTTGGGCACTGAAATCGAGGAAAAGAGTGTTGTTTGACCGAAGCCCTAATCTGCTGCATTGAATTTTCTGTTGTTGTCATGCGTTGACTTTGGGTTGACCAACGTTGATTTGTGATGAGTTGTCTTTGAGGGCTATGGGTGTGACACTTGAAGGATTGGTTGACCGAGAAAGACTTTGTTTGCTGAAGTATCCTATTGACTGCTGTAATGCAACAATATCTCATATCTCTGCTGGACAAAAGGAATTGCAAACCTGATCTATATTTGGCTTGTCTTCTATTGATCTATTATTGTGTTCTATCAGCATTTTACTTTCATGTTTATGTGATTGCTATTGTGTATTGGGCCTAAGAAAGATTGAAGTAAAATTGCATCAAGCATAGAACACCATGGTTATCTAAATTTAACAGGCCACTCTCAAACCCAGTCAAGTTCATCCACTGATGATGAGCATCAAATCCCTCCATATCAAGAGGGTATTGGGGCAGAATAGGATTTTGGGGCAGAATCTGACACTGCAGATGTTTCAAATATTACAGAAATTGGAGCTGAGTTATGTATAGTTGGAGATCAGACGTTCAATTCCTTGGCCATTTTCAAGAGTGGTCTGAAGTTATCCAGGAATAACAGCCACTCTCAAACCCATCAAATTCAACCACTGATGATGAACATCGAATCTCTCCATATCAAGAGGATTCTGGGGCAGAATCTAACACTATAGATGATTCAGACATTAGTAATTACAGAAGTTGGAGTTGAGTTATGTATGGTTGGAGATCAGGCATGTTTTGTTCCTTATGAACTAACTCTTTGACTTACCAGACTTGAAGCAAATTTTGTCTTTGGAAACATGGAATTATGGAATTATTCTTCTATCTCCAAGCCAAGTGGATGATCAAGAATTTCAAAAACTGGCCATTTCGAGAGTGGTCTGAAGGTATCCAAGAATAGCGACTACTCTCAAACCCAGTCAAGTTCATTCACTGATGATGAGCATCGAATCCCTCCATATCAAGAGGATTCTGGGGCAAAATATGACACTACAAATGATTCAAATTTCAGATATTACAGAAGTTGGATCTGAGTTATGTATGGTTGGAGATCAGACATTCAATTCCTTGGCCATTTTCAAGAGTTGCATGAAGTTATCTAGGAATAGCAGCCACTCTAAAACCCAATCAAATTCATCCACTGATGATGAACCCAATCAAGTTTATCCACTGATGATGAGCATCGAATCCCTCCATATCAAGAGGATTCTGGGGCAGAATCTAACACTACAGATGATTCAAATATTACAAAAGTTATGTATGGTTGGAGATTAGAGATGTTCAGTTCCTTATGAACTAACTCTTTGACTTACCAGACTTAAAGCGAATTTTGCCTTTGGAAAGATGGAATTATGTAATTATTCTCTATCCAGGATAAGTGGTTGATCAAGAACTTTAAAATCGAATGGCCATTTTCAAGAGTGGTCTGAAGGTATCCAGGAATAGCAGCCACTCTCAAACCATTCTCAAACCCAGTCAGGTTCATCCACTGATGATGAGCATCGAATCCCTCCATATCAAGAGGATTCTGGGGCAGAATCTGACACTACAAACGATTCAGATATTACAGAGGTTGGATCTGAGTTATGTATAGTTGGAATTATGGAATTCTTGTTTGACGGAGGAGGATAGGTACAATGATAGTGAAACTCACGTTATGAACATAATGACAGTGAAACTCACATTACCATGCCATGGTTTTGTTCCATCGAAAGACAACTTAAAAGAAGTTGTTCCAAGAAGGAATAACAAATTTCTTTCCCTTTCAAGAAGGAAAGATCAACACAATAAAATATGTACATAATTTAGTTATCCTCGTGCAAAACCTTAAAAACCGATTTGACAAAAATTAAATTAAAAGAAAAGTAAAATCTCCATGCATCAAATATCAAATATCAAAAGAAGACCAGAGAAAGCGTTGTGTATTTTTTTAATGTTGTAGGATTTTCCAAAAAATCAAGAAATCAAATTATCAATCAAAATGCACTAACGGTTCTGTATTTTTTAATGCTATAGGTTTTTCCAAAAAATCAAGAAATCAAATTATCAATCAAAATGCACTAACCTTAACTTTGTTGGCCAATAAAATCAGTGTAGAAGGGTTCGACTAATGGAAATTCTTTGTTGGGAAGAGTTGTTAATTGGTTGCGGGCCTAACCAGAGTCTTTAATTCAGTGTGTCGTGATATTGTTAGTTTCTGCGTAGTAAACTTTAACTCATTAGAGAAAAAAAAAAGCGACAAGGAATCAAAGAACAATTCCATACATAAATATAGATGAATATATATTTTCTTTCAGGATACTCACCGTGAAGTCATCCTTACATCCTCTGTGAATCATGTTTGACATGACATGATTCTGTGAATCAGGTTTGCTTCCTCTGTGAATCATGTTTACTTCCCTGTGCTCCTCTGCCATGGTCTTTTATTCCCTCTCTCAATCTGCCAGTTATCACGGAACCATAGACATAAACATCCAAAAACTTGCATACTAACATATCACACATAACACAACACAACTGAGACAACACTACAGAACACATTAAACACAGAACATTACACATTACACATTGAGCACTCAACACAACATAACACACCTTCACTGTTACACATACAACACTACAATACACATTGGGCGCTCCACACAACACACCTTCACGTTTCCTGAGAGAAAGAGAGAGTGCACCATTAAGCTAGCAAAGCATTCTGGATTCACGTGTTAAGAGAAGGAAATATGGGCAACCCAGGGCGGTGAGGGTGGTGAACCATTCCCAGTCTGTACTAATCCTAAGCAAATAGATGTGTAAGTAACAGCATCCGTCTTGCTCATCACGTTTACATTGCCCATGACTCTAAAAACCCTATCAGACTTCGCATATAGAGCGAATATGACCCTCTCTCCGCACCCAGGCTTCAGCAACCTTTTCATCCGCTCTCAATCCCCGCGGAAACTGCTTATCAGGTATGTCGCCAAAGGGGGCTGCTGGGGCCTTTCAAAACCACCGTGGATCTGGATTCGAACAGGGGACGCCCTAGCGATAAATCCTGTAGAATGCCTCTGAATGTCCCATAAATCTCATTAGTACACTATGTCCACTTCTCTGCCGACGACACACCAAGACACCCACTACGTCCTCTCCTCTCCGGGCAAGTGAGCTAGACGCTGACACCGCTGCTTTTTTGGCATAGTGCCAAATGCACTCCCCGCTCCCACTCCCATGTTTTATTTTCTGTGATGACAGGTGGAAGACATGGATTTTCAAATTCACCAAGAAAACTTAGAAAGGGACAACTGTTATGTTATATTAAAAAGTAGCGGACGCCTTGTTCAAAAAAACAAATCTGTCCGAAATAAGGTTGATTCACTGGATGACGTGGACTCTATTTCATCATCCTCCGAGTCACAGAATTGGAATTTATTCTCAGGTAAAGAAGGATCAAACCGGAGATTTATTCTCTGCTCTCAGTTACCCTTGCCAATGAGGGTATAAATTCGTTTGGACTGTATATGGCTGTCACCTGTTCCCCAGGAACTCGAATTTCAATTCATGTTGGATTGTATGTGTCTGAGTTCCTCTGCAAACACATTTAACTTATTAAGCGTGGATGAATTAAGAGGTTTATTTTCACTTAGTATCATCTTATATAAAGAGAAAGATGATAGAGTAATAATCACCGAAAACGAGCTCTATTTTCATCCTCAGGTGTATCCAGACCCTATTTACACGTGAGGATCCAAGACCCTATCTATAATCCAGTGTAAGTGTATCATATCTTCATTACCTTATATTATATCTTCATTACCTTCTCATCGACAAATTTAGAACTCTTGATCAAACATTAACTTATAAAAAGATAAATAAATAAAAAGTAAGAAACAAGGTAAACGTTGAAAATATCAATAAGACGGAGATGCACATTGAGAAAGTAAGAGACCGAGCATATTGCAATTTCTTTTATGTGAGAGAGAAAAAATACGGGTCTTTTATGGCAACCTACAAGGTAGAAGGCAACAAGTGTATAAGTGACATGAAATATGTGTTTGTTCATTGCAACTTATGTAGCTTACGAGGTAGAAGGCAGTATGAAAATGAAATTTAAAAGTATCATATTGGTGTAAGTCTCGGAAGTGATGATTGATGCTATGTGATTCATTTCACTAGTTTTGATTCCACTTCTTTACCTCTGTGAGCATCACCCAAGTGGACCATTCAAAAATCATGAGAAATTAGTCAGTTACAACTACCTCTCATGGAAATGGTCATAAATGAAATCAAATTAAATTAAATTTTAATGTCCACGAGACTAAAAATAGTCTATGGGACAATGAGTTCCATGTTTTTCGCCTTTTGCCATTTCAGTCCTTTTCTTATTCAAATTGATAATGAGTTGGCCCAACCTTCCAACAATCTCATCGCTGAAAAGACAATGCCAATAAACCGATGCTAACATATTCTCATAGCTTTCTTTGATGTCTTTGAACACATCACATTCCAAAATGAAATGTTTTTCCAATTCCACCGCCCCAGACGTGCAAAATGTACACACTTGTTTTTCCCAAGCTTCTTTAGGCCTTTTCCACTGTCTTGTTTCACACCGAAGATGATGTGAGTTGGTTCTTAATTGAGCAATAAGAACCTTTGCCCTCCACAGAATGTTAGCTCCAAGGTACTCTTTTTGTTGGAGATCATACGTAGGGTTGAATTCTTCAATGTAGTACTTCTTCTTTCTACCCAACTCTTTTCCCCGTACCCGTTTACAAAACTTCTCCATAACAAAAGTCTTTAGCTCCTTGTTATTTGTGGGACAAGCATTGAGGTAGATATTCCATTTTTGCATTCATGTATAGTTTTGTCTCATCCATGTTTTCTTTCTTTCACCCATGCCTTCCTTGAAGATAACATTAGGCCATCTACCTACTCTCATTTGCTCAATTCTCATTAGATATCCTATGAGCCGCACCATAGCAATTGCTTCGATGGGAGTTGCTCATGTTTCACTCAACATTATCTCATAAGGTACCAAACTTTTTATTTTGAACTTGCTCATGATCAAGTGTTTTTTTTATTTTCACAATTTGCTTCCATTTTGAGACAGGGGTGCTACTAGCCCATAATTCACAGCCATATAGCATCACTTGACAAACTAGGAGTCCAAAAAGCACTTTAATCGTTTTCCGATCCCATAACTCTGCCTCTCTAAATCTATTTTGAAGAGCATATAATGCTTTCCACCCTCCTAAGATTCTCTTCTTTCTGCAGTCCTCCCAATTAAGTTTGTTGTTGAAATTAGTCTTGAAGTATTTGTACTCATTTACTTCTTCAAGAATGTTGCCTTCAAAGAAGAACATATGCTGACTCTGCTTCCTTTTATTAGAGAAAATCATTATCTTGGTCTTGCTAATATTGATTCGCATCCCCATTGCTCTACAAAAATGCTCAAGGACATATAGATGCATCTACAGTCTATGGGTCAATTTAGAAATCAATACAAGATCATCGACATGTGAAAGAAGCTTTATCACAAACTCCCCCAACCGAACACCATCCCCACCTTGCAAATGTAGCCACTCTTCCAGTTTATCAATATAAAAACCAAAAAGAGTAGGGGATAGAGGGCAACCTTGCTTGACTCCAATGTCACTTCTAAAGCTTTCTGAAATACCCGCTAAGGTTCTAATTTTGACTTTCACCTATTCATAAAGTCTATGGACAACAGCTCTATAATGCAAAGGAATTTCAAGTTCTTCCATTCTATGCCACAACTTATCTCTAGGGATTATGTCAAATGCCTTTTTGAAGTCAACAAAATAGAAGAATACTTCTTCTTTATCCCCCCAAACCTTTTCAATAATGTGTCTCAATGTGCTGTCATGATCCAGTGTAGAATGCTTCGGCCTAAAATCCGCTTGTCCTTTTTCCCTCTTTTCTTTTACTTTTGCCCACTTATTGATTCTATTCTCTACCATGCTGCCAAAAAGCTTTGAAAACAAAGGATTGATCATAATGGTTCTATAATTGTACGGATTATTAATGTCTCCACTCTTAAAAAGGGGTATTGCTAGACTGGTTGTCCAATCTCTTGGGAAACCTTGTTGAATGATGTTGTTGAATATTTCCATGATGTGTGGTGCAAAAGTGTTTCTACCCCATTTTAGATACTATGCTTGAAGCTCAACCAAGTCTTTTGCCTTTCATGTTTTCAAATTCTTAATTCCAATCTCCACCTCATGTAATGTGAAGAGCTTTGTAGTTGTGTTGAGCGTCGGGGGAGGCTCAACCTCTGATTCTTTCTCATAGAGTTGTATTGCATATTCAAACCATTGATTGGTTGTAATATTATTTTCGATTTGCCTCTTCCTTGGTTGAAGTTCCTGCCAGAAAAGCTTTGGGTTATTCTTGCCTAGATATATTAACTCTTCTTGCCTTGTTTGCATGAACTCATTTTTTTCCTTTTTAGTATCCGCTTATATAACTTTACATCCATCTTCTCCTTGACTGTCTTTTTCAAGGTTCTCCTTGCCATTTTTCATTCCTCATCAAACCAAGCATTTACAGGAAAACAATTTGATTATGATTTCCTATTTTTTTCTCTTTTGCACTTCTCAAGTGCCCTTTGAATTATATTTGTTAACTTATGACTGTTGAAGCTTTGGAAACCAGTTTTCTCTTTCTGAATTAATCTCTCCATCATTGTCTTGAAGATAGTACGCTTTCCTGGTGTTAGAAGAATTTTTCCCCTTAGTAGTGATTGTCGAGAGCATTGGGTTTTTCTCTTATGTTGCATTTCTTCTACCCATGATAACTTCATATAAATTGGGTTATGGTCTGATTTTAAGTCCCAATTATGCTCTCCAATCTTAACTTTGACTGTCTTTTCTATCAAGATTTGTGAACAAATCACAAAATCAACAACACTTGCCCCATTATAAGTGTTGCAAGTGAAGTTCCCAGACCTTTTCCATCTATCCAGACCATTGCAAATAATTAAGTTGAAAGCCACACATAGTGTAAGCAATTCCTCTCCAAAATGATTGCTAACTTTGTCATCTTCTGAACATCTCACCCATTGGGAATTCTCCTCATCGGTGAGACAAATAGGATTACGATCCTCTTTGCAACAAATAATACTAGCGTGTTGATTTGTTTCTCTAGCATTAAAATCACCCACTAAAAGCACTTCTCCCTAGTGATAGTACACGGAAATATCTTGCTTTAAAGCTGCATACAGATCCTTGTTGTCCAGCCCCTTATTTTTGTAATTTTTTGAGACTTGAGGGGAAAAATAGCATGTTTCAATTCTTATGTGATTCTTATTCTCTGATATTTTGAATCACGAATATTGTTTATTTTCATCTTCTTTCATCAATTGAATGTAACAACCTTCCTTTTCTTTCACTAAAACTAGTATTCCCCCATAACCTTTGCCATTTTTTACTACCTTGTTCCAAACCGCTAACTTCAAATAACCATCAAACACAGGAGTTTTGCAACCATCATGTTCATGAGTTTTCGTGAGACAAATTATGTCTCTACTTTCCACAATAGGCCCCAACCCAAGTCCCCTCCTCCAAGGGTAGCCTCTACAATTCCAATAAACTAAACTTAGGTAGACCTGGGTAGGATTTGACTGCTACACAATTTGACATATAAGCTCAACTTTGAATGACTTACTTAAAGCAGTTGAATCCCAAAAAATGATATCTAGTCTCATATTATTAGCATGTTTATTTTAATCACTGATATGTAACAGGCTGAAAATCGATATATAATAATTTTTTTGTTTGTGAGTTAAAGATAGTTTTAAATGATTCTATTACTAAAATGTAAGTGGTTTACTCTTTAAACTACAAAATGGAAGACATGGAACAATGCTAACTATCTGCACAACACAATTGCTATAAAAAATTTAAGTGTTTTTGTTACCATCAATAAAAATAACAAAAATTTAAATTAATCTGATACAATAGAATGTTGCCACATATTTTATAAAATTATTTAAAAAACATATATTTTATTTAAACACATCAATTGAAATTTCAAATCTTTTTTTATATTTCACATATTACAAAATTTGTCATTAATAATTAAATTATACTAGATCCATTTAAAATTTAGATCTATCAAGCAACCAGATGGATCAAATTTTATCCTATCATGTTATGTAAAAATTTTGACTCGGTCAAATTACATAAAAATAAAAATAAAATAAACTAAGTACTTCTATCCAATAGACTAAGTGACTTTAACCTAGGTTCATTAAAAACATTTTTTTTGTGTTCACTCTTATGACATGCTTAGGTAATCTAGTATATCCAGTGTTTTGGTGAAGACAATAGAGAATAGTGTTAAGTGTGGCTTTTTGAAAATTTCTCGGGTTTATTTAATGATAACATATTTTCTATTTTGAAATCTATTTTTTATATTAAAATTTCTCAATAACCAAATTAACAATTACATTTATATTAAAATTAATTATGAAAGATTAAAAGTACTTGATTATACCCCCGATCGGGGTGTGATACGATTGAAGATCCCCATGAGGATCATGATGAAAGCAATTAAGGGAGGGCTTGTCGTCCTGTAGGGTGTTCAAGATAGTGGCAAGTGGAATGAGAAGCACGACATCGTTGGTCACGTGCGAACTGGAGAATTAAGTAGAGGCGTGTGCCACCATCATGGTCGCTGGTATGTAGTTTGGAGTAAGAGCCATCGGGAGATAATAACATGTTTTGTCTCAATCAATTCATTATTTCACGAGTGGTGGGTAGTTGGTTGGCTGTAGACACGAGTGTCGGGTAGAAGCATTCCAGAGTTCAAAGAAACTCATCAATTCAGGGGTATGTGGTACTTTCCTTCTCCTTTCCTTGTCACAAGATCATGGATAATGTCGAAAATTTAGTTATTTCAGCCTTTAAATGGAGCAGTTTATCGGTAATCCCGACTATTTTGTTTGCATGGCATCCGAGGAGGTTTTTGTTTGGTTTATTTGGGTTGATAGTGTCAATTTCTATTCTCTACGACATTACAATTCAGAAAATGGGGGACTTGGGACTGGGTTGGGGGGGGTATGCTTGTAGCCACCTTGACTTCGCAGGGTTTGACACCCATACCATAGACTGGTGGAAAAGCCCCAACCTACATGTTAATTTTGTGGATAATTTTGTGTTTAAGACTTGTTATTATCAGCCCTTTTGTTGAGTTGTGAGATTCTGGAAAATTCACTTGCAATTATGTATGGGGTGCCTGGTAAAACCAAGCATCGAAATTTCCCTTGGGCTATGGTTTGAAATCATCATCGCGTTTTGGAAAGGTTGTAAATGTTTCATATTTTAAGGATCACTGACGGTGTGTCACGTTTTTGTCTGGTCTTGACTCCTGGTGAGCCCTGGTATTGCACCAAGAGTGCTACAACTCCTAGGGGCTGCCCTACTTTACCTTATCAACCCGGGGTTCGTACAAACTTTGAGGTGACAATGATATATACATAACAAATGCATTATGTTCATGTCATCCTCTTTTGCTTCACGAAAGGGTGCTATTTCTTAAATTATGAGAAGAATTGTAAAGTAAATTGCTGGAAGGAAATGACAGAAAGGAAACTGAACTAAATTGCTGGAAAGGAATGCCAAGAATGAAACTAATTTAATTTGTTGAAAACAGATATCAGAAAGGAAATTAATTCTAAACCACACTTAACTTAGGCCAAATGGCTAAGTGCACTCTACCTATCCTATGATCTATCTACCATACTCCTATCCATGCAACTAAATTATACATGCCTTAATTTTAATTAAAAACAATTAATTTGCAACTTAGAGGGAATAAAAAGGGTTAAGAGGGCTAATGGGGGGTTTAACACAAGAAATGGGGATTGGAAGCGGAAAGAGGGGGGTAAACCCTTATAAAACTTTATGATAGCATGAGAAGTGGATTTGGAGTGGATAGAGGGGGTTAAACCCTTAGGAAACCTTATTATAACGCAAGAAATGAATTCGGAGCGAGAAGAACTTAGAAATGCGATGGATATCAAAAGTTGCGATGTGCGATGTCGCAATCGCAACTTCGCAAGTTTAAATGGATGGCAGTAAGGACTTGACGAAATGAACTAAATGGTGAACAATGCGAAGTGCAAAGGGTGACGTGGCGGGTTGCGAATCGCAATATCGCAAGTTTACAAGGATAGCAGTAAGGATTAACGGGAATAAACTAAATGGTGTGCAGTATGAAGTGTGAAGAGTGACGTGGCGGGTCGCGAATCTCAATATCGCAAGTTTACAAGGATAGCAGTAAGGATTAACGAGAATAAACTAAATGGTGCGAAGAGTGACGTGGTGGGGCGCGAATCGCAATATCACAAGATTCCAAGGATAACAGTAAGGATTAACGGGAATAAACTAAAATGTGCGAAGTGTGATTTGCGCTACGGTAAAGGTTGCGGGCAACGATTTGCGATGTGATAAGTTCTGCGGGATGCGATTTGTGATGTGGTAAGTTCTGCGGGATGCAATTTGCGATGTGGTAAGTTCTGCGGGATGCGATTTGCGATGTGGTAAGTTCTGCGGGGTACGATTTGCGATGTGGTAAGTTCTGCGAGATGTGATTTGTGATGTGGTAAGTTCCGCGGGATGTGATGTGTGATGGGGATAACGTGGCGGTGGACAAAGCTAAGAGTTGTGATTTGCAATTTCACAATCGCAAAGAATGAGCGGTGAGTGTTAACGGGAGAAGGTAACCGGTGCAAAGTGTGATTTGCGATTTTCGCAATATTGCAATCATAAGGAATGGGCGATAAGTGTTAAGGTAATCGTTAAATGTTGTGATTGCGAAGTGCGACGTATGGTGGCAGGAGTCTCGAGGAGAAAAGGCGTAGGTTGGGTTTTCGGTGGTTCTATATGGTTTTTCACGTGTTTTTCGTAAAAAGGGTAAGGCGGCCGTGAACGGAGAAAAATAGAGAAGTAAGGCTGAAGAGCTTAAAGGTGTTCAAACGAAGGTAAGTGCAACGCTAAGGTGAGAAGTAAAGGAGGGAAATGGAAGTGTAAGAGCAGTGCTTAGAAGTGGAGCACACCTGCGAATTCATGTACGGGAAACAGACAGAAATGCTGGATGAAATAGTGAAGGAAAGGCTTGGACTTGGTAACACAAATTCTTCCCCGAACTCAAACAGAAAGCAATTTTTTCCTGTGGGAAGGTTTGCCCCTACTCAAAATCTATTGACATAGATGAGAGGGGGGAGACTTGACCACAATTTTGGAGTTTTTCCTTTATTTTACTATGCATAAGCAATTAAAACTACAACAACGCAGAAACTAAATAGCAATTAAACTTATCAGAATCATATCTAACTTAAATGACAGAGGAAAAACTAGCTAAATGACAGAAAGGAAAAGATGATAACAGCAAAGAAGCCGAGGCACGTGGATTGGGCCCTAACACACGATCCTAGCCCTCTGGACTTAAAACAATCAAATGAGATCAGTCTGCTCATTTCATAAAAGAATAACTGCATACATCTCTAAAATTTTCGATCCCTGAATTTAAAAAAAAAAAGCTTCAATAGTTCACAATAATAATTATGAATGGAAGCGAGACAGGATAAACTAACTCTTCCTAGCTCTAGCTTTGCTCTATTTATTCTACAGGGTAGCTAACAACAGCTCCCTAGAAAACGGTGATTCAGTCCACTAGACTCCAAGTAAACCAAGATTGCATGCTCTCATCTTTGAGTTGCTCGGCTGCCTCTGGAATTCGGATTGATGGAGAGAATCTTTGGGATCCTTCGGCTGCCTTTGAGGGTGGACAATCCTCCTATAAGTTATCCTTGTTGTCTCCTCCAAGTCTTTGTGATAAAATATTTATAAAAATGCTTAATAAATCATAATTTTCTACACTCAACATTATATTAGGCACTCAGAGTATGTTAGCCTTAATCACCACCTATACTAGCATCATAAGCCCAAATAATAATAAAAATGCAAGAAAAAGATATCTAAGAAGGAAAAAAGGTGATTATTAACCCCTCCAGATATATCTAATGATGGAGCTCATCATCACCCCCCTACTGAATGGTTGCTCATCCTCTGAGCAAATGATCCTCCCCCTCCATTTCCTTCAAAGCTTTGACGACCCCCCTGATTTCCTAAGGAACAAGTGTGGGAGTTTCCCCAAGGGGGTAAAATCCATCATTCTTTTCTACATTCTCCCATTCCCTATCTTGTGCTTCTGTGTCCTCTTCATTAGTCATCCCAACAGCAAAGGTGGGTTGAGATTTAGTCCTAACCATCGAATCTTTTTGGCCTGCATGGCCCTCTTGTACAATGTTGCCCTTTCCAATGCACCCCTCAATCTTTCTGGAGTATGATACTCCCTGTTCTTGAGGCTATGTGGGAGGTTGTTCCATCTCCTCTGGCTAGCCATAATGCACTCCTCTTCTATCTGCCTAGAAGCATCATTAAAGTGGCCTATCACCTGGTTTTGAGTCTGAAGGTAGCTTTCAACCAATGAAGGGTCCTTTTCAATCTCTCGATGGTTAAGGATGACTCCTCTTGGGATGAACACTTATGGTCTGAGATATAAGGGTTCTCTATTTCTTCTTCCCATGACCTTCCATATATCTTTGGCTCTATTGTCCTCATTCACCATCCAAGATGCTAGAGTCATTAACTGCATATCCCCCATTGTAGGATTGGGGTCCCAAATCTCCAGATTGGTCAGCACAAAGTTATGCATATAAAAATCTGCCATCTTTGCCTGCTCGCCTATGTTGGCTTGCTTGTAGAACTTCAATTGCCTACAATATTGGAAAGGGAGTGATCCATGGGAGGCTAGAGTGTTGATTTGAAATATAAGCCATTGTTCTTTGAGGTACACAACATATGAGTTAGAGCGGAATCTGTGTTGAAGGGATTATATGCACAAGTCTGCCATGGTGGCTACTTGCTCCTCTTTTTGCTGCAATTACTCCTTTAGCGCTACATTCTCTGCATGTGCCTTCTGCAGCTGCTCCTTTATAGATATTTCTCTGATTATTTCCTCCCCCCTTGGTGATTCTTCAATGATGATTGGGCTTATGGGAGAATTTTATGGCTTTCTCTGATTCTTGTTAGCTCCAGAATACCTAGAGGTCTGCCTTTTTCTTTTTGCGCTAAGAGGAGCCATGGTAGCAGTTATCTTTTTGTAGTGAGGGGATGTGATGTTGGGTTGTGAGTTTGTGTCTCGTCACTTTCTTCTATCTCTATGACTTTTATGGCCATCTCTTATGGTTCTGCCCCGGGTTTCTTCTTTCTTTTTTCTTCCTGGTTCTTCTTCTTCTTCTTCAAGCGTTGCATGCTTCCATCGGTCCTCTCCCTCTAAAAAATGTCAATTCTTTATTTTGGATGAGACAACATCTCCTTTTATTAGATGACGCAGCTAAATTTGTAGTGCCAATATAACTCTTCTAAGCTCCAGTTCTGTCGTAGACAATTGGTTCCTCCTCCCTGTTAATTGAGGATGGACTGCGCGTTTTCCTCCCCTCGTTCTCCTCTACTCCACTGATTTAAAATTTTACTTTTGCATGCCCAAGTGGCATGTACTCCCATTTTTATTCCAGCCATACCTCATGGTGGTGGCTGAGTTAACTGGACACCTTTCTGCCCCTCAAACTATGAGTATGCAAATTAATTATTTATGGCTATTATGAATGCATAGCAAGGGGTGAGAGCTTATACCTGAGTTTACCTGTTGTTTCCAAGGTGGTTGTAGGAGCTAGAGGTTCGCGACAAGTCTTTTTAGATGATGTGTTCTTCACCATATTCTTGTTCTCTAAGTGAGCAACTTGCTGAAGGAGAATCTTCCTGAATGAGCTGCTAATCTTTGTCTGTTGTTTCTCTCTGTTGTGGATGTCGCGTGGGGTGCTTGAGATGCCATGGGTGGCATTCTCTTTCTCCTGTAGTGTGTTATGCAACTGCCCTTGTTGTTCTTCTTGGTAGTCCATGAACAACTTTGTTTTTGAAGGAACTTCCTGATGTTTGTAGCAGTTTGTTTGTATGTTGCTTCTCTTGCTACATTGTGCTCAGGAATGGAGGAGTGTGGTGTATGGAGGTGATGGAGGAAGTTATGAAGACAAATGGAGTGAATGATTGGATGGACAACAAGATATAAGAAGGGAAACGAAGATGAATGCTTCCCTGTGTTTTCCAGAAACCAGTAACAACGTGCAAAAAAATAAACACAGAAAAACATAGTGATGCAGATGCATTTTTTGGTTCTGTTCTTTTCCTCTTTTTTCCTTTCTTTTCGAAAGAAAGTGGGTTGCCTCCATGGAATTTTTTGAACCCACAAACTAGCCTTGGGCGCCTCATAGAGGTTTTCACCCATGGATCTTTACTCTCTTTTTTTCCTTTTTTTTTTGAGCAAGTGAGCTGCCTCCATCGAGGTTTTCAACCCACAAGCTTCTTTTTTTTTCTTTCTTTCTTTCTGTCTTTCAGGAGGTGTGGGAAACTATGTATTTTCCCATCACATACACCTCTCTGCTTATTGAATTGATTAATTATGCCCTTGACAAAGGCTTCTTGTAAATTTTAAGTCTGTGACCATTGACAAGCAAGGGGATCCCTTCCTCATCTATGGTCCTGATTTGAACTGTGCCATTATCAAAGAATTTCTCCACTGTGTAAGGCCCCAACCATATTGTCATCAGCTTGCCTTGAAGTCTTTAAAACTTGAATCATACAACAGTACTCAATATCCTTCTTGGACGGTCTTTTCTTTGATGTTCTTGTCATGCCATACCTTCCTTTGCAGCTGAACTACCTCTGTGTGAAGAAGTGCTTGCATTCTGAACTCATCTAATCCATTTAGTTGCAACAACCTCTCTTTTTGGGCATTTTTTAGATCTAGATTTAATTCAGGTGCCATTATTAAAGTATTGAATTCAAATTCAACTAAAATTAGAGCTTTCTTACCATAGACTAGTTCATAAGGAGTGAATCCTGTTGTTGTCTTCTAAGTGGTGTTGTAGGCCTAAGTAGCTTCTATGAATCTATCTGCCGAATATTTTCTACTGTTGCTTACAACCTTGGTGAGGATGCTCTCTAAAGCTTTGTTAGTTACTTCTACTTGGCCATTCGCCTGAGGGTGATAGGCAGTAGAAGTTCTATGCTTAATCTTGTGCTTCCACAAAATATTTTCAATGAGGTGAGAGGTGAATTGTGATCCCTGATCAATGAATATTTCTCTGGGATATCCAAATTTGTAAAACACATTCTCCCTTAGAAATTCTACTACTTTTTCTTTGGTTTCTACCTTCACTGCTTTTGTTTCATCCCACTTTGTCAGGTAATGAGTGCAGACTATGATATGCTTCTTTTGTCCAGATGGTGGATCGATGGGTCCAACAAAGTCCATGCCCAACTTTTCAAATGGCTCAAGAGCCACCTTAGGGTGTAAAGGTATTTCATCCCTTTGTGTGGGTTTTCCCATCCGTTGGCACTCGTCACACCTACTGGTGTATCTTCTGGAATCTTGTTGAAGGGTAGGCCAATAGTAACCCACCTGCAAAACTTTGTAAGTAGTTCTCTGTGCAGCAAAGTGGCCTCCACATGGGTTGTCAAGACATTCAGAGAGGATACCAAAAAATTCTTCCTCCCTCAAACATCTTCTTAGGATTTGATCAAGGCCTAGCTTGAAGAGATTCCCCCCAATCCATGTGAAAGGGGCACTTTTTCTGATGATTCTGCTCCTCTCCCTGAATGAAAGATTAAGAGGGATTATTCCAGCAACCAATTAGTTGGCTATATCAGAAAACCATGGTGAGAGTGATGATATGGCAAAGAGGTGTTCATCTGGCAGCTGGTTATCCACCATTCCTTCTTCACCTGCAGGGAGAACTAACCTGGACAAAATCTGCAACAACATTTTCCTTTCCAGGTTTATCAACAATAGTCAAATCAAATTGCTACAAAAGTAACAACCATCTAATTATTCTAACATTAACATCCGGTTTGTTCATTAAATACTTGATGGTTACATGGTCAATGTGAACAAAGGTATGATATCCAGTGACATAATGCATGAATTTGTTCAATGCATGGATAATGGCCAACATCTCCTTCTCAGTAACAATATAATTCAATTTCGATTTGGATGAATTCTTGCTGATGAAATAAAAGACATAAGAGATTTTGTCCTCTAATTGTCCTAACGCTTCCCCTACAGCTTTGTCGGATGCATCATTGTGGATGTGGAAAGGCAGAGTCCAATTTGGACCTCAGAGGATGGGGGCAGTAGTCAACTGCTTCTTAATGAGCTCAAAAGCCTCTTGACAAGGACCAGACCAAATAAACTCATAATATTTGGCCAATAACCCAAATAATGGCGAAGTCATCTTGCTGAAATCTTTGATGAACCTTCTATAGTAACCAGCTAAGCCTAAGAAACTCCTGACATCTTTCTGCTTTTGAGGAACAGGTACCCTTTTGATGATAATGATTTTGTTCGGGTCTACCTGTATTCCTGCTTGGGATATGGAGTGTCCTAATACAACCACTGTTTTCTTCAGGAATTCACAGTTTTTTGGGCTCAAGGAGAGATGCATCTCAATGCACCTTCTTAGTACTTTACCCAAATTAGAGAGAGCTTCCTGGAATTCATCCTTATATGGTGTGAAATCGTCCATGTAAATTTCGACAGAGTCATGGACTAACTCAGAAAATATGCCGAAGACAACTCTCTAGAAGGTGGCTAGGGCATTGCATAACCCAAAGGGTAGGACTCTATAAGAAAAGGTACCCCAAGGGCAGGAGAAAGTAGTCTTATCCTGGTCTTCAGGGTTGATTTGAATCTGATTGTACCCACTGAACCCATCTAAGAAGGAAAAGAACTTCTTCCCTGCAAGGCCATCCAGGACTTGGTCTATAAATGGCAAAGAGAAATGGTCTTTCTTGGTGGCTTTGTTAAGTTCTCGATAATCAACACAAATTTGCCACTTCCCGTTATTATTTGGGACTAGGACAAGAGGAGATACCCACTCATTGTCGGATATAGGATATATGAACCCCACATCCAATAGTTTCTGCAGATCTTCTTTGACTATGTCCTTTAGAGTCGGGTTCATCCTTCTTTGGGGTTATCTCACATGCTTGCATCTTTCTTTGACGTAAATGTGATGTCTGCATACTCAAGGATGCACCCCTTTCATGTCCTTGTAATCCCAAGAAAATGCTTCAATATTTTCTTTCAAAAGCTGGCATAACTACTTCTCTTCTTCATTTGAGAGGTTTGGGTTGATTTTTAGAGATCTAGATGGGCCAAACTCGACAACCTTCGTGGTTTCAGAGGTTGTATCAATTGATTTCACTTCCATCCAAGGTTGCCTTTTAGACTCTTTGACTAGGGTTTCGAGAGGAGTGTTAGTGGAGGACTGGTTTTGAATGGCATGGTCGATGAGTTCATCTTCGTCAAGCTTCCCCCCTCTAAGAATAACATCTATGGTACACATAGGGGAAATTTTATATAACTCGTCTTCTTCATCCTCCAACCATACAGGGAGATCATGATCAATGGAAGGATGGGCTTGAGGATATAAAACTAGCTGTTTAGACAAAGGCCCATTTTTTATAGTCATGTTTCCGGCCCGACAACTAATATAAGCATCTACAGTGGCTAACCAAGGTCTCCATAAGATGAGAGGATAACCATTAAACTTGGTTTTTGGCTGCAAGACCAGGAAATCTGTAGGATACTCCCAAGAGTCAATGGTAACTATAACATCCTCAACAATTCCTTCCGGAGTTACTGTGGAACGATCTGCAAGTAGCATAACTGTTGTGGTTTTCCTCAAAGTGCCTTGGAGATTAAGTTTCAACATAGTTTTCTTGGTCATGATATTGATAGAAGCCCTAAATCAATCAGAGTGTTGGGGACTATGACACCATCTATATGTACATCGACAGTTGGACTACCAGGGTCCAGGTATTTTGGAAATATCACCTTCCCCAGCATCAGGTAAGACAGTTTTCCTACCACATTGATGGTGGGGGTATCTCTCTTCCTCCTTCCAGGTTTATTGAAGAACTTTTCTTTGATGAGCTTATTGTAGATAGGTACATCCTTAATGGCCTGGAGAAGTGGTATCTTTACACACAAATTTTCCAATTCTACTAGGAGTTCAGTCTCCTCTAGGTTGTGCTGACTAGGGTGGATCAAGAACTCAAGAAAAGGAGGTTGTTGGATCTGAGTGTTATCTTCTTCCCTTTTCTCCTCAACCTCTACAGGTGGAGATGGGGGATGGTTATCTGGGATTACTCTTCCTGGCCTGAGATTAACCTCCTGTATCTCCACAGCATAAGCTGGATGGGATGTTTCTCCACTCGGAGCCTGTTGTGCCTCTCTGTTGTTCAGGTTCGGATTAGGCTGTGCAGGTATAGGTAGCCTAGGTGGAGCAGCATGAGTAAGCTGAGGTTGAGGTTGGGGTGGAGGAATTGGAGTAGGTAGTTGATTTTGTTGAGGCGTCCACCTTGGGATGGATTGTTTCACTGAGGTTGTTGTGGAACATACTACTGAAATGGTTAGTTTACTGGCTGAGGATGATATGAAGGGATGGAAGGACAAGTAGGAGGTGTAGACCAGGATGGAGGAGTGGGGGTGTACCAAGGTTTCATGGGTTCACTATGATTGTTGTAATAGTAAGAGTGAGGTGCACCTTGTGTACCTTGTTGATATGGCTGAGGGCCCTTAGGCCTTCTCTGGTTCATGAAACAGAGTTGCTCTGGCATTGTTTCCCCACCTTGATATATAACTTTAAGTCCATGTAAGGAGGGACACTTGTCTGTGGCATGATTCTCTTCACAGACTAAGAAAACCTCTATGACATTCAGTGGACATTCATTTCTTGGGTGTTTCCTGGTACATCTATGAAAAAATATGGCCAGGGCTCTCTTTGCTTCCTCTTGCTTCCTTTTGACCTGCATTGTGTCCATTTGCAAAGCAAAGGTGTGCAACATGTCACTCTTGAAGTCCTCTAGCATGTTTCCAATCTCATGTTTTATGAAGGTGGAAGAGGAAGGGGTATTGGATGTACTTTGGCTAGCTCTTCCCTTCTTCCTAAATGCCCTAGAATGGTTCCGAAAGACATTTTTGATTGTTTCATATGGTTTTTGGTAGATATCTCCTCCTGATAACATATTCAAGGTTTCTATCATCTCTTTAATGATCCCTCGAAAAAGTGCACGTTTGAGTGAGTCAGGATCAAGAGTATAGTTGGCTCTCTTATAGTTCAATTGAAACCTATCCTCATAATCCTCTTGGGATTCATCAGGCCCAAGAGTCATCCTAAATATCCCATCCTTAGTTTCCTTGGACCTATAGTAGTATTTGTACTTATTGTTGAAGGTCTCTTCCATCTATGCCCAGGTAGTGATGCTATCCCCAGGCAGACCCATGTACCAGCGCAAGGCTGCATCCTTAAGGGTGGATGGGAATAGATTCAACTTCTGATCATCAGAGGCGTAGTCATAAGTCCTACAGACAACAACAAATTCAAACATGAATGTGTCAGGGTCCTCAAAGGTAAGTCCATGGAAGTGTGGAAGAGCTTAGGGGCTAATTTTTTTCATCTTGGTGTCCCCATCTGCCTCTCTTATGGGAAAGGCTCTCTGGGTCCCAGCCATGGTTAAGATAGGTGAAGCAGGTCCCTCAGTTGAAACAAGGTCTTCTTATTCTTCCCCAATAAGATCCTCAAAATATTCAAGAGGCTCTCTTATAGGGGGTTCAATCTCACTGCCATTGAAGAAGAGTGAAGGGTGGCTAGGAGGTGATGTGGGGATTTTAGTTAAGGTTTGTCTTTGAGTATTCCTAGTCCTACGAGGCATGAAAATCAGATATTTTTTTGTACTTTTTCAATACTTCTGAAGTGACATGAAAAGAAAGGAAAGCATAAAATAATGCTAAAACAAAATCAAAATATCTACTAGACACCTCCTCGGAAATGTCGCCAAAAAGTGGTGAGCACTGGTATTGCACCAAGAGTGTTGCAACTCCTAGGGGCTGCCCTACTTTACTTTATCAACCCGAGGTTCGTACAAACTTTGAGATGACAATGCTATATACACAACAGATGCATTATGTTCATGTCATCCTTTTCTGCTTCATGAAAGGGTGTTATTTCTTAAATTATGAGAATAAGTGGAACGTAAATTGCTGGAAGGAAATGATAGAAAGGAACTGAACTAAATTGTTGGAAAGGAATGCCAAGAATGAAACTAATTTAATTTGTAGAAAATAGATAACAGAAAGGAAATTAATTCTAAACCATAGTTAACTTGGCCAAATGGCTAAATGCACTCTACCTATCATATGATCTATCTACCATACTCCTATCCATGCAACTAAACTATCCATGCCTTAATTTTAATTAAAAAGAATTAATTTGAAATTTAGAGGGAAGAAAAAGGGCTAAGAGGGCTAATGGGGGGATTAACACATGAAATGAGGTTTGGAAGCAAAAAAAGGGGGTTAAACCCTTAGAAAACTTTATGATAGCGTGAAAAATTGCTTTGGAGCGGACAGAGGGGGTTAAACCCTTAGGAAACCTTATTATAACGCAAGAAATGACTTTGGAGCGAGAAGAAATTAGAAATGCGATAGCAGAATGCGATGGATAGCAAAATTTGCGATGTGCAACATGCGATGTCGCAATTGCAACTTCGCAAGTTTAAATGGATGATGGTAAGGACTTAACAGAATGAAATAAATGGTGTGTAGTGTGAAGTGTGATGTGGCAGGTCGCGAATCACAATATCGCAAGTTTACAAGGATAGTGGTAAGGATTAACAAGAATAAACTAAATGGTGTGAAGTGCGAAGAGTGACGTGGTGGGTCGCGACTCATAATATCGCAAGTTTACAAGGATAACGGTAAGGATTAACCCGAATAAACTACATGGTGCGAAGTGCAAAAAGTGATGTGGTGGGTTGCGAATTACAATATTGCAAGTTTACAAGGATAGTAGTAAGGATTAACAGGAATAAACTAAAATGTGTGAAGTACGATTTTCACTGCGGTAAAGGTTGCGGGCGGGGATTTGCGATGTGATAAGTTATGCGGGATACGATTTGCGATGTGGTAAGTTCTGCAGGATGTGATTTGCGATGTGGTAAGTTATGCAGGATGTGATTTGAGGTGTGGTAAGTTCTACGGGATGCAATTTGCGATGTGGTAAGTTTTGCGGGATGCGATGTGCAATGGGGATGACATGGCAGTGGAAAAAGCTAAGAGTTGTGATTTGCGATTTTGCAATCGCAAAGAATGAGCGGTGAGTGTTAATGGGAGAAGGTAACTGGTGCGAAGTGCGATTTCGCAATATCACAATCGCAAGGAATGGGTGATGAGTGTTAAGGTAATCGTTAAATGTTGCGATTGCGATGTACGGTGGCGGGAGTCTCGAGGAGAAAAGGCGGAGGTTGGGTTTTTGGTGGTTCTGTATGGTTTTTCACATGTTTTTTCATAAAAAGGGTAAGGCGGTCGTGAACAGAGAAAAATAGAGAAGTAAGGCTGAAGAGCTTAAGGGTGTTTGAAAGAAGGTAAGTGCAGTGCTAAGGTGAGAAGAAAAGGAGGGAAATGGAAGCGTAAGAGTAGTGCTCAGAAGTGGAGCACACCTGCGAATTCATGTACGGGAAACAGACAGAAATGCAGGATGAAATAGTGAAGGAAAGGCTTGGTCTTGGTAATGCAAATTCTTTCCCGAACTTGAACAGAAAGCAATTTTGGCCTGTGAGAAGATCTACCCCTACTCGAACTCTATTGGCAGAGATAAGAGGGGGGAGACTTGACCACAATTTTGGAGTTTTTCCTCTATTTCACTATGCATAAACAATTAAAACTACAACAGCACAGAAACTAAATAGAAATGAAACTTATCAGAAGTAGATCTAAGTTAAATGGCAGAGGCAAAACTAGCTAAATGACATAAATGAAAAGATAATAACAACAGAGAAGCTGAGGCACATGGATTGGGCCCTAACTCACGAGCCTAGCCCTCTTAACTCAAATCAATCAAATGAGATCAGTCTGCTCATTTCATATTGCATACATCTCTGAAAGTTTCAATCCCTGAATAGAACAAAAAGCTTCAATAGTTCACAATAATAATTCTAAATGGAAGCGAGACTAGGATAGAATAAACCTTCCTAGGTCTAGCTCTTCTCTATTTATTCTACAGGGCAGCTACCAACAACTCCCTAGAAAATGGTGATTGAGTCCACTGGACTCCAAGTAAACCAAGATTGAGTGCTCTCCTCTTTGAGTTGCTTGGCTGCCTCTGGAATTCAGATTGCTGGAGAGAATATTTGGGATCCTTTGGCTGCCTTTAAAGGTGGACAATCCTCCTATAATTTCTCCTTGTTGTCTCCTCCAAGTTTTTGTGATAAAATATTTATAAAAATTCTTAATAAATCATGATTTTCTGCACTCAACCTTATATTAGGCACTCAAAGTATCTTAGCCTTAATCACCACCTATACTAGCATCATAAACCCAAATAATAATAAAAATGCAAGAAAAAGAGATCTAAGAAGGAAAAAAAGGTGACTATTAACCCCTCCAAATATGTCTAATGATGGAGCTCATCAAATCCTGTCACAGAGACAGGTTTGAGGCGAGGAGTCTGGGCCTCTATCGGGTGGACGACTATTTACTTTATTTTTGCACACCGGACCCCCACGATTCCTCAGGTTCCAATGGCGCGTGCAAAGGCTATTAAGGAAGAAGCGGGGGTTGACTATCATAGACAAACATGGAAGATAGGTGCTTAGAAGGAGAAAGGCGAGCCCTCCTCCTAGACATCGAGAATATTCAGCCGCAAAGCCCAGGATAAACATAATAGTGATGTCGCCCAGGCATATGTGAAGGAAATTCTGAAAGAAGTTAGAAAGATAATTGCGGGGTGGGAAGAGGTCCTCACTCGCCAAGAAGAAGAAGAAGAAACATATTTAGATAGTGAAATTCCAGTTCCCGATCTGGGCAAAACTAGAGGCAGAGTATCTCAGTATAAGCAAACCATCCATCTATACTGGATGATGAAACATCTTGTGGAAAAAACCATAATGCATACTTTAGATTTTATGCATATTGATCCTTCCCTCCAAAACTTCCAAAAAGTCTTCTAGCTTTTACAGTTTCAGGTTCAGCAACAGAATGCCCGCCTGGGCAGAATTGAGAAGCTTCTCTAGAGGCCTTAGCACTCTAAAATTCCTGGGTCTAGCGCTAAAGACTCAATGCCTATTGAGTCCTCTGAGGACTAGTTTATTTCTTGTCATGTATGTTAGGAGTTCATTTTTTGTTTATTTTTATGAAGATCATTATCATAAGAAGGTTTAGAATTAGAAGGATAAACTTGTTACGAGACTTAGATAGTACGACTTATCTAGCCGAATTTGACAGACTCAAGACATTTCGTTTTTGGTTGGCTTATAATGCCTTCTGATGGCCAACAAACCTGGTTTTCCACAAGGCAGGTTGAGGCCTCAGAAGCTCTTTCTTATTGTAACCTGCTCTTTTGATGAATGAATGAAAGGTCCTACTCAACTTACAAAAAAAAGTACTTGATTATAAGTCTAGTTTAAAATAAATTATACATAGTCATCCATGCAATGACTAGTAAATTTTAAACAAAACAAATTAGAAGAATATTTGGTTGATTTTAAATTAAAAAGTGCTTTGATGCACAGAGAGGAGGAGTAAAACAACTCTATATAATAGAATGCTTTGTTGTAGGTTGGGTTAGGTAAAGAATAATACTAGTTGATTTTAGACTAAAATATGCCATAAGGCTCAATAGTTGCATATAATCTTTACATTATATAATGATTTTTTATTAATCAAATATTGTTGATGACTTTGGAAAAAGACTTTAAGTATGGAAATTTTTCAAAAAGTTGCAATTAAAACTACTCTAATTTTATTTATTTTCTTTAACTGTTATTGAAGGACAATTTTGTAATCAAAACTTTATTGGTGAAGGGTTAATTTATTATCACAAAAATCACTCTTGAAGGGAAAAAATTTGAACATAGCGTTCCTTGATGGGAAGTATAAATATCCAAAATGACAAGAAAATAAAGATCCCAAACGTCAAGAAAAATTTGTTTAACAGGTAAAGAGGAATACAAATTCCAACCTTGCCTCCGACGGTCAAATTCTATACGTTGTGATGTTATCCATTATTTAATATTGGTTAATCCATCCATTTTATTTTCAAATAATAATTAGAAACCGACATACCTCCCCCTTTTTCTGTTAAATTTTATACTTTTTAAAATATTATATTATAATAATAAAAACCTTGATATTATGTTATGTATGTAGTTGGTATTATTGTAAGCTTTTATCATTATGTATCTTTTAATACAACGTTAAAAGTTACATTCTCAAATTTTTAAAATTAGAATACTCATTATTAAGATTAAAAATGATATATTTTTAAAATAATTTATTATTAAGAAAAATAAAAATAAAAATTTATATATAGAATTACGTCGATAAGTGTTTCTTCCACAGACTTGGAGTGAGGAAACATTGTTCACCCCAGCCAATAAAAGGCTTCCATTTTCCTCCTCTTTCGTCTAATGATAAACCATCACCTAGAATTCACCAACAATGTTTGGACTGAATCACAAATTTGCAGCGTCAGTATTCCCTGTATCTCCCACAAAATCTACACATTCAATATTTCATCCTGCCTAGATCTGCATCGGCATTTGGGTTTTTTCATTCCATGTATCTCGCACAGCATTTACCCAATCTATCACCCCACATTCAATAGCAATATTAACTACGATATTCATTCAACATTCACCTTGTGCATCCAAACCGCTTGTTAATTGACCTTATGTATGCCAAGGCTGCCTATTTGTGCATTGAATAAGCATGGAGGCATGGGCTTCATTTAATTTTGTCTACATTTTATTTGTTGTTGCCTACATTGTGTTTGTTGTTGTGTTGGGTAGATTTCCAATGCCAATATATACTCAAGAGGGGTCCCTTTTTCAATAATGAAGTAGTATATCAGTTTATGATAATATCAAACTTGAAGGATAATCAAGGCTTAAGGATTTCAAAGGTTTGCTTTAATAAAAAAGCAGGTAACTATCAATGCCATATCTTGATACATATATTGTCTATTCAAAGATTATAGTCCTTTATTATTTACCTATTGTTGTTTCAACAAATAAACAAACAAATTTCAGAATATCGAAGATGAAAAGTTTCAATAGTTTGCTTTCAGAGCTTTCTGAGTACAATAGTTAGGTTATTGGTGCTAAAACGTGAAGCAAATAGTGTTTTGTGTATTTCTATTGGAACTCCCTATCATTGGAGACATGCCCAAAAAAAAAAACGTGACCACAATATGTTTTTTAATAAGATTCAAACCTGAATAAAATCCATTATTGCACATTGTATAAATCTCTGTAGGGAGACGAAAAACACCTGCATAGGTCGACTAAAAAGCCAAAAAACCCTAAACCATCACAATTATTTAACCACTTATATTAGTGAGCAAACGATCAGTACTTTACCATTAATATTCTTAGTTGTATTGAGCCATCTATGTCTAACTAATTTAGCAAGTCTTTTTGAACTCCTTGCCATTGGAGACATGCCCACAAATAATAATAAAAATACTAAATAAATAAATACATAAAATCCATTATTAAATATTGTATAAATATGTGTAGGGAAACGAGAAACGCCCACATACGGTTGAATAAAAAGCCAAAATCCCTAAACCATCACTGGTATTTTAGCATTTATACTAGCGGGCAAACAATCAGTACTTTACCATTAATCTTCTTAGTCGTACTGAATTATCTCTATATAACTTTTAGCAAGTCTTCTTGATTCTTATTTAGGTCCATTGTTTGTTATTCCTGCTACTATTAGTATTGGGATTGTTACCATGTATAATTGTAGACTGTTATTGGACTTGCTTATTAGGTCATGTGGTTCACTATAGCTATTGGTCTTTGTAGTAATAAATAAATGTATATGATTGGTATATTATTAATTGTACTAGCAGGACTAACATTAAACTTTGTGGTGGAATGGTCTATCTAGTGCGAACAAATAATAGTCATATTCCTTGGCATTTCACTAATACTATGACTTCCAAACATATAGTCTTTAACCAGATTATGGACTACATAGGTGTTACACTTCTATTATCTTTCAACTGCAGACATGCTCACTAAGAATTGTCTCATCATGAATAGCCATACAAATTATTACATGAGACTCCAAGTTGCACAAATATAACCCACAACACAACGAAATAGAACAGAGGCCTCATTATTGTATAATTTACCTAAATTTGTGACATGTTAATAGGAAATATCCTATCGATATGAGAGGTCGCATTATCTTCAAACAACATATGCATTGCCCTAAAAATTTTCCTTCCTTGAAAATCTCTAAATTGGTCTCCCATCCAGGCTGTTTGAAATCCTCTCCCTGTGTCCTTTGAAACTTTCGCCATCAATTGTTTCAACAAAATGAGATGATATCTTAATGTCTTAATGTATATATTTGATGGTCATCCTTTGGATATGACATGCATCTGCTTCTTTCCACTTGGGAACTCTACCAAATGCCAACTAAATCAATTTATATGTTGTGTGCTTTGAACTGTATAGAGGTCATTTTTTTGGCTTTTTTTCAACTTTCAAAATGCAAATAGTTGGCTATATTATTGTATATTACTCACCCTTTCTAATTCCAAGTATCTATGGTGCGACATATGTTTCTCTTGCAACAACTGTTTAGAACCACGAGTTAAAGGAAAGAGGAACCCATTAGCAATTAATATTATGAAACGTAGCTATGAGAAACTCAAGAAATACTGAGATCTATCATAAACTTAGGAAATATTGAGCATTAGAGACAATGCAGTTCTACCTGACTAGCAAGAAACGCAAAGGTATTATGTTTATGGGCATTTTTCATTCCTGCACCTAACACATATTTCATTAAATTTGGAAAAAAAATTATTACAAGGACATCACTAGAATTGAGTTTTTTTGTTGTTTTGAAATTCTATATGCACTATTTAATTCCAAATTTAATGAAATATGTGTTACCTACAATTCATTCCCATACCTGGTAAATTGATACAACAAATCTCATGCATATACTTGCTTGTATGCATACGGTCATCTTTGCATTCATACATGTATAGTTCATTTGAACTGACAAAGAAAACTTGCAACTACAAGTATACACGTCTTACTTCTTTCTTTATGGTATGTCTTGCTACTTCTCTCATTTAGTAGTTTTGCTTCCTCTAGCTTATGTTTTTCCTTTCATCATTTAGCTTAAATAAATTGCTCGGGCACTCTTGCAGTTTGTTACCACTAACTATATTTTTAAGTTTGATTGATCTACCTTTATGTCATTACTAGATATTAAAAAAAATATCTTATCTAACTTTTTTTCCATTTCAAAATTATGCTAAGCTTTCTCTACCCCATATTATGTATGGTCCGTGAGATGAACTTAATCATTGTAAGTGTCCATTAGAAAAATCTTAGGCTAAATAGAAAATATTAAGACTAGAATTGTTGTGTTGTTTCGTAAGGTAAATTATCTATTCTTTACTTATTTTATGTAACTTTAATTTTTTCAGTCACTTGAAAGTTCAAGTTATGCCAAATACTTTCTACGTCAATATTGTATGGTCCATGAGCTCCATCATTATAACTGTGCACTGTAAATATGTTAGGTGAAACAAAATACCTTGAAACTAGAATTGATGTGTTATTTATTTGTTAAAAAACTATTTTATATTGTATCTTATCTAACTTTTCCTTTTTCTGCCATTTCAAATTTGTGTCAAGTATTCTCTACTTCATGCTTTATATGGTCCATGAGCTCCACCATTTTGATCTATTCAATAAAAAAAAGTTAGGCTAAAATGGAGATCCTAATACTAGAATCGTTAGGCTATATTGGGTATCTTAATGTTAGAGTTGCTAACCTAAAGTGAAGAACATGATACTAAATTGGAGAACAATTATATTATTTCTATTGTTTTCCCCTCACAATGCCCCTTATTGATAAAACAAGATTAGGGCATGTGATTTAGGGATTTTGAACTCACAATTATGGGTTGATATAAGGCCACATGTAACAATCAACCCACTTGTTCACAGTTCATTAAATCACAAGTAGACATAAGGCTTTATAGTCATCGATAAATAATATAAGATAATCTAATAATGCCAAAGCCAAAAGGTGTAAAAGAGTACAAGCCATGGAATACATAGTGAGAATGCATTTCCATGTATGCTTTTCAATTGAACATTTTGAAAATTTTCTATAGCTCATTTACTTTTGAAAGCAAAATGGTTTGTTGTTAGAATAATTTATGCCTTGAAATGTTCTCATTAATATTTGTAATGAATATATCATTTAAAGTTGACCATCCAATTTTATCTATAGTTTCCATTTTCATTGTTGAGGATGCATTATGTTTCTTGTTTCTTGTTTTTTTTAGGCATTGATTTGAGTGTTGATCTTAGTATTGCTTATTTTGAACATGGTGTATTCAATTCCTTCATAAATTGAAAATTGAGCTAATTTATGAATCCAAACATTGTGGAATCTCTTTGTATCTCATGTACTTCAGAAATATAAATCAATATGTTATAATAATTGAAATTTTCTAATTATATTTCTAATGAATATTTCGTTTAAAGTTGGCCATCCCAATTTTACCTCTTTTGGGCAGACCTCAGGGTCCATATTCATAGTTTCCATTGTCATTGTCGAGGATACATTATGTTTTTTTTTTTTTTTTAACCATTGATTTGAGTATTGATATTATTGTTGCTTATTTTGAACATGTTGTATTCAATTCCTTCATAAATTGAAAATTGAGTTGATTTATGAATCCAACCATTGTGGAATCTCTTCGTATCTCATGTACTTTAGAAAGATATATAGTATATTATAATAATAACAAGAGTCTTGCAACTTTCTAATGAATTTTTGGAATGAATCTTTCTTTCTGCAATCTATGGTCATTAGTTCTATTTCTAGGGGATTATGTTAATTGCATCACTAATAACTCCAAACACTAACTTGATCCTTTTTTTTTTAATCTCTACCTTGGTTCACCCTTGAAGGCTCCTCTTAGGTAAAGCCTATGAAAAAAGACTTATTTTTCTATTTTCCATATATTTATGATCATCTGCATGGACTAGTTTCTCACCCACCCTCACAATATAGGGCACCAGTTTGTGATCAACGACTACTTTCTAATTGCTCTCAAGTGTTAGGAGAGTTTCAATAGATAGTTCTAGACTTTCTCCCAGTGTTTCATAGTTTTCCCCTCTAAGACCTGGAGTCTCTCTGAGGACATTGTCAAACTATTTTGGCTACTCCTCTAATGAATGACTATGTAAGGACATTTCCATTCTCTTCCTCCATATGTTTGCCTATTTCTTTGATGGGAGCAACATGAATTTCCCCTCTCTCATTCATCACCTACTTCTAATGATATCTTGCCTTCTATCTCATTCTTTTTAGAGTCATATATCTTCCTAATTCTCTCATTAGTAGTTGCTCTTATTCTAGCTTATGCTTTTCCTTTCATTGTTTAGCTTATATAGGCTGCTCTGGCACTCCTACAATTTGTTACCACTTACTGTTGGCAATATGATTCTTATGGTTGCTCATGTTGTCCTTGATGGCAACTCTACGGAAAATAATGAAGTATATGCCTTCTAGAGAAGCAGTAGTTTGCAGAAGGTCTAGCAGAAGAAATGTGTAAAGTCCAGCAGAAGTTGGTTAATATTCATATTTGAAGGTTCTATACACTGGTTAGTAAAGGCCAAGTCGCGTATAGACGCGGACAAGAATGATCCAAGTCGCGTATGCCTTTTGCGCTATAAAATTATGATACCAGGGGGCATTACCATGGTTTTAGCCCATAGTATTGAGCGCTGTGTCGTCTATTTGATTTCGTCCAAGAATACCATCGACCCTTCTGTGGTTTTGGCTCATGGTATTGGTAAAGGCGAAATCTATATAAGGAGAAGGATATCATATTGTAAATGGGTGCAGGTGTAAGGGTTGTTATTGAATACTTCTCTTTGAAGTACATCTACATGGGATGGACTCTGCTATTGGTAGATCTGAAACTATGATGCAACCTTGGATACACTGATGGATCAAGATCTCTAGAACTAAAATGACTATGTATTTGATCTATTGATGAGATGATTGGATCTGTGACCTGATGCATGTTTGTTGAAGTGAAGTGAAGAAATCTGGATAAGTCTATAGATCTAAAACTTTATGCAAAATTAATATTTACAGATCTATACACTAGTTCGTTTCGCTGAAAGCGCGTATATATGCGGCTTTGTCTCAGCTAAAGCGCATATGGAAGTTAAGGTTTTTGAAGCTTGCTGGAGAGGTTATTTGTTTATCGCTGCTATATTTATGTTGTTTCTCAATGAAGTCTTCATATAGATCTAGGTTGTTTGAATATTGTATATGTTGTAAAGTTGAATATGTACAAATATGATCAATGAGTGATTAAATATGATTAATGATGCTGACTAAATAAGGGTTCTGCAAATCTGAAAATATATCTGACTGAAAGCCTTAGATCAGCTTCTGAGACTGATTATATTCTGGAAATTTAGTATTCTCAGATCTATACGCAGGTTGGTGTGAAGGAAAGTGCGTATACATGTGGGTTCAGTAAAGATAAGTAGCGTGTGCATTTTAAGATAATGAATGATCAAGGTTGAGATTGTTTCTGCATGTTGATTATGAAATATGAGTTTATTAATGTGTTCTGGTTACAGTTATCTCACTGTTTTGATTGAAGTTTGGGTTAAGTTTATTGGTGTTGATTTTTATGCTGAGTTGTGTTGAAGTTGTGGGATCCAGTGTGAAAATTTATGAAACGTGGTTTGTAGTGGGTCTGAGGGTTCAAGCCTTCAATATGGAAGTAGAAGCTTCTTGCCAGTAGAAGTTGGTGTTCTAATTAGGGGGTTGTAGCTCCCTTCTAGTAGAGGCTGGTAAATGAGATTAGGGGGTCGGAGCTCCCTTCCAGTAGTAGCTGGAGAACGCGAGAAGGTTGTAGCCTTCTGTAGGTAGATGCTTGCATATTGATATGAGTCTACATTAGTACAATATTGTAAGTAGTTTTCCATATAATAAATATTAAATACATAGACGACAACAGTGGTGGTTTTCTCCCGAATTGGGTTTCCACCTTAAATCTTGGTGTTCATGTGTGATGCTCTTGTGTGATGATTTATTCTATTATTACTACACTTATTTATTGGTTAACTTTCTGATGCATAAATGATGGTCTGGGTTAAATATTGATTCTGAATGTTTACCTAAAGAGTAAAGATATCTTTGTATACGCTAGTTTCTGTTTGGAAAGTCGCGTACATACACAAGTTGTGCTAATCAAAGTCGCGTATAGAAAACAATGAAGGGAAAAAGGAAAAGACTGTGATTATTTCAAATACTGATTCATCCCCCTCTTAGTATTTTTCCCAAGAATTGGTATCAGAGCAGGTCCTTTTGTAGATGCTTAATCGCTAGAAGGAAGATCATCTAAACTGAGCAATCAAGACGGGGCAACATCTATCAGACCTCCACTCTTCAATGGAAACAATTTAATCTTCTGGAAGACCAGGACAAGATCCTATATTTAGTCTCTTGGAGCAGATGTATGGGCTATAGTTGAAGGCAGTTACCAATATCCGGTCTCAGTTCCAGCAGATCCAGCAGCAAGGAAAAACTATGAAACAAATGCAAAAGCAGGTAATGCTTTATTAGGGAGTCTGACTGAATCAAAATTTGTCAAAGTTATGCAGTTAAATACAACAAAGAAGATATGGGACAAAATCATTCTGAGCTATGAAGGTGATGCTAAGGTACAAAGCGCTAAACTCCAAACTCTCAGAATTCAATATGAAAAACTCAGAATGCATAATGATGAAAGCATTGCTAGTTTCTTTTCACGTCTAGATGAGATTGCAAATCATATGAGAAATCTTAGTGAAACCATAACTGACACCACTTTTGTATAAAAAGTTTAAAGATCTCTAACTCCTAAATTCGAGTAAAAAGTATATGCTATTGAAGAGAAGCAGGATCTACAAAATCTTACTGTTGTTCAACTTCATGGGATCCTAACTACATGTGAAATGAGAAAAGGAGGTCTATATGAAGTCAAAGAAGTTGTTTTTAGAGTTGCTGCAAAAGGCAAGGAAAAGGAAGAGCAAGAAGGATCAGGGTATGTTTCAAAAGAAGATGAGATAATTTTTTTAAAGAAATTACAACTTGGCACTGGAAGGTTCAAAGGTAAGCTTCCTTTCAAATGTTTTTCCTGTGGAAGAGTTGGTCATTATGCTGATAAATGTCCTCATAAAGATAATCATGAAAAGGGAAAGGAATTGGCAAAAGGAAATAAGAAACGTTTCATTAATAGAAAAAATTATTATACTCATGAAGATAGTGATGGTCTATCAAATAGTGAAGAAGAAGAATCTGATCAAGATATTAGACTTCTCATGGCATTTGAAAAGAACACTAGTGAGACTAAATATACATTTATGGATTCTTTAGGAAAAAATGATTTTCTTGAAGAAATCAATCAACTCAAAGTATGTTTGGAAGAAAATAAAATAGCCATAGATACTCTAAAGAATCAACTTATAGAAAAGGAGAAGCACAATGAGAAATTATAATGTGAAGTAGTAAGTCTAAGAAAGGAAATTGAGAAAGTGAAAACCTTAAAGCTTAGATTTGCTAAAGGATCTGAAACCTTAGATGAAATTATCAAGGTTCAACGCTCTCCTCTTGTAAATACATGTCTTGGATATATCGAAGAATCTTCTCAATCTTCAGCACCAAGCTATCTAAATGCAGTTAAAGCCAACCAACAACATTTCATCACTTAACAAAAGAAAAAATAGAATACCCAGGTAAAGCATGACCACTTCAATTCAAGGGTGAACAATAATAGAAGTATCAATCAACAGGTTAACATCAATAGAAGGTTCCATGATCGCAGAAATTTCTTCTTTAATGGACAATGTTTTTCATGTCATAACTTTGGTCATAAAGCTGCTCAACGTGTTGCATACAAAACCATCATAACTAGAGAAGCAAGAAAGAAAAGAAATATGCTCAACGTGTTGCATACAAAACCATCATAACTAGAGAAGCAAGAAAGAAAATAAATGAGACTAGAATAAAGAAGAATACTTATAACAAATTTTCTCCTCTTCAAAACGAAATTGAATTTTCTTATTGCAATAACTTTGGACATGAAGAATCTGAATGCAGGAGCAAACTTCAGTCAAAAGAGCATATACCCTCAAACTCCAAGGTATGGAAAAAGAAGGACTTACAGGTTGAAAGTTGTGGCATAGCTTTATTTGCATAAGGGGAAGAAAATATATGGTGCATTGATAGTGGATGCTCAAAACACATGACATGTGATAAAAATAAACTCCTTTCATACAATGCTTTAGAGAAGGAAAAGAATGTTACTTTTGGAAATGACTCTCCTATTGTCATTAAGGGTAAAGGTTATGTTTTTCTAAAAGAAAAGGTGAAAACTAACAATGTTATGTATGTGGATGGATTAAAGCATAACCTGTTGAGTGTGAGCCAAATGTGTGATCAAAGAAATGAAGTTGTCTTTAGTTCAAAAGAATGTGTAGTACGTGAACTTGACACAGGAAAAATGGTAATAAAAGGAACTAGAACACCAAGCAATTTGTATATATTGAAAGGTGACTAAGAGAAATGCTACTTAGGTAAATCTACATAAAATTAGTTATGGCATAGAAGATTGGGACATTTGAGCTTCTCTCAAATAAGCAAATCTAGCAGACTCAAATTTATTCGTGATCTTCCCAACATCACTCTGCCTGAAAGTACCATGTGCAAATCATGCAAATTTGGTAAGCAAACCAGGGAAATTCAATGCCAAAGAAGGATCAACAAGTAAGCCTCTTGCACTTATACATATTGATCTATGTGGTCCTGTAAGGAAAAAGTCACCTCGTGGAGAACAATACTATATTATATTTATTGATGACTTCTTTAGAATGTGTTGGATCGATATACTGAAACACAAAGATGAAGCATTTGAAAAATTTAAGATCTTCAAAGCTTTGGTTGAAAACAAATTAGATCTAAAAATCAAACGTCTTTGATCTGACTGAGGAGGAGAATATATATCATATGAATTCTTTGATTTATGTGAACATTATGGCATAAAAAGATAATTTTTTGTAGCTAGAACTCCACAACAAAATGGCGTGGCTGAAAGAATGAATAGAACATGTCAACAAATGGCTTGTGCTATGCTTGATGAATCTAGAACTCCCGATACCTTTTGGGGAGAAGCAACACATACTGCGGTAAATATTTTGAACAAGGCTCATGTTCGTGTGAACAATGATAAAACTCCTTATGAGATCTGGTATGGTAATCTCCCCCTTGTGAAGCATTTTAGAGTTTTTGGAAGTAAATGTTTTATCAAGAACAATGATGAAAAAATTGGTAAGTTTGAGCCTAGAGTAGATGAAGGAATATTTCTTGGTTACTCTTATAGAAGTAAAGCATATAAATGTTACAATAAAAGACTTTGGAAGATTGTTGAATGTATTGATGTTGTAATTGATGAGTCTCTCATAGCTCCTAAAAGGGAAATAACAACAACAAATGAAGATGATGATATTGTATATTTTCCCTCATCAAATAACAACAATATAGAAGAGGAACCCAATGAAGCATCGAAAGAAGATATATCAGAAAAGGCTCCATCCAGGTATGTTCAAAAGAATAATCCAGAATCTCAAATTCTAGGAGAAAAGGGATCAGGTGTCCAAACAAGAAGAACTCTTATAGGATCCCCTAGCTATCTGGAATTCTTATCCACTAGTGAACCACCAAATGTAAATCAAGCTAGTAAAGATGAATGTTGGATTCAAGCCATGAATGAAGAACTTGATCAACTTGAAAATAATCATACTTGGGAATTGGTTCCAAGACCTCATGATAAAAATGTTATTGGAACAAAACGAATATTCAAAAACAAGTTAAATGAATATGGAGATGTTATTAGAAACAAAGCTAGAATTGTGTGTAAAGGGTATTCTCAACAATAATGTATAGAATTTGAAGAAACATTTGCACTTGTAGTCAGACTTGAAGCCATAAGAATGTTTCTTGCTTTTTCAAGTTTTCAACAATTCAAAGTTTATCAAATGGATGTAAAATCTGCTTTCCTCAATGGTGATCTAGAAGAAGAAGTTTATATAGAACAACCAGAAGGATTCATTCTGGGAAATGATGAAAAACTTGTTTGAAAAATTAAAAAGGCTTTATATGGTCTCAAACAGGCTCCTCGGGAATGGTACTATCGTCTTGACAAATATATTCAACAACAAGGTTTCACAAAAGGATCTGCTGGCAGTTACTTATACACAAAAATTGAGAATGATAAACGGTTGATTGTTGTTGTGTATGTTGATGACATCATTTTTGGAAGTAATGAAGAGTCCACGAGTCAAAATTTTGCTTCTGTTATGAAGCAAGAATTTTAAATGTCATTACTTGGGGAACTAACATATTTTCTTGGCTTACAAGTGCAACAAGCAACAAATGGCATATTTCTATCTCAAGAAAAATATCTCAAGAAAATTCCAAAGAAGTATGGGATGGAAGACTGCAAACCTATGAGTGCTCCAATGGTAACTGGATTTAACCCCAGTTCTCGTGATGATTCCATGGTGAATCAACCTGAGTATAGATCTATGATTGGAAGTCTGCTTTATCTAACCGGGACAAGACTAGACATTATGCATGTTGTTAGGATTGTTGGACGATTCCAAGCTAATCCAAAAGAGTCACATCTTGAGGCTGTAAAAAGGATATTCAAATATCTACAAGGGACTCAAGACTTTGGTCTATGGTATCCAAAGAATGATGATCTCACTCTTCATGCTTACACAGATGCAGACTGGGTTGGAAATGTTGATGATTGAAAAATCACTAGTGGTGGTGCATTCTATATGGGGCCTTTATTAGTATCTTGGTTCAACAAGAAGCAAAGTTCTATTGCCTTATCTACAGCAGAAGCAGAATATGTGGTTGCTGCATCATGTTGCACACAAATTCTTTGGATGATGCAAACACTACAAGATATTCAAATTAATTGTTCTCCTCCCATATCCATCTTATGTGATAATACAAGTGCCATTATTATCTCAAAAAATCTTGTTATTCATTCCAGGACCAAGCACTTCCTATCAAGTATAACTTCTTACGCGAACAAGTTCTTGAGCAAAAGGGTAAATTGGAGTATGTTCCTTCCAAAGAACAAGTTGCTGATATATTTACTAAACCTCTTCCCAGGGAAGCATTTGAATATCTCAGATAGATGTTGGGAATTGTCTCTGCCTCACTTATCAAATCTGCTTAATTTCAGAAGATTAAATTTGGTACGCTAGTTACATAAAGGGGAATCGCATATATATGCGAGTTTCCGTGCATAAAACCGCATATGGTTTTTGCTGACAAAATTTCTATGGGTTAGCTTTCATAACAGTCTATGGTGTTGTTGGGTAAACTATTTTTTTCTAGTATTCATCTTACAGTACCTTCCTTTGATATTTATCTCCTTGATGAAAATGCCTTGATGAATTGGTTGTTGAAGGTGTTCAGGATGCACAGGTTTAGGGGGAGCACTTGCCTTGCTGAAAAGAGGACATTGTTGGCACTATGTTGGTTGCTGTTATGATCTCCTGTTTGAGATTCTTTGGTCATAGTTATAAAAGATCCTTTGTGAAAAGGTTATGTTGAGACCTTTGATGTAAATTTTTCATATTCAGTAAAGATTGTCATGTTTCAATTTGTAAACCCACTTGGTTGGGTAGTTGAGTCTATATGTAAATCCATTTGGTTGGATCCTTGATGTAATTTTGATGTCCTTGGTGAGAGGAAAGGTCATACTTTGTTGAGTTAAAGAGTCATGTATTTCATTAAAATTTTGTCCACATATGCTCAGGGGGAGCAATTGTCCACCCTTTGCTCTTGATGTCAAAGGGGGAGAGTTTTTGGTGTTCAAATAATGTTTATGTATCTACAGACTATGGTGATCCATATTCATCATGGTTGCCATCAAGTCCAAAGGGGGATATTGTTGGCAATATGATCTTATGGTTGCTCATGTTGTCCTTAATGGCAACTCTTTGGCAAATAATGAAGTATATGCCTTCTGGAGAAGCAGTAGTTTGCAGAAGGTCTAGTAGAAGAAATGTGTAAAGTCCAGTTGAAGTTGGTTAATATTCATAATTGAAGGTTCTATACGCGGGTTATTATAGGCCAAGTCACGTATACACGCGGACAAGAACGATCCAAGTCGCCCATGCCTTTTGCGCTCTAAAATTATGATACCAGGGGGCATTACCATGGTTTTAGCCCACATTATTGAGCATTGTGTCATATATTTGATTCCATCCAAGAATACCATCGACCCTTGTGTGGTTTTGGCTCATGGTATTGGTAAAGGCTAAATCTTTATAAGGAGAGGAAGATCATAGTGCAAATAGGTGTAGTTGTAAGGGTTGTTATTGAATACTTCTCTCTAAAGTATATATGCATGGGATGGACTCTGTTTATTGGTAGATCTAAAAATATGATGCACCCTTGGATACAATGATGGATCATGATCTCTAGATCTAAAATGACTATGTATTTGATCTATTGATGAGATGATTGGATCTGTGACCTGGCGCATGTTTGCTGAAGTGAAGTGAAGAAATCTGGGTAAGTCTATAGATCTAAAACTTTGTTGTGCAAAATTAATAGTTACATATCTATATGCTAGTTTGTCTCAGTGAAAGCGTGTATATATGCGGATTTGTCTCAAATAAAGCGCATACGGAAGTCAGGGTTTCTGAAGCTTGCTAGAGAGGTTATCTGTTTATTGATGCTATATTTCTGCTATTTGTCAATGAAGTCTTCATGTAGATCTGGGTTGTTTGAATATTGTATATGTTATTAATTTGAATATGTACAAATATGATCAATGAGTAATTAAATATGATTAATGATGTTGAATGAATAAGGGTTCTGCAAATATGAAAATATATCTGACTGAAAGCCTCAGATCTGACTGATCATATTCTAGAAATTCAGTATTCTCAGATCTATACGTAGGTTGGTGTGAAGGAAAGTGCGTATACACGTGGGTTCAGTAAAGAGAAGTAGCGTGTGCATTTTAAGATAATGAATGATCAAGGTTGAGATTGTTTCTACATGTTGATTATGAAATCTGGGTTTATTAATGTGTCCTGGTTACAGTTATCTCACTGTTCTGATTGAAGTTTGGGTTAAGTTTATTGGTGTTGATTTTTATGCTGAGTTGTGTTGAAGATGTGGGATCCAGTGTGAAAATTTATGAAACGTGGTCTGTAGTGGATCTGAGGGTTGAAGCCTTCCGTATGGAAGTAGAAGCTTCCTACCAGTAGAAGTTGGTGTTCTGATCAGGGGGTTGTAGCTCCCTTCCATTAAAAGCTGGTAAACGAGATTAGGGGGTTGGAGATCCCTTCTAGTAGTAGCTGGAGAACGAGAGAATATTGCAGCCTTTTGCAGGTAGATGCCTGCATACTGATATGAGTATGCATCAGTACAATATTGTAAGTAGTATTCCATATAATAAATATTGAAGACAAAGACGACAACAACGGTGGTTTTCTCTCGAATTGGGTTTCCACCTTAAATCTTGGTGTTCATGTGTGATGCTCTTGTGTGATGATTTATTCTGTTATTACTGCACTTATTTATTAGTTAAATTTCTTATACATAATTGATGGTTTGGGTTAAAGATTGATTCTGAATGTTTACCTAAACATAAAGATATCTTTGTATATACTAGTTTTTGTTTGGAAAGTCGCGTACATAACGCGAGGTTGTGCTAATCAAAGTCGCGTATAGAAAATATTGAGAAAAAATAAAAATATTATGATTGTGCAAATACTATTTCAACCCCCCCCCCCCCCCCCCCCCCCCATCAGTGTTTTTCCCAACACCCAATTGTCAGTTATATGCCCCTACGGCGCGAACTCCACCTTCTCCCCTCCATCCTCTCATCGTAACCATTCCTTTCTATAAATGGGCTATTGAATTTATGGATTTTCGACCCCCATATTCTAATAATCACAAGTATAGTATCATGGCCCTTGACTATTTTACCAAATAGGATGAAGCCATGCCTATGTTTAATAACACTACAGCTACCGCAGCCCTAATATTTTTCAACAATGTTATCACTTGATTTGGGGTTCTGAAACAATTGGTCCTTGACCATGGATGGCATTTCGAAGATAAGATATGGCATGATCTATCCTCTTTTTTGGGCTTTGAACATCAATATTCATTGTCTTACTATCCCCAAGCCAATGGCCAAGTTGAAGTGATCAGTAAAATCCTTAGCGTGATTGGTAGTTGGTTCTTATAACCTGCAAGTTTGGCACATTATTATCTTCCCTTGCTTTGTGGGCCTATAGAACTTATGTTAAAACCGCCACAGGGTTTACTCATTTCCACCTTGTTTTTGGAGAGGATGAAGCCTTACCAATCGAGTGTGAAATCCCTTCCCTTCACCTTACTATTGAACTCCTCCTAGAAACCTAACCATTAGAACAATGACTTATCCTACTTTACCTTGCCAATGAATAGTGTCATGTTGCGTTGAAAACCATTGAAGTGGAAAAAAGGTGCACCAAAGCTCAATATGACCAGAAAGTTCACCGTCGTACCTTTTATGAGGGTGACCTTGTTATTATGTATGACCAAGGTCATGATGTCCTAGGGAATGGGAAGTTTGAATCATTATGGTTGGGACCTTACATCATTTTTAAGTTTTTAGGAAAGGGGGCATACCTTTTAGAGGATTTTGAAGGCAAAATCCTCCCTAACCCTCGTAATGCACTCTACCTAACAAAATTTTACCCATAGAATTTCCCATTAAAATGCGTGTATATTTTTTTGTTACGCATTTCGTGCTTATTTCCCCCCATAATCTTATATGTTTCCTTCTTGCGTCTTTGAGAAGGATCCATCATCCACACCCCATATCGTTTATGTCGATGGTGCAAATCGCTTCTCCAAGAATCTTGCCTCGATAGCTTTGGCCATTTTCACCCATATGCATTCGTTAGTCCATTCCAATGACGTATGCATTGGATCTACCACCAATAAAAAAGCCAGATATGATGTTGTGATAAATTTTTAAGCTGACGCACTTGATCATCACATCCTTCATCTTCATGTTCGTCTCGATTCCCTGCTACTTGTCATGCAAATTGAATGGCATTTATCATGTGCATAATCTTGTACTATTTATAAAATATCTACGAGTGAAGCTTTTGGCATGTGAATTTGAATTCATTACATTCATTCATGTTCTATATCCCAAAATCACAATGTAGATTCCATTGTCAATAACATTCTAGATTGGAATTTATCACATACAAGAAGGCAACCATAAACATTAAAAAATGGTGAACTACAATCATCACAAAGATGCATAACCATATTATGTATCATCATGTCAAAACATATAAGTTTGGACACTATTAGCTCCCGGTAATTTTGAAGGTTGAAGATAGAATGTCGAGGAGGGGCCAACATCCGCTTGCTTCAAGCCTAGGCTCTAGCCTCCTAGACCCGAGACAAGGATCTCTCTGCTATATATAGCTTTGTTTATTAGGCATTTCGGGCTAGATATTTTTGCAAAGGGGTTTGTTTGAGAATTTGTGGTTAAGATAAGCGAAGGGTCATTTGGCTATGGAATTAAAACGGAGTCTAAATAGATTCAAATGGATGAAAAATTGAAATCATGTGTAAACGGGAAAGCTAGACATGCCAATGGATTCTTACGAGTTTGTGAAATGGGAAAGGAGAAACGATTAAGGCTCAAAACTAATGCAAGGAAACGGACAATCTCTGAAATTTTCATTCGAATTTTAGAGGAAAACATAAATATTGCTTCAAGACTTAACGAGTTGCTCGATGACAAATCCTAATAAAATTTTTTCTTATCCATAGTAAACGGATAAAACGGTATGTGAAACTAGAGAATGACAAATTACATGAAAAGAAACACTTCACCACGGATCATAACACAAAGAATTTGGAAACAACAGTGTCTTTCATTTCATCCACAAAAGAGCATTTCCAACAGTTGATCCTATTACAATGGTTTTCCCTTCCGGGCTTCCCTGCGATACGCTAATGCATACAGTATTTATATAAAATCTAAGTCGGTTACTTTGCATGTCTTTAATGATAGTCATTAATTACATTAAAACTAAACTTTGACAAGTGTAACCATGCGAGACGGTGATAAGATAATTCTGGCCATAACGGTGGCCTTGAAGCCTTTGATTACACGGTAGGAACAATTTGGCTCTTGGGATCATGAAGAGGCTATGATAAAATGAATGCGACATATGGCCACTGCTCCTTTGAAAATCGTTGTTGGATAATTAAATGCGAGTGTTGCATTGGGCGGATTTATTGAATCCCAGTGTTGTGTTAGCGTGTGTTAGCCATCGGTATTTTGGCATGTTAGTGATGACTATATCTTCAGCTGAGTTTTCTAGAAACTGATTTCCTTATGTCAATATGTCATCCAGAAAACCCTCCCAAAACTTTTTCGCCTTTCTACCTATTCAGTCCGCCCCTGGCAAAACCACAACCTCCTTGTCAACAATCATATCTAACCTCAGCCTTATTAGTCTGCCCATCAGCTTTAAAAGGCAAATCCACACTTGTTTCAAAGGTCTCCCCTATGTTAGGAAGTGGCGTTTAGGACATTTCACCTTTGGCAATCATCAAAAAGCCAAAAAAGCCCTCATCTGCAGCAGACCTACCATGACTAATCCCTTAATTTGCAAATGAAGCTGACAAACAGCCTTAAGTCACGCCACTCATATTCCCTAGGTCTCAGCACTGCATGAAGCCCATTCTCAAGCTGACTAGTAGGTTTTTCACTATGTTCTGTGGTTCTACAAAGACAGGAAATATATTTCATCTCATGGAGTAAATGTTTGAGTTTACAGTTAGAAGAACAGCTGCTTCTAAATGTATTTTGAGCCTGAGATGAAACTGCAAAACAAAGGGCTCTCAATCAGGACCTTACAGCTCTTTTCAGTATGAAAATCACAGTAAGAAAGGGTCACCACTGTCTCAGCAAAATGGTAAATTGTCAAGGCCCAGAACCTCCTTCATCCATAAGCAGAGGGCGCAGGCCAGAGTTGACTCAGGAGGTTGCAAAAGTCCAGGTTTGCCCTGACTGAAACAATGAAACAATATCTTCAGGTTTCATGAATGTAATTGCTGACCATAACAGGATTGTAGTGGAAGTATGATAAGCTCAAAGGAAAGGGAAGTTTAGCCTGATAAAAGAGATCATCTGAAACTTTCAAGTCAGGTGAATGGTTGAAACTCTAGAAGGCCTGTCATCAGTGAACTTTCCAAAGCACAAGGACCCTGTCTATCCAAAAGATCAAACAGAACAGATGATAAACAAATGTCATTACACAGACAGGAGAAAGTTCTTGGTTTTTCAAGAAAGCAATGACCTTCATAGTCAAAAAAGAGCTTTGTCAATATAACAGGTCATGAGATGAACAAGCCAAGTGACAAATATCTCAGCAACCTTAGAACAGTGTCACTGTGGCTAGGTTTTCTTCAAAAACGCAGAGAAGCTTGCATGTGAAGATGCTAAGATTGGTGTTGTTCAAATGGTTTACTTTCCACCACTTTCGCCCGATGAAGAGCCTCCTCCATATATGAGCAGAGGGCCAAAATCATTGCAGGCTGTTGAAAACTAGTAAGTCCAAAAGTGCAGGGAAAAGACTCAAAGAAATTGAATGAAGGAAAGTGTTACTGTCTATGATATTAATGTATTGATCTCCCTCTTCAAAAAAGCTACCTGTCAACAGTCCATCCAGTAGAAAAGAGAAAATGTTGAACATACTGTATGCTTTGAATGCCAAAGGAGCAGTTAACTTAAAAAGGGTTAAAGACATTCCATGACCACTTATCCAGAAATCAAAGGAAATCCTTCTGAGCAAACAAAGAAGTCTAGGGTGAAAGGATGCAACCTAAAAGTGTATTTACAGTCCAGAGAGAAACCTGTGAAACACCTAGAAGCAGCAATTTATCATCGGGAAAGTAAAACAATGACCAAGGATGAGTCATAAAATGCATAAGGACAGGTATGAAATAGAAAAAGAGACAATTTGAGCATATGTGTGCCACTGATATCAAAAAGAAGTTTTTTCTCCTTGAGGAAAGGGTCAAGCAACAAAACAATATCATATGTCAAAAGTCCAAGAGAGGCGCCTTTCAAGAAGAGGTGTTTACAACTTTTCCAACATTTTTAGTGCATTATGAAATAGCCACTCTTTACTAGCAATCACCAAGAGAGGGAGGCAGTGAACATATGTCCAGTCATGAAATGTTGCTATTGACAAAAAGGGGTTTAATATGCTGATCAGAATAGAATAAAGACTGTGTGCCAAAAAGCCCTGTTTTCATATTTTACAAGTTTGTCTTTTCAAATAAGGAGGCAAACTGGTATATGATCTGATGATTAGGCAGATTTGTTTTTTAGGAACTATCACTGTTTATATTCCCTAAAACAGACACAATGGCCATTATCCTAAAAGACAGTTTCAGCACAAAGATACAGTATAGCAAAAGCAGTGACAGGGATGTGGCGCAGTGAGTTGTCAAACATAAAATTATAATAAAAATGACCCTCTTTGGAGAACAGTGCAAGTCATAAAAGATGCAGCCACTGGTACCTACACCATTAGACACAGTGGCAAACATAGCCCCAAGATTATGAAGACTTGTTTTAGGGTCCAAAGGTTAGTAATGAAGGAACCACCTAAGAAACAAAGCTGGAAGTTCTCTACCTCACACTTGTGCTAAGATCCGCGATATACATATGATCAAAGGATTGGCGAATCTCCAAAGCCAGTTTTGAATGAACCGAGGTTAAAAAATCAAAGGGTATTAAAACAAGAAACTCCGCATGAGAAACCAAACCACGGCTTTATTTTACCTTTTAAAAATAGAGTGACCGTTGATATTGTTTTGTTTTGAAAAACGATATAAGTTTGAAATATAGGAGTGGAAATTCACTGTCAAAAAGGGCTAGAGTCAGAATCCTTTCGCATCCAGCATCAAACAAGCGAAAAATTGGGCGAAATTTCCGAAATTTTGCATTTAACAATCGGCGCGACGGGCCTGGAAAGTGGCGCGACGTGCCTGGGCGTCGTTTTGCAAAGGCCTTCAACGTCGGCGCGACGTGCCTGTAGGCGGGCGCGACGTGCCTGTAGGTGGCCGCCCGACCACACGACAAGTCGACCCGACTGGCCCGACAAGGGATTTTTCTGTGCGACGGGTTTGTTATCAAGAATGCCGCGCAAGTGCCAAGGGTCCCCAGCAGTGTTTTGGCTTTCAAAAGCAGGTGTTTGTCAAAATTCGAGGTATTTTATATACTCCCCCATCGAATTTCAAGGTTTTGAGAAAAAACAATAAGCTTTAAAACCATGGACCTTGTCATTTTAGTTAAAGGCACAAGCAGTCATTTTTACACAGCAAGCTGAAGTTTTGAAATATGATAAGAGGCCGAGGTTGGTCATTCAAAGAACACATGTCGAGATACGGTTTTTGAGGTAGAAGGTCAGTTTGTCTCTTCCTCAAATCAAACAAAAGGCCGAGGAGCTCTCTGTAAAAAGCAGTGTTTGATTAAGAGGGGATTTCCGTTGCAAAAAACTCATATAATCTCTGTCAAAGAGCTTGACATCTCCTGTAAAACTCTGTCATTATTATCTCTCAAAAGCAATGAGTGTATGGTCTAAATTACTGTTATACTGATTCTTCCACCAAAGCTAAGTTTGCTCTTCCCTTGCACTGTATTGCATCATTGCGGAAAATTGTTGACAGAGAGTTTTCTAAAGGTGAATATTACATTGAAGGGCAGATTTAATTAATGTTTTTCTAGCTCTGGAGGCAGGGTTGTTGGTGATTAGGCACGGTGGTTGATGGTGGTTTTTTAACATCAAAGCCATGAATATAGATGTATTGGTGGACTTTTAAACTCACAAAGCAGGGGATTTGTTTCCTAAACCACTGTTGCACTGACTTTACACCTAAACCAAGCCTGTTTTTCTGCACTACACTATATCATTCCGAAGTTTGTTGAACAGAGTTTTCTGAAGGTGAAACAGGTTCATTTTCCAGAAGGCAGGGTTATTGCTGATGGGACATTTATTGATGATCAAGTGAACATTAGAGGCAGGGGTATATAAATGTCTGGATGGATTTTTTTAAACTCACAGAGCAGAAAGTTTGTTTCCTAAAAAACCACTGTTGCACTTACTTTCTCACCTAAACTAAGTCTGCTTGTTCATTACACTATATTGTCATTCTGAAGATGGTTGGACAGAGTTTTCTGAAGGTGAAACAGGGTATTTTTTTGATGATTGAGCATTTGTAGATGATCAGGCATTTATTGATGATCAAGTAAACAGCAAGGGCAGAGTTATAAAAGCAGTGATTGACTTCTCAAAAAGTCACAAGTGAAAGGTTCTTCTCTTAACACAGTGGGCTATTTTTCACCTAACCACAGGGTCTCTTTCTTTTCCCGCTGTGTGGTCTCCACAGAAGTCTGCTGACAGGGGCATGTTTCAAGGTAAATGACCTAAAAGAGCAGGGTTATAATTTTGAAGGTTGGTTTCAAAGACAAAAATACAAATGCAAACAGGCCTCTAAGCAAAATCACAAGAGGGGATTTGTTCAAGATTGTGCACAAAGAATCTACAAAGCAGTTCTTACACATAGTGCCATTGTTGAGAAGGATACATAGCTGAAGTGCATCCAAATTTGAAGAACTGTTGTTAATAAGTGTTGAAGGGGGCTTATTCAAGGAAACATTGTTACATTTCATCCAAACCACAGGGTCCATAACTGTCCAAGCAGTTTGGTGGCTTGTCTCAATCCAGGAGAGCATTCTTCATACATTGAAGGCAGTGTGCCTCTTCCAAGCCTGTTTTAAGTCAGAATGCCTCCAAAACGAGATCACAAAGGCGGACAACATAAGAGATATGAGCCTATCTCCATAGAAGACATCAATGCTCATCCCTCAATACTTTTCAATTTCCATGAGGTAGGCTGTCTTGATTTCTGTCAAAGGATAGAGGAAGTCAAGAGTTTCTCACCACTTACACATTTGTGCGCTTTGAGGTTCAAGGACAAACACTTCTAGCTTGCAGGTCTTGACTTCAAAATCTCTCCAAGGTATGTATCCAAAGCTACCAAGATCCCGTATCATGGTGAAAAGTGGTTTAAACAAGCGCATCTTGATTTGGAGGACTATAAACCTTTCATCAAGCCGGAACATAGGGAGACCATCACTGCTATTTTTCCTTTCTCCTATCTCCTTGACAGTTATGCTCCACTGATGAAGACCATAATGAGATACTTCACTTGTGAAGGGAGGTTTAGCCAAATCTTTGCCTATCATGTTCGCTTGTTGATGCATTTTACCAGGAGCAGACAATTAAACCTCCCATACTTTTTGTCCAAAAGCATAGAGAAAATGGCAGCTACTGTCCAAAAGAAAGCTCCACTTCAGCAAATCCCTTCTCTCTTTCATCATTCCTTGATCAAAATCATCTTCTTACACTAGCTAGAGAAGAAAGGAGTTTCATGGGATTTATTCATTAGCCATGCCGATTTCGCCACTGTCCCTCCTGTTCATGTGTCTCCTACTCAGCCTATCCATCGCCCAGTGCCTTTATCTAGTAGGCCTACCCCTAAAAAACTCAAGATGATCACTGGGCAGCCAAGTACACAAGGAGAAGGAGAGGGCAGTGAGCCACAGGGAGAAAAGGAGGATGATGAGCGGCAGCAACCAGATTTAGAAGGACAGCAGCAGTTGGATATCATTGGACAACAGCTAGAGGTTGATGAACAACATCAATTTCAGGAAGAAGGGCAGCAACTAGAGGTTGATGAACAGCATCAATGTCAGGAAGAAGGGCAGCAGACAGAGGTTGAGGTACAGCAGCAAGTACAGGAAAAGGAACAGCAGCGGACAGAGTTTGAAGAGCAGCAGGTTGAGCAAGCAATTGAAACATCTTTTGAGCCACAAGCTGGACAGGATGTTGGGGAAGGACAACAAGCTGAAGCTGCCTCCTCAATGGTGACCAAAACTGCCCCTAAGAAGGGGAAATTTCCCAAAAGGACAACTCCTAGCTTACCAAGGAGAAAGAGCGTTAGATTGGCCTTCAAAGGCAAAAGTACAGTTAGAGAAAGCGCCAAGCATGGAGGTAAATCAGCTGTCATCCCTATCCCAAGCGATGATAGCGACAATGAGGCACGCATCCTTGAAAATCTCCTCATTCACAAAGAAGGTCAAATTGAGGTGTTACAAGAAGATCTCCAAAGGGCAAGGAACTTAAATCATTTCTTGGAGGTTGAGAACAAACAAATGAAATTTCATGCAGCCATTCATGAGGCAAGGGCCATCAAGTACAAAAAGGAGGCAGAAAGGGCACAAGTAAGAATTGAAGAGCTTATTGGCGAATTTGATGATGAAGAAGAGGAGGACCAGCCTAGGCGAAAGAGGCCTAGAACCATCGGGCTTAGGAGAGCCTTGGAGAAACAGAAGGCTGAAGAGCAAGCTCAATTCGAAGCTTTTCCTCTCACTACCCTCTTTGAGCGGGAAATTGAGGAAAACAAGGAAGCTTGGCTTGAGAGGGCTAACCAGCATCTGGAGACCAAGCTCGAGAAGGCAAACAGGGATCTTGAGCTACAGAGAAAGAGAACTCTTCACTTTCAGAAGCTAAACCAATTCGCCCGGCGCAAACTGAAGGTGGCACAAGAAAAATTGAAGAAATTAAAGGAGAGGCGCCTAGCACGGAAAGAGGCAAAAAGCATATCAGCCCTCGATATTTTAGCTTCAGCTTTGGAACATGTCTCTATGGACCCTTGAGGGTCATCCATGCCAATTTTGGGCCTGTTTCGAAAACTTTTTGTTTTTTGGCATTTTTTGGGTTTTCGCCAAAAACTCATAAATGTGCCATTTCAGTTTGAAGAGTCGTCAAGGGAGGAGGGTGATACCAATGGATTCCATAATTTCATGAGCCGCTCTCCAGCGATTTTCAGGGCATTTGAAGATCATTCGCCCCCTCAAATTGGCGAAAAACAACCTCATTTTGCACATTCTGCCCGCCCTATCAGCAGCCTGCTATTTTCTGGGTTTTTGCACACAGGTACAGTTTTGAGGGACTTTCAGAGATCAGATTGAGATGATTCCACTTGGATTGGAAAGAAGACACAGATAGCTTTCCAACGAGCCATCATGAGCTTCATTTCGACATCGGGAAGGCTTCCATTTGCATCCAGCAAGTCAGGGGACCTTTTTCAAGCATAAATATGAAATATTTTTGCAATTTTTGAACTCCAAAAATCTGCTTTTCCCAAATGTGCGTTAGGCTATTTTTATCATGGGAAAATCATGTAAAGTCAATATAATTTCCGTGTTTAGCAGTTTTTTAGATATTTTATTAGATATTTTGTGCCTTGGGCTTTGCAAAGCCTCAAGGACAAGTTTAGATATTTTGACTTGGCCAATGGGATAGCTAGTTGCTCCATGAGGTTTTCCTCCTTCTAGCCTATTTATCCCATGGTTCTCATTGTAAATCAAAGAGGCTGAACTTGAGAGAAGAATTAATGCATTGGTCATATGAGCTTTGAAGAATACACTTGAGTTATGATTTTTGGATTGCCTCTTGGATGCTTTTGAGGAATGTTGAAGGCTTGTTGATGGATTCCTTGACATGGTAGAATGGTATAGTGCTTCTTAATGTTGTTTTGTCTTCTAGTTTTCACTCATATTTCACTTTTCTTGCTGCTATAGATCAGTAAAGATTGATTTTGAGACATGCCCATGGAGGCACCTCAAAATCCCTGAATCTTCATAGCTTGATGTTTTCTTCTCCTTTAGTTATGCTAAAGAATTCTTAGCTGCTCTTTAGTAACCTAAGGTATTGTTGCTAAGTTTTATTCATCAGTTCCATGTATGTTGAGTAGGATGTATGGTTTTCCCTACCTACCTATCAACTGCCCATAGTTCTGTCCATAAAACTTTCTCTTTGACTGATTTGTTGATCATTTTGTTGAACCAAGGAGGCCTAGTCTCGATCTAGCCCTTTGCCTAAAACTATGAAAACTTATTTGTCCAAGTACCCAATGACTTAGAGACTATGTTTAGGCGTTCCGGCATAGTTTATGAGTTGTTAGTTTGTCTCATGTGTTTTCCCCAAAGTCTGATAGCCATTTCCCGAAGTTAGAGGGTCTTACCTCTATGTATGGCTGGAATGTTTGATTTCTATGTATTGATTAGCTTATAGTTATTCCTAGCATGATTAATGGCTTGCTATTACATGTTTATGTCTGCTATTAACTAGTTTCCACTTGAAATCCCTTGTCTTTCACCAACTTATTGTTCATTTACTCCATTTTGCCCAGATATCCCTTCTATTGTGAATCAAATCGGCCCTACAACAGCTTTACATCATCGCCTCATTAGCTTCCTTGACCTGATTGACCCCATAGCCCAATTTATCTACATCTTGTTATCCAGTTTATGTATTTGATCAGTTTCATCCCTCACAAACTTAAAAAACCAAAAAACCAAAAACATACTTCATAACTAGCCTAATATCAGAACATCGCAAGTAAACACACCGACATATTTTACACTTATAGAGAGAGCCCTCTCTGAGTCCAGGAAGGCTAGGTCCTTGGGCTCCAAAGCTTGGTTTGATGTTACATCGTCATTTGGCTAGCCAATCGGCCAAATCACGGGACCCTAACATAATGGCGATCACGGTGGGACCTATTGAGTACATGACAGTCTAGCAAACTTTTATAGGCTCCTTAGTCCTTCAACTTTTAACTTAAACCATCAGCCTCTAGAATCATTTAGTGTAAACTCTCTATTTCACCATCTTAGCAAAGTGATGAATTAGGTTTATAACACTCTTACATCCTAGGCTGCACATAAAACTCAGAAAAAAACCACAAAAAACTCCCTTAGATTGGTTTTTGTTAGTATTGGTGGTGGACCATACAAGTATACCTCAAAACAACTGATTTTCCACCTGGCGACTCCACTAACTTCTAGTAAAGCCTTACTATTTCACCAAACTCTAGGCTACTATCTGATAGAACTATCCCATCACTCACTAACATAGCGAGAGATGGTAAGACATTGAGTACATAATAGTCCAGCAAACTCTTATAGACTCTTTGGGCCTTTAGGTACCATAAACAAACAAGCAGTCCATAAACTCATTTTTTTAGAGTAAACTTTTTTTGTTCTCATCACCCTAGCAAAGTGTTGAAACAAGTCTAAGATACTTTAACAAACCATAGGCTACTCATAAACTCAGAAAATTCAAAAACATTCTCAGATTAGTCCTGGTGGTGGGCCATATCTATCTTCACAAAAACAACTCATTTTCACCTGGCGACTCCACTAATCCATCCTGTTACTTTGACCATCCTTCACCTTAGTAGAACCTTAGAAAAATCACCTATCCAGAACATTCACCAATACCATTCTCTCTAAAACTCTGGATCTAAAATCTGGCTTCCTGAAGAATCAATACCAGATCCCATCCAGACCCAAATCCCCCTATCATAGTAGATGACCCAGAGAAGATTCTGTGGCAAGCTTCTGAAACTGATCATCTAGCTTCTGGTAGATTCATCCGTAGAACAAGATCTGTACCTAAACATCGCACTAGCCTACTAGATTCACCTTTGGAACCAGAGCCATCACAAACTCTTCCTAGAAGCAAATCATATAGTAGGATAGACTTTGACGATTTTGAACCCCTAAGCCCACCACAGAGTCTTATTAGAGAAGCTTCACCCACCACTCCTCCTGATTTCCAGCTTCTCTATCAGTTTGGCTCTTATCATCCCAGATCTGCTCAAAACCAGATCACTACTCCAAGTTCATCCACCACACCTAGTCAAACCACCATTGTTCATACCACTTCATTTCAGCCTACCAGTCCTCATCTTGCGCATCATCCATTAGCTCCAGTCATGGCAGCCTGGTACGCACCTTTGGTGTTACCACCACCTTTAGCTCCTCTCCCAAACAAATATCAAGACAAGATCCCACACTTTACTGGAGAATATACCACCACACCTCAACAGCATATAAGTAGAATGACTGATGCTTATGAATACCTAGAGGTACAAGACGAGACTGTCCGAATGAGAATATTTGCCCAAAGTCTTGGTGGTGAACCCAAAGCATGGTTCAAAAGTTTAGCTCCAAACAGTATCCATGATATCCCAGAACTACATCAAATCTTCAGAAATAGGTGGGAAGTCCGAAGAAACCCCATTCAAATCCTGTCAGAATATAACAATCTAAAACGGGAAAATGGGGAAAGTGTCCAAGCTTACTGTACTAGGTTCAACAGTGTATATAACTCCCTCCCACCTCTTTTCAAACCTCCACTTGGTTTAGCTTTGGCAAAATTTCCTGAGGGTTTTGATCCGGACATGACATATCATTTGAGAGATAAGGATCCCCCCACCTTGGAAGAAATGCAACAAATAGCCATAAAAGCAGATGCTAACTTAGCTGAAAAGAGAGCCAGAACTAGATCAGAAAGAAAGGTCACATATAGAGATGAGGTTTCTACTTCATCACCTTCCCTAGATCCCAGAATAGATGACTTAGTCAAATCCATGGCTAAAATGTGGGAAAAGATCAATGAAAAAGCTCCTGTTAGAGATAACCAGCCAAACCCTCAAATCAGAAACCGAAACCAAAACTTTAGGAGGGAACAGCCCTAAAACAGACCAAGGGACAATGACCAACAGATAAGGCCACCATTCAATGAAAACTATGTGGAAGAAGATGATAGGGACTCAGAACCTCTTGATGAACATCATTTAAACCTCATAGGGTCTGACAATGAAGGTGAGGTGTACCTCACCGAAGAGGAACAAGCCTTCTTTTCGCCCGATCAAGATGAGACCAATTATGAGGATCTTGATGACCCTGCCATAGAGTTTCAAAATGCTATTGAAGAAGCCCATAGGCAATATGACCTTAGAAGCAAAAGAAACCAAGATAATGTCAAGAGAGGTAACTCTGATACTGCTAAAGCTCCAGATACCATCCTCAAAAAAGCACCAAGCAGTGACAAAATCAAGGTTGAAAAGGCTGATCAAAGCCAAGCTAAAGTTACCCAAACTAGTCCTATCACATATACTCCTGATACTTCTACAAAGGTCACCAAAACAACTATGGCAAACAAAATCCCTAAACAAGGCCAACAAGCTCAGAACATAGACAAGGTCTCAGCTGAAAAAGCTGAAACAAACATATCTAAACTTCAAGTGCCTTTTAGCTTTGAAGGCGAAATCGCTAAAATCAAAATCACCATGCCTCTTACCGAACTCATTGCCCAAAACTCTTATAAATCCCAAGTACTAAAGGTATTAAATCTAGGAAATGATGCAAACACTGTTAATCTCACTGATGACATTCCTGAAGTATTGTTTGGTCCAAAGGTAGAGGGAAAATTTCAAGAAGGAGCTACTCTTCCATTTTACATTAGCTTAAACATTCACGACCAAATCCTCCACAATGCCATGCTAGACTTCGGCGCATCTCATAATCTTATGCCGAAGGTAGTAATGGAAAGATTAGGCTTGGAAATCACAAGACCATACAAAGACTTGTATTCATTTGATTCAAGCAGAGTCCAATGCCTGGGTTTGATCAAAGACCTTTGCTTTAGTCTTGCCCAAATACCCGCGAAACATCTAATCATGGATATAGTAGTGGCAGACATTCCTCCCAAGTATGGGATGCTTCTATCTAGATCTTGGGGAGCCAAACTCCAAGGGAATATTCAACTGGACATGTCATATGCCACCATCCCTGTGTTTGGTCAGAATAGGATACTCTACCGTGAATCCCACATGAAATACATGATTAGCAGCCAAGATAGGCCATATAACATTCCAATGTGTTCCTTGCGCTCCGACTTAAACTCTTTCATCATGCATATTGATGTAAACTTGGAAGAAGAATAAGAGGAAGCTGATATAGACTTAGATCCACCACATCAGTTATCCTTGGTGCCTTATGATGAGCTGGACGCTCAAAACTACCATGATCATGAACAACTGTGTCTTGAGGAAAGTAAGTTTCCCCTCTCCAAAGTGGGGTTAGAGCAAGAAGCACAAACTCTCATGTACTATCAAGCAAATTGCTCTAGCTTTAATCAAACGCCAGCAGTAACTTGTGGAAATTTATTCCGGGTAAAAGCTTTAGAAGACCTTCACATCATAAACCTATTTGGAACCCGGGAGAAAGAGAGTTTAATGTTTCTACCATACCTCAAGGATTTACCATCACGTGACCCTCCTACTGCAAATAAAACTTTGACTATAACCTCAGTAGCTCAACATCTTGAGAAAATGCCAAATAAACTTTTTATGAGCAAGGATGACAGTTATAATCCCGGCATACCTGAACTACTGAAATTGGCTCATATTTTGTCTTTTCATGAAGAACTTAGAAAGGCTAAAATCAAGAATCTCATGCAAAATACTAGTTTCTACAGGAAAAGCAAGGGAAAACATTGTATCACTGCCTTTTCCCCAAAGAACAACTTTAACAGAAACAAACACAGCAAACTGAAACAAACTGAGATGATCAAGGAGAAAAATAATGGCCATAGAATATACTTTGATTTTAGAAATAATACTGCATCTCCATATAACAAAAATCATGTTTGTTCTACTCAAGATCATTATTCACCAATTGAAAATGTTTCTAATGATGTATTCTTGCAAGATCATTTTTCAGATCATAATCATCAAATTCCTTTACAAAGTAGACAACTTAAAGACTTTTTCCAGTTTGCGGGAGGTAAATCTGATTTCAAGTTGAAAATTGCTAAACCACCCAATATCAGAAATCTGTTCATGAAAGCCATGTTCCCAGTGTTAAACTTCTGTGTTGTTGCATACCTTGATGATATCACTATCTATTTCAAGAATTATCAAGAATACATACATTACCTGAAAAAAGCATACAGTAAGGAAAGGAGTGGGAATCAGATATTCAGAGAGGTACAGAGGGAGGATACTGGGCTGTTTAGAGATTCCTGCATGAATCCCTATGTCATGTTAGAGAGAGAAAATTTCCCAAACTTTTCTTTTCAAGAGTTAAGTGGGCCAAGGGTGAGAGGAGATCCTTACGAGGATAAGATGCTGAAATTCCGTCATTTCCAAGATTTTTGAGTTTGAAACACTTTCAGTCATTGTACATACCATTGTTTGAAATATTGAAAAAAATAGAAAAATCAAAAACAGTAAAAGATAGGAAAGTCAAAAACAGTAAAAAGCAGAAAAAGGGCAAGTGAAGATAGAACAAAGGCCCCATGTTCCAAAAAATAGTCTTTCAGAAAGCGAGCAAGTCTAAATGCCGCTACTAGTACTTCAATGTCTTGTTCAGCTATCTAGCCTAATCATAGCTGAGCATGTTTAAATTTATTTGCTAATAAGTTAGTGAGTGCAAAGATAGTCAACATTGTGTAAGATTGACTTATCACAGAGTTTAGATTAGGGAGAGATTCTGGTTCCACATGCCTAAAACAGAACCAAAGAGAGAAGCGAGGGATGAAAATTACATTGAACATCTTAGCCCCGCTTTTCTCATATGAAATGGTGATGGTCACAATCCATCATTATAAATCATTATTGGTGACGGACCTTGAATGTCACCACAACACCTATACTTTCAGCGATGCCACCTTTGGTGACGTTCAATTTTTGGTGACGAAGGCTCTTTTGACCCTCACCAATGAGCTTATGGTGACATTTTTCGCCCCTCACCAATGTCCTTTTTTCTTGTAGTGAAATAAGCTTGAAATCACTTCTAGGATCTACTAATCATCTCATAATCTCATGGGGGAGCTACAACTATGACCCCATATCGAGAAATAGGTGAAATATGGGAGCTACTACTCAACCCATCCTATTGCCTAATGGTATTCCCAACAATGACCCTGAATAGTCATGTGGTAGAACATCTACATCATAATCTAGCTTGAATGAGATACCCAAATTACCAAGAGGTAAGGATCACACACCTCCAAGCCTCCTCATCTGTTGGCCAGATGGAGAGGGATAATCTCAATAAGCCCAATCTTGTGGGTATGATGCCAGCTGGGGTATAATCTGCAACAACCAAGATAGGGTGAGATACTACTCAAAACCTATGGGTAACAGATACAGATAACACCCTATTGTCTATATTTCCCTCAACCCCAGGAGCCCTTTGTCTCAATTCCTCACACTGGGATCTAAAACATGGGGGAAGAGTGTGGTCTAGTGTCCTCGATCAACGTTTCTCTCATCATACTTATATCATCGTACTTGTATCAGGTAATCATCATGTATCAGTAGTAGCTGTCTCCTATTCATAAAGGACATCAATTGAAATATCATGTTAGAACATAAATAATCATATAAATCACAAAAGGAATCATCCTCCCTCTCGAGGAGGTGCTAACCACAAACTGAAGCTTGTCTCTTATAACTGCACTGTCTCAATATATGAGAGTATATCGGTCCCAAATATATATATATGGAATTATCTACTTGTTTATGTCGTAAAAATGTATCCACGTCATATTCAGAACTTTCTCAAACATCTCTTCAAACACTTCTTCATCCTCCTTCATAGATATACATGCTAGCAACATCATACTAAATCTCAATCGTGCTACAAACTTCTCATCATGGGAGTTCTCATACTCATGCAACACTCATATGTTCTCATATTCATCAGAAATCAACATCAACATATCCATACAGTCATATATCATAGGAGGAATATTACAAACCAATAATAGATCATTTCATGAAAACATCTCGAAGGATTCTCGGTGGCAACTCAATGTGAATAAAGCAACTCAATCATGAATCATCTCAGGTTCTATGCACATCACTGTACATATATAGATGGATGTTCTAAATGGAACAATAATGCTTCAATCAAATATTGGTTGCCATGTCATGTTCAACAACATCTTGAACTTCAAATTGGAGTGTCCAAGGATTTGTATTTCTATCTTCCAATACTTCTTCAATAGCTTCACAAAATATATTATCTTTTCCCAACTTCAAAAATCGATTCATCATGCCATGATATATCATTTCAAGCTTTAGAATCCATCTCCCTATAAATCATATCATCAAAGGCTCTTTTCATGATAATAGTAGATTGTTAGTATATAAAAACCAAAATCAAAATCAAATTCATAACTTGGAACACTTCTGAAGAAAAAGGCTTGGATCAATCCAACATCCTGGCTTCATTAGATAACTGTAAATGCATACATATCTGGATTTGGGGAGCTTGCTTCATGCAATTCTCACCGCAACAATAACACTTTACAAAACCATGATGCCCAACCTTTCATAAATCATTATTATGAAATAAAATCAACTCATCAAATTTTTGAAGCCAACTCAATACTAATATAAAAATTCATAAATATCTCTGTGTCAGTTTATTGGACTAGGTGAGAGGTAAAGATTTCATCAAGTCATAACATCATATATTATCATGCCAACAGGTTGTCGGCAAACACGTAATATCAATCTAAAACTTCATCAAGTCATTCCCATGATCATAATACAAGTCACTGTAAGTCACTATGCTCATATATCATTATCATCAAGGAAAATATTCAGTCGTCAAGTCAAATCATTAGACATGATGTGAGATCCAAATTTTTTATCATGGTAAGATATATAGTCCTAGACATATCTCAATCATTGAGTCAAAGGTCTAAGTCATCATTAGACATCATACAGTTCATCTATATCGATCAGCCAAATCATGTCAAATTCCTGTAAACATAATGGCATATCTATATGTATGTTACGATCACCCACAAACACAAGTTCAATCTTCATTTTCATATTATAGTAAAAATTCAAAATTCTCTGTTCTCAGATCTTTCAACTACACATCTATAGAATTGACATCCTCCAGATGAAATTTTTTTTGTGTAAAAAACTTTAATTTTGAGTCTATCAGGCATAGTCACACCTATGGGCCTTCCTTTGTGCGAGATATGCTTATACCTCTGTTGTAGATAAAAAATGTCTGATACCCATAAATCATACTTCAATAGAACATATAATTTTATCTCCATTTATGTCATCAACCTATCTTTACTAGAGTCATGAAACATCAGATCTATTAGATTCCATCATGGTCAGCTACTACATCATCACATCATGACATCAACCTCTCATCAAGGGTCAAATTCCCATGACAGGGGAAATAGACACGTGAGACATCACACTTCAAGGATAATGAACACAATAACACTTTTGGCAAGTCAATCCATAAAATTAGGGCATTCAGTTTTACTAATATTATAAAAAACATAACCACGATTATCAATATCATAGTTCTATGATGGTTACCATGCTTGTCATGGTCAATAGGATCAAGTCAGGTCATTGAATAAAAAATTATCAAAACAACAAGAATTTCAACATACTTTCATCATAATTATCACAAGAATTATCAATACCATGTCAATGAGGTAACCTTATATAAGATCCAACATGTATTATGCATATAAAGTGTCAAGAGTATCATTTAATAGATTCAAGGTCCTAACCTTCTTCACATAATCATGATCTCCAAAAAAACAATAGACGTTAGCCAAACATCAAGTTATACCACTATATCCAAGATCAACAATAATTAGCCTCATAGAATCAAGAAGATCACCAATGATCAAAATAATCAATACCAGGTGCACCATTTCATTATAGGAAACATAAATCGAAATCACTTTCATAGGCATGCATGAGCCATTTGCGAAGGAGAAATTCTCAACATACCATAGGGCTTACCTAGCAATCCAATGTTATAGCTGAAACATAAAATTAAAACAATATACCATGCATACCTTGTAGTATTCAAATACATATGCAACTTCACATAGGCAACTTGTAGTGCTTGTCACCTTTTCATCAAGTGCCTCTTTCACTTTTCCAGATCTAGCTTTTATTTCTTGCATCTCAAATAATCCTCAAGGAGGATCCACTTATCACATCTCGTAAAGGAGGTTAGATACATCCATATACTTCGAATATACATGTAGAAAGTATAAGTAATGATTAAAAAAATAGTTATAACAATCATATCCATAAGTATAAACAAGAGTAAGGAAATAAAGAAACATCAAGAGTCAAGGAGTACTTATCTTCGATGAGAGGTGATATTATCCCTATTGAACTAGTCTTCAAGAGCCATTACTATCCATAGTCCATATAAGAATGTTGCCTTCAATCAACTTTATCAACAACCAGGTCATCTAGGACTTCATAAAATCAATCCCAAGTGCTCGAGCATCTTCACATAGACCATGCTAAGGTTTCATGCATCAAATGTCAAGTCTTTTCCATAAAACAAGGTTTCTCTCAAACCCTAACCATCAAATCCTTATGCACTAACTACCTCGGGTTTTATTCATACCCTAGAATTCTTTTAGGTCTCTACTGTCCTCTTCTTGATTCCATCAAAAGTGTTTCCATGGATTTTCTTTAGCCCAACTATGATTCCATGTTAATTTTTCATAGACCTGTATTGATATTTTCTTTGATAATTTCATTTCATCATTAACACATTAAGTTCACCCCATTGAATCATAACATTATTCAGATTTACTTCATTATTCATCAAAATAACATCATCATTAATGCATCAGAACATAAAGGAACATAGGATGAAAATCATGCACACATAGAGACGCCAGGATTGGTTGGAGATCAGGGAAAAACCCACTATGGGGAAAACCCTTGCAAATTCTTCTTCTAGTAGATTGTCATCAAATGATTCAACAAAACGGAGTACAATGATCCATATCTTCACAACAACTAGAATATCCATGAACAAATTTTGTTGAGTTACTAGTCCTGGAAGCCTTGGTTGGACAAATTCTCTGGAAGCCCTTGGTGGGTTGAGTTACTAGTCCTAGATGCCTTGGTTGGAAAAACGCTCTGGAAGCCTGTCGACAGGTGTGGGTTGAGTTACTAGTCCTGAAAGCCTTGGTTGGAACAAACAATCTGGAGCCTTGGACAACTTCGGTAGAGACCATTTTGGTGATGGTTAGCGATGTAAGAATGTGAGGTGGAATCATTGGTTGAAGGTTGAGGTGGTTTAGCCTATGGAAGCCCTAGTTTGGTTTTGATTGATGAGTTTTATGAGATCCCACATTCATGTTTGGAATATGGCACGAGGGTGATTGGATCAATAGATATTTGGCTCAACCATGTCTATGGTTAGGTGGAATGTGGAAGTCTTAGATTTGGTTGCATTTTTCTTATGGAAATAATATCTCTTTTCCTATTGTATTGATGGGTAAATATGCTTGTTATTATGTGGCTTATATGGTTGTTATGTGCTTGTCATTTCTGTTGTTTATATGCTGGTTATGAATGTGTTTTATGATGGTGATGATGTATGGATCTCATCATGTTTTTATTTGTAAATGAATGAACAATGTATCTATGACCAAATAGATGATAATGTAGTTAATGTGATGAGGAAACAATGCTTCTTAGCGATTCTCAGATAAGTATGAGACACCTTTGCTCAGATATGTTGTTTAAACCTGTAGATTACATATTTATGAAATGTTTGAAGAAATTACTATCATGGCTAGTAAGGGTCCAACCAATTCCTTGTTCAAGTGTTTGCTTTTAAATCATTATTCCACTGATATCTTTCATTTCTTAAAGTGTCATGGAGTTTTGGGGATTAACCTAAGCTATGGGCTTGAAAAAGTGGCACAAAAATCAGGGTTGCAGGCTCAGAACTACTGGGAAAATTTTCTAGTTGTACGCATACCCACGATGTGCGTGCAGTTGGAGACTTCCAGTCACACTCTTTCCCATGTCAAGGGAGAGACTAAAGGATTGATGCATGAAAAGGTCATTTTGGATTAGGGGCTAGCCTCCTGTAAGGTTGGCATGGATCTTGGGTGTCCTATGACATGTTCAAAAGGCATGTGTTATTGTGTGGTGTCGGTTCCACTTCCTTCAGGTGACCTAGGAGGTTGAATTATATCATACTAACTCTTCGTCATATGTATACCCTAGTTGGTCGGTTACTTGGGTAGATGTGGGAGGAGCATGTTACAGAGTGGTATCAGAGCCATGTTTCACCCCTCAGACTGGATGGGTGGTGTGTTGGTCATGCATTCATTTTGGTTGCATATGTGTTCCTTATACTTGTGTTCTATGTGCTTGTTGCAACCACATGATGTTGTTCATGGTTGCAGTGATGTCACCATGGGATATCTGATGGTGTTGTTGTGAAATGTGTCATAATTAGTGTATTATTGGTTATGCATTTTTTATGCATTTCAAGTGCTTACGTATTGTCAATGCACATTGGTATGGTTTTTGTTACCATGCATGAGTTCGTGGTATGTGTAGTTCATATGGTCATGCATTGATGGCCGGAATCTAGCTAGAATGATGTTTATGTGTTGATATACCTATGAATTATATGTATATATTTTGTTATGATTATGTCTATACATGTATTACACTGATTTTATGATCTTGAAGACAATAAATCTTCCCCGAATTATTCTAAGGTGCGTTGGTTTATTGTGATTTGGTTTAGCTGACATGATATGCCTTGCAGGAAGAAATCAAAGATGAATAGCAAGATATTAGACTACAAAGATTCAGGCCTATGAATTAGAGGAGATACATGGTGTTGGGAACTCTTATGACTTAGCATACACATTTATAATTTTTAATGAAGAAATAAGGAGTTGTAAAACATATAATGACAGAATCATACAGGCATATGAAAAACAAGCAAATGTTAATGTAGTAAGCCTTCAGAGTTTGTCAGAGTTGCAAAAACAAGGACCACTTTGGATCAACTATGGAAAAGAGGATGGGACTAATGGAGCATATGGAAGTAGGTCTCATGGTGGTCATAGGTCAGATAGAGATGACATAATCAGAGATGGCAGGTTCTTGGAAACTCCAGAAAGGAGAGGTGATAAACACATGTACTATTCTAGTTTTGGTTCTGATAGGCACTATGATCGTCAATATTATCATCCTTACAGGAGGAGTGATGGGGGATATTTTCCAGATGAGTTTAAGAAAGAAAAGACACCTACATTTGATTGGGAAATGAAGAAATCATAGGATGAAGAGGCATGCTTGCTTGGTATGAGGAAGTTCTTCAGGTTTCATGATTACTCAGACAGCATGAAAGCCAAAATAGATACATTCAACCTCAAAGGTAAAATAGGTATTTGGTGGGAAGATGTGAAGAATGTGAGGGATATTTATGAGGAGGAATTGATTTGGAGTGAGTTCGAGAGGCTATTTTGGAAGAGGTATATGTCAGAGAGATACTATGATGACAGGGAAAAATACGTTTATGAGATAAAGATGGGATCTATGACCGATGAGGAGTACACTAGGAGATTTATGGAGTTGTTGAGGTATATGCCTTACCTCAAAGAGGAGAAGGCCAAGATTCAATGATTCATCAGTCAGTTGCTAAAAGAATTTAAAGATATGATTGAATTTGATGAGCCTAGATCATTAGAGGAGGCCATCTCGAAACTAAAGCATTTTTATGAGAAATTAAAGAAAATATATGATACTAGGCAGGATTGGAAGGGTAATGATAAGAATAAATAAAAATGGGACAAGAAGCGAGCATGACCTCAGGATATAGGCAACAAAGAGAATATCGCACCGCCTAAGAAATTCAATACATTTGGCAAGGGACTTGTGGCAAAGATCACCGTAGGAGATATTGTCCACAATATCAGGGTGGTAGACCGTAGATCTACACTGCTTAGGAGGGAAAAACAATGGGAGATGTTGGACAGAGTATTCCCAGGATCTATGCAGTGCTGGATAATAAGCAGGTAGATCACCAGAAATCTATTATCGAGATGGATGGTAAGCTTTGTGATCAAGTTGTTTCTATTTTAATTGACCCTGGATCTAATTATAGTTATGTTAATCCTGACCTGGTGGATAAGTGTGGTTTGAATAAAGAAGTGCATGAAAAGTCTTGGTTAGTGCAGTTGGATACATGTACAAATAATAGAGTTCATCATTAGGTAAGATCTTATGCATTTGACTTGAATGGTATGCCTACCTCAACACATCTGAATGTATTGCTGTTGCGATCGCATAACATGATTTTGGGTATGGATTGGTTGTATATTCATAGGGCCAAGATGGATTGTTATGACAAGGATGTTGAGCGCTTGGATGACAATGGGGAACAAAGAGTTTTATGGGGTAAGAATAAAGCAACATTAGTTAGGCTGGTTACAACTATGCATGTCAAGCATAGTCACAAGAAAGGGTGAGTGTTATTTGCAGTGCACATTTATAGTGACAAAGGTAAGTGTTGGGTGCCAGTTTTGCAAACTTTTCCTACATTTTTTTTCTCCCTATTTTGCCTCATCAATATAACCAATGGGACTATCTTTGCCTCTTTTTCCTACCTTTCTATCCTAGCTTGTGTTGTTTCACCTTATTTTCATTACTCTGCCATTTCATCAATTATTATGATATATCATGCCTTTTTATGACTAATTGAGGATGAATGTTTGGAGAAGATATATGGTCTTTGTGTTGTCTTTCCAAATGTCATTTGTAGCACCAAATATCCCGAGCACGAGGTACATAGGAGCAGTTAAGGGTGTGTTGTTACAGCAAGTGATGTTGTAACACATTTTTGTTACAGACCCGCCGACAAACTACTGTTACACTTTGCTGTTACAAACCCATTGGTGAACTGCTAATACATTTGTATCGCTGACTAGATATTGTCAAAAATTTTTGCTGACATGTCCCTTAGCTATTACACTACAGTTGTGGTTTTATGGCGATAGCTGTAGAAGTTGTTTAGCATTGTATTTTTGGAATAACAACCTATGGGTTGTTTTGATTGTAATCAATAATTTTCTAGTTAGAATTTTATTAAGAAGTGGTTATAACTATATGTATTCTATTTCGATCAGCATGAGAATCATAAGATTCTCATGACTGATCTATCCCTTGATTTTCTGAGATGTAACCACTATATAGTTCTCGACCCTAGAGGTCAAAAGGTTAGTGGAGAACAACATTATTTTGGCTCTGTAATTGTTCTCAAATTAACACCGATTATCCTGTTATTGCTGTTGCATGTGTTATTCAATTTAGATTCCGTTAAGTTCTTTCTCTACCTGCGCCTTGATATGGAGGAAGGGCCCTCTTTCTTAGCAAGGATTACAATTATTAAGGTAGTTGTGTGTTTGTATTTCAGTTTATGTATCAATAAAGGTGCTATTGTTGTTGTTCAACTGTGAATATATCCGCTTCAATTTCAATACTTTATATGCTGTTACACATATGATATTAGAGACACCAGCTGGATACTTGTTGTGTGGTGCGCTAGAATAGATTAATTGAAGTGTGATTCCAGTGTTGTAGATCATTTTATTTCTGCATGATTGATTTACTTCCAGCATTTACTTCAGCAACAATTTCTTTTAATTGAAATTGCTTCTGGTTGAGTGTATCAGCACAGATAGTGAAACTGTCATTGGAATAAAAAGACGTCCTTGGATTGATAATTTATGTGTACTGTTTATTCATTAAATAGTGATTAATACAACCCAACATTTTGGCACCATTGTTGAGGATGGCAGTGACGATCCAATCAATCAGAGTTGTTTCTTAGAAGTGCAATTTTCATGTGTTTTTTAGAGTGTCTCCAGCGACACAATTGTTGGGTAGTAAGACGAGAGGTAAGAACCTACGCAACGCTCTAACGAAATTGAGCGGGCTCACCAATGTCTTGCTGGGAATATTAGGAGAGTGAATTTCTGAGCATTTTTTTTTCGTAGAGTGTCCCCAACGACACAATTTCCGGGTAGTAAGACGAGAGGTAAGAACCTGCGCATCACTCTAACAAACCTAAGCGGGCTCACCAATGTCTTGCTGGGACACTTAGGAGTTGAATTTTTGGGTGTTCTTTTAGGTTGTCTTCAGCTATACAATCGTTGGGTGGTAAAACGAGAGGTAACTGCGCATCGCTCTAACGAACTTGGGCAGGCTCACTGTTGTAGAAACTGAAGCACTTATAGGATGAATTGATACACATAGGGCCCATGTGTGCCGATAGGATAACATCAAAATCTACAAACACCTCACACTCTACTGACTACAGGAAAGATGGGTCGTAAGAAGGAAAAGAAGAGTGCAGATTTGGGAAGAAAGACATTCTTTAGAGATCTTATCTCAAGGGAAGAAAAGGAACAGTCCACGTCATACAGAGATAATAGGAAGACATGACCACAGAAAGTAGCTACCATATCAAAGCCTGGATCATCGGTGTCTTCCGTGTCTGGACCTCACCATCCTTATAACAACATATCCACCCCTGATACCAAAACTCCAGATTCAAAACAACAGTGGAGAATCATTGATTAGGATCTGAGAATTGAAGGACATGGAGAAACTAGTGGGGAGAATCAAGGACCTGAGGAACAACATTCAGTTTATCATCAATTGGACACTGGTAGTGCTGTTAAACAGTTGGTCCTAGAGCAACCTGATCCTTTTATTTGTCAATCTCTAGTACACTTCGAGGTTAGTTCATCCCATCAGGAAGAATCAACCATGGGGGATGAGAATTTCAAGACAGATAACTTTGTTACTTTTGAATTCTCAATAGTAGTAACAAGGGATGAGGCTCCTATGAAGAATATTCCTTTATCGTCCCTACCATCCTTTCAAGGGATGGTTGTTAAAGATCCTGATACCTTTCTTTTTCAATTCGATTTGCTATGTAGAGGTTATGACTATACTTCAGATGCCTAGAATCTGAAATTATTCCCTACTACTATGAAAGGAGCAGCATTAAGATGGTTCATGAGATTGGGTGCTGGCACGATTCGAACCTAGAATGACATGAGAGAGGCCTTCCTCTTTAAGTATCAGGATTACTGTCGAACCAGGGACTCGAAGGACGAGATTTTCAGAATTGCACAAAATGAGGAGGAAAGCCTGGAAGAATATATGGAGTGATTTCAATACAATTTACAAAGGTCTAAGTTCAGTAACTTAGATCCAAAAATTCTAAAGCCAATATTTTTAAGAGGTATAAGAGATGATTGTCTGGAGCATCTGAACCTATTGGGAAAATGAGACATATCACAAGAACCGCTTGATGAAATAATGAAGCTCTGCCTGCGTAGCTTAAGAGGATTGGTCAAAGGAGAGTTTCAGTTCAGGACCCTTCAGTCCGGATACAAAAGTCCAATGAGTGGAGGAGTAACCAGAGCAGAGATCAGAAATTTATTTGAGGATTTTAAAACAAACCTCATTAGCACTCTCTTTGCCCAGATCACAATGGTACAAGTCAAGAAAGCACAAGCAGAAGTTGAAGCAGCCTTAACAATATTATGTCCCCGATGCAAAAAGAAACATTTGGAAAGAGAATGTGGACTGAATAGTGTCAACATGTGCAACATCTGTGAGTTAGCGCAATTTAGAAATCAGTGCCCTAAATTGCCCAGATTGAAGGCGGTACTTCAAGGATCAAGTGAGGATGTTCAATTTTCTTATTTCATCGGATCAAAGAGACCATGGCAGCCGTGACCTACAGATATTATTTCATATTTTTCCTCTCTTTATCCTTGGAATAATGTTTTTAATAGTAAAAAATATCCATGGCAATATCCTACTCCTTCCTCAACACAATTCCCTTCACCATGGAACCAATGGCCGTCTCCTCCACCAATGCAATATCCTCCATCACAACCCAATCCTTGGGGTCAGAACTGGAGATGTAATGGCCAAGGTCTGGTACCCCCTCCAATACCAATGCAACAACAACATTTACAACTGCCTTCTATTCAAAATCCTACACCTTTTGTCCGACCCCAATTACCTTTGCAACCTAACCCCGATCCAAATAATAAGGAAGTCCAGAGCATGGATGCTCCAGTTACCATCCAAAATTATCTTATTACTCCTATTGGACTTAACAAGGTTCAGATTCGATTAGGGAAAGTAATTAGATCTAAACATACTCCCATTATTACCGAAGAATGTGAATCACCTAAGAAGGATATGGACGATTATGAGGCAGTTGCTACACATGTAACAAATGATACAACACCTGCTATTACATTTGTAGCAGCCAGCTCAGGAGGATATGCTATTTCTACAGTAGCCAATCCAAGTAAGGATGGTAAATCTGTGATAGCTGACTCAACTGTTAGCATTCATAACCCCCCATACCCTCAATGATTAACTGAAATTGGGCTGGTCTCACAACCTGAATCCGAATTCCTCAAGGAGCTGCAAAAATTGTATGTGTGGATTTCGCTGTTACAAGCTCTTAAATAAGTACCTATCTATGCTAAAACAGTGAGGGATCTATGCGTCAAAAGACTTGGAAGGAAACCTAAAGACCATGCTACTATCCATGTCATGGGAAAATTATCCGATCTTATGATTGATCAGCCTCTGTTGACTAAATATAATGACCCAGGGAACCCTAAAGTGACTTTCCATATTGACAATCAGCCTATAACCAATACTTTTATTGATCTAGGGGCAACTATTAATGTCATGACTAAAGACCTCTTCATCTCTCTAGGATTTCATGGACTTAGACCTACACCCACAGTGCTTGAATTAGTAGATAGGTCCTGTGTTAAGCCCGAGGGAATGATAGAAGATGTGGTTATCACTGTGGCTTCCTGAAATTATGCGGTTGATTTTCTCATTTTACAAACCAAATCCAACCTAGGGGGTTGTCCTTTAATCTTGGGAAGACCGTGGCTGGCCACTGTAGATGCATATATCGGATGTAGGTCTGGATCTATAGTGATATAAGATGGACAGGACACTCAGAACCTGAACCTTTATCCTCGAGAAAAACCTCATATGGATTCAAGTAGTCCCTGGTGGGACAAATTTGCACCTGAATCTGATCTTTCCCTACCTCTTCTCACGCTTGGAAAAGAACAATACTTTAAGGATGAAACAAAGGACGATATCATTAATGTTTTTATTAGTAATTCACTCTCTGTTGCCTCCATTAGGGATTTGGGATAAGAATATGAGGTAGATGATGCAATTATTGAACATTTGAAATCAAATCCTCATACTATTAGCAGTCCCATTGAAATCAAACCTGGGAAATGTTTAAACATCAATCCTAACCTGACTGCTGAACAAAACAGATTGCTGATACAATTGTTACAGAAATAAAAAAATGCATTTGCATGGGACTATACAGATATGAAAGGAATCCATCCTGGCCTATTAACTCACCGCATTTACCTTAAAGAGGACTGAAAACCCGTTAGACAACCGCAGTGCCAAATGAACCTCACACTTAAGGAGATAGTGAAAGAAGAATTGCAGAAACTCCTTAATGCTAATTTCATCTACCCCATTTCTGATAGCCAGTGGGTGTCTCTGCTTGTCATAGTTCTGAAAAATAACGGAAATGGAGAGTCTATGTTGACTATAGAGAACTTAACAAGGCCACTCAAAAGGACCACTTTCCTTTACCATTCATTGATCAGGTCTTGGATACTCTTTGTGGAAAAAAATTCTGTTCATTTCTAGATGGGTTTAGTCGCTATAATCAAATACAGATTGCCTCGGAAGACCAAGATAAGACAACCTTCACTTTCCCATGGGGTACTTTTGCATACAGTGTCCTTCCCTTTGGCCTCTGTAATGCACCAGCAACCTTTTAGAGGGCAATATTGGGTATTTTTTATGATCTTTTGAATGACTGTCTCGAAATCTTTATGGATGATTTTACACCCTACGAGGATGCCTTTGAGACAACATTAGCTAACTTGGAAAAAGTGTTGGAATGTTGCGAATAAACTAATGTTGCTCTGAGCATAGAAAAATTCCACATGATGATGACCGAGGGAATTGTGCCTGGACATTTCATTTCGATAGATGGAATCAAGGTAGATCCTGCAAAAAATGAGGTATTCTTGAAAATCTTGACCCTTAAGACTCCAAAAGAGGTACGTAGTTTTTTGGGACATGCAAGATACTATAGGAGATTTATAGAGAACTTTTCAAAGATTTCATCTCCTCTATTTTCATTACTCATTGAAGACGCAGAATTTGTGTGGAAAGAGAAGTGTGAGCAGGCCTTTTTAAAGTTGAAAACCTGTGTAACAGCAACACCTGTTTTACGAGGAAAAAACTGGGAATTTCCATTTCATATTGCTACAGACGCATATAACATGGCTGTGGGTGTTGTTTTGGGGCAGCTAGAGGAGAAGAAACCTTACGCCATTTATCATACCAGCAAAAACATAACTCCAGCGGAACTCAACTACACTGTTATTGAGAAGGAATTCCTAGCAATAGTGCATGCTATCAATAAATTTCGGCACTACATCAATGGGTACCAATTATTTGTAAACACTAACCATGCCGCAATTCAATTTTTGATGAAAAATCCCATTACTAATGGTAGAGTTACACAATGGTTATTGCTGTTACAAGAATTTGACATTACTATTTTAGATAAACTCGGAAAAGATAATTTAGTTGCTGATTTTCTTTCTAGATTAACTATAAGTGATGAATGCACTGCCACTGAGGATTATTTTCCAGATGAATATCTTTTTTCCATATGTACTCACTCACCATGCTATGCAGATATACCCAATTACCTTTCTATAGGTAAATTCCCACACCAAATGTCTTCCAATGAAAGAAGGAAGATTATACAACAGAGTGCTACCTTCTCCTGGATAGAAGGCAATTTCTATCACACCGGGCTAGATTTTCAGATTAGGCGATGTGTTAGAGAAGATGAGGTATTTGAGATCTTGAAGGCTTGTCATGAGGAAACTTATGGAGGACACTTCATTGACAAGAGGACAATACATAAATTACTCTCAACAGGGTGCTACTGGCCAACTATATTCCAGGATGCCAAGAAGTTTGTGAAAGGATGTGATAGCTACCAAAGGATGGGACAACCTCTGAAATCAGATGAGATGTCGTTACAGCCCTAAATAGTGATAGAACCATTTTAGAAATGGGCCCTAGAATTTGTGGGGCCAATTAATCCTTCATCACATCAAAAATCATACATATTGGTCTTCACCGATTATATCACAAAATGGATCGAAGCAAAGGCACTAACCAGAGCAACAGAGTAGCCTGTTTCAGACTTCCTGTTTGAAGATATTTTCGTTCACTTCAGGATACCCAGAGAGATAGTGACAGATGGGGGGCCTCAGTTCACATCTCATTTGATCAAGAAGCTGGTTGAAAAGTATGGAATTCATCACATAATCACTTCACCATATCACCCACAAGAAAATGGTCAAGTGGAAAGCACCAATAAAGTCATTGAGGGAATATTAACAAAGGAAATAGCCAGCCACCGAAGAAACTGGGCCAAGAAATTTCCAGAGGTACTGTGGGCTTATAGGACAACATGGACGAATACTACATGCTTCTCACCATATGAATTGGTGTATGGTAAGAATCCTTTATTCCCCAGAGAGTTTGAAATAAATACATTAAGAAAAACATTGCAGGTCGATCTAGATTGAGTATGACACAAACACAAAGAGTGAACCAACTCAATGGGTTGGAAGAGAAACGATTGACTTCTATTCAACAGACAGAGATCATTCAGCAGAAAAGAGCTAGATGGCATGATGGGTTTATTAAGAAGAAAAAGTTCTAGAAAGGATATTGGGATCTTTTGTATGATTCAAGGTTCAAATATTTTAAAGGCAAGCTCTGCACCAGATGGCTAGGTCCTTACGAAGTAGACATGGTGTTTGACAATGGGACTGTACAATTGGTCACCATTGACAGTGCTAAGACACCGTTTCTGGTTAATGGGCACCGTCTAGGGTTATATCATCAACCCACTTTGAAGGAATCATTTGTCAACATATTTGCGGACTCTGATCTTCATGTTACAACAACAGGGGAACATTCTCCTCTGCAGCCTGAAAATTGAAATTCCAATAAGTGCGACAGTTGAAAACCACCTTCGTGGCAGTCAGATAGTTGGTAACAACTGAAAACCACTCTTGTGGCGAATATTACACCCATGTTTTTCTTCCTGAAACATCATCTCCCCTTCCTAATCTATTTCATAGGAAGATGGTATTCATTTAATTTTCTTTTATGTACCAATTTCTCCTGATTATTATGATTTTTTGAAGAATAATCTAAGGGTTGTCTTGGCTATTACACATGTAACATCTGATAGACATGAACACCGTTTCTTATGTTTCATCCCATAATAGCAATAATGTTTCCATCCAAACACAAAAACACGAGCGTTGCAAGAATAACATTGCCAATTCAAAATCTTTCTCCACGTCACCTCAAGTATGTCATTCAAAAGGTAATGTTATCATTTATGATTTGGTGATTAATTGGAAAAATTAATGATATTCCGGTGACGGCCGTGGGTGGCCGTCACCATTAAGGTGGGGGAGGGGATATGTATTGAAATCATTGCAAAAATCCGTAGTCATAAAACTCTATCAAATCCGCATGCACCCAATTAATAACACAATTTCCAATGATGACTGAATCCGGTTGGAAAAGAGTGTGTGTAATAGATCCCATTACTTTCCATAACAAAATATTTATGAATATTAGTGTGGGGTACGATTCAGTAATCCATAAAATCTGTCACCTCCCATCAACCTCCACGACTGAAACCTTGCATACTCATTGTAAACTCATCAATTGGGATAAGCAGAGATGCCGAGAAGCAGTGAGTCACTGCAGTGACATTACAGTGGGGATGAGTAGAAAGAAGCGAATTTAGAAACAAACAACAAGATGGGTGGAGCTGCGGTCAGGAACGAGCCAAATTCTATGGACGCCTTGCAGAATTGTCCAGAAGCCTACCATATATTCAGGGATGCCAGATGGATTGAGTATTTCTAGAAGCTAGAAGGCTCAGACGAGGCGGTGGCAATTTAATTTGCTCAGAATTTGAAAAACAATCAAACCGGAGTTAGGGGCCTGCAAGTTGAGGTGACTAAAGAGGTAATTGCTCGGGTAACTACATTGCTGGTAGAGGTATGGAGGTGGTTTAAGATAAAAATCAATGACCCCTCCTTGAAATAAAACCCCCTAGAAGGAGAAGAAAAAATAGAGAAGAAAGGGAGGGGAATTGGCAGGTTGTCGCTCCCTCATCCTTGGGAAAATGTCGCCCTAGGTTTAATTAAATATATCACTAGTGAGGGAAGATCCACGATAGTGTTTAAATATCACTTTCCTCTGCTTAATCACCTTCGGCACCAACAAAAGATTAATATTCCATTCTACTTGTTAGGGAACATCAAGCATCTGGTGGTAGCAGTAAAGACAACAGTAGGCATGTGTGACTAATCACAGACTCATCAAGTTAATCATGTTGGATGCCCTAGGCCAAAAACGAAAAACTTGGGAAGAATTCAAGTGAAAGAGGCCAAGGAAAAGTTGGGGGAAACAGACCATGACTTCAGGAGGAAGTCAGGCAGATTTAGATACCTAGGCTCGGCTTGCTGAGTTAGAATTGGGAAAGATCCTACCAATGAACCAATTGGGGATAGAAGGCCAAACCAAAGGGTGAAAGTCAACATACCTGCAGAACCTTTGCCTACGGCCGAAAAGCAGAAAGAAGCAGAAGTATTAGAAGAAGAAAGGAAACCCTCCTCATCAGGTAAGGACGAAACTTATGTCATGTTTTTAGAACTCTAAAATCTAAGAAAGGAAAATGAAGAATTAAAGTGAGAATTATCTGAGGGGAAGGAAATCCTAGTAAGTGAAAAAGGTAAGTTTTGGGTGCCAGTTTTGCACACTTTTCCTACATTTTTTTTTCCTATTTTGCCTCATGACTATAACCAATGGGACTATCTTTGCCTCTTTTTCCTACCTTTCTATCCTAACTTGTGATGTTTCGCCTTATTTTCATTACTTTACCATTTCATCACTTATTATGATATATCGTGCTTTTTTATGACTAATTGAGGATGAATGTTTGGAGAAGATATATGGTCTTTGTGTTGTCTTTCCAGATGTCATTTGTAGCACCAAATATCCCGAGCATGAGGTACAAAAGAGCAGTTAAGGGCGTTCTGTTACAACAAGAAATTTTGTTACACATTTCTATTACAGACCCGCCAGCAAACTACTGTTACAGGCCCGCTGGCGAACTGCTGATACAGTTGTACCACTGACTGGATCTCGTCAACACCTATTGCTGACCTGTCCATTAGCTGTTACACTACAAATGTGTTTTTATGATGATAACTGTAGAAGTTGTTTAGCATTGTATTTTTGGAATAACAGCCTATGGGCAGTTTTGATTGTAATCTATAATTTTCTAGTCATAATTTTATTAAGAAGTGGTTATAACTATATGTATTCTATTTTGATCAACATGAGAATCATAATATTCTCATGACTGATCTATCCCTTGATTTTATGAGATGTAACCACTAGATATTTCTTGGCCCTAGAGGTTGAAAGTTTAGCGAAGAACAACATTATTTTGGCTCTGTAATTGTGCTCAGATTAATATAGATTATCCTGTTATTGCTGTTATATGCGTTATTAAATTTAGTTTCAGTTAATTTCTTTCTCTACCTAGGCCTTACTAGGGAGGAAGGGCCCTCCTTCTTAGCATGGATTGCAGTGATTAAGGTAGTTGTGTGTTTGTATTTCAGTTTATGTATCAGTAGAGGGGTTGTTTCTGTTGTTCAACTGTGAATATATTCGCTTCAATTTCAACACTTTGTATGTTGTTACACATATGATATTAGAGACACCAGCTAGATACTTGTTGTGTGGTGCGCTAGAACAGATTAATTGAAGTGTGATTCCAATCTTGTAGATCATTTTATTTTTGCATGAGTGATTTTCTTCTAGCATTTACTTCAGCAACGATTTCTTTTAATTGAAATTGCTTCTGGTTGAGTGTATCGGCACAGATAGTGCAACTATCATTGGAATAAAAATACGTCCCTAGATTGATAATTTATGTGTACTATTTAGTCATTTAATAGTGAGTAATATAGCCTAACAGTAAGGAAGTTGAGGATGAAGATGTTTTGAGGAGGTACCTAGTTCTACAACAGTTTCAAGATGTATTTCCTGCAGATATTTCAAAGTTTCCAACTCACAGGGAAGTATAATTTTCTATTGAGTTGGTGCCAGGGGTAGCGCCAACATCTAAGGCACCTTACAGGATAAGCACACCAGAGTTGGTAGATTTGGCTCTGTAGTTGAAGGAAATGGTTGACAAGGGATACACTAGGCCAAGTGTAAGAACCTTGGGGTGTGTCATTTTTTTATTGTGAAGAAGAAATATAGTACCCTCGGGTTATGCATTGATTACAAACAATTAAATAAAGTGACCATCAAGAACATGTATCTTTTCTCGAGGATTGATGACTTGTTTGATCAGTTGAAGGGATCAGTAGCACTATTATCGAATATTGATCTGAGATTGGGATATCATCAAGTATGCACTAAAGAATATGACATTCACAAGATAGCTTTTAGAACCAGGTACAAACATTATGAGTTTGTTTTAGTTCCATTTGTTTTGACTAATTCTCCAAGTACTTTTATGTGCTTGATGAATAGTGTGTTGCGTCCTTATCTGGACAAGTTTGTTATTGTATTCATTGATGATATTGGTATATTACAAAAATGAAGAAGAGCATGCCAAACACTTAGAAATAGCATTGAGATTGTTGATAGAGCATCAATTGTATGCTAAGATCAACAAGTGTAGTGTCTTTCAAACAAAGGTACATTACTTGGGACATGTTGTCTCCAAGGGGGGCATAGAAGTGGATCCAGAGAAGATAATATCTATCATGGAGTGGGAAGTTCCTAGGAATGTGGATGAGGTAAGATCATTTATGGTGTTAGCAGGTTATTACAGGAGGTCCATCAAGAAATTCTCACAGATTTCTTATACTATCACATCATTACAAAGGAAAGGTAAGAAGTTCGAATGGACATAAGCATGTGCAGTCAGTTTTGAGTAGTTGAAGAAGTTGTTGACACATGCTCTAGTGTTAAAGATCACAGATCCAGACAAGGAGTTTATGGTATGTACAAATGATTTCAATAGAGGGCATGGTGGAGTCCTTATGCAGGAAGGATAGGTGGTATGTTATGAGTCACAAAAACTAAATGAGCACAAGCATAAATATCCGACACATGATATGGAGTTGGCAACGATCATTCATGCATTGAAGATGTGGAGGCACTATCTCCTAGGAATATGATTTGTATTGATGAGTGATCATAGTGGATTGCAATATCATTTGACCAAACAAATATGAATTCCAGACAAGCTAAATGTTTGGTCACGATCAGTGATTTTGAATTCAAGATCAAGTATATTAAATGTAAGGAGAACAGAGTTGCAGATGCTCAAAGTAGGTGGATACAAGTGAATCATATAACAACTATGAGTTCCTATGGGACAGATCTACAGGATAGGATCTTGTAGGCAGGTTAGCAGGATGACAAGTTTATGGATCTTAGCCATAGATTGAAGCAAAGTGCATGTGCAGGTACATATACACGCAATTGTACATGTACATGTACATGTAGTGGTACAAGTAACTGTATAGGTAGTTGTACATATATAGGTACATGTAGTGGTACATGTATAGGTACAAGTAGTGGTTACAGTTACGGGTACAATATGTTGTGGTACAGGTACAGGTGCACAAGATGTGGACTACCATCTCACAACAAATGGCTTGATCAGGTTTATAGACAATATCTATGTGCCAGACAATAATGAACTCAAGAAGGTGATCTTGAAGGATTTTCATGTGGAACCATATTCAGGTCACCCAGGCTATTAGAAGAAACTGACAATAGTGAATAAGTTTTACTATTGGACGAATTTGAAGAGAGACATAGCAGAGTTTCTGGCTAGGTGCTTGGATTATCAATGGGTAAAAGCAGAGTGTAAGCATCAAGGTGGACTACTACAATCGATTCTGATTCTAGAGTGGAAATGGGAGGTCATTTCAATGGAATTTATCATAGGCTTACCGAGGACATCTAGACAACATGATTCCATCATGGTTGTGGTGGATAGGTTGAAGAAGGTAGCACACTTCATTCCAGTGAAGTCTAAATACTCAGTGAATGATGTAGCACATGTCTTCATCAGGGATGTGGTCATATTGCACGGTGTTCCGTGGAATATTGTATCAAACAAAGATGCAAAGTTTACTTCCAAGTTTTGGAAGGAGTTATTTGCAGGTTTGGGCACAGAGTTGGCCTTAAATACAAACTATCATCCGTAAATATATGGTCAGACAGAGAGGGTCAATAGGATCCTTGAGGACATGTTGAAGATATATGTGATGCATCAACAAAAAAAGTGGGAAGAGTATCTTCCGCTGGTAGAGTTATTTTACAACAATGTGTATAAGGAATCTTTGAGGATGAGTCCTTTTGAGGCATTATATGGGAAAAGTTGAAATGCTCCCATCAGTTGGAGTGATTCAGTTAATAGGGTGTTGATTAGACTGGACATGTTGGCAGAGATGGAACAAGAAAATTAGGTAATCGAGAAGAATATAAAAGAAGCACAAGATAGGCAAAAGATCTATGCAGATCAAAATAGGTTATTTAAGGAGTTTCAGGTTGGGGAAGAAGTGTACTTGTGCATCAATCCCAAGAAGAGCTCCTTGCAGATTTGATCATGTGCCAAGTTGGCACCTCGGTTTTGTGGACCTTTCAGGATTCTTGAGAGGATTGGGCCGATAGCCTATCGACTTGCACTGCCTCTGATAGTGAAATTCCATGATGTTTTCTGTGTGTCATTTCTTAAGAAGTATGTTAAATATTTTGATCATGTCATTGATTGGTCTATATTGTAGGTGGATCCAAAAGGAGAATTCGAGCTGGAACCTCAATGCATTTTAAAGAGAAAGATGCTCATGCTGCGAAATCGAGCAATCGAGTAGGTTAAAGTGTAAGGGAAGCACTTTGGGCTCGATGAAGCTACATGGGAGATGACAGATCAGATGCAGGAAGTGTGTCCTTTTTTATTAGCTAGTTAAGCGAATGGTTTGGCATGTGTTTTGGTATATGTACATATGTATATGGATGTAAATAATGCCATTAGCTATGTTAAAAATATCCAATAAGCAGTATGGGTGTCATGTCATTATGATGTTATATTTTTCACGTTTTCATGTTGGTTTTCTTCTCAGCAGGTTGATCATTGTAAAGAGTGCAACAGGCTAAGTTATAAAGCTCCATGGGTAGTATGTTTTGCGTACAACAACCTTGTTGGTTGTAGGCTCCTTTGAAAACCAAGGACAGTGTTCCCCCAAGGGGGAGGGTTTTGTAACAACCCTGGTGAAAATTCAATGTAATAAAATTTAATAAAGGGAAAATAATAACCAAGGTCATGGGACACGTATCCAAGATGAATGTTGGGAAAGCATCCTAGTGTGGGTGTTCATTTCGGTTATTATGGCTACGGAAATTAGCAAAGGCAATGGAAAAGGCTTTGGAAAGGAATGAGGAATTAATTGGCACTTTATTTATGAAAATAATGGAAATTAGGAGGAAAGGAAGGTGAAAGGTCACAGGTTGCATGCAAGGAGGAAAATGAATGAAAAATAATGGAAAATGAAGAAAATAAAGGCCTCATTAATAAAAAGGCTTCTGAGGATCAGTTGGTAACCTTTTGTCAGTTCAATTTTGGAGCTCTCATTATATTATGTCTCTCTCTCATACACTTGGACACTTAGAGTTTCTTGGAGCACTCTTGGAGAGTGTGGCATACTTGGAGTTTTGGATCAAGAAGGAAAAGTAAAAGCAAGAAAGTGCAAGAGGACATCGAGATCAACAACTACATCAGGTTTTTATTACAGGTACTGAGTTGCATGTATGTTTTCCTCACTAGTTTTGGCATGCAAAACATATGCATTTGGTTTCTTGGTCATGATATGTCATTGACATGGAGGATTTCCTGGATTGACAGGGGATTTTCCTAGCCTTTCCAATTCCTGGATAGCCATGGTGTTGTGGCTTCATTTCATTATTTATTTTTCTAGTTGGTTCTCATGTTCATTTAGCTATGGGTTGTGTTATTAGTTCCTAAAAGCCTTGGTTGGAAAAACACTCTTTAAGCTCTGTAACAAATTGGGTTGAGTTTCTGGTCCTCGAAGCCTTGGTTGGAAAAATTCTCTGGAAGCCCTTGGTGGGTTGAGTTACTAGTCCTGGAAGTCTTGGTTGGACAAACACTTTAGAAGCCCGATGATAGTTATGGTTTGAATTACAATTCCTGGAAGCGTTGGTTGGAACAAATGCGCTGGAGCCATAAAAAAATTGGGTTGAGATCAATCTGGTGATGGTTAGTGATGTCTGACCGTGAGGAGGTGGTCTAGCCTCTGGAAGCCCTGGTTTAGTTTTTATGGATGATTTTTATGAGATCCCGCATTCATGCTTGGAATATGGCATGAGGGTGAATGGATGAAGAGATATTTGGCTCAGTCATGTCTATGGTCGGGTGGAATGCAGAATTCCCAGACTTGGTTGAATTCTGATTATGAAAATAAGATCTCTTTTCCTCTTGTATTGATGGGTAAATATGTTTTTTTATTATGTGGCTTATATGAATATTATGTGCTTATCATTTTTATTGTTTATATGTTGGTTATGAATGTGTTTTATGATGGTGATGATGTATGGATCTAATCATATTTTTATTTGTAAATGAATGAAAAATGTATCTATGAAAAAATAGATGATAACACAATTACTGTGATGAGGCAACAATGCATCTGAGAGATTCTTAGATAAGTATGAGACCCAATATTTCTTCGAATCTTTTTTTTAAACCTGTAGATTACATATTTGTGACTTGTTTGACGAAATGGCTGTCATGGCTAGTAGAGGTCCATTCAAGTCCTTGTTCAAGTGTTTGCTTTTACATTGTTATTCCATTGCTATATTTGAGGATGATTCCTTTTGAGGCATTGTATGGGAAAAGCTAAAAAACTCCCATTAATTGAAGTGATTTAGTTAATAGGGTGTTGATTAGAGCGAACATTTTGGCAGAGATTGAACAAGAAAATTAGGTAATCGAGAAGAATATAAAAGCAGCACAGGATAGGCGGAAGGTCTATGCAGATCAAAACAGGTTGTTTAATGAGTTTCAGGTTCGGGAACAGGTGTACTTATGCATCAAGCCCAAGAAGAGCTCCTTGCAGATTTTATCATGTGCCAAGTTGGCACCTCGGCTTTGTGGACCTTTCAGGATCCTTGAGAGGATTGGGCCGATAGCTTATCGACTTGCACTACCTCTGACAGTGAAATTCCATGATGTTTTCCATGTGTCATTGCTTAAGAAGTATGTTAAAGATGTTGATCATGTGATTGATTGGTCTATATTGTAGGTGGAGCTAGAAGGAGAATTCTAGTTGGAACCTCAATGCATTTTGCAGAGAAATATGCTCATGCTACGAAATCGAGAAATTGAGCAGGTTAAAGTGCAATGGAATCACTTTGGGCCCGATGAAGCTACATGGGAGATGGTGGATCAGATGCGGGAAATGCATCCTTCCTTATTTGCTAGTTAAGCAAATTCTTTGGCATGTGTTTTGGTATATGTTTTTGGTATATGTACATATGTATATGGATGTAAATACCGCCATGAGCTATGTTAAAAAGCTCCAATAAGAGGTATGGGTGTCATGTCATTATGATGTTATATTTTTCATGTCGTCATGTTGGTTTGCTTCTCAGCATGTTTATCATTGTAAAAAAATGCAACAAGCTAAGTTATAAAGCTCCATGGGTAGTATGTTTTGCTTATAGAAACCTTGTTGGTTGTAGGTTCCGTTGAAAATCGAGGACAGTGTTCCCCCAAGGGGGAGGGTTCTGTAACAACCTTGGTGAAAATTCAATGTAATAAAATTTAATAAAGGAAAAATAATAACCAAGGTCATGGGACATGTATCCAAGATGAATGTTGGGAAAAACATCCTAGTGTGGGTGTTCATTTTGGTTATTATGGCTACGAAAATTAGCAAAGGTAATGGAAAAGGCTTTGGAAAGGAATGAGGCATTAATTGGAATTTTATTTATGAAAATAATGGAAATTAGGAGGAAAATAAGGTGAAAGGTCATAGGTTGCATGTAAGGAGGAAAATGAATGAAAAATAATGGAAAATGAAGAAAATAAAGGCCTCATTAATAAAAAGGTTTCTAAGGATCAGTTGGTAACCTTTAGTTCAATTTTGGAGCTCTCATTATATTCTCTCTCTCTCTCATACTCTTGGAGACTTAGATTTTCTTGGAGCACTCTTGGAAAGTGTGGCATACTTGAAGTTTTGGATCAAGAAGGCAAAGTAAGAGCATGAAAGTGCAAGAGGAAATCGAGATCAAAAACTACATCGGGTTTTTCTTGCAGGTACCGAGTTGCATGTATGCTTTCCTCACTAGTTTTGGCATGCACGACATATGCATGTGGTTTCTTGGTCATGACATGTCATTGGCATGGAGGATTTCCTAGATTGATAGTGGATTTTCCTAGTCTTTCCAATTCCTGGATAGCCATGGTGTTGTGGCTTCATTTCATTGTTTTTTTTCTAGTTGGTTCTCATGTTCCTTTAGCTGTGGGTTGTGTTATTAGTTCCTGGAAGCCTTGGTTGGACAAACACTCTTTAAGTCCTGTAAAAATTTGGGTTGAGTTACTGGTCCTCGAAACCTTGGTTGGAAAAATGCTCTGGAAGCCCTTGGTGGGTTGAGTTACTAGTCCTGGAAGCCCTGGTTGGACAAACGCTATGAAAGCTCGATGATAGCTATGGTTTGAGTTACTAGTCCTGGAAGCGCTGGTTGGAACAAACACTCTGGAGCCCTAAGCAACTTGGGTTGAGATCAATCTGGTGATGGTTAGTGATGTTTGACCGTGAGGTGGAATCACTAGTTGAGGGTTGAGGTGGTTTAGCCTCTGGAAGCCCTGGTTTGGTTTTGATGGATGATTTTTATGAGATCCCACATTCATGCTTGGAATATGGCACGAGGTTCAACGAATGAAGAGATATTTTGCTTAGTCATTTCTATGGTCAGGTGGAATGTGGAAGTCCCAGACTTGGTTGAATTATGATTATGGAAATAAAATCGCTTTTCCTCTTGTATTGATGGGTAAATATGTTTGTTATTATGTGGCTTATATGACTATTATGTGCTTATCATTTTTATTTTTTATATGTTGGTTATGAATGTGTTTTATGATGGTGATGATGTATGGATCTCATCATATTTTTATTTGTAAATGAATGAACAATGTATCTATGACCAAATATATGATAATGCAGTTACTGTGATGAGGCAAAAATGCTTCTTAGTGATTCTTAGATAAGTATGAGACCCAATATTTCTTTGAATATTTTGTTTAAACCTGTAGATTACATATTTTTGAAATGTTTGACGAAATGGATGTCATGGCTAGTAGGGGTCTAGTCAAGTCTTGAAATACTCCCATCAGTTGGAGTGATTTAGTTAACAGGGTGTTGATTAGAGCAGACATGTTAGCAGAGATGGAACAATAAAATTAGGTAATTGAGAAGAATATAAAAGTAGCACAAGATAGGCAGAAGGTATATCATCAAAAATTTTTGTTTAAGGAGTTTTAGGTTGGGGAACAAGTGTACTTGTGCATCAAGCCCAAGAAGAGCTCCTTGCAGATTTGATCATGTGCCAAGTTGGCACCTCGGTTTTGTGGACCTTTCAGGATTCGTGAGAGGATTGGGCTGATAGCCTATCGACTTGCACTGCCTCTGAAAATGAAATTCCATGATTTTTTCCATGTGTCATTGCTTAAGAAGTATGTTAAAGATGTTGATCATGTGATTGATTGGTCTATATTGTAGGTGGATCCAGAAGGAGAATTCCAGCTGGAACCTCAATGCATTTTGCAGAGAAACACACTCATGCTATGTAATCGAGCAATAGAGAAGGTTAAAGTGCAATGTAAGCACTTTGGGCCCGATGAAGCTACATGGGAGGTGGCGGATCAGATGTGGGAAATGTATCCTTCCTTATTCGCTAGTTAAGCGAATGCTTTGGCATGTGTTTTGGTATATGTTTTTGGTATATGTACATATGTATATGGATGTGAATACCACCATGAGCTATGCTAAAAAGCTCCAATAAGAGATATGGGTGTCATGTCATTATGATGTTATATTTGTCACATTGTCATGTTGGTTTGCTTCTCAGCAGGTTGATCAGTATAAATAGTGCAACAAGCTAAGTTATAAAGCTCCATGGGTAGTATGTTTTGCTTACAATAACCTTCTTAGTTGTAGGTTCCGTTGAAAATTGAGGACAGTGTTCCCCCAAGGGGGAGGGTTTTGTAACAACCTTCATGAAAATTCAATGTAATAAAATTTAATAAAGGAAAAATAATAACCAAGGTCATGGGACACGTATCCAAGATGAATGTTGGGAAAAACATCCTAGTGTGGGTGTTCATTTTAGTTATTATGGCTACGGAAATTAGCAAAGGCAATGGAAAAGGATTTTGAAAGGAATGAGGCATTAGTTGGCATTTTATTTATGAAAATAATGAAAATTAGGAGGAAAGGAAGGTGAAAGGTCACAGGTTGCATGCAAGGAGGAAAATGAATGAAAAATAATGGAAAATGAAGAAAATAAATGCCTCATTAATAAAAATTCTTCTGAGGATCAGTTGGTAACCTTTTGTCAGTTCAATTTTGGAGCTCTAATTATATTCTCTCTCTCTCTCTCTCTCTCTCATACTATTAGAAACTTAGAGTTTCTTGGAGCACTCTTGGAGAGTGTGGCATACTTGGATTTTTGGATCAAGAAGGCAAAGTAAGAGCAGGAAAGCACAAGAGGACATCGAGATCAACAACTACATCGGGTTTTTCAAGCAGGTACCGAGTTGCATGTATGCTTTCCTTAGTAGTTTTGGCATGCATGACATATGCATGTGGTTTCTTGGTCATGATATGTCATTGGCATGGAGGATTTCCTGGATTGATAGTGGATTTTCCTGGCCTTTCCAATTTCTGGATAGCCATGGTGTTGTGGCTTCATTTATTTGTTTGTTTTTCTGGTTGGTTCTCATGTTCCTTTAGCTGTCGGTTGTGTTATTAGTTCCTAGATGCATTGGTTGGACAAATTCTCTTTAAGCCCTGTAACAAATTGGGTTGAGTTACTGGTCCTCGAAGCCTTGGTTGGAAAAATGCTTTGGAAGCCCTAGTTGGACAAACGCTCTAGAAGCCTGATGATAGTTGTGGTTTGAGTTACTAGTCTTGGAATCCCTAGTTGGAACAAACACTCTGGAGCCCTAAAAAACTTGGGTTGAGACCAATCTGGTGATGGTTAGTGATGTTTGACCGTGAGGTGGAATCATTGGTTAAGGGTTGAGGTGGTTTAGCCTCTGGAAGCCCTGGTTTGGTTTTGATGGATTATTTTTATGAGATCCCGCATTCATGCTTGGAATACAGCACGAGGGTGAATGGATGAAGAGATATTTGGCTCAGTCATGTCTATGGTCGGGTGGAACGTGGAAGTCCCAGACTTGGTTGAATTCTGATTATGGAAATAAGATTTCTTTTCCTCTTGTATTGATGGGTAAATATGTTTGTTATTATGTGGATTATATGACTGTTATGTCTTATCATTTTTATTGTTTATATGTTGGTTATGAATGTGTTTTATGAATGTGATGATGTATGGATCTCATCATCTTTTTATTTGTAAATGAATGAAAAATGTATCTATGACCAAATAGATGATAATACACTTACTGTGATGAGGTAACAATGCTTCTTAGCGATGCTTAGATAAGTATGAGACCCAATATTTCTTTGAATATTTTGTTTGAACCTGTAGATTACATATTTGTGACATGTTTGACGAAATGGCTGTCATGGCTAGTAGGGGTCCAGTCAAGTTGTTGTTCAAGCATTTTCTTTTACATTGTTATTTCGTTGCTATATTTTAGGATGAGTCCGTTTGAGGCATTGTAGGGGAAAATTTGAAATACTCCCATCAGTTGCAGTGATTTAGTTAACAGGGTGTTGATTAGAGCAGACATGTTGGTAGAGATGGAACAAAAAAATTAGGTAATCAAGAAGAATATAAAAGTAGCACTGCATAGGCAGAAGGTCTATGTAGATCAAAAGAAGTTGTTTAAGGAGTTTCAGGTTGCGGAAAAAGTGTACTTGTGCATCAAGCCCAAGAAGAGTTCCTTGCAGATTTGATCATGTGCCAAGTTGACACCTCGGTTTTGTGGACCTTTGAGAGGATTGGACCGATAGCCTATCGACTTGCACTGCCTCTGACAGTGAAATTCCATGATTTTTTCCATGTGTCATTGCTTAAGAAGTATGTTAAATATTTTGATCATGTGATTGATTGGTCTATATTGTAGGTGGAGCAAGAGGGAGAATTCCAGCTGGAACCTCAATGAATTTTGCAAAGAAAGATGCTCATGCTACGGAATCGAGCAATCGAGCAGGTTAAAGTGCAATGGAAGCACTTTGGGCCTGATGAAGCTACATGGGATATGGCGGATCAGATGCGGGAAATGTATCCTTCCTTATTCGCTAGTTAAGCGAATGCTTTGGCATGTGTTTTGGTATATGTTTTTGGTATATGTTCAGATGTATATGGATGTAAATACCACCATGAGCTATGTTAAAAAGCTCCAATAAGTGGTATGGGTGTCATGTCATTATGATGTTATATTTGTCACGTTGTCATGTTAGTTTCTTTCTCAGTAGGTTGATCATTGTAAATAGTGCAACAAGATAAGTTATAAAGCTCCATGGGTAGTATGTTTTTCTTACAACAACCTTGTTGGTTGTAGGTTCTGTTGAAAACAGAGGACAGTTTTCCCCCAAGGGGTAGCGTTCTGTAACAACCCTAGTGAAAATTGAATGTAATAAAATTTAATAAAGGAAAAATAATAACCAAGGTCATGGGACATGTATCCAAGATGAATGTTGGGAAAAACATCCTACTGTGGGTGTTCATTTCGATTATTATGGTTACAAAAATTAGAAAAGGCAATGGAAAAGGCTTTGGAAATGAATGAGGCATTAATTGGCATTTTTTTTTATGAAAATAATGAAAATTAGGAGGAAAGGAAGGTGAAAGGTCACAGATTGCATGCAAGGAAGAAAATGAACGAAAAGTAATGGAAAATGAAGAAAATAAAGGCCTCATTAATAAAAAGGCTTCTAAGGATCAGTTGGTAACCTTTTTTCAGTTCAATTTTGGAGCTCTCATTATATTCTGTCTCTCTCTCATACTCTTGGACACTTAGATTTTCTTGGAGCACTCTTGGAGAGTGTGGCATACTTGGAGTTTTGGATCAAGAAGGAAAAGTAAGAGCAGGAAAGTGCAAGAGGACATCGAGATCAACAACTACATCAGGTTTTGCTTGCAGATAATGAGTCGCATGTATGTTTTCCTCACTAGTTTTGGCATGCACGACATATGCATGTTGTTCATGATATGTCATTGGCATGGAGGATTTCCTAGATTGATAGTGGATTTTCCTAGCCTTTCCTATTCCTGGATAGCCATGATGTTGTGGCTTCATTTCATTGTTTTTTTTTCTGGTTGGTTCTCATGTTCATTTAGTTGTGGGTTGTGTTATTAGTTTTTGGAAGTCTTGGTTGGAAAAACACTCTTTAAGCCCTGTAACAAATTGGGTTGAGTTACTAGTTCTCGAAGCCTTGGTTGGACAAATGCTTTGGAAGCCCTTGGTGGGTTGAGTTACTAGTCTTGGAATCCTTAGTTGGACAAATGCTATGGAAGCCCGATGATAGCTGTGGTTTGAGTTACTAGTCCTGGAAGCACTGGTTGGAAAAAATTCTATAGAGACCTAAACAACTTGGGTTGAGACCAATCTAGTGATGGTTAGTGATGTCTAACTGTGAGGTGGAATCACTATTTGAGGGTTGAGGTGGTTTAGCCTCTGGAAGCCCTGATTTGGTTTTGATGGATGATTTTTATGAGATCCCTCATTCATGCTTGGAATATGGCACGAGGGTGAATGGATGAAGAGATATTTGGCTCAGTCATGTCTATGGTTGGGTGGAACGTGGAAGTCCCAGACTTGGTTGAATTATGCTTATGAAAATAAGATCTCTTTTCTCTTGTATTTATGGGTAAATATGTTTGTTATTATGTGGCTTATATGACTATTATGCGCTTATCATTTTTATTGTTTATATGTTGGTTATGAATGTGTTTTATGATGGTGATGATGTATGGATCTCATCATCTTTTTATTTGTAAATGAATGAACAATGTATCTATGAATCCCTTCTCACACATGTAATCTCATTAGGGGAATTTTGAGGTCTAAAATGTGCCTCCTAAGGAAATTATAAAATAATAGTAGAAATAATAAAATAAGATTTGATGACATCATCAAATTTTAGAGGGAAAAAAAGAAAAAAAACTACTTTTTCAACTCGTATTTTCAACTTATCTCCCAAAGTTTTTACTCAAATTTCAAGCGGGAGTACTCATTGGATGCAAAATTTAATTATTCATCCAAGGAGTACCCATGTTGCATACTTTCGAAAGACCCTGCTACACAAAAAAATGAGAAATACATGAAAATGTAATTGCAATCACGTTTTTTTCATGTATTTCTCATTTTTTGCATAGCAGGGTCCATCAAAAGTATGCAACATGGGTACTCCTTGGATGAGGAATTAAATTTTGCATCCAACGAGTACTCCCACTCGAAATTTAAGTAAAAAATTTGGGAGATAAGTTGAAAATACATTTTGAAAAAGTAGTTTTATTATTTTATTATTTTTTAATCCATTTACCCTTTTACTTAAAAATGGAGAATCATCCTCCATGGTTGACATAATCATATTGAATCCTATTGGTTCTTATAAAGTTTATTTTGGTTGTAGATTTTTCTTAGGAGGCCCATTTTAGACCTCAAAATTCCCCTAATGTTTCAAAACAAGAAAATATGCCCAAAACAGGATAAGAAGCCTTCTCTTCTTCCTCGCTATTTTTCTCCTCTTCTTTTCTCTAATTGTTTTTCTTTCGAGGTTGAATGAATCTTCTATATATAATCTCCTGGTGTGGTGCAACTAACTTCTTGTGGGACCAACCTAGTGGGATGGTCGACCCATCACTTGGTGGTTTCTTGTCCTTTTACATTTAAAAATAATATATTTTGCATTAATCCTAGAGCCCTCCAAGGGACTTTACATCATTACCTTGAGCTATACCATGTCAAAACCCTAGGGCATGTAAACCACCAATAGTGGGTAGTATCCATAGGAGAAGTTTTTTCTCGTAGATGGTACTTAGTCGGCAGTCGATAGCCCATTGTAGCAACTTGTTATCTCTAAATTGGTACTGATGAGTTGCTCCACCAGAAAACTTAGAGTAACTTTTTCAAACCAACTTTTGATTGAGGATTAGCCTCTTCAGCCTAAGAGGGCTCTCTCAAATTATCAAAGGATTACTCAATTAGGTCTTAAAACAGATGGTTAATTATGTGAGTGTCTTAGTGTATTTTATTTCAGGTGAAAAATGAGAAATATTTAACTACCATTGGGCTCATGGAGTCAGTAAAAGGAATTCAATGACAAACATTTCTAAAGGAACCTGAGGCTTTTTCTATTTCAATGATAGAACAACATTAACACATGGGAATAATTAGTAACTCAATGCTAAAAAGAAGTCAAAGCATGTATGACATGAGTTTTGAGTAATTAACATCAATACTACTGGAAGAAAGATATAAAAGAAACACATAAAATCATTGAAATATATCAAGAATCTCAGGTGAAGAAGGAAATAGTCACTGTATGTCTATTACTGACATGAAAAAATTTACAATAGTAGCTGTGTCGAAGAATTCTCCAACCCTTTCTCATTCGATTTTTTGTCTATAAATAGACCCTTTTTGCTTACATAGGATCTACCCAACTGGCTAGATTATCGAACCATGACTTTGACACCTAATCATAACTAAAAACTATATTTCTGGAACATAAAAAGACACCTATTCATTTAAGAGTTACTCTCCTAATAGGACTTTACTTACATTTATTTCATCCACTTCTCTAATAGTGGGATAATTACATAGATAAAGATGATATGCTCGAGTGAAATTCTCCATTACCAAGACATGAATGTACCCCCAATAATTTAGGAACAACTGCCCTATTTTTTAGGAAAGGATTAACATTATCTAGAACTTTTTCTTCATGTTGATTTGTATGAATGACACACATGCCAAGTAATGGATGTCTTCTGGGATGGCCCACTGTCTGTTTGTATGCCTCCACGTGGTTGGCTAGCCTTCCATATTCCATTTAAACCTTTGAAAACTCTTTAAAAATACCTCGCTGGAAAATAGAGTATCTTTAGGCAGTTTCGTAGCGAAATTTCGTAGCATGCCCATTTATTACTTTTATCCTTCTCTTCTACTTCCTCTGCTAGTCAAAAAGTATTTGTCACGTAAAAATAAATAAAATCCATCAAAATACCTCCTTGGATATCCATAAAACTGATATTTTTTATTAAAAAAAGTCTTCAGAAATTTCGTAGTGAATTTCAGCCCTCAAGCCTGGAGTTCGCTACGAAACTGCCTGATATGGCTGAAACTATAGATTTGTTATTTTTTGGCAAAAATTAACCTTCTAACCCAAAACTGGTGTCACCTGCAAGCAATTACTTAAACAAAAATGTTTTGGATCAACTTCTGAGTCATTGGGTGCTTCATCTTCATGAACAATGGGTTGTGCTTCAGGTTCATCTACCAATCTCATTTTCAGTCCTCTTCTCTTTAGTTCTTCTTAAATAATGTCCATTTGGTATTCCAACTCTTTGACCCTCCCTTTGAGCTTTTTCCTCTTAGACTATAACCACAAATTCCTTTTCCTTGTGATTTTTACCACCCTCCTCTAGGAAGGCTTCTCTTCAACATCTTTTTAGCATTCGAAAAAGTCTTGTCATATTTTTTCCAGTTGATCCTTCATCTCTTTCTCAAAAGTTGACATTAGTTGTCTGTCCACCTTGGCTTCTTTTAATTCTAGCTTCACTTCAACTACCTCTTCCCTGACCTCTCTTAATTGCTCTTGCAGAATTTGTACTTCAGTATTTTCTTCAACATGTTCTTTCCCTTTTCTTTGTACAATGACTTCTTCTGTTATTGGGGATAAATCTATGATGTTATTTGGCTGCTTACCTTCACTGACCTTGTTTTTCTCCTTTTCTTTCCATGGCATCCTTTGAAATCTGTGGCCTGGTCATTGGCTTCCTTGGCTGGAAAATGAAGCTAGCATCCTCTCCTGAAAAATCCAAATTCTTGACAGACTTACCTTTCTTCAATTTTATTCTATCTCCTTCAATGTCTTCTGCCTGTACAATTGGTGATTCTTCAATATATATTTCCTGGAGGATGTCTTCCAGGTTTCCTTTGGAAAATGTTTGGCTTCTTGTTACCCTATTTCTGCTTTGTTTATTAACTCTTTTTTTTTGTCTTGCAAGTGATGGACGAGAGATATTAGTCTCTTGCAGAGGTTCAACTTCAATGTCCATTGGTTCTACAGGAGGTTGTCCTCCTTCTTCATCAATCTCTTCTATTACAGTTGGAGATGGAGTAGTTTTTGGTTTTAAAACTTTCTTTGGTGTCACTGCATCTACTTCATATCCACTCATAAAAAGAAAATAGGCCCAATCTCTATTTAGCCTTTTTAATTCCTCCAGTACTAACAATTTGATCAGACCATGGTGAAAGACTGATGTTTCACTATCCTCTACCTGGACCTGGACTTTATCTGACATCTTCCCAAGCTTCTATATAAAAAGAAAGGTAGGTCAAGTGGTTGCTTACCAAAAAAATGCAGGAGTCTAAAATGATAATAATAAACCATGTGTAATCTCCCTTTGCAGGTGAAGTATTTATGGAACACCAATAACAGTTTTGCATAATTTTATTTCATGAACCCTGGGGATGCCTTTTGTCATGTTAACTCCTCTGTGCTCATGTTTGAGAAATTATTCACAGCTTTGCATTCTAAATTTTGTGCCTTTGAACCATTCTTCACCACCTCTGGGTATTTCTGTAGCTTGGGAGATAGCATCTGGTGACACTGTGAGGTTCAAAACTCCAACTTTTGAGGTTGTTCCTATAAAATTTGTTGCAAAGTCTTTGGATACCTGGACATGGAAACCCTGCAATTTTTACAAAACTGTAGGCAACCTACCTTCCTGAAAGCATCCATAGCACTGGGATCTTCATTTAATAGCTTCAAATCCATAGGTTCATACGTTACGCAATAACCACCCTTGTTTTCTTTTCTCTTTGATGCCATTTATCCTTTATACTTATCACTGTCTCCTTGCTTATGACACCTGCAGAATCAAAACTAAACAACAACTTTCTTTGCATGGTGAACCAACTCTCGAACAGTGACAATGAGATGCTTTACATGCAATAATTGGATGATGAATGACAAATAACATCTTGGGGGCAAGGTTTAAAAGGTAATTTGACAACTCGAGGGGAAAAGATGACGCATGTGACCATAAGAGGCAATGATTACAAAATATACGACCTTGCATGCTTGGGAATTATGATAACTAACTCACATGACCTCACCTTTGTCTTCATCCATCAAAATTTGACACCTCACACCGCTATGTCAATCTCTGCAGGAAAAAACCCAGTTTCATAGAGAAAATAATTAAACTACTGACAGATTCGTTACGGAACTGTCAGGAAGTTTCGTAGCGACATCTGTTGATTTTCCATATAATTCACTACAAAACTGCGTAAAACTGACAAGTGGAATATCTTTTGATTTAAAAGTGTGGGAATGAAAAATAAATGATATGAGGTGGAATTGACTATTATGACAAGGCTCGAGGTGGGTTTAGACTTAGGGTAGACATCACCATATGCAATTTTTTTTTTTAATTTCATGAAACTGACTATGAGACAACATAAACCTAGGTGGATGACATGTAGAACTCTATAAATGCAAGTGTTAATACTAACGAGTGATAACACCACCAAATAGTTCGATGTGCCACTATCTATGCCACCTAAGCTATCCATATGCTCCCTCGCCTATATGTTATGATCATATGTTTGAATATGGACCTTCCAATGCCAAAGGTATGGATTTTCATCATGTACTTGGGTATTTTTGTTTACTTATCATGGATACTTTTCGACATGGATTAGTGAGGGGATTCAACAAAAAGAGTGGGATTGGTTTGTATTCTTGTCTCCTCTATCAAATTTTATGGTTAACCTTTTATCTGAGTCTCGTGCGATCTCCTTTATTGGCTACTAGCTTTATGGGTAGCATTGCATGGGAAACCTCGATTTTGGTTGTGTGTTCCTGATTCCCAACACCATACACATCACTTCCCTCCGCTCATCAAAACCCCATTCACCATATTTCCCATTTAGTTCCACATTTTTCCATCAGGTCCATAAGGATTTAATATTCCCTTCCCTTTTTCTAGACTTTGGATCGGGCCTAGAACGATTCCCAAAAGGTTGATGTAGCTAAAATAAAATAGAAATCATAATTTGGCCACTCTTAATAGTAAATGTACCAAAAAATTAAAAATATGGCATGGACATACAAATTTAACATGTGGGAAAAATCCAAGCATGATCTATACCACTAACATCGTGGCCATCACCCTGGTTCTTAGGGACCTTCATACTGGCCCCTTACATAATTAAGGAACCCATTATTGTCCCAAACCCTGGTGTGTGATGAAATTCCCCACCTTAAGGGGGTAATCACTACTATATCTTGCACATCATGCTCTCATCCCCTAGAGTCCCAAGAAGTTTCAAAAGAAAAATCAATAAAAGGAAAAAGGCATATGAAGAAGGGTAGAAAAACGAAGGTTTTGGTAACTCAAGGGGATGAATTGTATCTTATACAAGATTGAAAGTGGGTATTCTTCTATTTTTTGGTCTCCCTATACGGGGTCCAAGCCCCCCAGGGGTTCATATTGGAATTTGTTGGGTGAGCATTGAGATACACGGGCCTCCACCATGGCAGAGAACATATTGCCACTTCACGGGATCCTTTAGTTTCACTCATTTATTTCTCGTTTTCCACCTATTGAATGATGAGGATGCACCTGGGCCACCATTCCCAAACAGATCCATTCCTGCACCACACACTTGGCAGCTACCCAAATGAGAATGTGTCTCATCATGGGAGATAATGGGAGGTATTGCATCATTATTCAAGCCATTATAGATGGGATACAAGCTTGTTTGATCCATTTGGAGACCCATGAGGATTTTTTTTCCCCCCAAAGCCACTTGGGGACACCATAGGATTGTTTTATTGGATATCAAGGGTCCAACCCCTTTATAACTATTTTTGGAGCCCATTCATTCATCTTGGCACACATTGTACTCCCTGTGCCTCTTCAATGGCCCTTCAACCTATTGTATCTATTGTTTTTCCCTCTTGGATTTTTTCAGTATGGAGCTATCTTTGTGGGCTTGTGTTACACAATGATTTTTCACCATGCTCATTTCTCATCCTCGATCCGAAATTCTCCGTGACAGACCCTGTGTAATGTTTCCACCATGAAAAATATGTTAATACATCCCTTGAAGACTAAAAGAAAACTTCCTTGGAAGATTACTGAAGAAACTTGGTCAAAATCCTAGTTTCATGGGTCAACGTGTTTCTCGGTTTCATGCTCGTGTTGATGTCAAATTGACAGTTCTGGCTTAGCGCTGCTAGCGCCCTTATTTCATGGAAAATCGTGTTGATCCCTTTTTGGCAGTGTTTCCTCAAATGGAGGAGAAGCTTCGACCTCTAGAAGTTCTAGGGCGGTGAGTTGTTTGTTAAACGGTGGTGATAGAGTCGAGCTCTATGATTTTAGAGCTTTGATCTCATCCATGGGGTTTTATCCCTTAGAAAGTGGACCTTCCTCCTCCTTTCATGGGCTCCCAACCTCTTCTCCCTTCCTATAAATTGGTCCCCGTCCTTCCACTACTAGTTGGTCATTGTTGGGCTCATCTGAACTCTCGTTCCCTTTACATTCTTGCTCTATGATAACACCTAAGTTGTTCGAGAGAAGGAATGATTTAGAGCTTCGGTGAACAACTTAGATTTTCACCAAAATGAGGCCTCCAACGTAAAGGCCTGGGTTGTAAGATCTTCCTTTCATATTTATCAATAAAACATCTGATTTTTTCTTTCTATATTTGTCTAATATTTTATGTAAATTTTCTGGTACTCATTGATCTGCTAGATAGCTAATGTTTAATGATTATGTATTGGATTACGTTTGTTGTTGCCTCTTGATCATCTGTAGATATTCGTGTGCCACCAGTAGCAAGGAGCGAGCCTAAAAGGATCGTGGATCAAGGTCGTCATCAATGGGTTCAAACATAGTGTTGGGAAAAAGGTACCTATATCTCTTTTCTTGTCGCATTTTGAATATTAGCAAGAAAGCTTTGCATTAGAAAGTATCTCATGTTGCTAGATCCACTCTAGGGCTAGAGATATCACCTTTGTCCATAGAGGGGATTTATCTTGACAACATCTTGTCACCAAGGAATGTTATTTTTGCACGTTATTTTATTAGTTTGGGAATTATTAGGCCTTATTAGGAAAATCAAACCCCTTAGGGGGGGATATATATTGATGTGATGATCATATCATTTGATCATCACTTGGATTTGGATTGGTATCTCTTCTTGAGAATTTCACATTAGCTATTAAGGACGAATTGGAGATTCTTGGATGCATTTTGATGTTTGGATTGATGCTATTCTATTTTGGATCTTCTCTCTTGCAAATATAATGGATGGATATACTTTTTGTGCCATGTAAGTTTCTCTTTCATGCGAAATTTTCAATTTATGTTTAATGTATGGAATATTGCATCATGATGTTGCTTGTTCTCTAAATTTATGCAAAAAATTTTAATCACCTAGTAGTCTTGATCTATTTCATGCATTATCCACTGGGCATGAAAAATTAATGTTCCTAGGGCTAAGAATTTAAGGTTCAACCTCGAAAATTCATTAATTTGTCAAATCAAAATATAAATCCTTGTTTTATTTGGGTAGTTGATTCACTAGGGAATGTGAAGTTGTAATTAGTCTCCTTGATAGAGTAAAAAAACTAAATCAACCTCATCCTTTCCTCCATTCTCCCATAGGCCAGGCACTGGTCTAGTCCTGGGTGATCACCAAAATGAAAAGTCTTTCTCACCTCTTTTTCTCTTTCTAAACCCTTACCCTACTAGGCTTCCTAGGGCATCACATAAAATCCATTATAGCCATAAAAAAATGATGATATATGGTATATAGTTGTGTTGGTATATCCTTGATATGTCCTACAATTTTGAATCTATTCTAACAATGGAATCTCGATTTTTGGAAAGATCTATCTTGCAAACGATTCTCCGTAGGTTTCATTTGGTTAGTGGATTTATCAAGGGTCACTGTATTAAATTATTAAGTCAAATCCAACCTATTGATTCTTCTTCTCCTTCCTCACTTGGTCAAGCGCCTTTGTTTGATGTTTCATCCCAAACCTTTGACCTTTTTTGGATCCACTATGTCTTCTTTGTGGTCCCGCAACCTTGTCACTCAAATTGCACAAGGATTGCTTGGAAACCTTATTCCTTTAGGATTCTTAGGTCTAGGCCACTTCTTACTAAGAGATACTCCTCAACTCTAGGTCTAGGTTTCCTTATATCCCTTCTAAGAGATCCATTTATATTTCTTCTAAATCAAGCAATCCCTATCATTAGAGCCTCTCCATTGAATAGGCTCCTGGAATCACTACCTTTACATCATTTTTATATTTCTACTAGTTATTTCCCTAATAACAAGACTCCTCCCATTAGTGAAATTCCTTAAATAGAATGGAACTTTAGTTGAAGTGACAATGGGCTATTTCTCCATTGTTGCCATTTGACCTAGTAGTTGCTTTAGAGGAACCCCTCTTAGGATCCTTGCTAGTTTGAGTGGTAAAAATTTTGGCGTTTTTGCTGGGGACACGAGACATATGTCTTATTCTCCATATGACAATATTGATATATCATTCTTGGCGACTCCATTGGAAGAAAAAAGCCCTAGTTCTTCATTGGATTTTAAGGTCAATTCTTGTAGGGTGGTGCAAGCATTTCTCTAGGCATACTTAAATTCACCATGGCGACTACTACATAATTTACATGTATATCTCAATAGGATGTCTTTATTTTATGGTTTTATCACTTTGGATATCACTAGCATACATGGGCACCCAAATCATGTCACAGGGAGGATGGTACATGGGGTGCCCATTTTTTATGGTGATCCACTCTTCGCAATTGATCATGTATAAATATTTATTGTGCATATTTCAAAGGAGAAAGTGGTCCACCAGGATGTCCATATACCGTTGTTCATGAGATCTCTCAATGGTCATGATTCATGGTTGCATAGTAACAAACCTAGAATCATCTCATTTATTGAGGAGTTCTTTGATGGCTTTCTTAGACATTTTCAAGTATTCCTTCCATTAAAAATTCAAGAGGAAGCCTTCATTGAGCATCATCATGACATTGGGAATATAGATGATGAGTCGGAAGGAGGGTCCTCCTTGGTTCCACATGATGAAAAATGCGATGAAGATAATTTTAAGAACATGTCTGATAGGGAGGATGAGTCTATGGAAAGTGAAGTTGAAGTTAACATTCTCGATAATCTACTCTTTGAATACCTTGGATAAGTTGACCCCGTAACCCCTCCAAACTTTGATATCAACAATTACTTACATATTGAAGAAATAAAATGGGAGGTTCAAGGGAATATTTTTTATGAGGACTCTATCTATGACACCGATGATGATTATATCAATAGTAACCTTGTCCCTTCTTAGAATTCTAGGGTTGTAGTTGAGTTTCACATGGACCCTTTCCTCAACCCTTCTTGTACTAAGGAATTTTTTCTCACACCCGAGTATGATAATCATGAGAAACCTACGTGTTTTGTATCCCCATGTAATTAGTATCACTTTCCTTCTAATCATGACCCTATGGTGGCCATAAATCATGATACAAATGATAAATACCATGATGGGGACGATATGCCTAAGTTTGCCATCCATCAGAGGCTTATGAACTTGATTGTTGACATCTATACCTTTTGGTTGGAAGAAAGGATCTTGTGGAATATATTACATCCCTTTGTTCCCTCTTCCCCCTTGATGCTCCATGTGTGGTCATTTAATTTTTCCCGCACTTGCCTTTGGATCTATTGCATGAGTAAGAAGAAGGGAAATTGTTTTCACATTGACTAGATGATGTGTTAGTTGCATTGGGTCTATGATTACACTTAGTACTTGGACAATGTAATATTCATATTAGAGTAGGATGCATTTCATGTTGTTTTTTGCATTAGATATAATTTCATATAGTATTATCATGCTAGATTATAATTTCATTTAACATTAAATTATATTTCTTGTTGATTTTATGGCCTAATATTAAGCATGGGTGATCATAAGACACCACAAAAACATGTTTCCAGGTGTGCTTGGTATTTTATATGTGTAGGTAACATGTATGTGGTCCCAAGAGATTTTTGGTGTTCTCATGACCTCCCCATTTGAGTATTTTCGTGCACTCTTCTGAGAGATCATGTCCCAGTTGGAGCCAGATGTTAACCACCACCCGTGGGTAGTATCTGTTATCACTCTAGTAATTCTAAAGTTGTGTGATTTTGGTTTTTAGTCAAATAATTCTAGAGGTAACCACAAACCAACTTCAAAATCTAGGTTCTAGCCTTCTTAGGGTTCAGAGAGGACTCTCTCTTTAAAGTTTAACTTTGTTTTAATTTGTGAATATTAGGCTAGTTATGAAAGTGCAGCTTTGGTTTTGTTTTGATAGATTTGGTGGGAAAAATCACTTGAAAGGATGGATAGTGGGAAATCTATTTGTCCATTGGGGTAAGGAGTCAAAATCAAGTAATCAGGACTAGGATCAAGGGAAAAAAGGTCAATTTTTTTCAGGGCAAGATAGATAACCCTTGGATATATTGGAAATTTATTTTTATGAGGTGGTATGATCGGGATAAAGGGCACTTAAGAATCCTTAAATCTGGAAAAGTAAGTAGTAAGAAGAGGTCAAACGAGAGAGGGAAATTAAGGGTTCCCTACACTGGAAATCAGAGGGAAACATATAAATGATAACTAGTTAAAAACAGGGTGCTTTTAACAAATCCTGTAGTAATACTCCTAGTTATACATTCAGATTTAGCATAAACATAAATGGATGCATGTAACAATGAAAGAAAACAATGAAAATTTCAGAAAATATTTCACTCCAAATAGCTCATCACAGGAATCCTGAAGTATGATGCCAATTTGGTTTGATCCAGCCTGCTACTCGAAGTTTTGACACACAAAAGCTTTAAAGTCCAAGAAGAAATGACTATAACAATCCCAACAATTTTATTCCACACAAAATACTTCTAAAGATGAAGTATTTATACATAATGTTTTACAAAATATCCTAGAAGACTTCTAGGAATTATATTAGGAAAATAAAATATCTTTACAATAATAACTAACAAATCAGCAAGTTGTCCTAATTTATCCAAAAGAAATAGAAACTATTTGAGGATAAGAAGCAGATGGCTGCCTTGGTGTCCTCCTTGCTGGCTTTTAGATATTTTTTGAATTTGATCTGCCTTGTTTGATACTCTTTCTCGGATACTCTTTATTCACTGATACTCTTTAAACTCTTATAATCTTTAACCAAAAAAACCTGTTTTATTGCTGTAAAGAAAATCTGTTTTGATTGTAATTTTGAAAATATTTTTTTCCTTCCTTTCATCTGCTTGTTTTTATCCCTCACAGTAAATATGTGAGTTCTTGCCAATCCTCATTTTTAGGAATTTGAATATTATTTAATTTCCTAAAGTTCTCATCAGCTTCTGTATATCTAGCAAAGGTTGGCTTGATGACAAACAAGTGTTTGATCTCATGTTGTAAGTAGAATAAGTCTTCAAAACTCTTGAGTAACACTTTTCCTGTTGGGATGCCTTGACCTGTTGGCTTATTTACTTGTTCCTTGGAAAATTCTCTTATCTTCTTATCATAGTCATTTTGAGGCATCAATTTATTATTAATGACCATGATATTAGGCAGTCCTTTTTGTCTTAGACTTGTGAACTTAACCATAAACCTGGTTATGGCAGTATTCATACCTTCACACTTTTCTTCCAATTGTCTCATCAAATTTCTCTTTGTTGTGACTTTCCTAATTTCTAGGATAGTAGTAGTTCGGTCTGTGATTTTGAGTTCTTCCAACTCTTGTCTATTTTTTTTATTAAGGAAATTGATTAGCCGTACAACTTGATCTGGTTTGTCAGCCAAATCAATTTGAGTCTTTTGAATTTCTGCCTAGGCTGCTAATAATAACTCTCTTTGCTAAAAAATTACCTGAATTGAAGGCCATACGTCATGGATGGCTTCAATGATATTATTCCAAAGGTAATTTTTGATGTATGATATATGATCCTTCAAAGTTAACTCCTTTTGCAACTTCTTTAACTCTTCACTCAGTGTCTTGGCATTTTTTTCATGTGTCTTAGCATTTACCTGAGCTAATCTATTTGACTTCTCAAGATTTTCAACCATCTTTGTCAATCTGTTAATCTCATTTGTCTTTAAAGACATCTCTTCCATTGCTTTCACTATTTTGCTAGCCTCATCAGTAGGTTGTACTGCTGTTGTAGAAGATTCAGTGGCTGATGTTGTGGAAGAAGTCACTGGCATTGCAGTAGCCAATGGTTCTTTGGGTGCCAAATTTTCACCTAAATTTGAAGGCACTACTGCAGTGATAACTGGAATGACTGTAGGAATCACTGGTTATTTCACTGTCTCCTTTTCTTGGACAAGTTTGTCCATCTGTATTTCCATTTCCTTAACGTGGGCTGTCAACTGAAGAATTAAATTCATCATTTCATCTTTTTCATTATGTTCCTGTATGACTTCTTTTGTCTGAGGATGCTCACTTTGAGGAAGTTTGAGCTATTTCCTCAAGGCTGCTATATATTAATTTTTTATTTTTTTTACCAATAATTCTGCTGCTTTGATATTAGTAGGATCATATCCCACCTGCAAAACTAGTTCTTCCAAGGATTTTATCCCTAGATCCTTGGCATACAATGAGGCTTTGTCCATATTCATTTGATCTTGCATGTTGGAGATGGTGTTTTGTAGTTTTTGAGCACTCATGGATTTATTTGTGATAGTAGAATAAAGCATCTCCGAAGTTTGCCCGTGGAACTCAATTTGATCAAGAGCATGGATTTTATTTGTCTGGACCTCCAAATCAAATTTCTTATAATCAACCACTGTCTTAGGAGTTTTGATTGTGGGCTGCAACACTGACATGATTAGCTTTTGATTAGAATAATCAAAAGCAGAAAGGAGCTTGTTTTGTATGCTACGAGTCTGTTTGAGATATTGAGAATACATTTTATTCTTAATCTCTTCATTCTTAAATTTAATCTACTTATATTTCTCTTTGATATCCAAATCCTTTTCCTCAGCTGCCTGTGAGGAAGAAGCTTCCATGCTTTATTGTCTTTCCATTAACTATGTGTCTTCATTATTGGGTTGTTCTTCATTATGATTTTTAGCATTTGGCTCATTTATAATCACAATGGCAGCATTGGTTTCTGGAAAATATGTATTGGTATTTAAAGGCTCTGTTTCTTCAACATCTATTGTCACTTTACCTTTACCTGCTGAATCTAATTTGGGCCTCTTGTTATAGATGATATTGAACTTGTTTTTAGTTTTAGTTTCTGCCACATAGGCTCCTTCTTCCCTTACTCTTTTAATGGAATTCTCTGGTTGATTTTTAGTCTCTAAGGTATGACTAGTATTACCTGTGTTCACTGCATCTATTAAAGTGTTTTCAGTCCATTCAATCTGATTGGAAAACTTTTCTATTTCTGGTTTAGCTTCATGGATAAAGGGTATTAAATTGCATTTAACCCTAAGCTTGCTCAAGATCCCTTGTGGATCATACTACCAAGGGAAACTCTCTTCAAATTTGTATTCCAATAACTAATTAGCTGCCTCCTTTTCTGCATCCCTGTGATTACATATGAATGGCCCTATCTGATTATTAAGTTTGAATTGGGTCTTTTTCTTAGTTGCCATGAAATTTATTGAATCAGAGTTTAGGATCTACCTGATATACTCCAAGGAAAATATCCTCATTGAAGGATGTTTGGGTAACTTGTAAGGTAACAAGTTTGACCCAAAGATTCTGATTTCAGTATATTTCTCATACAAATACCAGTCACCAACTTTACTCTGCTCTGATAACTGCAATATCTTTTTCATTTCTTCATTTATTCTTGGCTGCTCTGTCTTGGTCAACACTGTGATCACTGGATGTAAAAATAACTCTAAAAAACTCTGAATAACTGAAATCTATACATTCTTTCCTGAGCATGGATGTCTAAAAAATGACAGATAGAGGATTTCCCTCTGTGTCCAGTTTTTAGAGAGTAATTGGAAAATTATCTGATTGGAAGTATAGAAACGTATGGAAAAGGTAGGAGGTATATCTGAATACTCCCTCAATTTGCAAATTGGTCAATTGATAATGAATATTATCAAAAATGAAACTAACATAATCAAATATTACTGATGGGGATTGACCTGGAGAAAAGGTGGATAAGAATCCCAAGATGGACTCATCAGTGTGTTCATTAGTAAAATATCCAAGGATGAAGAAAAGCATGGAAATCACATGTCTTGAACCTTCAGGGAATTTAGCAGTAGAATATGGAGGATTTAGCTTAGGAATTTCTACATGCAGAGGCATAGAATTCTGAAAAATCATGAACATTTTGGGAAAATCTAGGTCAATCTATAGCTTGGTGAGGGCCTTTACAAACAAAGGGACTGCTTGGGGGTCATGTTGAAGTTGCAACATCTGGTTAATTGATTATGCAGTGATGGTAAAAAGCACTTCTTTATGGGCATTTACAATGGCTCTTTGCTCTGGAACATAGTACTGCTGACACAATCTAATGATCTCTTTACAGGGGTGAGTTAATGGGACAACATATTTGGGAAAATTAGATTCCCAAATATGGACTTCTTTTTTATCATCTAAAGACTTTTCATAACACCAGTTATGGATATCTAGCAGGTTAAATTCAACAATGGGATTTGTTATCTTGTAATCATTATTAGCTATGGGAATGTGTTCAATATCAATAACTAGGGGTTGTAATGGATTAACAAAAATAACAGTACTTGAAGTCATGGAAGGGGTAGGTTTAGGTGCTTTAGAAGCTTCAGGCTTGCTTGTACTCTATTTTTTAGGCATTTTGATCTAATTCTGCAAGTTTAGATAGTTTGAAGAAGCACTTTACTTTTAGCAGAGGCTTAATGGGAAAAATAGGCAAAGTACAGTATATTTTTTGGGTTTTCTATTCAATTAGGCCTGTCAAAAAGGTTAAGAGGCTTTAGAATTGGTTTAAAATAGAAAACAAGGGTATCCTGAGTCTCTAACTGAGAAATAGGGCTGAAAAATATTTTGAAAAGGATCATAGAGGGTTTAGGGTACCTACAGAGGTTTTCTGGTTTATTTCAGAGCTTGAAAAAGATCATTAAATTGTGAAAACTCACAATTTCCTGAAATATTGAGCGTAGCAAAGAAACAGGGTTTCTGGGAAAAATTTGACAGGGTCTGGCCTATTTTTGGGGCTTTTTGGCAGTTTATTAATCAATTTTTTTTAAAACTTTATATGTGTTTTCTTTCTTTAAAAATGTTTTTCAACTTGATTACAGGTTCAAATTCTAGAAAAATACCTTTTGTATTGCAGGTATCGGCTTTGGAAGAGTTTCTAAGGTTTTTGCTGAGTTGATGGCTTCAGTAGCTTATCTGGAGAAATATGAAGCTCCTTGGAAATCTTCACAGGTTTCAGGGAAAATGTTGTAGGCTTTGGGCATAAAAATGGTGGAAAATGGCTTAAAAAAGAGTGTTTGACAGTCAGGAAGGTGCGAGCAATAGGTTAAGGTTAATGCGCAGAAGATAAGGAATGAAATGCATTTTCGAAGGTTTATAAAACATATTGGTTACATTCAACTCTGCATTGAATGCTGGTCACATTGAGCGGGAGTGGTGGTTTTGGAATCAATGGATCAAAAACCATAGTGGTTATCACGTGGAGTTGCGGTGGTAAGTGGTTTCGGCTTGAACCCACGTGATCCAGTAATAAAAGGCCACGTGGAGGAGAGATAAAAGTGTGAAACCGCCCATTTTGCGTAGCTTCAGAGTTTGGATGGTCGCGCATGTTTTTTACGTGATATCGGATCTGTGCAGTCGGATCTGGGCTTTGAAAGAGAACGATCGAGCTCTGATGGGAAGGTGCATCGAAATGGGAGGTGGGACTGGGATTTTTGTATATCCGGCAATGGGTTTTAAACTTTATAATTAATATTGGTTTAATTCAAAACCTTGGGTTATATGATGGCGGGAGGAGAAATATAATATATTTTTAAATCAAAACATTTATGAAATGTTTCAATAAAAACATATACGACAACCGGTTATTATATTATATAGTTTTAGACCTTTTAACAGTTTAAAACTATAGGTGGCGGGATTATTTCAATAGAGATAGGTTTAGACCTAGGGGTTTGTAGGGCAGGGTTTATTTGTGCACATGGGGATAATAAACTTTGGTCTAAACGTACAATAATGGGTTTTGGGGGGTTAATTTAAATATAAGGGTTTTTAATATGTACGGGAGGGTAAATTAGGGATTTAATAAAAATAGGTTAAAATTTAATATGAAAAGGGTAGTGAAATGGAAATAAAACACATATTATCTCTAAGTAAAGTGTAAAAATAAAGCATTTCTCATCTTTTATATTAATTCACTGATACTTATGATAAATGTAATTTTGAGGGTTTTATGAATGATTTTGAAGGGAATGAAATTAATTATTTTAGGGTTTCAATTTTACTAAGTAAGAATATGTCTTTACTTAGGAAAAAGGGGTTTTGATGTATGAATGAAGGGTAAATGCTGAGAAATGTGGATTAAATGTAGAAATCAATATTTTTAACTTATCAGTCATCGAGCCTTGGGTCCGGTCCCAACAAAAGTCAGAGAAATGCTTTGAGCCTTTTTTACTGATAGTTTAGAATATTGAATACCTATAGGGGAGGGGAAATTAGTGGTTTTTCCCAATGATGTATTATTTACATGATTGCTCAACTGTTTTCTACCTACCCAACTTTATTTCTAACATTTTTTCTTCATTTTGTGGGTGCATTTAGGCTTGCAAACTTAAAACATTTTTCTTTCAAAGCATAAAACTATCTAAGTCTACCTTATTTCATCTGAGGGCTCGGATTAAACTGTTGAGCACCTCATTATTCTATACCTATATAATGATTTGTCAATTTTAAACTGTTTGACAAATATTTATTCTCTATCTAGAACATGAAATTGAAAACATGAAAAGTTAAGATTAAATTGTTTAATTGATCATGGATTATGGAATTTATTGACACTCTGCACATAATCATTATTGTTGCAGTAAAACGTAAAAGTAGTGGCATTTGGACTTGCTCACTTTCAGGTCTTATTTCTTTTTCTTTTGGGGTCTATATTTTTCTAAGTCCTTTGATATTTCTTTTAGGAATTTTTACCCTCTTTTTGGCTTTTTATTATTTTTCATTTTTTCAAAATATGGGAAAACAACTTGCAAAAAGCAAGGTATGTACATATTTACAAGACTATCAAAGTCAATTCAAAATTATGAACCCTATTATTACAGGACCCTAACAGTGGATCCACATGGGGATGACATTTCCTGGTGAAATATCAAGAAATTTAAGACTAGTAGCCTTTGAAATTTGACTGTGATGACCCTATAAATGGCTTCTAATATCTGAAATTTATTCATACTTATGATATTTACCTATCAAAGCTTAGGGCCTTCTCTCTGGGCTTCAACTTTGTTAGTGAAACATCCAATCCAATATAAACTCTGCAATGTATATGTACAATGATCAAAGTGAATAAAAACTAACTATTTGTCAACTCAGGAGAGTAGTAGTGCTTCAGCATTCTACCATTTACTGGTCCTTATTGCAGATATGTTCCATTCATTTATTTCAAAAATAAAGCATTATTACCTCTATATCCATAAATGACATAAGGTATTTTCCACAGAAAATCAAATTTTCCATGTTTTCCTTTGTCTTCTCTTCTGGAATCCCACTTTAGTACTTTATCTCCTATGTAGAAATCATCCTATTTAGTCTTTTTATCAAAAAATTTCTTGATTTTATCCTGAATGACTTGAGATTTGATATAAACTTCTTCCCTTGTTTGTTGCAAGTGAATCGTTTGATTGATCCTTCTTTGAATGTCATTTGTTTCAACTTGTAACTCTTGGATAATTTTCATCACTGGTACACCTAGGGAGGATGGAAAAACAACATCCATTCCATAAACAAGCTGATAAGGGGAAGTACCAATGGATTTTTTAGTAGAAAATCTATCTACCCATAAGGCATTGACTAACTTCTTATTCCAAGTCTTTTTATTGTCTTCAAGTAAAATTTTGAAGATATTTACAAGGCTCTTGTTTGAGGATTTAGCTAGGCCATTACCTTGGGGGTAATATGCAGTAGAATGGCCTAAGGTAATATGGTATTTCTGGCAAAAGTCAATCATTTTCTTGGATTTGAATGTTGCTGCATTATCAGTAATTATCTTTTGGGGACATCCAAATCTTGAAAGAATGTTGTTTTCAAGGAAAGAGATAATGATAGTATCTGTGGCTTGTCTAGAGGGTATGTCTTCAATCCACTTGGTAAAATAATCAGTGGTTGTCAAAATACACTTATATTGGCCTGAAGAAGGAGGGTGAATTTCACCAATGAAGTCTAAACCCCATTGTTGAAATGGAATTTCAGTTGAAATAGGCTTTAAGGGGAGGGGTAATAATTTCTTTTTACCCTAAAAAATTTAGCACTTATGACATGAAGTTACATACTTTTTGACTTCAACAAACAAATTAGGCCAGTAAAAACCAGCTGTCAAGATCTTGTCTGCAGTATTTTTCCAATATGGGTGTCCTCCACAGTCACCTACATGAAATTCTTCAAGTATTTTGTCAGCTTCTTCCTTTAATAAAAAATTTAATAAAATCCCACTATGATCTCTCCAAAAAATTACATTGTTAAGAATACAAAATCTTACTGCCTTTAGTTTTAAGAATCTGGCTTTGGTTCTTAACAATCTAGGAGGAGCTTGTAAGTTTAGGAGTACAAATATGATATATGTATACCAAGGTGAGTCTGAGAAGGCTTCACTGATCATTGGAGTCACCATCTCTTCCTGATCATTTACTTGGGCAATAAAATTTATGTCTAGGGAATTACAGTTAGATTCAACCATAAGTCTAGCTAATCCTTGACCTTTGATGAGTTTTGTGGGTTTTATCTCTACGTCATATTATAAGATAGTGGCAATCCACTTACCTCTTGTTCCATCAGGACCATCCTGAGTAAGAATGTCTTTTAATACATAATTTGGGACATAGGCAATGATATGAGAATAGAGAATATAAACTATGAAGTCTTTAATGGCCTTAACCAAAGCTAAGTCTTGTTTCTCCATAATGTTGTACTTCAGAGCGGAATCTCTAAGGGTCTTACTGAAAAAATCTATGGGTTGTTTAAATCCTTGGTCATTTTTCTGCAGTAAAACTACATCAATGGTGTGTTCTAAAGCAAATGAAAAAATTATGAAATATTTCTTAAAGTCGGGACTTATTATTAGGACTGGAGTTTTGGCTAAGGCTTGTTTGATGGAGACAAATGATTGTTTAGCCTCAACATTCCATTTAATAACTGAATATTTTTTTATCATGTTATTTAGTTCTCTAGTTATCTCAGCTAAATTAGATATGAATTTTATTTATAAATTAATCTTACCTACAAAGGATGGTAATTATTTAATGTTTCTTGGTGGACTGATGTTCATAATTTCTTCTATCCTAGCAGGATCTATTCTAATTCCTTCTTTAGAAATTATGTGTCCAAGTAACTTGCCTTCTTCTAATCCAAATAAAATTTTCTTAGGATTTAAAGAGATGCCAAATTTTCTACACTTAATAAAAACTTGTCTCAAATGATCCAAGTGTTCATTATCAGTTTTGGAAAAAAACAGTAATGTCATCTAAGTAAATTACTAAGAAATCATGTATTTCCTTTGAAAAATCTATGTCCATAGCCCTTTGAAAGGTTTCCTCTGCATTCATTAGACCAAAATGCATTTTTTACATACATAAAAGTGCCCCAAGGAGTAGTAAATGTTGTTTTTTCTTGATCTTATTTTTGGACTAAAATCTGGTTGTATCCTGAAAAACTATCTAAAAGTGACATCCTAGAAGATCCAACTACCCTTTGTAGTATATGATCCATTTTAGGTAAAGGGTAATTATCTTTCAAGGACACTTTGTTTAAATTCCTAAAGTCGACACATAATCTAATATCTCCTGTTTTCTTTCTTGTTGGAACTAGGTTGGAAACCCAATCATAATATCTGATTGGTGCAATTATCTGTGCATCATACATTCTTTTCACTTCTTTTTTTATCGAAGCTAATAAAACAGGGTTAATTCTTTTCAACTTTTGTTTAAATGGCTTCTGATCTTCTTTTATTGGAATTTTAAGTTGGATTATGCTAGTATCATAGGATTTGAGATCCTCATAACTCCAGGCAAAAACATCTTGATATTCCTTTAAAAGAGTAATGTATTTTTCCTTTTCTTGTTGAGGTAATGTTTTGGAAAGTTTGATTATTTTGGGTTTTAAATCTGTTCCAATATTTCATTCTTCTATATCAGATCTAAATGGCTCCATTTTTTGTTTTCTAGCTACATCATTTGAGTAAAAAAAATCTTCTAAAGGAGCTAAACCTTTGGGTAAGAAATTATCCTTAAGATTCAATATGTCTGATTCATCATCAATAATTTCTTCAATCTCTACTTTCTCTAAGCTATCTATATCTGCTTGACTAAATCTAGTTGGTTTATCAAACTTTATTTTGTTTACATCTAAGTTATTCAAATCTATTTCACAATCTAAATCTTGATATATAGTACAATCTGTATCTATTTTACAGTTTTTAAATTCACCTTAATTGTTCATAAACTTGTAAATCTATTCATCCTGAGAAAAAATTTGCCAATACTTAAGGTTGTCTGGAATTATTGGCCTATGTTTGACTTCAGCAGTATATCTGTGATTAGGTTGGAATGGTAAATTGCATGTACTAGCAAAGATTTCTAGACAGTGAGCTTGTAGGTTTGGTTTTCTAGGTATAACAGCAAATTTACATTCCAATAAATCATCAGTCAAATCTATGACAGTGTCTCTGTATCTGCTTAGTCTAGGATTGTAAACAGAATATATTCCATTTACTTGTTTTATGATTAACTCTGAATCTCCCATGATTAAAATTCTTTTTCCTTTTGAGTTCCTAATGATTTGGAGTCCTACAATGAGGGCTGCATACTCAACCATATTATTGGTACATTTGAAATTGAGCCTGAAAGCATGGCCTTCTGAGTGATTAGTCTCCATATTGGTTATCCAAACTCCTGCTCTTGCTCCTAACTTATTTACTGAACCATCAAAATCTAAATGCCATAGAGATTCATGAAAAATATTATCATTGTTTGGTGCTTTCTTTTTCTCTATTAGTTCAGTTTGGATTTCATTGGTTTCAAAGTTACATAAGATAAAAGAACCAAGGTCAGTTGGTGTAGATTAAATTGGGTAATTTATAGATCTTTCTGCACTACTAACCATGTACTTCATCAATGTTTCCCTATATAAATTTTTAGGCTGGCCAAAGACTAATATAGTAGCATAAGACATGTCCAATTGTAGAGATCCCTGTAACTTTTCTCCCCATGAGCGAGAAAGTAACATTCCATATTTAGGTGGGATGTCAGCTACTACAATGTCCATTAATATACTCTTACCAGGATATTGAACTAGTGTTACACACAAATCTTTGATTAAACCAAGGCATTTAACTTTACTTGAATCAAAAGAGAACAAATCTTTGTATGGCCTTGTGATTTCTAGATTGAGAGTTTCCATTATGGCTTTAGGCATTAGATTATGGGAAGCTCTTGAATCTAGGATGGCATTTTGTAAAATTTGATCATGAATGGTAAGACTGATATAAAATGGAGGAACTACTCCATTTGCATGTTTTCCATTCACATCTGGGCCAAAAATCAACTCTGGCTTATCATCATTTAGATTTATGGAATCTTCTTCATCATTCATATTTAATGTTTCAGTTATGGTTGATTTATACAAGTCATGTTTTACCAATTCATTCAGAGGAATTGGTATTTTTAGCTTTGCAATTTCAGATTGTATGTTGAATGTAGGTTGAGATTTACTGATTTGAAACAATTCTTCTTTAGTAACTATAGTTTGTGTTGGTTTGTCTTGTTTTTCTACAGTTATGTTTTCATTTTCAATTGGTTTGGAATTATATGTTTGTGTTTCTTGTGTTTTACTGCTCCTAACTTTCTTTTCAGGGATTGTTTGTGAAGCAGTAGATGTTCTTTCAGACTTAGAATTATCAGCAGATGTTTTTGAAGTAGCAATTTTTGGATCTATTGATTTAGGATCAGCAGAACGTTGCTTAGGACCTGTTGTGGCCAGCAACAACCCCCTTTTTTATTTAGTATTAGTAATAATACTAAATAAATGGGGACCCTTAGTTTAAAAATCCAAAAAATTTATTGGTGTTTGTTTTCATTTTCAATAAAACTCACTATCATTAACTTAAAGAAATTTCTTTGGAAAAGCTTTAAATAAACTTAAGTTTATGATAGATTAGAATAAAACCTTTCTTTGAATTTCACATCCATCGCACGCGATCTAAAAATTTATGCAGAAAATATCTTTCGCAAATTGCATATCGCAGAAAATGCATTAACAAATATTTTTCATATGTTATATTTTGCGATATTGCGATTTCACGATATTGCGATGTCGCGATGTTACTAATTTCAATTTTCGAAAGTTGCGATTTGCGATATTGCGATGATTTCAATTTACAAAAGCTGCGATTTGCGATACTGCGATTTTACGATATTGCAAAGAAAATCGCAGATCACATTATCGTAGATTCTTGAAAGCTCGTTATACGAAGTAAATCTTTCCGCAAATCGAGACCCGTTATGCACCTTAATGTCAAGTTAATGAATGGATTGTCAATTATTAATGAAAAAGGATTTTGTTTTGATCGAAGGGTTATTTCATGATTGATTAATATATTTCATACGCCTTCAACATTTAAAACTATCCCGTCACCTTTCTCATGTCATTATTCTCACTTAATTTGTAAAAATGCAGGCGCGAAGAACAGGAGACTATACAAGGCAATTTTCAGAGCATTATGGGAAAGAAAGAGAAAGCTCCGAGTTCTGGAAAGAAAGAGAAAGCTCTGAGTTCTGAAAATAAAGAGATGGCTTCCTTATACGCAGACACTGCTTGCAACAAGGACGCTTGTATCACCACATGGGAGGGTATGTTTAATTTTCTTGAAGAAGAAAACCTAAGAGTAATGGACGTTGCGGCTACTGCGGGTTCAAGTAATTCCTCTGAAGCATCTCTTACAAAGCTGGCTTGTTCATTTTTGCACCGGATAGCAGCAAGACCTAGAATTATTCCGTATACAGATATGGTCAAATGGGTGCTGGATAGCACTGATACTACGGATAGACAGTTCAAAATTCCAGGTCAAGAGCTCATCGGGTCATTCACTCCAGAATATTTGAGGCTTATGTATCATTTGCCGGAGCCTCAGGCAACTTACAACAAACAATTTATGGAGAAATTTGCCAAAGAAAATGCAAATTTGGCAGAATGCACTAAAGAATGGTCCAGAAGAGATGAACCACTGAAGAAAGATAAACACGGTATGTACAGTACCGGTTCACTCACCTCTCCATATTGTTTTGCTGCTGCTATGTTATGCAGGATTTTTGGAAAGCCTGACATTAATAAGATTTTGCCTGAATGGCTTCCCTTGTTGAATGCTGCTATTAACGCCACCATTGTAGACTGGGCCAAAATATTGTCTGATAATTTAGCCACGGCTATTTTCAGTTACCGGTCTAAACGGACTGTGTCTCAGAGGATTTATCCTCATTTTTATCTATCTGCCTATGTTATGGATTCAATCTGCTTTGTTTCTAAATTCCCTTTAATGGGTTGGCAATGGACAATTCAGGATCCCTTGCCCATTCATGTCTATCACAAAGAGTTGTGGGAATCAAAATTCATTCCTCATTTTTATAAAATTTTCCATGGCATAATGTTGCCTCTGTATAGAGTGTTGTATAATAAGGATGCTCCAAGGTTGTCTCCTGAAGCAGAAGTATATATTCTCCCTGTCGCAAGATGGTTTGGAAAAAAAAAATTTACTTATGTGAGGGTTTTTGGGAGCTTTGCTTCTCCTCATGTTTTGCCCAAGTATGTTCCGGATAAACTCATAGCTCGGGAAATTGCATATCAAACCTGTGGAGATGGAGGTTTGACAAAAGAATTAAAGGATAAAAAGAAATCCATCTGGCCACAATTTCTTGTCTCCTGCGAAGCATTTTCATTATTTGATGTTGGTCACGCATTTAAGGAAGTAAGCAATGTTACATGTTTAAAATTGTTTAAGTTTCCGAGAAGGCTATTTGATCCATATGGTATTTTCAAGGATTTCACCACTGTTGTCAAAGTAAGAGTGTTTTCTGAAGAAGAAGATCTTTTTGATGATATGTTTCAAGAAAAATGTTCATTTAAAGATATTTTGAATTTAGCTCAAACACAGTTCTCCCCAGAAGAATTTCAAGAGTTTAAAGTATACAGAGAAAGAAGATTGACCACTATTCCTTTGGATAATTTGCGCTCGGAACCCGCAAGGGAACCGACTCCTAGTGTCAGTCTCAGTGGCAGCTCAGATTCAGAAAGGTCTAAGTCAAAGTCTGACAAAGAAATTTCTGAACATTCTAAAAAATCTTATTAGGATACAAGTGAAGGTTCAGTCAAGGATACAGCTCAATCAAAAGAGTTGTCACAAAAACAGACTTCAACTACTCCACAGTTGAATCTTCCACCTCTTAATGTACAACAACCATCCATCAGCACTCAGTTAGATAAATAATGGGAATCATTTAATGATTTGATTAATGTTGAAGGATAGAACATACAAACTCCTGTATAGACAGCAAAAGTTTTGGTTACAGAAATAAGTGGCAATGTCACAGAAAAAGAACATATACCCATTACTCCCTCTGCCGAGCTTGTACTTAAAATAGAGGAAATTCCTCCTCTCGATATATTCTACAGCCCGCAACATAAAGCAGTAGTAAGGAAGCAAAGAAAGAAGAGAAAATTAGAAAGTGCACTCTCTACTGATGCAGAACAGTTGGATGTTTTATGGAAAGATCTTACTACAGATCCCACTGAAAATCTTACTAAATTATCTCAGATAACAGGAGCTTATGCCTCTGCGACTATTGACAAAGCATCTGAGGTAAGGCTGTTATTAAATGAAAAAGAGGATCAGATACAATTTCTGCAACAACAATTGCAACAAGCACATGCCAACAGTGAAGCACAGGTGAAATTTGAAAAGTTATAGCAAGAGTTTTAGCAAATGAAGATCGGGTATCAGAAAAGCTTGGCCGAAAAAGAAAAACAAATACAGATTATGCAAGAAACACATAAAGACGACCCCAAGCTTACATAATTTATCTCAGAGTCTATTTCTTTGAATAATCAACTGCTGCAACAACAAGATATATTATGCCAAAAGATTTCATAATGGAACTCTTTTTGTTAAGAAAGTGATAAAATCACTAATCATGTCGTAGAATTACGACATGATTATGATTTAACTAATGAAAGAGTTACTAATTATTTGGCATGGCAAAAGACAGAGGAAGGAAAAAGAGTAGGAGCACCAATTATCAATGACAATCATCAAGAAATTCTCTTCAATAAATGGGATGCACAGATCAGAGAGGCAGAAAAAGCATCAGAGAAAGCAGCTTCAGCGGCGAACAACATTACTGATTGTGTAAATGAGAATTTGCACAAGGTTAATTTAATTTCAGAAACCATTCCGGGATACCTACCACAAGCACAACAATTGCAAACAGAGTGGAAACAGAAAGCGGAAGAGAAGGAAAAATCAATTCAAGGATTGACAAAATTAAACTGGGATTCTTACTGGACCTGTCTAGTAAAACCACACAGTCAATGCAGTACTCTTAATTGCATCATTAATTCTGCTGAGAAGATCGCGCCAACACTTGCTGACTCCGTCTTTTCGGGACAATTAAAATCTGAAGTCGGCCAGCCCCCTCTTCTCAAATCAATGCTGGATGCTTGCAAATTCAAAGACCAAATTCATAAGTAGTTAGTTGTTAATTTTAGTTTTAGATTTAGTGTTAGTTTTACTTTATTTTTGCCTAGAAAAAGGACGGTCATTTAAACCGAATCCTAAATTTTTGTAATAAACTATAATTAGATTTAGTTAGTAGTATTTAAACCCCTCTCATGCATTTAGAGAAGGGTCCTGAAATTTGTCAAAAACTTGTCCTCAGAACATGCACTTCTGCACCCTCAGAGGAGGTTTTGATGAATGAATGGAACGAGATTTATTGATATTTGTGTCTAATATCTGCTACTGATGTTGCATTTTTGTACTCTTAGTAGATGTTGGATTAGGAGGAGATAAATCATTATTGCTTCTAGCTCATGAGTAGAACCAGTTATAAATGGTACTTTTATCTCTTAACTTTTTCTGCTTCTGTGTTAAAAGTGATATTTATGTTGAGTTATTTATATATTGATGCTTGAATGCTTCAGTTATCATTTGGCACTTTTGTACGGTGATGACTATTTGTTTATGCTTAATGTATGAATAGCTTATTATGCGATATGTTTTCCACAACTGTTTCATCTAACTTTTTATATGAAGTGGTTCATCTTTATTGAATTATTTTCTTATAGCAGTTGAATAATCTTTATTATCAGTTGTTATTTGAAATTATTTTAGATCGCATAAACAAGATTTTATCCCGGGTTTAGTTTAGAATTAGATATTTCTGTTTTAATTAGAATACAATTTGCATATGATTAGATTAGAAATAGAATAAAAGCATTTCACTTAGGAACATTTTTAGAAAGGAAATATCTATTCTCAACACACACACACATATTGGGAAACTGGTCCCATTATACCCAGTCGGACCCACTACACCAAACGGAAAAGGAGCTACTAACCAAGGTCCGGACCGGGTGGGTATCCCCCTTGTTGTAGACCCGATTTTCGGGGCTTCAACATATTTGGCGCTAGAAGGAGGGCCACGAACTATGAATGGCAAGTAAATCTAAATCTAAATACCATTCTGAGAGTAAATCACCCTCACCATCTCCCCCGACTTCTCCATCGCACTCAGAAATTGTAAATCTAGAGCCAGAAGTCACAAGAAGAACAGACACTACTACAAACCCTGAATTTTCAGAAGAATCTGCTATTGAACCTCTTGAAGTTGAATCTTTGATTCATAAACTTCAACGATTTTCAATATCACCTCAAAGATCTGATAAATCTGAAGGCAGTATAACTTCTTAATATAACCCTGCTCATCCTCTTACCAGATTACAGAGTGAAAAACTTGGCATTCAGCCAACCGAGTTACCTCTACCTACAAGGAAAAGAGCAAGGAAATCACCTAAAGGGTCTGACAGTGAGACTCTTTCCTCATCATCATCCATCTCAACCTCTTCACCACGAAGTCAACCGTCCACCCCTCCACTTCAGACTATTGTCCCTCATTCCACTAGAACTTCCACATCACCTTCTCAATCATCTATAATTATAATATCTTCATCTTCCCAATCACAGAAATCATCTTCTACACTTTCCTCTGTTATTAGTTCAGCGATGGCCCAAATGCCATGGAATAATCCAGGGGCAGTCTTAATGCCTGCTCCCTTGAGTCAATTACCAGTCCATCCTGAAAAATGGCTGCCTAAGTTTAATCCTGAAGCAGGCATGTTAGCAGAAGAACATATAAACAATTTTATGCTGTCTATAAATCTCAATGGAGTTATTAATGAAGATGTTGTTGTCCGACTTTTCCCTTATACTCTACAAGGAGCAGCTGGATCATGGTATTTTTCATTACCATATGGATCTATCACTACTTGGGATATCTTTCAAGATCAATTTTTGACTAAATTTGGTGATGATAGGTCTACAGCAACATTGATCAATGATATATCTAATCTTAGAGCTGACTCAAAAGAACTTGTCAAGGATTTTAATTCACGTTTCAATAAATTGTTAAACAAAATTCCTACTGCCTCCAAACCTAGTGAAGAAGTGCGAAGTGAATGGTACATTTTTGCTCTACCATCAAACATAGCAATCTTCGTTGATAGGGCTAACAAAAAAAATTTAGCAGATAACATGAAGGAGGCAATAGCGGTAGAAAAACGTATCATTGCTTTAGACAAGAAAAATGCGATAGAAGAACGAAAATCCAAGAAAGTCACTTTTAAGGAAGATCCCAAGAAAAAGAAATCAAAAGATCCATTTGATTTAGAAGGACTGCAAATTTTTTTGAAAACCATGTCTAACGAAATGGTCGACATTAAGAAACAAGTGGCAGAAACATCTTCTAAAAAGTCTTTCAAACCTTTTATAAGAAACCCTTCAACTGATCCAAAGCCACCAAATGCTATAACTAATGCTGAATCAGAAGAAGAAGAAGAAGAAACTGCTACTAAAGAAACTAATGATGAAGAAGAAGTCGTAGAAGTACAAGGTATGTGGGATTTCATCCTTCCAGATGAGGAAGATCAAGAAGCATCCCCAGTTAGCACTCGAAGTAGAAATCAACTTGATCCTCCTCAAACTACTCCTAAGTCAAAAAGCGCAAGCTCATTGACTAAAGATAAAGTTGCACCCAAGAAAACGACATCTAAAGCAATTCAAACTAGCCCAGTCCAGAAAGATTCATTAACTCCATAAAGAACACTGATTGTCCCAGATGACATGGAGTATAATATCATAGAAGACATGAAGAAGACTAGGGCTAACATCACTTTTTATGAATTGAGCAAGTTAAAACACCAACAAAAGGCACTTTTGAAAGAATTACATGCTGTAACAGAAAAACCTTTGCCTGATCCTATGATTTCTCAAGCTTCCAACGAGATGGGAAGACCTCCAGCTAATGCGATTAGTAAAGTTGATCTAGAAAATATCGCTTTAATTGGAGGAAGGTCGAGATCTTATACTCCTCCATTTCTTCTTACTTATGAAGTTTTCAATAAAAATTTGCATAATTGTTTAGTGGATTCTGGAGCTTCATCTAATATTCTACCAAAATCAATATGTGCAAATTTGAACATTAAACCACAAAAATCTGCTGTGCGCATAGTCCAGCTTGATCGATCGCAAGTTGAAGTGATTGGCGAATTAAATCAGGTTACCATAAGATTGTCATAAAATCCAAAGGTATGTCAAGTTATTGATATTTTAGTTGCAGATATTCCAGAATTTTATGGCTTAATTCTTATAGAGATTGGTCAGAAAAAATTCATGGATATTTCGCAACTGATTGGTCGCATATGTGGCTCCCTTACAATGGTAAACCAAATCAGATAAAGGTTGAACGAGAAAAACATCAGAAATACATAGTAACAGAATTGGAAGGAGAGAATGAACCAGTTGCATACAGTAGTAATATCATTGGAAATTATTCAGTTGATTATTTCTTAGGAAATTTCAATGCTCATACTTCACCTTATTTAGAACATTCTGTTTTATCCCAAATAGAAAAAATTTCTCAAACAGATAGTTCTAAATGTATTAATTTTGTAGATACTCCTGTAAATAAATCTTTATTTTGGAAATTATTTTTTGATGGTTCTAAGTCTAATGAAGGAGCAGGAGCAGGCTGCGTTTTGGTTAGTCCAGAGGGAAAAAAAATTATGTTAACTCGCAGACTCGAATTCAATTGCACTAATAACACCATAGAATACGAAGCTTTAGTCCAAGGACTATACAAAGCAATCGGATTAGACATCAAATATCTACAAGTTTTCGGAGATTCGGAAATTGTAATCAAACAGGTACGCAATACTATACATTGTTTATCAGGTCATTTAAAGCATTATCAATCTTTAGTCCAAGATCTGACTGAACATTTTATATCATTTAATATTTCATCAATTCCCAGAATTCAAAATGCTAGTTCAAACCTCCTAGCTAATGTAGCTTCCAAGCTCATTCCTGCAGAATACTTTAGTCCTGATCGATTTTCAATCGAATTAATCTTTAGACCCTCGATTCCTGATAAAGTTACCAATTGGAGGATTTTCAATGATGATCCTGATATTGTAAACTTTCTCACATCTGAAGGATCTTACACCAATCAGATAATTGATGAAGACCAGCATGACAAACAATTGCTCCAAGATAGCACCAATAATGCTATGCCGAAATCAGTAGTCAAGTTAGAAGACCTTTATGATTTGAAAGATCGATTTAAAAGATCTACCAATTCAAAATTGCAAGGTTCGACTTTAAATTATGAATTAGTAAATCTAGGAATTGATGCCAAACCACAGAATATCAACTTAGGCCTTGGCCTAACTCCTGAAGAAAAGTTAGCATACGTTCGTCTTTTGAAACAATATAAAAGTGTCTTCGCTTGTAACTACGATGAACTCAAAACTTATGACACTTCTATCATCCAGCATACTATCCCAATGATAAATGATGAAAAACCTGTCCAACAAAAGTTAAGAAAGATCCATCCCAATCTAGAAAACCAAATCAAATCTGAACTTAACAAGTTATTGAAAGCCAAGATTATTTTTCCCGTTCGACATTCTAAATGGGTTTCAAATACGGTTCCTGTTAGAAAGAAGAACGGAGACATTAGAATTTGTATTGACTTTCGAAATCTTAATAAAGCCTGCCAAAAAGATAATTTTCCTTTGCCTCCCATGGAGCAAATATTACAAGCAGTTGCAGGATCAGAATTAATGTCTTTCTTAGATGGTTTCTCTGGATATAATCAAGTGTTAGTCCATCCTGATGATCAATTGAAAACTACATTCAGAACCAAATGGGGCACTTATGCATATCAAAAGATGCCTTTTGGTCTGATCAACGCTGGTGCCACATTTCATAGAGCTATGGACATTGCTTTCAAGGGATTAGTTAATAAATCAGTGGTAATTTATTTGGATGATATAACTGTATATTCCAAAAAACGAAGCAATCATCTTAGAGATTTGAAGCAGATTTTCCAACGTTGTCAAAGGTATGGAATTTCACTTAATCCAAAAAAGTCCTTTTTTGCATTAAGTGAAGGAAAACTTCTTGGATTTTTAGTATCAAAATCTGAAATTCATATTGATCCTGATAGAATCAAGGAAATTTATGAAATATCTTTACTTCACAACAAAAAAGCTATGCAATCTTTTCTTGGCCAGATTAATTTCGTAAAGAGATTTGTGCCAGATTTTTCAACAATTGTATCTCCTTTACAAGCAATGATTAAAAAGAATTCAAACTTCAAATGGGGCAAAGACGAATATGAGGCATTCAATCTAATCAAACAAGCAATTATCAATGCTCCATCTTTAGCAACTCCAAATTTTTCCGATCCTTTTATTTTGTACACATTTGCCTCTGATAAATCTTATGCTGCAATACTCACTCAAGAAAATCAAGACAAAGTAGAAGCTCCAATTTCTTTTTTCAGTTCAAATTTACAGGGAGCCGAGTTGAATTATTCAGATGTGGAGAAACAAGCTTATGTTGTTTTCAAAGCAATTAAATATTTCAGACCCTTTCTACTTAAAACCCATACAAAAATCATAGTACTGTTTCTAGCGGTAAGAAACCTTTTAGTCCAAAAAAATGTGGGTGAGAAAAGAGCCAATTGGGTTACTGCTTTACAAGAATATGATGTAGAAATCAAACTAGCAAATATTGTAAGAGGTCAAGGTTTTTGAAAAATACTAGCTGGAGCATCACTTATCTCTGAAAAATCATCTGAAGAAATACAAACATATGAGGTAAGCCTAAATGATGTTGAATCATTATATGCTGATCTCATATTTTATCTGAAGAATGGATATGCTCCTCCAAATCTCGATCACACCAAGAAAAGAGCTCTAAGGTTGAAGGCTAGACAATATCAGCTTGTAAATGATGTTCTTTTTAGAATTAATTATGATTCTGTTCTTCTTAGATGTCTGGAGAAATCTGAAGCTGAAAAAGTCTTGCAGGAAATTCATGATGGGCCAGCGGGTGGACATTATGTTGGAGATGCTACTGCACATAATATCCTCCGTGCAGGCTATTACTGGCCCACATTATTCAAAGATTCACATAACTATGCGAGGAAATGTGAAATTTTCCAAACTGCAGCTGGATGACAAAAGAAACCTTCATTACCATTACAACCAGTCAACATTGAGCAACCTTTTGATCAATGGGGATTGGACATAATAGGTGAGATCGTTCCTCACTCTTCTAAACAACATAGGTATATCATTACAGCAACTGATTATTTTACGAAATGGGTAGAAGCAGTCCCTCTCAAGACTGCTAATGCTGAACATATCATCGAGTTTATAGATCAGTTCATAATCACTAGGTTTGGTTTACCTTCTGCTTTAATGTTTGATAATGCATCATATTTTTCTGGTAATGCTATGACTGAATTTGCACTCAAGAGAGGTTTCAAACTTAAATATTTTGCCAATTATTATCCACAGGGAAATGGATTAGCTGAATCCACAAATAAAAATTTAATCAGAATCATTAAGCGAACCATTGATCAAAATCATAAAAATTGGCATAAATCTTTAATATATGCTTTATGGGCAGATCGAATAACACAGAAGGCTTCTATTGGCACTTCTCCCTTTAATTTAGTTTATGGGAGAGAAGTGGTTCTTCCAACTCATCTAGCGATTCCTTCTTTAGCCTTAGTCCAATATATTGATGAAGAACCAACTTCTTCTTTACAACTAAGGCAGATGGAAATAATTAAGTTAGAAGAACAACGAGAAAAAGCCAAAGTAACTCATGCTCATCATCAAGCATTAGTTAAAGTTTCTTTTGATTCAAACATGATAACTAGGAAGGATTTTCAGATAGGAGATTTAGTTCTAAAATGGGACAAGGCTCATGAGGAAAAAGGAAAACATACGAAATTTCAACGAATGTGGCTTGGTCCTTTCCAAATTGCAGAGATCATAGGTCCATCAACTTTTATATTATAGGATTTAACAGGGAAAAGAGAATCTTTACCTGTTAATGGACAGATCCTTAAAAAATATTTTCCATAGGAGATCATTCTTCTATTTTGTAGATTAGTTTTCTTTGTTTGTCATAATAAAACCAGTTGTTAATGGTTACATTTGGAATTCATAAAAAGATACAAGTTCTCTTTTTAGATCTTATTTCTTCACTTATATAAATAGAATTATTTTTAGAATATTGATCATTATTATTCAAAGATACAGTTAAAAGTTCTAAATCTAGAAATGATATTAGTTTCAACTTTGAAAATTTTGATGAAAAACAACTTCTAGCAGGAAGATGTTTTATATCAGTTCAATGAAAGGTATCAATAACAAAACGAAGATTCTCTGTAGAAAATTTCTCTTCAAAAAACTCTTTTATTGTCGTCCAGAGCTATCTTAAGGAAACAATGACTTCCTCCCCACCTAGAAAATTACAAAGTTCAGGGAATAATCCAATGATACACTTTTAACTTAAAGAGCAAGAGGTCTCATCACGAGCTGAATTATCATGATCATAGATATTATAGCTTGTTGACTTTTCCAATACTGCATACCACAACAGGGCAATGACTTACGATTATTGCAATCGAAAGACAAGGGGTCTCATCACGAGCCAGCTTGTTCAACAAATTTATAACTCAAGTGAATGGCACTGTCATAAATTGGCTACCAAACCAAGACATTGTTCTTTAAGGATAGAAAAGAAAATAAAAGCAATAAGTGTGAATATGGATTTCTCTTTGAAAATTGTATATTTTTCTAAGTAGGACACAGGATCATTGCTGGGTAACAGGTAACCCTGTCGAGGCTATAAACGCTTGCTGACAGCAGTGGCTCTACCTATGACAAATGAGTATATTTAAAAATTGATTTACAGAGAAGCCTTTTGTTTTTATCTTTTTAAACCAAGTAATGACTGATGTAGATACAAGGACTAGCTTGAGGAAGTGAAAAGTCAAAATTGATCATAGAAGAAATGAAATATCATTCTTAGATTAAAGCATAATGTGCTTTGTCTTTTTGTAATAAAGTTTGATTTTCTGGAAAATTTTATGTTTTGAAAAGTTTATTAAATTCAAAAGAAAAGTAGAGATAACTGGTTCTTCCAAGTGAATCGCCAATTGTTGTGGCCAGCAACAACCCCCTTTTTTATTTAGTATTAGTAATAATACTAAATAAATGGGGACCCTTAGTTTAAAAATCCAAAAAATTTATTGGTGTTTGTTTTCATTTTCAATAAAACTCACTATCATTAACTTAAAGAAATTTCTTTGGAAAAGCTTTAAATAAACTTAAGTTTATGATAGATTAGAATAAAACCTTTCTTTGAATTTCACATCCATCGCACGCGATCTAAAAAATTATGTAGAAAATATCTATCACAAATTGCATATCGCAGAAAATGCATTAATAGATATTTTTCATATGTTATATTTTACGATATTTCGATTTCGCGATATTGCGATGTCACGATGTTACTAATTGCGATTTGCGAAAGTTGCGATTTGCAATATTGTGATGATACGAAATTCGCGATTTGCGATGATTTCAATTTACAAAAAGCTGTGATTTGTGATACTGCGATTTTGCGATATTGCGAAGCAAATCGCAAATCGCATTATCGTAGATTCTTGAAAGCTCGTTATACGAAGTAAATCTTTCCGAAAATCGAGACCCGTTATGCGCCTTAATGTCAAGATAATGAATGGATTGTCAATTATTAATGAAAAAGGATTTTGTTTTGATCGAAGGGTTATTTCATGATTGATTAATATATTTCATACGCCTTTAGCATTTAAAACTATCCCATCACCTTTCTCATGTCATTATTCTCACTTAATTTGTAAAACTGCAAGTGCGAAGAACATAAGACTATACAAGGCAATTTTCAGAGCATTATGGGAAAGAAAGAGAAAGCTCCGAGTTCTGGAAAGAAAGAGAAAGCTCCGAGTTCTGAAAATAAAGAGATGGCTTCCTTATACGCAGGCACTGCTTGCAACAAGGACGCTGGTATTACCACCTGGGAGGGTATGTTTAATTTGCTTGAAGAAGAAAACCCAAGAGTAATGGACGTTGCGGCTACTGTGGGTTCAAGTAATTCCTCTGAAGCATCTCTTACAGAGCTGGCTTGTTCATTTTTGCACCGGATAGCAGCAAGACCTAGAATTATTCCGTATACATATATGGTCAAATGGGTGCTGGATAGCACTGATATTACGGATAGACAGTTCAAAATTCCAGTTCAAGAGCTCATCGGGTCATTCACTCCAGAATATTTGAGGCTTATGTATCATTTGCCGGAGCCTCAGGCAACTTACAACAAAAAATTTATGGAGAAATTTGCCAAAGAAAATGCAAGTTTGGCAGAATGCACTAAAGAATGGTCCAGAAGAGATGAACCACTGAAGAAAGATAAACACGGTATGTACAGTACCGGTTCACTCACCTCTCCATATTGTTTTGCTGCTGCTATGTTATGTAGGATTTTTGGAAAGCCTGACATTAATAAGTTTTTGCATGAATGGCTTCCCTTATTGAATGCTGCTGTTAACGCTACCATTGTGGACTGGGCTAAAATATTGTCTGATAATTTAGCCACTGCTATTTTCAATTACCGGTCTAAATGGACTGTGTCTCAGAGGATTTATCCTCCTTTTTATCTATCTACTTATGTTATGGATTCCATCTTCTTTGTTTCTAAGTTCCCTTTAATGGGTTGGCAATGGACAATTCAGGATCCCCTGCCCATCCATGTTTATCACAAAGAATTGTGGGAGTCAAAATTCATTCCTCATTTTTATAAAATTTGCCATGGAATAATGTTGCCTTTGCACTGATATTACGGATAGACAGTTCAAAGAAATTATGGGAGTCAAAGAAATTTGCACTGATATTACGGATAGAAAGTTCAAAGAAATTGTGGGAGTCAAAGAAATTTGCACTGATATTACGGATAGACAGTTCAAAACTCCAGGTCAAGAGCTCATCGGGTCATTCACTCCAGAAGATTTGAGGCTTATGTATCATTTGCCGGAGCCTTAGGCAACTTACAACAAACAATTTATGGAGAAATTTGCCAAAGAAAATGCAAATTTGGCAGAATGCACTAAAGAATGGTCCAGAAGAGATGAACCATTGAAGAAAGATAAACACGGTATGTACAGTATCGGTTCACTCACCTCTCCATATTGTTTTGTTGCTGCTATGTTATGTAGGCTTTTTTGAAAGCCTGACATTAATAAGTTTTTGCCTGAATGGCTTCCCCTATTGAATGTTGCTGTTAACGCTACCATTGTGGACTGGGCTAAAATATTGTCTGATAATTTAGCCACTGCTATTTTCAATTACCGGTATAAATGAACTGTCTCTCAGAGGATTTATCCTTCTTTTTGTCTATTTGCCTATGTTATGGATTCAATCGCCTTTGTTTCTAAGTTCCCTTTAATGGGTTGGCAATGGACAATTCATGATCCCTTTCCCATTCATGTCTATCACAAGGAGTAGTGGGAATCAAATTTCGTCCCTCATTTTTACAAAATTTTCCATGGCATAATGTTGCCTCTGTACAGAGTGTTGTATAATAAGGATGATCCAAGGTTCTCCCCTGAAGTAGAAGTAGACATTCTCCCTGTCGTAAGATGGTTTGAAGAAGAGTTATTTACTTATGTGAGGGTTTTTGGAAGCTTTGCTTCTCCTCATGTTCTACCCTTGTATGTTCCAGACAAACTTATAGCTCAGGAAATTGCATATCAAACCTGTGGAGAGGGAGGTTTGACAAAAGAATTAAAGGATAAAAAGAAGGCCATCTGGCCACAATTTCCTGTATCCTGCGGAGCATTTTCATTATTTGATGTTGTTCATGCGTTTAAGGAAGTAAAAAATATTACATGTTTACAATTGTTTAAGTTTCCGAAAAGGCTATTCGACCCATATGATGTCGCTAAAAATTTCAACATTGCAGTCAAAGTAAGAATATTTTCTGGAGAAGAAGATCTTTTTGATGATATGTTTCAAGAAAAAATGTTCATTTAAAGAAATTTTGCATTTAGCTAAAACACGATTTTCCCCAGAAGAATTTCAAGAATTTAAAATGTACAACGAAAGAATATTAATCATTATTCCTATGGATAATTTGCGCTTGGAACCCGCAAGGGAACCAACTCCTAGTGTGAGTCTTAGTGGCAGCTCAGATTCAGAAAGGTCTAAGTCTGACAAAGAAATTTCTAAACATTCTAAAAAATCCGATCAGGATAAAAGTGAAGGCTCAGTGAAGGATACAGCTCAATCAAAAGAGCTCTCACAACAACAGACTTCAACTCAACCACAGTTGAATCTTCCACCTCTTAATGTACAGCAACCATCCATCAACACTCAGTTAGATAAAGAATGGGAAACATTTAATGATTTGATTAATGTTGAAGGACAGAACATACAAACTCCTGTACAGATAGCAAAAGGTTTGGTTACAAAAATAAGTGGCAATGTCAGAGAAAAACAACATATACCTATTACTCCCTCTGCCTAGCTTGTACTTAAAATAGAGGAAATTCCTCCTCTGGATATATTTTATAGCCCGCAACATAAATCAGTAGTAAGGAAGCAAAGAAAGAAGAGAAAACTAGAAAGTGCGCTCTCTACTGATGCAGAACAATTGGATGTTTTATGGAAATATCCTACTATGGATCCCACTAAAAATCTTACTAAATTATCTCAGATAACAGGAGCTTATGCCTCCGCAACTATTGACAAAGCATCTGAGGTAAGGCTGTTATTAAATGAAAAAGAGGATCAGATACAAGGTCTGCAACAACAATTGCAACAAGCACATGCCAACAGTGAAGCACAGGTGTAATTTGAAAAGTTACAGCAAGAGTTTCAGCAAATGCAAATCGGTTATCAGAAAAGCTTGGCTGAAAAGGAAAAACAAATACAGATTATGCAAGAAATGCATAAAGAAGACCCCAAGCTTACAGAGTTTATTTCAGAATCTATTTCTTTGAATAATCAATTGCTGCAACAGCAAGACATATTATGCTAGAAAATCTCACAGTGGAACTCTTTTTGTCAAGAAAGTGATAAAATCACTAATCATGTCATAGAAATACGACATGATTATGATTTAACAAATGAAAGAGTTACTAATTATTTGGCATGGAAAAAGACAGAGGAAGGAAAAAGAGCAGCACCACCAATTATCAATGATAGTCATAAAGAAATGTTCTTTAGCATTTGGGATGCACATATCAGAGAGGCAAAAAAAGCGGCAGAGGAAGCAGCTACAACGGCAAGCAACATCACTGATTGTGTAAATGAGAATTTTCACAAGGTTAATTTAATTTCAGAAACCATTCCGGGATATCTACCACAAGCACATCAATTGCAAACAGAGTGGAAACAGAAAGCGGAAGAGAAGGCAAAATCAATTCAAGAATTGACAAAATTAAACTGGGATTCTTACTGGACCTGTCTAGTAAAACCACACAGTCAATGCAGTACTCTAAATTGCATCATTAATTCTTCTGAGAATATCGTGCCCACACTTGCTGATTCCGTCTTTTCAGGACAATTGAAATCTGAAGTCGGCCGGCCCCCTCTTCTCAAATCAATGCTGGATGCTTGCAAATTCAAAGACCAGAGTCATAAGTAGTTAGTTGTTAATTTTAATTTTAGATTTAGTGTTAGTTTTACTTTATTTTTTCCTAGAAAAAGGACGGTCATTTAAACCGAATCCTAAATTTTTGTAATAAAATATAATTAGATTTAGTTAGTAGTATTTAAACCCTTCTCATGCATTTAGAGAAGGGTCCTGAAATTTGTCAAAAACTTATCCTCAGAACATGCACTTCTGCACCCTCAGAGGAGGTTTTGATGAATGAATAGAACGATATTTATTGATATCTGTGTCTAATATCTGCTACTGATGTTGCATTTCTGTACTCTTAGTAGATGTTGGATTTAGAAGATATAAATCATTATCACTTCTAGCTCATGAGTAGAATCAGTTATAAATGGTACTTTTATCTCTTAACTTTTTCTGCTTCTGTGTTAAAAGTGATATTTATGTTCAGTTATTTATATATTGATGCTTGAATGCTTCAGTTATCATTTGGCACTTTTGTACGGTGATGACTATTTTTTTATGCTTAATGTATGAATAGCTTATTATGCGATATGTTTTCCACAACTGTTTCATTTAACTTTTTATATGAAGTGGTTTATCTTTATTGAATTCTTTTATTATAGCAGTTGAATAATCTTTATTATCAGTTGTTATTTGAAATTATTTTAGATTGCATAAACAAGATTTTATCCCGGGTTTAGTTTAGAATTAGATATTTCTGTTTTAATTAGAATACAATTTGCATATGATTAGATTAGAAATAGAATAAAAGCATTTCACTTAGGAACCTTTTTAGAAAGGAAATATCTATTCTCAACACACACACACATATTGGGAAACTGGTCCCATTATACCCAGTCGGACCCACTACACCAAATGGAAAAGGAGCTGCTAACCAAGGTCCGGACCGGGTGGGTATCCCCCTTGTTGTAGACCCGATTTTCGGGGCTTAAATTTGTTGTTTTAACAGAATTAGAAGCTTTAGCAGCAGTAGATTTCTGTTAATATTTTGCATCTTGGGAAACTTCATTAGTAATATCAACAATTTTAGGGCTTGATGCATTTTTAGGACTAGAAATGTTTTGGGAAGAACTTGAGTTTTTCTTATTTTCCCTTGGGAGAATTTGTAGAACTTTTGTTTTGGGAGCTTCTACTATTTTCTGATTCTGAGTTTGGGAAGTTTTCTTGGTAGAAGACTCATTGTTTTTCTTATTTATAAGGATATATTGAATGTGTATTTCATTTATAACATAATCATAACCTTGTTTATAATCAAAGGATTCACTTGAATCTAATTTAAGTTGTTGGAGTTCAAATAATTCCTGATATTCCTGAGTGAGAAAGATAGTATTATTATCATCTATTCCCATTAGATTTATTGCATCCTCATCATCATCATTATTCTGAGAACTTTCAACATAGTTCTCTTGGAATGGGGGCCTTATTTTTTGGTCTAGGGTTGTTTCTTTTGCTTTTCCAGAATTTGTGGTTTTTCTAAAATTGGGATTTCTGATTTGTTGTTGATTATCCCACTGAGGTCTCCTCTCTATGTTTTCTAATATATCTATCATACTATCTAAATTTTTAGCTAACATGTCTATTTTTGAGTCTGAATTAGAAGTTTCTTCTTTAATGGTCACTCTTATCTCATTTCTTAGTCTAGCTTTTCTGGCTAAAATGTTTACTTCTACACTAACAACATCTGTTTTCATTCACTCTAAGTTTTCTGCATTTCTTTCCCTCAATTGATAAGCCATGTCCATGTCAAATCCATCAAGAAATTTGAGTAGGAAATTATCAAGGTTGGGTTTAATATTTGCAGGGATGGAATTGTAGACACTGTTAAACCTAGTGCAGTTGGATTGACTCATTTGGAGCTCTTATCATGGCATCAAATTCAGAAAATATCTGGAGTGGATTCTTTTTATTTTCCCATTTATTTAAAAAAAAATCTATGAAATACAGCTAAATTAGTTACACTACCAGCAACAAGACCTCTAAACCACTTCTTAACCTCTCCTGTCAATGTTTGTGCAAATAACCTTATTTGAACATCTAAATCATCAATCTCATGGAGTTCAAAGAAGTCTGTCATTTTATTTATATGTTGCTGAGCTGTATAGTGGGTTGTGGCATCAAAATGTGGTATCTTACTCTGATAGTCTTGAGGCATGTCATGAAGCTGTTGTGGGAAGACTAGGGGAGCCTATCTAACAGCCATAGCTTGAAGCTTAGCTTGGCTAGGAGGTAAAGTAGAACTACTTTGAGCTGTGCTAGAAATGATAGCTGGTGAACTAAAAGTTGTAGTTGAAGTGCTGGGAAATGAAACTGGAATGTATATGGAACTACTAGGGAATGAGGATGATGTGTTTAGGAAATCAAAAGGTGAGCTAATGGATATAGTGGATGAAGTGAGTGGTGGAAATAGTACTCTAGGCTGTAAAGGTAATTTAGGGATAAATGGATCTGTAGATGAGCTGGTAGTGGAAGTTATATATGATGTAACAACATACAGAGATAAATATTTAGCTAGTATTATTGTGGTATGTAACTGAGAAACTGGAGGTTTGTTTGCATAGGTCAAAAATTGAGCTAATTCAATAGCTTCATCAATATCTTTGAGAATAGTAACTTTAAGTTCTTCATTTTTAATTTGATCTTAAACTTTCTATGATTTAGAATCTACTATAATACTTTTATCTTTTGTATTCAAGAATGAAATAAAAATAGGGTCTAAAATATCAGTTTTAAAATCACTTTCAGATTTACTTCTAAATAAAGAATGCTCAAATTTTAGATCAAAATCAATATCTTGCAGACTTACTAACTCTTGTGGTAATGAATTGACTCTTTTTAATGATACTTCAGCTTCTAAATCTTCTAACTGTTTTTTCTTTTTACCAATTCGGTCTGGGTTGTCTACTATGAAAATAGGCTTAGGATTCGGGTTAGACCTGGTATAATAAACTTTCCCAGAAGCTAGAATTAATGTTTTCAATATACACAACTTATAAAAGCAATCTTAAAGTAAAAGGATATATAAAAAGATTTCCTTTAAGACTAGTTTTATGACTGAGGATTGGTCAGTCCCTAGTGGAGTCGCTAGTAATGTCATCACTCTATTAATTCTAAAGTTGTGTGATTTTGGTTTTTAGTCAAATAATTCTAGAGGTAACCACAAACCAACTTCAAACTCTAGGATCTAGCCTTCCTAGGGTTCAAAGAGGGCTCTCTCTTTAAAGTTTAACTTTGTTTTAATTTGTGAATATTAGGCTAGTTATGAAAGTGCAACTTTGGTTTTGTTTTGATAGATTTGGTGGGAAAAATCACTTGAAAGGATGGATAGTGGGAAATCTATTTGTCCATTGGGCTATGGAGTCAAAATCAAGTAAATAGGACTAGGATCAAGGGCAAAAAGGTCAAATGTTTTCAGGGCAAGATAGATAACCCTTGGAGATCTTGGAAAGTTATTTTTATGAGGTGGTATGATCGGGATAAAGGGCACTTAAGAATCCTTAAATACGAAAAATGAAGTAGTAGGAAGAGGTCAAACAAGAGAGGGAGCAATGAAGGGTTCCCTACACTGGAAATCAGAGGAAAAAATACAAATGATAACTAGTTAAAAATAGGGTGCTTTTAACAAATCCTGTAGTAATACTCCTAGTTATACATTTAGATTTAGCATAAACATAAATGGATGCATGTAACAATGAAAGAAAACAATGACAAGTTCAGAAAATACTTCACTCCAAATAGCTCATCACAGTAATCCTGAAGTATGATGCCAATTTGGTTTGATCCAGCCTGCTACTCGAAGTTTTGACACACAAAAGATTTAAAGTCCAAGAAGAAATGACTATAACAATCCCAAAAATTTTATTCCACACAAAATACTTCTAAAAATGAATTATTTATACATAATGTTTTACAAAATATCCTAGAAGACTTCTAGGAATTATCTTAGGAAAATAAAATATCTTTACAATAATAATAGAGACAGTTTCTTAACAAATCAGCAAGCTGTCCTATTTTATCCAAAAGAAATAGAAACTGTTTGAGGATAAGAAGCAGTTGGTTGCCTTAGTGTCCTCCTTACTGGCTTTTAGATTTTTTTTGAATCTGATCTGCCTTGTATGAAACTCTTTCTCGGATACTCTTTATTCAATAATACTATTTAAACTCTTATACTCTTTAACAACAAAAAATATGTTTTACCGCTGTAAAGAAAATTTGTTTTTATTGTAATTCTGAAAATAGTTTTTGTCTTCCTTTCATCTGCTTGTTTTTGTCCCTCACAGTAAATCTGTGAGTGCTTGCCAATCCTCACTTTTAGGAATTTGAATATTCTTTAATTTCAAAAAGTTCTCATCAGCTTTTGTATATCTAGCAAAGGTTGGTTTGATGACAAACAAGTCTTTGATCTCATGCTGCAAGTAGAATAAGTCTTCAAAACTCTTGAGTAACACTTTTCTTGTTGGGATGCCTTGACTTGTTGGCTTATTTACTTGTTCCTTGGCAAATTATATTATCTTCTTATCATAGTCATTTTGAGGCAATCAATTTATCATTAATGACCATGATTTCAGGCAGTCCTTTTTGTCTTAGACTTGTGAACTTAACCATAAACTTGGTTATGCCAGTATTCATACCTTCACACTTTTCTTCCAATTGTCTCATCAAATTTCTCTTTGTTGTGACTTTCCTAATTTCTAGGATAGTAGCAGTTATGTCTGTGATTTTGAGTTCTTCCAACTCCTGTCTATTTTTGCTGTTAAGGAAATTGATTAGCCTTACAGCTTGCTCTGGTTTTTTGGCCAAATTAGTTTGAGTCTTTTGAATTTCTTCTTAGGTTGCTAGTAATAACTCTCTTTGCTAAAAAATTACCTGAATTGGAGGCCATATATCATGGATGGCTTAAACGATATTATTCCAAAGGTAATTTTTGATGTATGGTATCTGATCCTTCAAAGTTAACTCCTTTTGCAACTTCTTTAAATCTTCACTCAGTCTGTTGGCATTTTGTTCATGTGTCTTAGCATTTACATGAGCTAATTTATTTGACTTCTTAAGATTTTCAACCATATTTTTCAATCTGTTAATCTCATTTGTCTTTAACGACATCTCTTCCATTTCTTTCACTATTTTGTTGGCTTCATCAGTAGGTTGTACTGCTGTTGTAGAAGATTCAGTGGCTGATGTTGTGGAAGAAGTCACTGGCACTGCAATAGCCAGTGGTTCTTTGGGTGCCAAATTTTCACCTAAAGTTGAAGGCACTACTGTAGTGATAACTGGAATCACTGTAGGAATCACTGGTTCTTTCACTGTCTCCTTTTCTTGGACAAGTTTTCCATCTATATTTCCATTTCCTTAACCTGGGCTATCAACTAAAGAATTAAATTCATCATTTCATATTTTTCATTCTGTTCCTGTATGACTTATTTTGTCTGAGGATGCTCACTTTGAAGAAGTTTGAGTTGTTTCCTCAAGGCTGCTATATCTTCATTTTTCCTTTTTACCAATAATTCTGCTGCTTTGATATTAGTAGGATCATATCCCACCTGCAAAACTAGTTCTTCCAAGGCTTTTATCCTTAGATAATTGGCATACAATGAGGCTTTGTCCATAGTCATTTGATCTTGCATGTTGGACATGGTGTTTTGTAGCTTTTGAGCACTCATGGCTTTATTTGTGATAGTAGAATAAAGCATCTCTAAAGTCTGCTTGTGGAACTCAATTTGATCAAGAGCATGGATTTTATCTGTCTGGACCTCCAAATCAACTTTCTTATAATATGCCATTGTCTTAGGAGTTTTTACTGTGGGCTGCAACACTTACATGATTAGATTTTGATTAGAATAATCAAAAGAAGAAAGGAGCCTGTTTTCTATGCTAGGAGTCTGGATATTGAGAATAAATGTTATTCTTTATCTCTTCATTCTTCAATTTAATCTGCTTATATTTCTCTTTGATATCCAAATCCTTTTCCTCAGCTGCTTGTGAGGAAGAAGCTTCCATGCTTTGTTGTATTTCCATTAACTATGTGTCTTCATTATTGGGTTGTTCTTCATTCTGATTTTTAGCATTTGGCTCATTTATAATCACAGTGGAAAAATTAGTTTTTGGCAAATCTGTATTGGTATTTAAAGGCTCTGTTTCTTCAACATCTATTGTCACTTTACCTTTACCTACTGAATATAATTTGGGCCTCTTGTTATAGATGATCTTGAACTTCGTTTCAGTTGTAGTTTCTCCCACATAGGCTCCTTCTTCCCTTACTATTTTAATGGAATTCTCTGGTTGATTTGCAGTCTCTAAGGTATGACTAGTATTACCTTTGTTCACTGCATCTATTAAATTGTTTTCGGTCCATACAATCTGATTGTCAAACTTTTATATTTCTGGTTTAGCTTGGTGGATAAAGGGTTTTAACTTGCATTTAACCCTTAGCTTGCTCAAGATCCCTTATGGATCGTAGTTCCAAGGGAAACTCTCTTCAAATTTGTATTCCAATAACTGATTAGCTGCCTCCTTTTTTGCATCCATGTGATTACATATGAATGGCCCTATCTGATTCTTAAGTTTGAATTGGGTCTTTTTCTTAGCTGCCATGAAATTTATTGAATCAGAGTTTAGGATCTGCCTGATATACTCCAAGGCAAAGATCCTCATTGAAGGATGTTTGGATAACTTGTAAGGTAACAATTTTGACCCAAAGATTCTGATTTCAGTATATTTCTCATACAAATACCAGTCACCAACTTTACTCTGCTCTGATAACTGCAATATCTTTTTCATTTCTTCATTTATTCTTGGCTGCTCTGTCTTGGTCAACATTGTGATCACTGGATGTAAAAATAACTCTGAAAACTCTGAATAACTGAAATCTATACATTCTTTCTTGAGCATGGATGTCCAAAAAATTGCAGATAGAGGATTTCCCTCTATGTCTAGTTTTTGGAGAGTAATTGGAAAATTATCTAATTGGAAGTATAGAAACATATGGAAAAGGTAGGAGGTATATCTGAATACTCCCTCAATTTGCAAATTGGTCAATTGATAATGAATATTATGAGCAATGAAACCAGCATAATCAAATATTACTGATGGGGATTGACCTGGAGAAAAGGTGGACAAGAATCCCAAGATGGAATCATCAGTGTGTTCATTAGTAAAATATTCAAGGATGAAGGAAAGCATGGAAATCACATGTCTTGAACCTTCACGGAATTTAGTAGTAGAATATGGAGGATTTAGCTTAGGAATTTCTACATGCAGAGGCATAAAAGTCTGAAAAACCATGAACCTTTTGGGAAAATCTAGGCCAATATATAGCTTGGTGAGGGCCTCTATAGACAAAGGGATTGCTTGGGGGTCATGATGAAGCTGCAACATTTGGTTAATTAATTATGCGGTGATGGTAAAAAGCACTTCTTTACTGGCATTTACAATGGCTCTTTGCTCTAGAACATAGTACTGCTGACACAATCTAATGATCTCCTGACAGGGGTGAGTTAATGGGACAACATATTTGGGCAAATGAGATTCCAAAATATGGACTTCTTCTTGATCATCTAAAGACTTTTCATAACACCAGTTATGGATATTTAGCAAGTTAAATTCAACAATGGGATCTGCTATCTTGTAATCAGTATCAGCTAGGGGAATATGTTCAATATCAATAACTGGGGGTTGTAATGGATGAACAACAACAGTAGTACTTGAAGTCATGGCAGGGGTAGGTTTAGGTGCTTCAGAAGCTCTGGGCTTGCTTGCACTCTCTTTTTTAGGCATTTTTATCTACTTCTGAAAGTTTAGACAGTTTGCAGAAGCAATTTACTTTTAGCAGAGGCTTAATGGGAAAAACGGGCAAAGTAAGTCTCTTCTTTGGTTTTTCTATTCAATTATGCCCGTCAAAAAGGTTTAGAGGCTTTAGAACTGGTTTAAAACATAAAACAAGGGTTTACTGAGTCTCTGACTGAGAAATAGGGCTGAAAACTCTTTTGAAAAGGATCATAGAGGGTTTAGGGTACATGCAGAGGTTTTCTGGTTTATTTCAGAGCTTAAAAAAGATAATTAAACTGTGAAAACTCACAATTTCCTGAAATATTGTGCCTAGCAAAGAAACAGGGATTCTAGGAAAAATTTGACAGGGTCTGGCCTGTTTTTAGGGATTTTTGGCAGTTTATTAATTAATTAATTATTATTATTATTACTATTATATTATTATTATTATTATTATTATTTAAACTTTAAATGTGTTTTCTTTCTTTAAAAATGTTTTTCAACTTGATTTAAGGTTCAAATTCTATAAAAATACCTTTTGTATTGCAGGTATCGGCTTTGGAAGAGCTTCTAAGGTTCTGGCTGAGTTGATGGCTTCAGTAGCTTATCTGATGCAATATGAATCTCCTTGGCAATATTCACAGGTTTCAGGGAAAATGTTGCAGGATTTGGGCATAAAAATGGTGAAAAATGGCTTTAAAAAGTGTGTTTGACAGTCGGGAAGGCGCGAGCAACAGGTTAAGGTTAATGCACAAAAGATAAGGAATGAAATTCATTTTCGAATGTTTATAAAACATATTGGTTACATTCAAATCTGCATGGAATGTTGGTCGCATCATGCGGGAGTGGTGGTTTTGGAATCAATGGATTGAAAACCATAGTGGTTATTGCGCGGAGTTGCGGTGGTAAGTGGTTTCGGCTTGAACCCACACGATCCAGTAAGAAAATGCCACGTGGAGGAGAGATAAAAGTTTGAAACCGCCCATTTTACGCAGCTTCAGAGTTTGGATGGTCGCACATATTTTTTATGCGATATCGGATCTGTGTTGTCGGATCTGGGCTTTGAAAGCGAACGGTCAAGATCTGATGGGAAGGTGCATCGGAATGGGAGGTGGGACCGGGCTTTTTGTATATGCGGCAATGGGTTTTAAAATTTATAAATAAATATTGTTTTAATTCAAAACCTTGGGTTATACTATGGCAGGAGGAGAAATATAATATATTTTTAAATCAAAACATTTATGAAATGTTTCAATAAAAACATATACGGGAGTCGGTTATTATATTATATAGTTTTAAACGTTTTAATAGTTTAAAAATATAGGGGGCAGGATTATTTCAATAGAGATATGTTTAGACCTAGGGGTTTGTAGGGCGGGGTTTATTTGCGCACATGGGGATAATAAAATTTGGTCTAAACGTAAAAGAATGGGTTTTGGGGGGTTAATTTAAATATAAGGGTTTTTAATATATACGGGAGGGTAAATTAGGGATTTAATAAAAATAGGTTAAAATTTAATATGAAAAGGGTAGTGAAATGGAAATAAAACACATGTTATCTCTAAGTAAAGTGTATAAATAAAGCATTGCTCATCTTTTATATTACTTCACTAATACTTAGGATAAATGTAACTTTGAGGGTTTTATGAATGATTTTGAAGGGAATGAAATTAATTATTTTAGGGTTTTCAATTTTACTAAGTAAGAATCTGTCTTTACTTAGGAAAAAGGGGTTTTGATGTATGAATGAAGGGTAAATGATGAGAAATGTGGATTAAATGTAGAACTCAATATTTTTAACTTATCAGTCATCGAGCCTTGGGTCCGGTCCCAACGAAAGTCAGAGAAATGCTCTGAGCCTTTTTGACTGATAGTTTAGAATTCTGAATACCTATAGGGGAGGGGAAATTAGTGATTTTTCCCAATGATGTATTATTTACATGATTCTCAATTGTTTTCTACCTACCCAACTTTATTTCTAATATTTTTTCTTCTTTTGTAGGTGCATTTAGGCTTGCAACCTTAAAACATTTTTCTTTCAAAGCATAAAACTATCTAAGTCTACCTTATTTCATCCGAGGGCTCAGATTAAACTGTTGATCACCTCATTATTCTCTACCTATCTTATGATTTTTCAAGTTTAAACTGTTTGACAAATATTTATTCTCTATCTAGAACATGAAATTGTAAACATGAAAAGTTAAGATTAAATTGTTTAGTTGATCACAGATTATGGCATTTATTTACACTTTGCACATAATCATTATTTTTGCAGTAAAGAGTAAAAGTAGTGGCATTTGGACTTGCTCACTTTCAAGCCTTATTTCTTTTTCTTTTGGGGTCTATATTTTTCTAAGTCCTTTGATCTTTCTTTTAGGACTTTTTACCCACTTTTTGGCTTTTTATTATTTTTCATTTTTTCAAAATATGGGAAAACAACTTGCAGAAAGCAAGGTATGTACATATTTACAAGACTATCAAAGTCAATTCAAAATTTATGAACCCTATTATTATAGGACCCTAATAGTATCCATAGGATAAATTTTTTCTCCTAGATGGTCCTCAACCAGAAGTTGGCAACCCCTTGCAGCCACCAGATAAATCAATATGCCACTATCTCTTCCACCTGAGCTAGCCATATGCTCCCTCGCCCATCTGTTATGATCATATGATCGTGTAGTTGGATATTTTTATTTACTTATCATGGAAAATTTTGGGCATGGATTAGTGAGGAGATTCAATGGAAAGAGTTGGCTTGGTTTGTACTCTTGTATCCTCTATCCAATTTTATGGCTAACCTTGTATCTTAGTCCCGTGGGATCTCCTTTATTGACTACTAGATTTAGGGGTAATATTGCATTGGAAAACCTGATTTTGGTTGCATGGTCTCGCTTCCCAACACCATACACATCACTCCCCTCTGCTCATTGTAACCCCATTCACCATATTTCTCATCTGGGTCCACATTTGTCAATTGGGTTCACACGGAGATAGCCTCCCCTTCCCCGTGTCCACATTTTGGGTTAGACCTAGAGCAATGACCCGAAAGTTGATGCAGCTAAAAGAAAATAAAAATAATAATTTGGTCACTCTCAATAGGAAATGTACCATAAAATGCAAAATAAGGTCAGGACACACAAATTTAGCACGTGGGAAAAATCCAAGCATGAGCTCTACCCCTAACATCATGGCCATCACCCTGGTTCCTAGGGAACCTTATATCATTAAGGAACTCATGATTGTCCCAACCCCTCGTGGGCGATGGACTGCCCCACCTTAAGGGGGTAATCACTACTATATCTTGCACATCATGTTCTCATCCCCTGGAGCCCTGAGCAGTTTCAAAAGAAAAATAAATAAAAGGAAAAAGGCATATGAAGAAGGGTGAAAAAAAAAATGTCAGGGTAAATTGGGCACCGTGATTTCTCCCTCCAACATTCATATACCTAAATGTGGGCTATCCTTATTATAACTACCCTTTTACTGCAACATGTGTTTTAGAGCCTTCCCTTAATGCCCCACTCAATTTCAACATCAAATCACATACGACCTTCCATTTGATGGATGTACCATGGAAATTTCACCACCTTAGAGGAAAAAACCACCTAATAGGGTCCTTGGTTAAACATCCTATTGAAATTGCAAACAATTGTACGTTCTGAAGCCCATTATGGAAGGGTATGCCACTGTAATGTGTCCACTTGGTTCCATGATTTGTAAGATCATTTACTTAATTGTACTAATGTTTGGTTATACTAGAATGGGAGGGGATGCATTGTATCTTATACAATATTTTAGGTGGGTCTTTGTTTATGGTTTGGTATCCCTATATAGGGTCCAAGCCCTCCAGGGGGTGATATTGACATTTTTTGGGTGAGTGTTGAGATCCACGGGTCTCCATCAAGTAGGGAGCATATTGTCACTCCATTGCATCCTTCATTTTCACTCATTTCTTTCTCATTTTACACCTATTGGACGATGATGATGCACCTGGACCACCTTGCTCAGTCGGCTCCACTCCTACACCATGCACTTGGCATCTGATCCAAGTCTTAGATGAGGATGTGTCTCATCATGGGAGATAATGGGAGGGCTTGCATCATTCTTTAATCCCTTACAAATAGTATACAATCTTGTTTGATCCATTTGGAGACCCATGAGGATGTTTTGTTCCCCCGGAGCCACTTGGGGACACCACAGGTTGTTTGCTTGGATATCAAAGGACCAACCCATTTATCACTATGTCTAGATCCCATTCATTCATCTTGGCACACGTTGGACTCCAATAGGCCTCCTCAATGGCTCTTCTACCTATTGTATCTAAATTTTTCCCCCTTCGGAGGCTTATTTTATTATTATTATGGAGCTATCTTGGTGGGCTTGTCACCAAGGAATGTTATTTTTGCACATTATTTTATTATTTGGGGCATTATTGTGCCTTATTAGGAAAATTAAACCCCTTAGGGAGGATATATATTGATGTGATGATTATATAATTTGATCATCACTTGGATTTGGATTGGTATCTCTTCTTGAGAATTTCACATTAGCTATTAAGGAGGAAATGGACATTCTTGGATGCATTTTGATGTTTGGATTGATGTTATTCTATTTTGGAGCTTCTCTATTGTAAATATAGTGGATGGATATAATTTTTGTGCCTTGTAAGTTTCTCTTTCATGCGAAATTTTCAATTTATGTTTAACGTATGGAATACTACATCATGATGTTTCTTATGCTCTAAATTTATGAATTTTTTTTGAATCACCTAGTAGTCTTGATATATTTCATGTGTTATCCATTGGGCATGAAAAGTGAATTTTTCTAGGGGTAATAATTGAAGGTTCGACCTCAAAACTCAATTAAATTTTCAAATCAAAGTATAAATCATTATTGTATTTGGGTAGTTGCTTCACTAGGTCATGCAAAGCTGGAATTAGGCTCCTTGATAGAGAAAAAAACCCTAAATAAACCTCATCCTTGACTTCATTCTCCCAATAGGATAGGCATTGGTCTATTCCTAGGTGATCACCAAAACAAAAAATCTTTCTCACCTCTTTTTCTCTTTCTAATCCCTAACCCTAGGAGGCTTCTAAGGGCATCACACAAAATCCATTGTAGCCATCAAAAATTGATGAAATTTGGTCTATATTTGCGTTGGTCTTTCCTTGAGAGGTCCTCCAATTTTTAACTATTATGACAGTGGAATCTCTATTTTTGGCAAGCCTTAACTCGCAAAATATTCTCCCTAGGTTTCCTTTGGTTAGTGGCTTTATCAAGGATCATTGTATTAAAGTCTCAAGTCAAATCCAACCTATTTTTCTGCTTCTCCTCTCTCACTTGGTTAACCCCATTTTGTTTAAAGTTTCATCCCAAACCCTTGACCTCTTTTGGTTCCATTAGGGCTTCTTTACAGTCCTACAACCTTGTCACTCCAATTTCACAAGGATTGCTTGAAAACCCTATTCCTTTAGGATTCTTATGTATAGGGAACTTCTTACCAAGATATCCTTCTAAACCCTAGGTATAGGTCTCCTTCTATATCTTCTAGGAGATCCACTTATCTTGCTTCTAAATCAAGCAATCCCTATCATTAGAGCCTCTCCTTTGAATAATCTCCTAGAATTACTACCTTTACACCATTGTTATACTTCTCCTAGTGATTTCCCTAATACCAAGACTCCTCACATATATCGATGAAAGTCCATAAAGAGCAGGGACATTTAGTTGTGGTGACAGTGGGCTATTGTTCCATCGTTTCCACTTGACCTAGTATTTTCTCTAGAGGAACCCCTCCTAGGATCCCTGCTAGTTTGAGTAGAAATAGGGCACACAATGGGTGCCAAAACTAATAAAATAATCAATGGGAAAGAAACCATTCTTCAATAAATAATTTTTATTTTGCAAAACATTTTTTTCTTTTTTCTTTTTCTTTGACGATTACATCAATTCATGGTACATAATATATTATGAAGACCTAAGCTAGTTACCATTTTCAACACCTTCAAAATTAGCTTTAAATGATGAAAGAAAATTCAGAATAAAAATATTTTAAAATAGTTTTTTTACCAAAATAAATTCCCATGAATTTCTAAAACATTACATCTAAATCATCAAAATACCAACTAAATATAAGGTAAAAATAATAACATAAATAAGGTTTATTAATCATAAATCAAAAGCCTTTGGTTGCGTCAAAGATAATGTTATAGATAATAATAGTGTAATGTTGGTTCCTACATAAGAATATAGAAGCTAGAAGATAGAGAGAGGGAGAGAGAGTAGGCTATTATTAAAGAATATTCAAGTAAATAAGGAAAAAATAGTTCCCTGTCCCACGTAAATCTACTTCAAGTAACCAACCCTTTACAAAACAATTGAAAAAAAATCAGGGGAATTAAAATAAATTTGTGAAAAAGAGAAAGAAACCCAGTATGAGTATGTAGTTGTTAGAAAATTCAAATCCAAAAAGCCAAAAAATTTCAATTATAAACTTGTATTAGTCATTTTTTGACTAACCAGCTTTGGATGATAAAATAATGCCCACAATCAAATCGTATAAAGAAATCACCTCTGTAAAAATGAGTATGTGGGTCATGCCCACAAAAAGCCTAAGCTACTAGGAATTTTCTCTATAACCAAAAGGAAAAGTAGCCTTAGGTAAGAGAACATATAATAGATTTAATTTTAATTCGACTGTTAATTCTCCTCACCTATTCTATCTCGGTATTAGGTACACATGCATAAGCGAAATGAAAATTTCTTTCTAGCATCACAATAGACATTCAAATTGTGCCAATCAAAAACAATAATTCTAATGCCTATTTGACAGAATTTGATCATGTTTTATGTGTTATTAATTTTAAAGATAGCAAATGGATGCCTGACATATTGCCTGAAGAATCAAGCATGAAACCCATGCTTTATAAAAAATATTTTTACAATGTTCTTTCTTCTTTTGATCAATATATAATAATTACATCATGACATGAGACAAATGACAATTATGAATACTGAAACTAGTTACATTTCCCTACAGACATGAGCATGTTCATTCAACTAAACCATAGGAGCAACACCAATTATGTTTCCATTTTGAGTTTCTTGCTCAGTTTGGGACAAAGTTTCATTTCATACACGGTGATAGCTAGAGAACTATAGTTCATGATATATGTTGCAGTGAAACAATATCTCTTCAATATTATCGATCTTCTAGCCTTTCGGCTCACTGTTGTACCTTGGAAGACAAATCCTAGCTGAGAAGAGGTCAATGCCCAAGATATTTATACAGAATTGTAAAAAGATTAATTTTTTGTCCCATTTTATGAAACCCCAAGAATATTAATTTACATACAATGCTTCTTTAAACTTCAATGGGAAAAGAAACCTTCCAAACTGGCCTTCAAATGATGAATGTGATTTTAATGTGTAGTATAGTGAGAGAGAGATGTTGAAAAAGATTTAAACAACCAGCTACATGCAATAGAATCTTTGCTTTAAGATTCTAGCAGAAACATGGAATTATTATGAAGTGGAATACAAAAAATAGGAGCGCACATTTAAGGTTTTATTTTAACTTATAGACATCAAACTTGTGAAACTGCAATGTTAAATACTAGCAACTTCATTACTCTTCTCTATAGCAGAAAATGGTAAATGAAATATTACAGGAAAAAACATGTCATACTCATCATAGGTCTAGAATCACTTTGAAAACCTTATTAATCACCAACAAAGTTCAAGTACAACGAAACTTGTTCTTCTGAGGTCCAAAACTCGGAACCTTCACTTCTCTTTCCAAAATTTTTTTATACAAAATTACAAAAGGGACAGTTATGAAACTGTCAAATGTCAAAAACTATCAACTAACCAAATTGTTCTTAAACTTCTTGTTCTTTCAAACATTACATTCTTGATTAAAATAAACCAAAATGCATTAATACATCATTTTTTGAAAACATTTCCAAAAATATTGTTGTTGTGACATGTGGGATTAATTCACTGAGTTTGTTGAGACTCTAGTGCAGTCAAGGGTCCATCTTCTGCACTTGTTGTTGTAGGTGACATCCATTCTCTGCATTGTTTCCAGATTTCCATATCTGCATTTGGACTCTTGAAAAATCTGGTGTGTGTCATTCTAAATTTATTGATCATGTTGTAGGTTGGCTTGTCCACAAAGAGAGTTCTCACTAGACACAATAGTTTAAAATCTATGTGCAAGTATTTCACAATCATTGCCCCCTTGAGAATTGTTGTCTTCTCATGTTAAGTGCCAATTTTCTCTTGGCTTCCACCAGTAAAGCCTCATATGTCTCCCAGGGAAGTGAATCCCCTTGTTGATCCTAGCATGAAGGTAAACCTGCTCTGGTTCTTTTATCAAAGTAATTATTGAATTTAATAACAACTTCTTTGACCTCTGCTAATTTTTTCTCAGTTGTCTTCATGTACATATTCTTCAGAATCATTTTGTTAATTTATAAAACCAATTCAGTTCTCTTTTCAATTTTTAATTCCCTTAACTCCAGTGATGATTTTGGGTAAAGGAAATCAATCATTTTCTTGGTAAACTGGGCACACTACTGAAGTTTTTTCTTGCTTGCATCAATCATACTTTCCAGGTCTCTTACAATCACCTTCTCTTCAGCAATTATAGACAAAGTCTCCCAAATATTTTTGACTATATGGATGATGTCATTCCACATGATATCTCTTGCTTCAATAAGGGACATGTTTCCCTTCACTTTCTCCTTCATCTCTTTGATCTCTTGAGAAGCAGTTTGAAAATCATTTCTATATTTTATATCATTTTCCTGGGACATGGCCAAGTCTCTTTCAATCACCTTTATAATTTTAAGAACATCATAATAACTTCTCTGAATATTCTTCATTTCATTTTCAGAAATTTGAAGCTCAGTCATAACTCTAGTTAATTTTCCATTTGGGTCTTTAAAATATGGTTGCACTAAGATAGTACAAACATGGGAGCCCATTTTATGTTGTAAAACAAAGCTCATTTATTTAATCTTTGCAGTTTCATCATTTCTTTGCAAGATTTCATTAGTTAGAATTTATTTCTCTTTCTCTACCTGTGCTACTTCTGGGGCAATAGTATGTTCCACAGAAGGGAGTTTCAGTTTCTTTCTAAGAACTTGAATCTTTATCTCAGCGCCCCGCAATAACTTCTAGATAATACTCATGTCTTCAGGGTTCACACAAATCTTTACAATAGGCTTCTTTAGATCTTCATTCTGGGTGGCCAAGGCCCTGGAATTTGCATTTTCCAATTTCAATTGATTGACCACTTTTCCTAGCAAAGCTTCATATTTTCTAGCATCCAAGGAAGTCTTATTAAAATCAATATATATTAGCTCTCTATTCTGCCTATGAAAATTGATCTTATCAGGAAGTGGGATCTCTCTAGCATCTATTTTCAAATTGACAGTCTTGAAACATGGTGAAGAAGACACGGTCAAAGCAGAAGGGTGAGAGAAATATATATTTAACTGATTTCTCTCAAGGTGCATGGAAGATAGTAACCTAGTCTAATAGTTAGAGGTAAATTGAGCTTCCAATTGATACTCCATGATTTCCTTAACCTTTTTGTTCCTTTCCTCTATTTTAGAATATAATTTTTTTTATGACAGGAACAAAACTATGAGAAACCTCTTCTGGAACATGGGAAGAAGGTGTACAAATAACCTCCCCCAATTGAAATTGGAAACCCATTAATGCTAAAGAACTACCCCCCTCATATAAATTAATCCTCTTGGAGCCTTTATCTTCTTCCTCATCTAAATAAATAATGTACTCACTGCCTATTTTTAAATTCTTCTTACTAGGGTGAGGAGTCTCAACTTCCATACCTCTTGATACATTGGTTTTTCCTCCAATTGCTAGTTTCTCCACATCGGGTCGAGGCTCATGAACATAAGGAGCATAGAAATTTTCTACTCTCATGTTCAAAATAATATGGTGAGGGTCATATGACCATTTTTCACCTATTTTTAGCTTCATACATTCAAGTATTTTCTACACTTCTCCCATGGCTTGTATATTATTTACAATAAATGACCCAACTGTTCTTGGAAATTTGAATAAATGTCCCTTCTCTATTGGGACAAAATGTACTTGATAAACATTTAAACTATGCCTGATAAATTCTAAATAAAACATTCTCATTAGCACAAATGTGGGGATTCTGTAGGGGGGGAATTATGCTCCATATAATCTAATTTTTCATAATCTTCAAATAAAAACCAATCACCCACTTTAAAATATTTACTGAGCTAAAAAAAAAAGACTGAGCCTTTGGTAGGATACAAGGTGAAGGGGGACTATTGATAATTGAATAGGAAACTGACAGAAAATAAGTGGTGAAATACATGAACCCCTCATAATTGGAATTACTTCTTATAACATCTGTCCAAAACACCATTGATTGTTTGTTCTTATGAGCATCCATTATATTCAACCCCAAGTGCATAAACCTTTTAACATGAGTATATAAAAATAGATATGTAACCAAAGAGGAAAATCTAAAACATCTATTGAGGGGAATATTTGTTAACTGTGAGTTGACCATCTTTTCCCAAAAATAAGGTATATCAAAAATTGTCTCAGGATTCATCATCAAATAAAACATTCCCATGATAGAATTATCAATGAAATTTGTGTCTTCTATTCCCAAAATCTTAGCAATGACTTAAAGAATGAGTTTGACCTCCTTAGAAAAAGTGTCCAAGGGAAAATGAGTGGGTTCCAGAGGAAAATTCTTCCCAGTGGGCATTAAATATAAGGTTAATTGAGCATAACTTTGTCCATATAGGTTTTGGAAAGCATATAACAAAGTTTCTTCTGAGAATGAGGTGTAAGAGCTCGATGAAGGGAAAACTAAGGCATGTTGAATCAAAAGGGAAGACACTTGGAAAATATTCTCTTCCAATGTATTCATGGCAAAACATTTATAGGGGTACAGGGCGGAGACTAGCCAATAAACAAATTCTGGGAAAACATATGTCTGAGGGATCATTTTAGCTAGAATACCATACCTAGTATTTGTAACATACACTGGAGAGGCTACTTGATTGAGTAGGATATGCTAGTGTAGTTCTATGAATTTCTAAGAGAAAAATGTGTCAAAGACATCCCTTTCAGTGTCCATTAAGGGAATATGAGAAGAAGAGCCTGTTAAAATGGTTTTCTTGGAAATTTTTGTAGAAAATTTCTCTCTGATGCCATGTAGAAAATATACAAATGGATTCAATCTGATCTTATGATTTACTAAAACAAGATACTGAATCCTTCTACAATATTTGCGGAATACAAAAATGATTGCTCAATCACATGCAAGTAAGAGAAAGAAGTAAATCAATCAAGTAAATCAATCACACAACACAAGATGTTCTTGGGGAAAGAAACTTCTCAAAAACCTTCTATATATATATTGTGCATTAAGTCAAGGAATCATGAAACAATACAATGCTTAATCTCTAATTAGATTTTCCAACACCCTGCCATCTGTCTAAGACTAATCTAGGAAAAATTGGTCTAGTACTTAGCCAATTCTCAGCCTGCCTTTCTCATGCAATTCCTAGGGAATTAGCTACCTATTAAATAGGGAAAATAGCCTTCCTTGATTGCACATTGCATCATGGTAACCCAATGACTCTATAATTACACATGGGAATTTTTATATAAATACAACTGATAGTTATATTCCCTTTAACCTCTGTCTCAACTGGGTCTTCCTCGTAACTAACATGCATGCATCTATTAATAGAGAATTATCAGTTATCTGATTGATAGCTCATTGTGAATTAAATATAATTGAATTCACTCGACCTCTCACTAGCTCATCACTCAGTTATAACTATATAAATTGATTTTAACTCAATTAATTGAGTTAACTAATTCACATATGCACCCCACTGATGCATCAACTGCAACTGGACACCCAAAATATTAGAATCCCTTTTCATGCCTCATCTTAGACCCTCAACTCAAATTTATTGAGCTAACACAGTCATCTTGACTTATTTAACTAATGCAAGTTGTTACTAGATGAAATTACAATTTATTGTCCAATTTATTTAAGGGAAAATTAAATTAGATGCTTCACATTCCACGACCAAAATTATGGTGCATCATAATTCCACATTCCTGGGGCATCAAGATTCCATGCACTTTGTGGGTGAATTTTTTGTCTGTTCTCGTTTCCAATTTCATTGTTTCTTGTTGCAAATTTCAACACTCCCTCTCAACAAGAAATGAATTCAACCTATCCTAATCCGGTACCTTTGGAATGTTCTGCATGAAACACTTCTCTAGTGTTATTTGCACCTGCAACTCCTGAAACTAAATAGCCTCAGAAAAATTGAATCAGTACAATGCATCTGTCATCAGAGTCTTCTGATTGCTGCTAGCTACTGCACCTATCTACAGGACTCTCTACGTTGTTGCTGACATTTGCATCTATTCACTCTGCAATGTTTCCAACTCTGATCTGCGCTCCAGTATCCAACAATGTCACTCTGATTTCTGTCTTCCCGAAATTTGACTACATCCATCCAACCAATCCTTCCTACTATTGCTATACTGTGGGCTCCTCGTAGCCAAGTTTGATCCATGAGACACACCATAGCAATGGATTCTGCCCAAATTTATTCTTGGGATTATATCTGCACATTGCCTGGCCACCTCTCACATGGAGGTATAGATGCATATACTTCCTCTACCGATTTGGCTCAAAATTTCCCCCTACTGGAGGTATCTGCTTGATTGGATACCTCCACTCAGTCTCCTCTATGATTCTCCAATTATGTTTGCTCCACAACCTTCTAAGACTAATTCTAACACTACATGTTGAGAGATTATTTCTCCCTCTCAACCACCAAGTCACTAACCACAAATTTTCTCCTCAAAGCTTTGCATGCATATTCAACCTCGAGATCATATAGGTTCTTGACTCTTACACCGATCTATTTCACTCGTCCCATGGCAATGTGTCTAAGGAACACATTTCCTTTTCTAAATATGACACCATAACCACGGTATTCCAATACTGCTACAGAGACAAGATTCTTCCTTAGGCCTGGAACATACAAAACATCTTCCATTATGAGAGGGGAGCCATACTCCCTCTGAAAGATAACCATACCTATGTTGGCTGCGCTATACCTCTCGTCATATCCAAACTCTATGTTCTATTGGAGGTCCTCCTCCAAGTCACTTAATAGATATATATTCCTTATCATATGGAATGAGGCACCACCATCTAGATACCACATGCATACCATTACAATGTTGGCCACGCATGCAATGAGAGTAAAATCAAGCTCGAACTGTGAAGCCAACACTTCACCCACTGCAACCGCAGGCTCTTTCTTACTTGCCTTCTTATATGGAAAATTCGTGGCATAATGCCCATGCTCGTGACAGTGAAAACACTTGATCTTGGACAAGTATCCCTTGCCCTAATCGCCTTGGGACTTCTTTCCCTTGGCTTTTTTTCATTTTTCCGTCTAATGCACAATCTTCTTCTTTGTCTGTGTTGGAGGTCCCGTCTCTGGTGCTCTGCCTTATTTCTTCTATTACCAAGTTAGAACAAAAATGCTCCCAATCTGGTAGCTTCTCCCTCCCATTCACAAATTCCTGGTAATTATGCCATCTCTTAGGAATGCCTAGAAGTGCTAGGCTCATCAAATCATCTTGGGCTAGAATCACACCAAAAATTCCAAGCTGTACATGATGTGTTAGGAGAAGTTTAGAATCAGATTTATAGGAGGCAAGCCTACGGTTGTTATACGGGGCTCGACATAGCAATTTTAGACAAAAGCAAATCACTCTGTGCTAGGCACAACATTGTTTTGCCTTTAGCTATTTTTTATATGAGATGTGGCAAACTTTGGCTACATGCTCATGTTTTAAACTATTCTAGATAATTTCATATTGTACATTGTTGTGTATAATTTTTGTGGCACTCAACTTGTGTTGGCTTATATATTTTGTTCCTTGTGAATATTTTGGTTCTTGAAAACTCTCAGTCAATGTTTTAATATTTACATGAATTGAACATACATGTGAAATATTTCCTTTGTAATCTATGTTGCTTAGTTTTTTTATGGCCATGGGTAGATCATGTGATCATTGTCTTGGTAACTAGTTAAGTGGGACAAGTTGAGCTTGGACATGAGTGGCATAAGATGAGGTATAGGTAGTTCTTAGGTGAAAAAGGCACAATCTACTTGTAGTAGGTGTAACTGGTCAAGTTGTTGTGGTTGAACCAAGCCAATATAGTCACATGAACTATAGTAGTCAAGGAATTGATCGGGTTCCCAAGTCGTGAAAAAATGTAAAGGCTATCTATGAGGACATGAGTGCAAAGGCATGCTAGGGAATGCTAAGATGTGTCAAATAGTGCGAAGGCATGTAAAACATGCTAAGATGTGCCAAGTGATAAGGAATGCCAAGATGTGCAAGGGTGTGACAATGTGTGCCAGGGACTGTCAAGGCAACAAAAGGGAGAAAAAAGTTAAACTACAAGGAAATGAACACATAAGAGGGTTAATAAGTCATCAATTTACCTTTTCCAAGAGGGGCAATCTAGGCACACCAACACTAGGTGCCAATAGGTGCCAAGTGCAAAGTCTTAGTGCATTCTAAGTGCCAAGTCTTCCTTTGTTTCTTCTCATATAATTTCCAACAGTTGATCTCAAATAAATTTAATATTAAACCATGCCAAATCATACCAAGGCATGTCAATGTATTCCATACATGATAATACTTTCCAAGCGCCAATACGTGCCAAGTGCCAATATGTGTCACAGAGTCTTATGTATGCTATGAAGTGGAAGGGAATGTTGAAGAGTGCTAAGGTGTGCTAGAGAGTGCGAATGCATGTTGAGGAGTGTTAAGGAGTACTAGGAAAAACAATTAATGGATCCCTAAGTCAAAATTCATGGAATTTAATGAATATGAGGATAATGTACGAGGGACTAGTGTTAATGAGTGCTAGTTGTCATGCCAAGGAGGGAGTGACAAGGTATGCTAAGGATCGGTAAGGCATGCTAGGGAATATCAAGACATGTCAATAAGTCTCAAAGTGTGCTTGGTAGTTCCAGGGTGTGCTAATTATATATGCCAAATTGTGCCAAGATATGCCAATACATGAAAGGTGCTAAGGATGTGCAGCGTGCCAGGGTATGTCAATATGTGTCAAGAAGTTTCAAGGAAACAAAAGGAAGAACCAATAAGAGGGTTAATAAGTCGGGACTTTATATTTTTCAAAAGGGGCATACTAGCCACACTAATAATAGGTCCCAATACATGTCAAGTGGCATTGTGTTCCAAGTGCTAATGTATGTCAATGCATTCAACCAAGGTGTTCCAGGACATGCTAGGGACTACATGCATGCCAGCACATTCTAGAAGAGTTCTATGCTGTGCTAGCCCATGCCACCATGTGCTTAGGTGTCAGTGTCATGACAAGATGTTCTAGGTACAAATATTTTCCAAGACATCTGAGGTACTAAGAAATGTTAGTGTGTTCCAAAGCATTACTTTAAGCTATGCCCAGATTGTTGAGGAGTGGTAGGTATTTCTCATTAATAGAATTTACAGAGCTTGATTATGTATTAAATAATATATTACCTACGCACACTAGTGGGACTTTATCTAAAGGGATTTTCCTAGATAATAAACTTAATAGATATGAATCATGTGTTGAATCATAGGAAAACACTATTCGACTAGTCATTACTTGAGGAAAATGATACACACTAATTTCTTCTTAAAAAATTGAGTGACTCTAACCACTATGGCCTTAGACATATTATAAAAAGGACTCCAAAATAATGGTATTAAATAGTTATCCTTTGAGAAAAAATATATCAACAAGCACATAACATCATTAAAAACTCATTGGAATGATCAACGACGATGGACATTTTTTTATCATCACCAAAAGTAAAAAAAAAGAGCATTAGTGAGGGTCATTAAAAGTTCATCACTATAAGTGCCACCAAAGAGAGAATTAGTGATGGACCTTTAACGACCCTCACCAAAAGTGTCATTGAAAATGGCTTTGGTGACAGACCTTAAAGGACCGTCACTATATACACTTACAGTGACTCTTTTTTAAGGATCATCACCATATGTGACATTGGTGATGGACCTTAAAGGTCCGTCACAAGCATGACCCTCACCAATGTCCTTTTTTCTTGTAGTGTGAATAAAGATGACTCAAATTTGATATCAAAAGATATATCTTCAGGACCAACGAACCTTGTAAGAAAAGATGTGGATCTTACAAGTGGAGGTGTAACTTTTTTAACTTCTTGACACTATGATCTTTTCTTTCTCAATAGCCTCTCAGGTCATTAACTAGTCGTGAAGTATTAGGATCACGATTGGACCTCGCATGCCTTGTGGGAGCTAGTGTTCTTCTTAATCTACACTTTGGATCAAAAGGACTAAATCAACCTTCTTTGAGTGCTAGAACCTGTCACCCACAAGTCTAGCCTTCAAAAAACTGTAAGAAATATCCCCAGTGAATATTTGACACTCGTTCCCTGGCAACAATGCCAAAAATGTTAGGGCTCCTTAGTTTTCCAATCTTGATAAAGGAAACCAAAGAGATAACCACAAACCAACTTTTGACTTGGTATCTAGCCCTACCAAATTGGAGAGGGCTCTCTCAAAATCAATCCTCACAGCCATTGAAAGTGACTAGAGAGTATTAGGGTTTTAGGCTAGTTATCAGCTTAGTAGGGTTTTTGCTTTAGGTTTTGTTGGATAAGAAGCACTAGGTTTAGGAACTAGGCCAAGTGTTCCAAAGGATAAACTACAATTATAGAATGAGGTAAGATAAATGTAACTAGTGACACAATTTCAATTTGTCATTGTAGTGTGGTGAGGAAGAGATGATGTAGAAGGAGTAGAATGAGCATAGATGTATGAATTCATTTACTTAGAAGATAAAAAAAATTATACAAAAATATTAGATAAAACGGAGCATATGAGGTAATGTATCCAGTTTAAAACTTATGAGATTAACACAAGAAGAATATAGATGGCTACTTGAAAAACTTGATCATCAGATGCATAGGAAAAATGGAGAAAAACACTGTCACTAACCACATCATAAGAATCCCATAAAAATAGCTGCAATTGCCTGTAAATCACTTCTACAAATAGTCAAGTACACTAGTGCATAAAGAGTGTGAACTTAAAATATCCAACCCTCTCAATGAATTGATTCTGAGTGCATATAGAAAAAAAATAAGATTCAACCTCTAGGGGTTGAATCCTGATGCATAGCAACTAATTAATGAGCTGAATGACTCATTTCATAATCCTAGGGAAGTTAGAAACAACTTTCCCCTTTTTTAGCTAACTAATTGAGCTTTTATCTCAAGGAATTAATCATAAGATTCTTTACAAAGATGACCATTAATAAGCCTATTATTCATCAAAAAAATCATGACCCAGTTGTTCCATCGACCAAGTTTTATCTTTGACCTCCACGTGTAGTGAAAATTTCCCAAACACGGAAACACAACAAAACAACTAGAAACACAAGAACTCTAGTAGAAGCACAACAAGTTTTTGGAGGATCATTTGGAGGCCTTCCTGAATGAGTGTTTTGCTGAAAAAGACATGGATATAAAGTTGAAGATGTATTTTACACATTGGAGTATTCAAGCCCTGCAAAAAATTCCTCCTAACTCCTTCAAAATTGACTTGAAGACAAACTTTCCAAAAGCACAGCAAGTGCCCTAAAAAAGTGGTAGAAAGGTGAAAATTTGGCACTTTTTGTACAATTTTTGAAAATTTGTGAACTTTCAAACATCCCCATGAAAGTTTCTAACATCCTTATTCTATTATCCATATACACATGCTTTAAATTATGATTTTGGGCCTCCTGAGAAAAAGTGAAGCAAGTACTCCTTGTGTTTATGTTGACCAATTTTCCTGTGTGCACATAAAAATTCAAAATCTTCAAAATTTGCCTTGCTTTCAGCCATTCCTTCAAAAAAATAAGGATGCATTAGCCAAGAGGTCAAGTATTTGATTCATTTTGAGTTTTTTTGGGGTTCATTTGAGCTTCTTCTTCATGTTTTTTACCCTAACCTTGCAAATCATGTTCCTAGCATAGTAGTGCCTTGCCATATTTCTTTGCATGGTAGTATCCTTGTTTGCTTTCTCTAGTAGCTTCTCTAAATGTACATTCACTCTATCAAGCCAATACTCCCTACTTTTCTCAATCTCAGTACTTATGGAGTAAAAATTAGTGTCTTGGGCTTAAGCAGGAGATGGATCTTCTAGATTTTGTTTCTTCCTAGCCATTTCTCCTGTCTTAGCTCTCCTAGGCTGTGTTTGAACATTTTTTTCTTCCAGCTATTCAACATCAATAATATCCTTACCTTTATCCTTTGCTTCCAATGTTTTACTTATTTATGGAGAGTCCTCTTGTGGCTTTCTCTGCTGCATTAGAGCCCATCTCAACTATCTATTTTCCTATTGTAAGAAAGCCACCATGAAATTGGATTTGGATAGGTCATCTTTTAGCTCTTTAATCTATTCTTCCTTCTCCTTGATGATATATTCAGCTTCCTTATCTCCATGTTTTTCTCCTAGGTGAGCCATCTCAACTTCTAGAGGTACCTCTTCTTCATTATGCAATGGTGAAAGGTGAGCCATCTCAACTTCTGGAGGTACCTCTTCTTCATTATGCAATGTTGAATCATGTATGCTCAGATTTGGTTCCTCTCTCATGGTCTCCAACTGAACTACCTCTTCACCTACAACCTCCTTAGGTATATTTTTGTACTTGAGATCTATTTTTAGGCCTAGAACTAGGTATCTCCTCTTATGTTTTAGGAAAAAATACTAGCTTATTAACTTTCTTATCTGCCCTTGAAATCTCTGTTCTACGCTTAAATTTGGTCATTGATGGCATACTTGATGTTTCATCTCCCTGTGGTCCTAATGGTGATGAAGGAGAGCTTTGAAACCTCCCCTAAACCTACTAAACTTCCCCTCAAAAGTGAAATACTTCATGATAATCTTCATCAAAGTGTTGTACTTTTCCAACAACTGTCTGCTAGGGAAGATATGAGAAGGGGGCTCCTTGTACTATGGTTTCAAGAAAATCTTATATTGTTCAAGGTCTAAATCCATCCTCTTGAACCAAATTTCACCTTCATTAGGGATTGTGGTTGCTGAAGATATGATCTATTTTGATACCATAAAGTTCACCCTTGCAATTGTGACATGATCTCTTTTGAAATTGAGGGACAATACACTTGTTAGATCATGATTATAACCCACCTCTTGCACTTTCCTACAAAACCCTAGATAGCCTCCCTCCTCAAATGACCTCCTTATAAAATATGATGAATTGATCTCTTGGATATTAATGGGCTAATATCATGAGATATCTCCTTCTTTGAATTTCCTCTTTTCACTGATCTTTGCCATGTTTGACTTTGATTTGACAGGAAACCCTACTTTCACACAAGAATGAGTAAGGGGGATTGAGCTCCAAAACAGGGATAAAACGCAGCAACTTGAGGGAAAGGAATGGAGGGGATGGGGGTAGGAAAAAATATGAAAAATTTATGGGAGGTAAGGATGGGTGTTAGGAACACACTGAAAGTGGAATTTTCCAAAATGAGGGAGGAATTAGTGGGGAAAAAGAGAAAACACAGAATTGTGCCAGAAACACAACAACAAGAAGGGTTTTTATAAAGGAAATGCTAAAATCACTGAATATAAGTCTAGGGAATGGTGGGAAATTTCTAATTACGTATATTTGGGATGTTTAAGCTTAGAAACTAGGAAGTATCTCTTTGAAAAGAATCCAAAGAAAATGAAATATAAAAAACGTAGCAAAAGCGCAGTAGAAAGCCTAAGAAATGATTTTAATCAATTCTCTAAGGAAAGTGACTAAATCAAGGGTTTTGGAAGGCTCCACTTACTTGATTAAAGTTGTTTGAAGCACTAATATGAATTTTTTAACTTGTTATTTCCTCCTTATACCTCCAAAAAAAAAGCGCGACAACCTTGCCAGAAACGCAACAAACTGATAAACTAAGCAATTGGTAATGGAATTCAAACTTCTGATGGTTGTGGAGAGTGTTACAGTGGAAGAGAGGAGCTCTTTAAGCTTTGGAAGGATATAATGAAGTCTTGAAATTCTTTATACTTCTTTATAATTCAAAAAACTCGAATTTGGCTTGATGAAAGAATGACATCATGTGTACTTTTGAGAAAATGAATATTGACTCATTTAACATGCAGCATTATTTATTCAAAAGGAAAAGTTACCTTGATTATTTTTGTTCCCTAATTGATAACTCCCATGATGATGACCAAAATTGATGATATTACTCCCTTGTTTGATTTTGATTACTGATATGATGATGACCATCAAATGTGAATCCTAGACCATAACCTAGATGATGGCCCACTCAGTCTTTTGATGACCTAGGACAGGGGAAAAATGACATGACCATGATGGAATATGGAGACCTTGAACAAGTGGAGGGAGTAGAAATGATCTAGACAATAACCAATGACCATATGAAAACAAAGAGATGCAAAATTTTATTTGAAAATATAATAATTTTGACCCTAAGGCCTTATCAATCACATGGAAAGAGTACATTTGTAATATTCCCAAATGGGGAAAGCATCAATATAGTACACAAAGATGGAAAGCAGCGAAAAATGTCAACACATTACATATGAGCCAAAGATAGATCTATGGTATTAAGCATAATAGCAGCAAATGAGTACAATTTCTTGGGGATCAAGTCCCTCAAGTTAGGCAAGAGAAGCCTCCAATGCCTAAAAATTACTGAAACATGTAATAAACTGCTACACAAAATACTAAAGCAAGTACAACACAATTTTATTGGCTAATACTGCAGCTAGAAATATATATACATATATCTGATGATACCATGCTCACACAAAACCAAAAATGGAGATATATGCTCCCATACACATTTCCTAGATAACCCAGGAAGGGTTTCTGGAAATACCCAAAATATATGATGGCGATCTAAAGCCCTAGGGACGAATAATCACTGCAGCTGAAGAACATAGAGGAGGTGGCTGAAATTGATGTAGATCTGAATGGCACTCCTCCAATAGATTCTCTCAATAAAGGGTTGATCCCTCCAATGAAGATCTATACTCCTAAATGTGGCACTGAACCCTCCTTTGGACCTGCTCAGTAAAATAGCGTAGTTTGGGAGTAATACTACGTTGTAGGAGACGGTGATGATTTGGCCTGATGCCAAAATATGTTATGAAGCACAGGGACCTTCCTTAGTGATCTCCCAATGGAAATAAATCTTCATCCACTGAAGAAAATCTCATAAATGGCCCAAATTCCGGAATGTAGAAATAATGCTCAAGAACTTATCCTAAGTAGGCACTCAAAGTCCCCCGGGGATGAAGGTGGGATTCCCACTCGGGAACACCCTTGTGCTATACAGCATTTCAATCTTAGCTAAACAGCTGAAGAGAGCCTTAAGACATACAGACCATAGAAAAAATAATAATCAAATCATGCTCACAATGGCTGTCATCCCCTTCCTTATATTCTTGGTGAGCTTCCTCACCCTTGGCCCCACTCATTAAAATCACTACTTCCATGAAAAGGATCTCCCTCCAAAACTGTGTTGTCCCTCATTGAATGTCCACTACTTCCATACCAACGCTATTGATTTGGTCAATGTTGACCCAGTCCACATGCTTCATCCCTTTTTCACACATAGGGGAGCTTTATATAGCTCTTTTGATGCCCTCCATTCACATTTGGAGTGGTTTTATTCCTACTAATGATATTTATGGGTCTCCCTACCCTCTTGTTCTTCTAACTAAGAAGAAAAATAAAAAATTAATATTCCAAATAGCTGCATGATAATTTAGGAATATTACAAACCTCCCCTCCCAAATGTTTCTTTTCCCCAAGCAACTGCAAGGATAGAACTAAAAAATGTAGGGAACCTTCATTCCTATGTGGAGCTCCAATATCCAAGCTATCATCCATATTAAATGAATCACCTTCCATAATGGCAATTCATAGAAAAAATCCTCCCACATGCTCATGAGAGGCTTCTCCCCAAGGTTCAAGTCAACCATATGGCTCACCTCATAAGAAGACAAGTGATATACTTTAGCAGCCATATAATGCCTCATGCTCCTCTTGAACCATGAATAAGTGTGGGAAGTTTCATTCCCAATGGACACATCCAACCTATGTGTCATCCCTCTAATCCTGTCCCCAATAATGATAAGACAATCATCAACATATGGGATCACAATCACAGTCATGCTAGCTGCCATGTGTAGTACTGGAGAAGGGAAATGGTCCCTCAAGTGAAACCAGTGCAGTTCTACTCCTAACTGCAACAGAATATGGCATTATGAGTGGTTTCCAAACCACTTTCTTGCTGCCCCAATCTTCTCACATGCTTGGAGAAGGTGTATGATGTATGGTGCAAATTGAGCACACCCTGAATAAGATAAAATCTACCCAAGATCTCCTAGGGAGTGACCATCACCATCACTGCTTATGGCCCCAAATGGACCATGAGATTTATAAGAACGAGTGCCCCTTCTTGGAGAAATTCCCTGCACATGAATGGTAAGGAAATACAAATACATAGTAAGTGAATCATGATGTACATAAATTCAACCTTTACCATGTACTTGGTTCAAGATAGTAAGGTGGCTCATAGATGGGCCTCCTCTCACTCCCAATGATAAAGGAAGTGGTTGTGATAACTCTACCAAATAGCTATGTCTCTCCTCATCCTCCAAACAATCCATGCATCTCATCACCAGGTGGTGCATCTCCTCTTTGAAGCCTTGCCAAATGAATCCCTCCAGGATAGTATAGTATGCTCTTATACAACCAGGGGGTTTGGAGAGAAAACTCTCATATGCTGCATGAAGTAGTTTCTCCTTGAGCTTAGAGGATCTAGTCAAGAATATCCTACTCTGAAGATAGATGACCCCATCTCTCACTGAATATCTCCCATCTGATAACTGGCCATCAAGCACTCTACATGAAAAGAGATCCTTGGAGTATTCCACTAATAGTTGGGACCTCCAATAAGGGTCAATATTCAATAATGACAACACTGTTGATCTATCATGTGAAGCATTTGTCATGTTGTTGCCTTCTTCTTTGACATCCCCCATGCCAAATTCATACACCGGGATGCTGCAATCTTGCCTCAGCTACTCCTCCTACAATTTCTCATGTCGTAGTGAAGGTTGAATTTCTTGGAGGCTAGACTTCCATAGGAAGCTATCACCTATAAAAAAAATTCTGAGTTTGGCCAATGTAAGCATGAATGGCCACCAACCTCTACCATATGTGGAAGATTCCTCCCAATGTGGAAGTATCTTCTGATTCTCCAAAGCCATGGAGTGACCTCCTTGCACCCTGACAGTGCCATCCATCCCTAAAACATCTTCTCTTAGCACAAGATGTTGTGTGAAAGTGGGTAATGATGATATTGGGAGAATGTCTCCCTCCTCTTTGAGCCTACCCAATAATCTCTCCATTGTACCATGACCTCCCAATGTTCCCACTCCTCCTGGATTTATGAGTGGTGCAACATAATGTTAGGTATCTCTCATCAACTCCTGATCCGGGGGTCTCCCAAGTGGAATTCCTCCATGTAATTATGCATCAATGTCAAGAGTAGACTGCATGTATGAGTGGATTGGTATGTCCTTGCTCTCCCTACACAAATCTATCTACCTCTTTTGTGCATCAACCTTCTGAAATAGATAGGGGTGTATGCTCCTAATCACTTGATGCTTTCCATCCTCCCTATCTTCTCCTTTCATCTACAAGATCACACAATCTATAAACAATTTCACATGCTACTCATGGAGGCAAGCATACGGTTGTTATACGGGACTCTAAATATCATTTTTAGACAAAGGGAGATCACTTTGTGCTAGGCACAACATTTTTTTGCCTTTAGATATTTTTTATATGAGATGTGGCACACTTTGGCTACATGCCTATGTTTTAAACTATTATAGATAAATTCATATTGTACATTGTTGTGTATAATTTTTGCGACACTCGACTTGTGTTGGCTTATATCTTTTGTTCCTTGTGCATCTTGTGGTTCTGGAAAACTCTCAGTTAATGTTTTACTATTTACATGAATTGAACATACAATTGAAATATTTCCTATGTATGTAAGCTATGTTTCTTAGTTGTTTTATGGCCATGGATAGATCATGTGATCATTGTCTTGGTAACTAGTTAAGTGGGACAAGTTGAACTTGGACATGAGTGGCATAAGATGAGGTATAGGCAGTTCTTAGGTGAAAATGGCACAATCTACTTGTAGTAGGTGCAACTAGTCAACTTGTTGCGGTTGAAGCAAGCCAATATTGTCACACGAACTACATTATCCAAGGAATTGATTGGGTTCCCAAGTTAGTAAAAAAAGTGAAGGGTATATATGAGGACATGAGTGAAAAGGCATTCTAGGGAATGCTAAGATGTGTCAGATAGTGTGAAGGCATGCCAAACATGCTAAGATGTGCCAAGTGATAAGGCATGTCAATATGTGCAAGGGTGTGGCAATGTGTGCCAGGGACTGTCAAGGAAACAAAAGGGAGAAAGAAGTTAAAATACAAGGACATGAACACATAAGAGGGTTAATAAGTCATCAATTTACCTTTTCCAAGAGGGGCATTCTAGGCACACCAACACTAGGTGCCAATAGGTGCCAAGTGAAAAGTCGTAGTGCATTCTAAGTGCAAAGTCTTCCTTTGTTGCTTCTCATATACTTTCCAAAAATTGATCTCAAATAAATTTAATATTAAACCATACCATATCATACCAAGGTATGTCAATGAATTCTATACATTCTAATACTTTCCAAGCACCGATACGCGCCAAGTGCCAATATGTGTCATAGAGTCTTATGCATGCTATGAAGTGGAAGGGAATTTTGAAGAGTGCTAAGGTGTGCTAGAGAGTGCTAAATCATGTTGAGGAGTGTTAAGGAGTGATAAGACAAAACATTAAGGGATCCCTAATTCAAAATTCATGGAATTTAATGAATATGAGGATTGTGTGCCAGGGACTAGTGTTAATGAGTGTTATTTTTCATGCCAAGGAGGGAGTGAAAAGGTATGCTAAGGATTGGTAATGCATGCTAGGGAATATCAAGGCATGTCAAGAAGTCTCAAAGTGTGCTTGGTAGTTCCAGGATGTGCTAATTATATGTTCCAAATTATGCCAAGATATGCCAATACATGAAAGGTGCAAAGGATGCACAGGGTGCCAGGGTATGTCAATATGTGTCAAAAAGTTTCAAGGAAACAAAAGGAAGAACCAATAAGAGGGTTAATAAGTCAGGACTTTATCTTTTTCAAAAGGGGCATACTAGCCACACTAATAATAGGTCCCAAAACATTCCAAGTGGCATTGTGTGCCATGTGCTAATGTATGTCAATGCATTCAACTAAGGTGTTCCAGGGCATGCTAGGGACTACATGCATGCCAACACATTCTAGAAGAGTTCTATGTTGTGCTAACGCATGCCACCATGTGCTTATGTGTCAATGTCATGACAAGATGTTCTAGGTGCAAATATTTTCCAAGACATCTGAGGTACTAAGAAATGTTAGTGTGTTCCAAAGCATTAATTTAAGGTGTGCCTGGATTGTTGAAGAGTGTTAGGTCTTTCTCATTAATAGAATTTACAGAGCTTGATTATGTATTAAATAATATATTTCCTACACACACTAGTGGGACTTTATCTAAAGGGATTTTCCTAGATAATAAACTTAATAGATATGAATCATATGTTGACTCATAGGAAAAATCTATTCGACTAGTCATTACTTGAGGGAAATGATACACACTAATTTCTTCTTAAAAATTGATTGACTCTAACCACTATGGCCTTAGACATATTATAAAAAGGACTCCACAATAATGGTATTAAATAGTTATCTTTTGAAAAAAAAAATATTAACAAGCACATAACGTCATCAAAAACTCATTGGAATGATCAAAGATGACGAAATTTTTTTGATCGTCACCAAAAGTAAAACAAAAGAGCATCAGTGAGGGTCATTGAAATTTCGTCACTAGAAGTGTCACCAAAGAGAGAATTAGTGATGGGCCTTTAACGACCCTCACCAAAAGTGTCATTGAAAATGGCTTTGGTGACAGACCTTAAAGGACCATCACTATATACACTTACAATGACGCTTTTTTAAGGACCATCACCATATGTGACATTGGTGACGGACCTTAAAGGTCTGTCACAAACATGACCCTCACCAATGTCCTTTTTCCTTGTAGTGTCCTATCGACATTGTGTGAACTTTGACAAGTATGTTGGTATCGTCTTGCCCTCCTCCATCTTGATATTTCTGAGCTTGTCCTTCAGTGCCAACTTCTTGTGGTCACTGCTATTCTGAAACATATCTGTCAAGGCCTTCCACATAGCATATGGATTTGCCTTCCCATGGATACTAGAGAAAATATGATCTTGAACTCCCTCTAACAAGATCATTCTCGCCTTTGATACCTTCTTCTGCCATGCATCAAGAAATTGGTAATCTGTTGTCGTGGGCTTGGGAATATCAGTATATATGAATTACTTCAACTCGTTGTCCTCCAACATTGCCTCCATCATGTCCTTCTGTGATATATAATTCGAATTTCCCTCAAGAAAAAATTATAGTCTCAAGACATTAAAAGACATCTTGATCTGCTGTTGGATCCTGAAAAATAAATATGCAAATTTGAATCTGTTCAAGACAACTCTATTATTCTCTTCTATTGTAATTATGGGCACTCCGATACCATGTAGAAAATATCGCTCTGATACCAATTAGAAAAACTTCCAATGGATTCAATCTGATCTTGTGATGTACTAAAACAAGATATTGAATCCTTCTACAATATTTTCAGAATACAAAACACGATCACTCAATCACATGCAAGTAAGATAAATAATTAAATCAATTGCACAACACAAGATGTTCTTGGGGAAAGAAACTGTGTGAAACCCCTCTATCTATATTCTGTATTAATTCAATGAATCATGAAACAATGCAATGCTTAATCTCTCAAGAGATTCTCCAGCACTCTGTCATCTATCTCACACTGATCTAGGAAAAATTGGTCTAGTACTTAGCCAATTATTAGCCTTCCTTTCTCATGCAATGCCTAAGGAATTAACTCCCTATTAAATAGGAAAATATCCTTCCTTGATTGTGAAATGCATTATGGCATCCCAATGAATCTATAATTGCACATGGGAAATTTTCTATAAATACAATTGATAGTTATGTTCCCTTTAACCTCTGACTCAACTGGGTCTTCCTTAGAACTGACATGCATGCAAATATTAATAGTGAATTATCAGTTATATGATTGATCACTCATTGTGAATTAAATCTAATTTAATTTACTGGACCTCTCATTAGCTCATCACTCAGTTAGAAATAGCTAAACTGATTTTAACTCAATTAATTGAGTTAACTAATTCACACATGCACCCCACTGATGCATCAACTGGAACTGGACCCCCAAAATATTAGAATCCCTCTACATGCCTCATCTTAGACCCTCAACTCGAATTTCTTGAGCTAACTAAGTCATCTTGACTTAGTTAACTGATTCAAGTTGTTATGAGATGAAAATACAGTTTTTTGTCCAATTTATTTAAGGGAAAAATAAATTAGATGCTTCACATTCGATGACAAAAATTTTGGTGCATCAAAATTCCACATTCCCGGTGCATCAAGATTCCATGGACTTTGTGGGTGCATTTTTTGTCCTTCCTAGTTGCCAATTTCACTGTTTCTTGCTGTAAATTTCAATAATTTTGACAGCTAGGACAGAGGAGTTGATGTGTAAATACCTAGTTACCGGTGGCTGACGTTAACCGGATCTCTGAATTGTACAATTAAAATCCATGGAAGCATAACACAAAGACAATGGTAACAAGATTTATGGGGAAAAACAAGAAAATGGGGGGAAAACGACAATCAATGTACGCGTGGGGTGTACGAATTAGTGGCGTGGCGACAAGATGGGTTGAAGTGATGGGATGACATGGATGATGAGGTGGCTGAGAAACAAAGGTAACAGGGTGATCTAAAAATGAAATTATTTGTATTTGTTATTCAAAGTACTCATTTCCATTTAATTAAGTGTGCAAATTGTTTGTCATGTCTTGCAAATTTAACAAAGTGTTTTTGGTAACTGTTTTTTTGAGTTTATGTGTGAGGGAATGCTAATTAAAATTACTATTTAACATCTTGAATCAGAAATACATAGTAGAATAACTTCACCATAACAACACAACAACATGATGAGGCAGTTCACCCCTCCTGGGCTACATCTGTCGGGTCCAAGGCTCCCAATGGGCATGTCCTTGCTATATTATGATGCTAAAATTGGTTTTACAGTGAGAAAGAAGCCTAAACAGGCTGAAATAGCTGTGAAAATGAATTCAAAAGACAGAAATAATCTAAGTATGGCTTTTATTTCACCTCAAATAGTGAAGTGTAGCCCAATGCAGCTCCATTTCCCTCATGGCCCTGATGGATATCCAAGATTCCCTGAAGCAAAAATGGCTGAAAAACACCTTTGTTGGCTCTGAAACCTATTCCAATGGCTCCATAATTCTCAGAATACTCAAAATTGACTAAAATTATGTCAAATTTGGTCGAATATGGTGAAAGTTATGATCCAAACAGTATTTTTCCCAGTGGCACTAGAAATCCTCCACTAAAATTGGCTAACTCTAGTTAGCTCCACCAGAAAGGTGGAATCTCCGAAAATATCGGAACTACGCGCTAAATAAGGTGAAGAAATTTATTTTAACTTTCAGTTTGATGGGCGTGTTCACATGCGAATTTCCCGGATGGTTAGTCTTGCTGGCGGATAAGGCTAAAACCGCGCCCTTGGACACCGCCTGCAGGTCATGTGGTTGGGGGCTAGCACCTGAGTGCTTAACCCAGATCTTTCCACCGGTGAATTGGCTTAAGCCACTATCATAGTGCGTAGACATATGGTATTCCACCTTAAGCCCAGAGGGCTAAGACCTGTTTTCTCTGCCCGTTCAAACATTTAACGACTCGCCCGAGTGACCCATTTGCATTCGGGTTAGGTCGACCTCCACCCGACTGGACCTGAACGCATTCACTGATACCTGATGTTTGAACTCTTTCACCAACGCTGACCCAAATGCATTCAGGGTGACCCGACTCCATTCAGGTCGGGTCGGGTCTGCCCACCAAAACAATTTTTTGAACAGACTTTGAACCTTTGGCTTGGGGCCACGTGGCACCCTCTGATAGGCCACCCTAAAACCATATAAAAATGAAATTTTTTTCCATTAAATTTTTTTGAAGATGAAAACTTTTTGAGTTCAAAGGTCATGTTTTGAAGGTTATTAGGTGTTTTAAAACTTCAATATCTTCCTCATACGACATTGTATTTGGGTCCCGTTCACGGCGCTAGAATCAAAACGACGAGGCCTATCCGGTCGTTCAGTTTGCAACAAATTATGATCAGTTCCAATTTGAGAATTTTTTTCCTCTTGGACATGATCACCTGATTACACCTCCCCATTAGGAAGCTTTTGGACCCCAAAAGCCTTCAATTACCTATTAAGAAGATGAGGGTATAGATCCCTCACCTTTTCCACCTCAATCCAATTTGCCTTAGTCAGTTTTCTGCCTTTAAGACCAACCCAAACATAATCAACATTTCCCCTCCTCGAAGTGTGTGTCCTTCTGTCAAGGATAACATCCTCTTTCAGCTCATCCAAAAATTCTGGCGAGAAATCCTCTATGGATGGCAACTGAATGTCACTTTCATAATCAGCAATTAAAGGGGGTTTATACAAACGTAAATTTTCCACATTCACAACGGAATACATTTGCATATATGAAGGAAAATATAGTTAAAAAGAATTATTTCCAACTTGTTTAAGGATCTTGAATGGACCATAACGAATAGGCTTCAACTTTTTACCTTCTCCTTGCATTCTTTCCTTACTAATATGCAGCCATACCTCATCTCCTTCTTGAAACTTATGATCAACTCTATGTTTATCATGCCTCTCCTTGTACTTGCCTTGAACTTTTTCAAGCTGTTCTTGAACGTGCTGATGTATGAGGTGAATTATTTCAATGAAAATGCGAGCTTTTTCAATGTCACTATGCCCATCAATGGCCACATCCTTCTCAAGAATTAAATCTAAAGGTGACTTAGGCAAATACCCAAAGCAAGCTTCAAGAGGTGAAGTATTTGTAGAAGAGTGCTTGGCCTAGTTGTAAGCATGTTGAATGTAATGCAAGTGCTCATCCAAAAGCTTGGGATGCTTGCTGCAATAAACTCTCAAAAGATGTACAATGGTTCTGTTCACTACCTCTGTTTGGCCATCTGTTTCTGGATGGAAAGCAGTACTCTTCTTCAACTTGGTGTCCATCATCTTCCATAGATTGGACCAAAAATTCCCAAAAAATCTAGAATCCCTGTCACTAACAATAGAAGTAGGAAAGCCATAATGAACCCATACATGTTGAAAATATAAATCAGTAGTTTGTTCAGCAGTTATAGATTTCTTACATGGCATAAGAATACACATCTTGCTGAATCTATCAACTACTACATAAAGATAATCATGATGCTTTCTAGATAATGGTAGACCTCCAACAAAATCCATAGAAACACTTTCCCATGGTATAGAAGGTACCGACAATGACGTATATAAACCAAGCTTCCTATTGCTAGGCTTGCTTTTAGCACATAATGAACAACCCCTAATGAAACGTGAAACACTATCTACCATGCAAGGCCAATAACAATACCTCTGTAAATGTGCCACCGTTTTGCTTACCCCGAAATGTCCAACAATAAGATAAGAATGAGCTTCTCTCATGATGCTTAGTCTCTCCCCCTGTGGTATACATAAGTTGCCCATATGAAATAACAAATTATTATTCAAATGATAATCATTATCCTCAACATGATTCCCTTCACTCAAGTTAGCATACACATCCTTAAAATCAACATCTGATGCATACTGTTCTATGTAGCTCTCATGTACAATAGAATCATTCTTAAGTAAAGTAGTAGCACTAATAATAGGCTTTGAAATCATATCAGAAAATTTATTGAAAATACCTTTCTTGTACCTTATTACCAAGTGAAATTTTTGTAGGAAACCCATCCATCTAAAATGTCATGACTTTTTTAATTTACTTTGCGACTGCAAGTACTGTAAAAGCTGATGGTCGGTATGAACAATTGTTTCTTTGCCCATAAAATAGTGTTTCCACTTTTTGACGCTTTGTACCAACACATAAAAATCCTTATCATATGTATGATAATTCACAACAGCACCATTAAATGTCTCAGAATGAAATGCGATAGGCTTACCATGTTGTAAGAGAACTGCACCCATGGCGTAATCACTAGCATCGGTCTGAATCTGGAATGGTTGTCTCAAGTCTGGTAATGAAAGGACTAGAGTTGAACTTATCTTCTCTTTCAAAGAATCAAAATCTTTCTGTTGCTTTTCTTCCCATTGGAAAGCACGCTTCACACTTGTCACTGCATGCATAGGAGCCGCTATGGTAGAGAAGTTAGAAATAAACTTCCTCCAATACTGAGCTGCACCCAAAAAACTTCTTACCTCTGTAATGGATTTGGGAGTAGGCCAATTCACAAGGGCTTCTACCTTAGAAGGATCAATTCTCAAAGCACCTCCTCCTACTATGTGTCCCAAATAAACCAAATAAGTCTTTCCAAATTCACACTTTGACATTTTAAGAAACAACTGATTTTTCTTCAAAATATCAATTATTTTCTTAACATGCATGACATGCTCTTCTCTAGTCTTGCTGAAAGTTAAGATGTCATCTAAGTAGAAAATAATGAAATCATCAATAAAATGACGTAAGACATCATCCATTACCTGCATGAAAGTTGCAGGTGCATTGCATAAACCAAACGGCATAACAAGCCACTCAAAGAGTCCCTGTTTGGTTTTAAATGTTGTCTTCCAAATGTCACTTTTTGCAATTCTAACTTGATGATAACCACTACGTAAGTCTAAATTAGTGAAATATTTAGCATCTTTTAGCTGATCTAACAAATCATCTATCCTTGGGAGTGGGTAACGATTCTTTACCGTTATCTTGTTCAATGCCCTGAAGTCCACACACATGCGCCAAGTTCCATCTTTCTTTGGAATCAACACTATCGATGACCCACATGGCAAAGTGCTTGGTATTATGAATCCTTTGTCCAACAAGTATTTAATTTGCCTCTTGATTTCAACATTCTCCATGATAGACATGCAGTACATGCCTATGTTAGGAAGAGGACAATCTTGATGTAACTGAATTTCATGCTGAATCTCCCTTTTAGGAGGTAAACCTGTCGGTTCCTGAAACATCTCATGATGTGCATCAACTACATCATGTAAATTTTGATTTAAGCTTGGAATCACAATTTTCAAATGACTCATGATTCACATCAACCTTGGGCTTAACCATAAGAATTACAAAACTCTTACTAGAATTCACTAGCCTTTTTACCCGTCCCGCATTTACCATCACTATATTTGCCTTCTTGCGATGTGCTTTAACAATGAAATCCTTGCCATCTTTAAAGAGATGATACTTATTTTCATGGCGATGGAAGATCTCTTTCCTGTCAAATAAGTAAGGACTTCCCAAAGCAATTCCTGATATATCAGGCGGTACTACATCAAGTTCAACTATGTCAATAAAGTGTGCAGTAATCGCGAATCCAAATATGCACTTTCTTGAGACTTGTAAGTTTGCATCCTTGCATATCCACCCAAGTGGATAAGGCTTTGGATGTGGAATGGTCTCAAGTTTAAGTTGTTTGACCAAGTCTTCTGATATGAGATTTTCTTGTGACCCACTGTCAAACAGTGTGTAAATTTCTGTATGTTTTGAGACTACCCTTACATGGAACAATTCAGTTCTTTCTTCCTCATTTGGAGTTTGTACATGACAGTTTGAAGTACTAGTGCTTGTCTTAGTTTCAGTTTCCTTTCCCTTGATACTTTTCAAACCCATGGCTGCAATTTTGGTTTCGTCACCTGAATCATCACCTAAGTCTTGTGGTGTAGTTGTAGTAGCTGCAGTTTTCTTCTTTCCTTTGTTTTTGTTAAACTGAGTTCCTTTTTTAGGATGTAATTTCCAACGGTTTTTCTCTTCATGGCCTTCTCTTGAATAGTTTTTACATATCACTTTCTCACCCTCTTGTTTGAAAGATGCATTCTTTTTGCCTTTTCCCTTAAAGGTTTTATCTTTGTTTTTCCCCTTAAAAGGCTTGTTTCTACCCTCATCAAAAGTGTTTTTTCCTCTAACCTCTAAATGCGTAGCTTGTACACAAAATTCATCTAGACTAGTAGGATTGAACATAAGGATAGTATGTCTAAGGTAGTTGTGCAAACCACCTATATATTTCAGCAAAGTATCTTGACTTTGTAAGTCTACCCCTAATAAGAGTGCTCTTCTCCTAAACTCTTAGGTGTAGTCTTGTACATTTTGTCCCTTAAGCTTTTTGAAGTTTTTCCAGTTCATGATAGCCTTTTGTAAATGAGCTAATGAATAAAATTTATTTTTAATTGCAGAAATAAATTTAGCCCATGATAAAGTGATCTTACTATGTTTTTTAATTTCATCCTTGGTCTTGGCTTCCCACCATACCAATGTTGCTCCATCCATTCTCAAAGAGGCTAACTGTATCTTGGTGTTGTCATCATGAAGGTTTTGTATCCTCAAGTAAACTTCCAACTGTCAGATCCAATTGTCAAGTTTCTCTGCATTGACTTCACCGTTAAACATAGGCAACCCAAATTTGACATCAAGCTTTAAAAATGGACTTTTACCAGTAGTTTTAGACTTGTGAGATTGATTCACCGAAGTTGAGGATAATGATGTAGAGGAAGAGGATGAAGATGGGGATGGTGGATCACCATTTCCTTCATGTCCTTTCTTTGACTTGTCATTACTTTTCTTTCCTCCTGAAGAACCCTCTCCTTCTTTCTGGTTTTTATACCCTTCTCCAACAAGCCTATCATTCCCTTCTTGGTATAGTATCCTCACCATCTCCATCATATCCAAGGAAGCCTTTCGGAACACCTGTTCCTCTTCTTTGGGATCCATATCTTCAGAGGCTTCTCCCTCTCTTGAAGACCTGCTTGAAGCTGCTTCTATGGCTCTTGGAGGCGGCTCTCTCACCCTTCTTGTTTGTGGATTTATTTTTACACTAACCAAATGTCCTTCACCTCTCTTGAGTTTAAGACTAGTAAGAATCAAAACTTGCAAACAATCAATTATATCTTTGCACAAAAAAAATGTTGAGTAAAAATCTAGCTCCTAAGGCTCAAATCCTTAGCTCTGATACCATCTGATCTAAAAATGAAACTATTTGTATCTGTTGTTCAAAGTATTCATTTCCATTTAATTAAGTGTGCAAAGTGTTTGTCATGTCTTGCAAATTAAACAAAGTGTTTTCGGTAACTATTTTTTTGAGTTTATGTGTGAGGGAATGTTAATTAAAATTACTATTTAACATCTTGAATCAGAAATACACAGCAGAATAACTTCACCATAACAACACAACAACATGATGAGGCAATTCACCCCTCCTAGGCTACATTTGTTGGGTCCAAGGCTCCCAATGGGCATGTCCTTGCTATATTATGATGCTCAAATTGGTTTTACAAAGATAAAGAAGCCTAAATAGGCTAAAAAAGCTGTGAAAATGAATTCATAAGACATAAATAAGCCAACTATGGCTTTTATTTCACCTCAAATAGTGAATTGTAGCCCAATGCAGTTCCATTTCACTCATGGCCCTGATGGCTCTCCAAGCTTCCTTGAAGAAAAAATGGCCCGGATGTCTCTCCAAGCTTCCTTGAAGAAACAATGGCTGAAAAAAACCTATGTTGGCTCTACAACCTATTCCAATGGATCGAGAATGCTCAAAATACTCAAAATTGACTAAAATTTTCTCTAATTTGGTCGAATATGGTGAAAGTTATGATCCAAATAGTATTTTTTCCAGTGGCACTAGAAATCCTCCACTAAAATTGGCTAACTCCAGTTAGCTCCACCAGAAAGGCGGAATCTCCAAAAATATCGAAACTGCGCACTAAATAAGGCGGAGACATTTAGTTTAACTGTCAATTTGATGGGTGTGTTCACATGCGAATTTCCCGGACTGTTAATCTTGCTGGCAGATAAGGCTAAAGTTGTGTCCTTGGACACCACCTGCAGGTCATGTGGTTGGGGGCTAGCACCTGAGTGTTTAACCCAGATATTTCTGCCGATGAATTGGCTTAAGCCACAGTCATAGTGCGTAGACATATGGTATTCCGCCTTAAGCCCTGAGGGCTAAGACCTGTTTTCTCCACCCGTTCAAACGTTTAACAACTCGCCCGAGTGACCCATTTGTGTTCGCGTCGGGTTGACCTCCGCTTGACTGGACCCGAATGTGTTCACTGTTGCCCGATGTTTGAAATCGTTCACCATTTCTGACCCAAATGCGTTCAGGGTGACCCGACTTTGTTCAAGTCAGGTTGGGTTTGCCCACCAAAACAATTATTTAAATAGACTTTGAACCTTTGGCCTGGGGCCACGTGGTAGCCTCTGGGCAGGCCACCTGGCACCCTCTGATAGGCCACCCTAAAACCATATAAAAATTCAATTTTTTTCCATTAAAATTTTCTGAAGATGACAACTTTTTGAGTTCAAATGTCTTGTTTTGAAGGTTATTGGGTGTTTTAAAACTTCAATATCTTCCTCATACGACATCGGATTTGGGTCTCGTTCATGGTGCCAGAATCACAGCAACGAGGCCTATCCAGTCGTTCAGTTTGCAACCAATTTTGAGCAGTTCCAATTTTGAGCATTTTTTTCCTGTTGGACATGATCACCTGATCACAGGGTGGTGACGGGGCGGTGACAAAATAGAGGGATAATACATTCACGCTCACTTGTTGATGTATTATGGGGGAATACTTCAGTACGAAGGAAACTCGATGGACTCCCCTCGTAAAGCATCTCGATCGTTGATCTGTTGTTAGCGTAGATCTCTGAAAACCTTTACGGAGGCACTAGGTGGGATAACCGTCGGACATGTAATTTCATCGAGTTTGCACCATCGGTTGGGCCCTTCACCTTTTCTCTATTGCGCCCGAAAATCCAATCGAAAATCAAACCTTGTCTCACTTTAGTGCTAGGACACACCAAAATCCATTAAAATTTAATGTTGCATTAAACTCATTCAGTGTTGCTTATCCACCATTAGGAATTAATCAAAACCCTAAATTTAAACTTAACTCTGATTTTTTAACCGAGGAAAAATTCAACCACCTCCTACAATTTTGGACCTTAGGAAACCCTATAAACCCTAGGGTATTTACACATATGAACATTAGAATACAAATTACAAACTTTAAAATTATCTTGAATGTGTTTATCAATAGGTCAAAGATCCATCTTTATATAGTCTTTCCAAGGGGCTCCATTATCCCTCTCTAGGGCGAATTTTCCTTGACTAGCCAACTTGGCCTTGGGAGCCTTCTAGATATTTCTAAATTCAAAATAATTTTTCTTTCCTTGATAAAAAATTTTGAAAGGGTATTTTACAATATGGAAATGACTCATGACTCATTACAAACCATAGGAGCATTCAATGGATGATTTACCTAATGACAAAGTGACTTGAGCATGAAACCTATGCTTTACAAAAATAATTTTCTTTCTTATTTTGATAGATACATAATAATTACACCATGAAATGAGTCAAATGACAATTACGAAGACAGAAAGTAGTTGCATTCTTCAACATATTGAAGTATGTGGGCAATTTTTTGTAATGGAAGATTAAATGCTATCATATTACATTCACTTCTCAAGTTACCGAGTGATTTCATTGATTAGGATGAATAGGTTCTCAAGTTTTTAAATATTACTTGAATATTTTAAATGCAAATAACTTCCTTGTAACTCGCTTGTATTGTTCTTATGCTTTCGTTAAGATGTTTCTCAAAATATGTTATGACACACGGTAGTAGTTTCTCTCATTTGATGCAGTGTTATAGGATTCTCAACCAAATAGGTATTTGTCAGATCTATCTTAGTTGAGTGGCATAAATTTAGGTAGAATAGAAGAAATTGACCGAAGATCTACTACGTCGTCTAGCAGGTGAAGATCAACTATAGGTGAAAATATTAGAAGAAAATTCCATAGATGTAGGGAAATGTCTCTTGCTAAAGGGGGGTCATGTTCTTATGATAATCAAAGCATATATGACATCAAGGAGCCCTTGAGGTAAAAACATCAAGTGAAACAATTGGCACCCAAGGATCTTCTTGAAATAAACATTGATTTTTTTGTCAATGAAAGGATATATTTCATTACCCCATCGTCATTACATGGTTAGGGGATATTTTCCATGGATGGCATAAAGGTATGTTAGGGAGAATTAATTGAATTGATGGATTATGTCATACCCTATTACAACTACAATGATTGGGTACGACTAGTCCAATATACCAAAAGTATGTGAAGATATGGAGTGGCTGCAAATTATATACAACTAAAATACAATGATGAAAATAAAGGCGCAACTACGTATATTTATGGAAGGCAAAAAGCGACAGGGAATATTGTAGGGTTTATAAATAGTACATGTCTCGTCTCCACGAATAAGAAACCCAATTGCATATTCGAGAGACGTGAAGGAAATTGTGCATTCATATGTGCCATTAAATCAATAGCTACAAGGGAATATTTTCTCATTGATTAAAATTTGAGTAGAATAAATACAAATATTGATATTATGGGGGTGATATGTTTTCAATTTTACCCAACTTGTAAGAAATGTCTATTTTATGTTATGATTTTCATTTACTACAATATATTGTTAGATATATTGTAAGTTGAGGAAACATTTTAATATGTCATGGTTAAAATATTATGTCAGGTTGATCAAGGTCAAAGGGCCCTAACCTCACAGTAGGTAAACATCAATGTAGTTGTACGTAAATAATATAACCACGAGATATATATACAAGTAGAATTTTATCCATTATAGATTAAGTAAAATTTATAATTTTAGGTATCACATAACTAAATGAAAGATTCACTATGCATATGACCAATTTGAGAAAATGCATTACTTCATCCTTTTCAAAGTAGTGTTTCTATACAATATACAAAATATATATTGATCCTATCATAGTTCCTCTTGAAAAAGCCTTCCAAGATGATGAAGTTTTTATGAATTTATAACCTTTTATTTTGGCCATGATATAACGTGAAGTTTCTATATAAAATTATACATATGTCAATAGTGGTTTTCTTATTAATATAATGATGATTAATTACAAATTATACCTATTTCATAAACAGGGTGATAAGGGGAAGGCACCAGCCTTAGAGTAGTCCACAGATGCTCATGAGGAAGAGGTTATTGATGAAGCAATTTTTAGGTCCATCTATCCAATCCAAGTAATAAAAAAGCTTAAAATCAAAGCAAACTAGGAACTTAATTATTTAGTTCTGATTGAGCCTCAGACATATGATATATAAGGTGAAATGAAAACCTTGATACAACAAGTGTGTTGGTATGGGGTGAGAAACTCATTTAATTATCCCATTTATTTTTTTATGATTTATTTATCTCATCCTTTATTAAAAAAAAAACTTTTTATTTTATAAGAGTTTTTGGCGGAGTGCGATCCTCATGCTACGACTATGGGGGTCATTATTGGTAGCAACTTAGATGCTCCACTTGTGAGTGAGTCATTGGTCATTGAGACCAGTACAACCGCTCAACCACCCATAGTAGGATATGCACCCCCTCAACAATGTACGTCAGGATCTACACATGATGTTGTGGATTCAAAGCATGATCCGATTGCACAATTTGATGGGATCTTTCTTAGATATTCCCATGTTTCTAGAATTATATCACTACCAATCACGTTTTGGGTAGATGATGACAATGTCCCCATGAAAATAGAGAAACTTCCATGCATTTAATAAGTGTTTTAAATATATAGTACAACCCAAAAGGAAATTTACATATAGTCTGTGATTATTTTAAACTACTGATAATATATTTTTATAGGAAATGATGTATTTTATAGGAATTTTTATGAAATAACATTGGAAATATTTGAGCCGGCCATTCACATAAACTAGAAATCCCAAAGTTACAAGTTAAAATATGAAATTATTAATAGTATGGTTCACCTATTCGGTGAGGGTACATTCAACAAATCTCGAGTTACCTCAAAGACAGACCTACATTTAAAATAATTTTGGGACCAATATAGGTCTCAATTGGAAAGGGCCATGTCGCATGAGCACCCTCCATCGGTTCTAGAGATGGAGTGGAGAGCACTCATGGCACATTGCACACGATAAGGCACTTTGAAAAGCAAGGAAGACTCCACCCAGAACATGAAGGTATGAGGCATTTTTCATAATGTAATTATGATTCTTTAACATCATTGTGAAATCTATTTAATTTTTTCAATGTTTTAAATATAGGCCCCCAGATACTTCCAAAGACACAATGGATAGAATAGACAAACATGGGAAACATCATCTTGGCCCGGGTGGTTACTCGAAACTGGCCACAAAAATTGTAAGTATATTAAAAAATAATTTGCATCCAAATTATAAATTGTTAACAAATTTAATTTAATATCACAAAAGAATAAAAATTCATGTTCTAATGAAAAATTGCAAGGGTTACAATTCAAAGTGGCTCCCATGGAGGAAGGCATGAATCTTTCTTTCAAGTGCGATTATTAATTTGTGGTTAAACAGAGGACAAGCTTGGCATCTTCACAGTCTTCCACCACCCAACCTTACACTCAGGAAAATAAAATCAATGAATAACATTTGTAAAGCATTACTTGTAAAATCAATTGGTTATTTATTTTTCCATAAATTAATGTGCTTGATTGTAAAAAGCAGGCAAGAAATGTAGATACAACCCATGAAGCTATTGAAGATGGAGTGCTTAGCCTTGAGATTGATGCTCAGCTTGGTATTGGAGGTATTTCATTTGTTATAAAAAAAATTGTAGTATGGAATATATTTAAAAATATTTAAATGCAAATGGTGTATTAATTATAGCCTTTCTTGTTTCTACACCAGAGCATGTACAGGATGCGGCTAGAGAAGAGGAGGAACATATGGCCACATCTGAAAATATTCTGCTTCCCTCCACTACCGAAGCAGTGAAAGAAAACCATACTACTATTGTTATTAATAAAACATATGTAATAATAATAACTATAAATATGAATTTAACATTTTTTTTTATTGTAGTTGATGCTCGACCCCACTTGCAGCAACATATTCATAGGAATAGATCTACAGCAAGACATATTACAATAGAGACCAGAACAACTGAAGGGAGCCAAGATCAAGACATCCTTACTAATTACATATTTTAAAAAAAAACTGATAAAAAATGACTGCACTTGTTTATTTAGAGCCCATTTTTTTTAGTGCCACATTTTTTATTGGGAGGTTGAATGCATCATGGCATGCGGACATGTAACTTTATACTATATTAATAAAAAATTTGGATTTTTTTGTTGCAAAAAATTAGAAAGATTTTGTTTCATATTATATAAACATATTTTTTTTCTTAAAATTTATTTAGATAAAATATTTTTTGGATGTATGAGTGAAGGAATGAATGATGACACCCTTAAAGGCATCATATATTTGTGATATTTATTCATCCAACTCTAGTTTGATGTTATGATTAAATTATAATGCAAACAATTGTCTATAGAGGCTCAACCAAAACCCATGTAAATTGAACAAGGGGAAAAATCTAGAAGATGCATTCTAATATTTTGTCTCATAAACTTTGTGGATTTTAATCATCTTGGTATACATAAATTCATTTTGAAATATGTACAACCCTTATGACTACTAGCCAAACCAAGGAATATTTCATAGGTTATAACACTAATTTCCATAATATTTGTAATTAGAGCTACCATGCATTAAACTTGTTTCTAATGTACCAACATTTGCTAACTCAGCCACCCATTTTAGTCTTGGGGATGAGATACTTATAAAGCTTTTCCTAGTGAAGGATTTGATCGTAAATCCAAATATGAGTTTGTGGACTAATGGATTATTATAGTACAATATACATGACCTTTAGGATTTTACATAAACAATATTGTGTTACAATACTTCTAATGTTCTTTTCAATAAAAGAGTCGATGCCGTCCTTTCCTTCAATAATAATTTTATTCTCTTCTCCCTAAACTACCCCTTAGTTGTGACACCTCAATCAACCTTCCAAACGAATAGTTAATGGTTTACTCCTATATGTTCAAGTGATTAAATTTTTCAGCTTCATGTGTCCCTTTCAATTATATAATGGTTTCAACTCATGTGTTAATTAACTCAACTATCCATTTGAAAATATAATGATCAACAAAAGGCAAGTTCTCATTGAAATATACCATTGACTCACTTAGTACTACTAACTAGGCCTCATAATCTAGAACTAATCCATGTCAATTTGATTAAGAAACATATTATAATCCATTGTCCAGTCACCTCATGATGGCTTCCAACCAATGGTTTCCAGCCAAATGATTCCCAATCAAATTGAGCTAACTCATTAAATTGGATTTTTTATTGATCTAAAATTTTTAATCAAAATCAAATATTTGAATGTTTATAGTTGAGGATGGTGGAATAAAATTACAAATTACAATTATTTGATAAACAAGGTGATAAGGGGAAGGCACCGTCCTTATAGCAGCCCACAGATGTTGTTGATGAAGTGCTTAATTATCTTGATTGGTTTGATGATGATGATGTGTACATGTCTCCTAGACCAATACTAACATTAAATAATATTGTGGTTATAAAAAACGAATAACTTTCTTGTTTGATTCACATTAGGAATAGAAGTCCCAATATTAAAGATAGCATCAACATGTTCAACCAACATCTTCGGAGATATCAGATAATAACCATATTTTAAAGTGAGTTTCTTTTATGTCATAAGTTCAATTATGAATGATTGTTTTTTAAATTTTACATTGTCTAATCAGAAAACCATTTTCTTTCTAATATAATGTTTTTTGGTAGAGATCAATTTTTTTAGTAGATATCAAACCACAACATACAGACAACACAAGGCAGTCAAAAGAGTATCACAGGGAAACCATTCCAGTAGTGTTTACTAGTGCACAAGGTAAAGAAAACTCTAATGTTCTTTTTATTAATGAATAATAACAAAAATTATCAATTATTTATTTATTTCTTGCAACAGTTGATGATCCACCCCTCTTGTAGCAGCCTTGAAAACATCATGAGCACACAACCAGGCCATCAAAAATAAATAAAAATAAATTATTTTACTATTAATATCACTAAAAACATCACATACCATATTTGAAAACATATTTTTTATGATAAAGTTTTTTGAGATGAAGTATTTTGTGTCTATGATTAATGAATGAATGTTATATGTTAATGCTTTACGTGCATGGAATTTCGATGTCTTGATGCATAGGTGTAGAGTATGGTTTTTGGAATTTTGTCAACACGACTTAAGCTTAGAATGAGGTCATCAATACCATCGATATTGGATATTTTTTATGCATAGGTGTATCTTCTTTCAATAGTGCTTTCATCTCTCTTTGAAAATGTGACAATCGAAAACCTTTTAGGGCTTCCAAAAGAAACTCATGCACATGCCTTTCAACTTGAGACTCTGATCACTCAAAAATTGTCTAGAATGAAGGCTTGATAGACGAATTTTTAAGACTTTAGATCTTGTAGATTTACCTCATACCTTCGCTTACTTTGTCAAGATGCTCGTCATCATTATTATTTTATGTTCATCATCAAGACAATGTCAATAAAAAGGGTCACAATGTAAACAAGAAAACAAGAAATAGGCTCCAGGCCAGGTCAAAAACCCTCCATAGGGGAAAAACCCAAAAGCTTCTCTTATTATATAATTTCAAGGAATACTTCCAAGATCTTTGATAAAGATAACTCATCAAGTGATAGGCCAGCCACCCAAACAACAGTGCTTCTCTCCATAACTCTATATGTTGCTCTTATCTAGCTCAAAATCTGAACAAAGATAACCTTCTTCCCATACATGCGAGCTTTCCAAACAAAGAATTGATTCCAAGCCAAACAAATAGACCTTCTTGCATTCCTTGTTTTCCTTCACCTCTTTCTCGCTCTCAATTTTCCTTAGAATTCTTGAAGAGACCGAATTACATGTGTGACTCAATGAGGTCCAATACCTCTCCTTTATATAGTATTTTGGTGGGGTTCAAGTGCCTCTTGTGGTGCTGACTTGATGGGGACGCTGACCACACTTAGGGAAAACAATTTTCCCTTAAGAGCACTAAGTTATGCAGGATCAACAAAGAACTAGAATAAAACAAGCAATAGAATATGTTTTAGTATATATTTTTTTCTCACCTACTGTACTTTTCATCCTTTGACAAGGGAATTTAGTTTCGAATTACTCAACCCCCTTCTAGAGGTAACTAACATAGTGACTCAAACTTCACTATGATTTAATAGAATTTCAATAGTATTTCTATATCATGATATTTCCCCATCCAAAACCAATCCCATAGAGGTCTCATCTATATGCAAAATATATAAGTCTAACAATCTAACCCCTCACAAAAAAAATTATATTTTCTAATTTCCTAAAATTATTCATTATTAACCACCTATGTGGAAGCCTTTCCTTTTTTTCAATATAATTTTTAATTACCAATCTAAATAATAATATTAATTTTCACTCCAAAAGTGGGTAATTTTTAAGTGAATTAATATCAACAAGTCTAGTTACATTTACATTTTTACTAGTTTAAGTAGAATTTGGAAGGATTAGTGTTAGGGCGTAAATATTACACACCACTAATACATGTCCTATATCATAACTATGAAATAAGGATTCCATCCTCTTACTCCCATTATTGCCAAGGTGGAGGTATTAAACTCATATATTTTACAAAGTGGGACAATTTCACTTTTTGTCTCATTACATTACTTTTCAAAGTTGTCATTGTCAATGTCAGTGTCAAACGAGTTAAGTTAAAGAAATAAACTCATCATAGTACTTTTCATGGTAAGGCATCAATGTTAGGTCTATCAATTCATATTTGAATAACTCAATATTCTATATTACAACATATTCCAAAGGTGTTTTTGTTTCATGCACTATGGTTGTCACATTAACACAAGACCATGTCAATGTACCACTATCCAATATGTTGTCATGTGTGCATATCTATACTCATAAGCTACTTTTACAACTTATAAGGTCACTATTTTAAGTTAGCAGTTGTCTTCAAGTCATTGTTTCTATGTCAATTTTAATATATCAAGGTCATTGTACAATAAGTCAAACTGTCAAGTCAGTAGTAATGCAACATTGTCATAAAGTATCAAATTAAAACATATTATCATAGTATTCTCACTATGTCAACCAAGGTGTTGTTACTAACCTTATTATATTAAAATAATGAGCACATGTATAAGACAAAATTTAGGTCTTAACAAGTTGTAGGATACAGTACGTTTGTTGAGATTAGAATACTAGTCAATAACCTGCATCAAAAAGTAGGAGTTAATGTCATGTAATTGTTTTATTAATATGTCAAGTCCTATGAGTCAAAATAACATGTCATGTCATTGTTTTCACTAGGACAATACATCACTTGTTAAATTTGTATACATCACATAAAACATAATGTTCAAAGTCAATGATTGGGTTATTTTCTTTGGTTCTTGAAGTTATTCAACTTATATAAAATGATATTGAGGCGTGAATTGTTGTCATATATTGACAACTATTGGTGAAGATTATATTTTTTTCAATGCACAAAAAGTATAAAGTTATTCATTATATTTGTTTATGCATATTTTCTAAATATGACATGTTTTCTTTGTTTTGGAAAACTTAAATGCATGGAATGGAATTTTTTTGGCTTATATTTTGGCACAAGCCTATCCACTCTACTATGGGAATATATACACAAATCTCAACACAACATAGAAACTGATCTCAAGAATCATATCGAGCCTAAAAAAGAGTCATAGACCTTAGGAGGAGATACAACTTGGAGAGAAGCTAATTTATTAGTTTATCTTGTGTTGGAAGAAGGTCGAGTCTGCTTAATAAGTAAGGATGAATTTTTGTAGTGGTTTTATGCCCTAGTTAGGGCTTTGTCTAGGCTGAGTATAGGAAGAAGAAGTCGTTGAAAGAATATCTAGCATCTGATATTTTTCTTTTTAAAAAAGAGGGTTGAGACCCTGAAAGAGGCATAATAAGCCTTAGTTTTTTTATCTTGTGGAGGACCAAAGTTCCTCAGGAAATTGTGGAGGGTTTTTTTACCGTTTAGGAAAACCCTAAAAGGGGATGAATTAGCCTTAGAATTGGAACAAAGGAGTGAACATATAAAAGAATAAAGATAAGGTTCATTGGATATTAGTTGGTTTGTTATTTTAATAGAGATCAGTTGCTGAGGTGGACTGTCAATGATCACAATGGTCAATCAAAAAATACCCCAAGAACCAAAATGCCTCAAGGCTCAAAGCTGCTTGCCAATGTGTTTCTCACAAGGCTCATTGAACTGAAATTGAAGGATCAAGATGCCTCAATTATTACTCACAATGACTCAAAATTCTTTTGAACTCTTCAAGCTGGTTGAATGCCAAATGATGGGTGTTTTCTTCAAGAGGGAGTTGTCTTATTTATGGGTTAACATTAGATATTATTAGGTGTTTTGGGGCTTTGGGTGCCCACTCACGAGTTTGACCCTAAAGATCTTAAAAAATGTGGAAAGTGGGAATGTTTTTGCGGGACCATGAATTTTTGAGTGTGTGGGTGCTCTTTGCATTTCAAGGAGTGTGTGGGCACTCTTTCATAATTTCCATTATATATTTTGCTTAACAGTTTTTGGTTGATTGTATATTTGCATTTGATTTAAAGTTGTTATTTCCTTCATGTGATTCTTATGTTGGCTTTATTTGATGATATAGTTTTGTGGGATAGAGAAGACAATTCACATGAGTATTTTTGGTGAACTGTCTAATAGATCTTACAAGCTTCCTCTCTTTCAATACCAACACATGTTATATTTGTTCATGGGTAAGATGAGAATGGTGATGAAGAGATTCTACATTATGAATTTTCCAAGCATGCCTTTATAAAGGTAACCATGATGGATTTGATTGTTTTGCTTCTTGTGATCAATGGATAAGTTAAATATATTTCTAGATGACAAATGTCAGAAACTAACTTTTTGCAGGAGCTTTGATTTTTTTGTGACAAATTTACTCATGTTTCAAGGGGATTTGCATTTGTACATTTTTATTCGATATTGAATTTCATACATTTTGTTGTACCTTTGTACACAATTCTAGGATGAGGATCTGTGCCAAAGCATCTAAGTAAGGTTTTTATTTTAATTGGATGACCAATGCTTTCAAATTTTAAATAAACGTAAATCCTAAGTATTTCTGAGAAAATAGAAAGGTTATGATTCTTCATTCCTAACATAATTAATCTTTAAATTTATTTGAAAATAATAAATTAATAAGGTGTATAACTTATTAAAAATTAATATTGAACATTTAATTTATCATATACAATAGATGCATGTAGAAAAATTCCATAGCCAAACATAATACATTCAAGAGATGACAGAAGGCAACAATTAAAATATCTACAGGAATTAACCAAGAAAAAATGTTCAGTTAATTAATATCTTTTAATGATTATAACTTTGTGAGGGGCTTTCAGAGAGATTGACATTCAATCTAATATTACCCAAAACTCCTATGTTACCTTGAATATGTGCAGAAAAATAAAAATGGAAACATAAATGAATAACTAGAAGAACTCATAGAGATACACAAGTTGCTCAGAATGAATCCAAGATCCTTCTATTATCTTCAAAAATAGCTTAGAAAATTACATTCACATAATTGGTTCATCACAAGGGTTCAACCCTGGTTTCTTCGATCTACCAAATACTTATAGATCGAAATTATAAAAAAAAAATTAAGTCTAAGCCAAATTTTATTACAAAATTAGATAATATTTGAAATTGTTTCTTATTTACAAAAATATAACTGGAAAATAGTTATTCTTAAACTCATTCAAATAATCATCACATAATTTTAGGGTGTTGTTTGATGATTTTTGTCTTTAACTAATTTTATTCTTTCTGCTCCTCTTTCTCAGCTTATTTATCTTCTTTTTCCTGTGATTGATCATTGAATTTGCGACATTATTTTCACTCGATGAGTTCAAGTAACTTATCTGTATATTTTCATCTAGGATAGAAAATGTTGTTACCCTCCTGTATGCCTCATCAAATTCTGTGTATTTTTCAAAAGTATGGCTAGTGATGAACAAATGGTTAACTTCATGTTGAATGAAAATATCATACTCTAGGCCTTCTAAAAATGCTTTCCCGCTAATTATCCCTTTAAATTTAAAAAAATTGGTTATATATATTGCTATTTGGTGAAATTTGTATTAATAGTATTCTAATGGAATCAATTGGCCAGTAGAATGTCTTAGAGCTAGAATTCCCTTTTGCTGCAGAGTATTAAATTTCCTATGAAATTTTCTAATCTTGGCTTCCAAGTTTTGACACTTGCTTTCTAAATGTAACATCAAATTCTTATTTTTCAAAAATCTTCTTACTTCTAGGATAGTATCAGTTCTGTCATAAATTCCAAGTTCTTAAATTCTTATTTAGTTTTAGAATTCAATAATTTAATTATTTTGTGTGCTTCTCCAGGCAAATGCTCCAAATATTATTTGATTCCTTCGATGACTGCCTTTGATTTGTCCACTAACTCCTCCTGTTAAAAAATAATTTGAATTAATGTCCAGAGTTCAGTCATGGTGGAATTGATATCAATCCATATTTTCTCTTTTGCCTCTACCAATGGTTGTGCAATCAGTGACTCATTTTCATAATTTTCTATCATCTTGGTTAATATGAAATTATTATGAACTTTATCCACATACGTGTTGTTAGCCCTTATCTTGTCATTTTGAAGTTTCTCTAGTAAAGTTCTGAGTTTTCAATCTCAATATATTTCAATGAAAATTCTCTCATAGCTTTTGATAGTTGCTCTACTGAATGTTGGCCTATGGACTCTGTTTCTGTTGTAGACATTTTTTTGTAGAAATTGTTGGTGTTGAAGTCACTAATGTGGAATTTGATGTTGCAGTACTAAGTTGTAATTATTTTTCCTTGATTAACTTTTCCATTTCAGCTTCAATCTTTTGTATCTGTATGTTTTGTTCAACAATCATCTGGATCATGTTCGCCTTCTCCTTCTCTAATTGACTGAATTCATGGGTCTTTAGATGTTTATTTGTTGGAAGATTTAATTGTTTTCTTAATGCTTGAATATAAACATTTCTACTCTTGATGATTCCTTAGTTTCCTTGATGTTTTCAGGATCAAATCCTAACTTTATAACTAAATATCCAAGTCCTTTGATTTTGGTGTCCTTTGCTAAAGAAGAAATCTTCTCTAATTTTAATTGAGAATGAATGGTGAGTCTGTAATTTGGAAGCTTTCATAGCAGAACGGGTAAAATATTAATATATCATTTCCCCTACTTGCTTATGAAGGTCAATCTGGTCAATGGGATGAATTTTATGTGGCAAATGAAAACACAGAAGTTTTGTAATCTTCAGAAAAATTAGGCATGGGGAGCTTTGGTACCAAAAATGCTAATTGGAACTGGTTATTTTCACTGTTAAGGGTCGAAAGTAATATGGTTTGAGTTGAGGAATATTTCTTCCAAAACTATGTATAAGTTGAAGTCTTTAGGGCCTCATTTTTCTTATTCATTTCTAAGAACTTGGAAAAAATACTTTGTTGTTTTGGAGAAGAAGGGGAATAAACAGATTCTAATGTGTCTTCAGAAATATGTTGTAATGAAAAAGGTGACTATGTTGATATTACCATTGTAGTAATTTCTTCAGAAGTTTTGGCTTCTGAAGATTCTTCTTCAGCGGGTATAGATTTTCTCCTTTTGAATACTCTGAATGTTGATTTCAACAACTTTGACCCTGCTGGTGATATGCTTTCCCTTGGTCTCTTCAGTTATTTCTTTGTCATCTTCGGGTTTCTAGTGTTGTTTGACTGGAAACTGACTCTTCAATTTCCTGCAATGTATTCTCTATCCATTCTTCCTTGTTGGAAAACTACTCAATTTCAAGTTTTGCCACATCTATATATGGTGCAGATTTCTGAGAAATTCTCATTGAGGAGATTACTCCTAATGGATCATATGACCAAGTAAAACTTAATTTAAACTTCATTCGGCTCAATAATTCATTGAATTCTTTCTTTGCAGCTCCGGTATTGACTATAAATGGACCAACCTACACTTTAACTTTAAACTGAGCCTTTTGTTTTCTGGAAACAAAATGAACTGTATCCATATTTAGCATTTGTCTGATGTATTCCAATGCAAAAATCATCATGGGGAGAAAAACTGGCAATTTGTATGGTTGAAGTTCACAGCCATAAATTCTAAGTTCAGTGAAATCCTGGTATCAATACCATTCTCCAACTTTTGTCTATTCACTTAGATGTTTCTCCTGATCTAATTATGGGGATTGCATCATTGTTTAGAAAACAAGTAGTTATATAGAAGAATTGATTTACAAAATCATTGAAGGAAAAATATTCAAAGGTTTTCCTCAACAAGGATGTCCAATGAATTAATAACATAGGTTTACCTTCAACATCCAACTTTTTAAGGGAAAGTTGAATCCTTCAGATTGACAATATAAAAATAGGTAAACCAAAATTAACTAGTGTTTAAATGATTCTTCTGTGTTGAAATTTAAAAATTGGTCATGAATTGTATCATAAATAAATTTACTATAGTTGAACATAATTAATGGTTTTTTTACCAAAAGAAAATACTGATAGAAATCCCAAGACAACTTCATCAACCCATTGGTCATTAGGATATCCTAATAGACAAGACACTAAGGAAATAAATTTTCTCGAAATCTCATGAAATATTATAGAGGGATAAGGAGGGTTAGTTCTGGGTAATTTTGAATTTTCTGGTAAAAATGATTCAAATATATTGGATCTATGTGATAAAGTAAGTTTTTGGTATATTTTCATTAAAGCATCAGAAGAAAAAGGGTATAAGGAAGCTTGAGGATTTAGTTGTAGGGCTTGGCTAATTGACTCTGTCGTAATATGAAAAAGGGTTTCATTATTTTGAGCAATTACAACTCTTTGACTAGGAAGGTATCGGGCTCCACACTAGGCTGCAAAGTCTAGGAAATTGTGAGTTTGAAGGGAGCAAAACTGGGGGAGTAGGGATTCCCAAATAATGAACTCATCACTAGCGCCTTCTAACTTTTGATATGACCACTTGTGAAGTTTTCAGAGATCGAACTCCCAATTGGTCTCTACAATCATCAATTGGGTATCAACCAATGGTAATTCATATAAATTGATAACAGAGGGCAACAAAGAACTATCTACAGGGATTTTTGTTTTTCTTTTATGGGGAGCCATTAGGAAAAAAAATTCTGAGAAAATGAAACGTAGTTATCTGGAAATGTGGAGGTTGAAGGTATTTTTTTTCATGAATTGTTGTTGGCAACGATATTCCGTAGAATTGGAAAAATAGAAATTGGAAATGGATAGCAGCATTTATGAAGAAAAAATAATGGTTTATTTGGTGTTTGACCATTATTACCGTGGGGGTGTTAAATGCAGATAGATGTTGGCAGGAATTTTAAAATACATAACGGTCATGTGCCAAATATAGTGGGATTAATAGCGTTGGTGAAATATATCAGGAGTTTTGGCGGGTGACAAAATGGGGAAATGTTTGGATGGCGGGAAGTAGAGATGGTGAAAGAGAAATTTGCAAAGGGAGGGGGGGGGTGCGTGTATCATGGTAAGTGGTATATGGTAGAGGGGGTGGGAGGGCGCACTTTTCGTTGGGTTTCCACGTAACAAAAGCTATATTTGGTGAACCTGCTTTGTGGATCCCTCCACCCTCCATTAACCTTCGAGGGTGTCAGGGGTCCTACTATTGGGCATGAACCTTTGATCAGGGAAGACTTGACCATCATCGTCGATTGTTGCACCTTTTTTAATACTGACAAGTGATGATCAAGTCAAACAACATTATTATATTAAATACAAACAATTAAACTATGATGGGCGGAATTTAATCGTGCGCACCTTTTGGATTTTATTTTTATTTATTTATTTAATCTATTTATTTATTTTTCCTTTTTTTATTTTTTTTATTTTTCTTTCTTTCTTTTTTTGCAATTCTTATTTTTCTCTATTTTTTTCCTTTTAACATAGAAGGGAAAAAACTAGAAAATAATAATAGGGTAAAAATAAGTTACAACATCGGCTCCATCTGGGGACTTCTTCCCCCTGTGGGATGCAGAGAACTTGCAGATCCATGTGCCTTCTCCTAGGGCTATGGAGTCTTTGTCATAAAAATCACACTTGCTGTTGAAATAAAAAAGAAACTGGAAATGTATAATGATGATGATTGCGGACATTTAGTATGAATATAATGCTTGAGGTATTTCCCATTGACTGGAAATGAGGAATATTATCCTTCTAGATTCTATAAAATGAATGTATTCTTACCCATCACTTCTACAATGCTGAAAGGTCCCAACCATAAATTATAAAACTTTTTATGCTTGCATTTTTCCTCTCTTCTGGCATCCCATCTCAGCACTAGATCTCCTTGTTTGAAATATCTTTCTCTAGCCTTCCTATCAAAAAAACTCTTCATTTTATCTTGATACTATTGAATTTTATGTTGAAATTCATCTCTGTCCTAATTTAGCTCAATGATCCAATTGATTCTCCCTGAAAAATCATCAGCTTCTTCATATGACTTGCAAAAACTTCATAGCTGGAAATGCTAACTATGTTGGGAAAATTGCTTCAATCCCATATACAAGTTGAAAAGGATATTGATTGGTAGATATTTTAGGGGAAACTTTATTTTCCCACACTGTATATTTGAGATTATTATCCCAACTCCTTTTGTGATCTACCAATACTTTCTTAGTAACTTTAATCATATTTTTATTCAATGATTCTATTAACCCATTACCCTATGGATAATAAGGTTTAGAATGATGTAATTTAATTTGATATTTATGATATAATTGTATCATTTTAATACTACTGAAAGCTTGATAATTATCTGTAATAGTTTTTCTTGGGCAACTAAATCTGAACAAAGTGTTTTCTTCAATGAATTTTATCACTATCGTATCATTGCATTCTTAACAATAATTTCCTCTACCCTCTTGGTAAAATAATAAGTGGATGTTAATATCCATCTATGTTGATTTCTAGAAGCTGGAACTATTTCTCCTATGAAATATAATCTCCATTGTAAAAAAGGAGCTTCAACTGAAACTGGAACAAGGGGAAGTGTTGCTGGCCTCTGTTTTCCAGCGAACATCTGACATGGGATACAACTTATCACCTTTGCTCCAACATGTGCAAACAATTTGGGCCAATAGAAACCTATTCTCAAAAATTTATATGAAGTTTCCTTCCAAGCATAATGTCCTCCACATATACCTTCATGAAACTGCTCAACTACTACAATTTCATTCTCATTCAAACATAATAAGAGGGTGTTCAAAGGATCCTTCCAATACAAAATTTCCTTTATAATACAATCCTTCATGGCCTTAAGTCTGAGAGATTTGCATTGATTATTTATGAATTCAAGAGGATACTCAAAATCACGAAGAAAATGCACAATGTCTTTATACCAATCTAAAGTAAAAATTTATCATCAATATGTAAAGGGAGAGGAACAAGATTTTCATTGGAAGGAGGTTCTTGTGGATTATTCTCGGCTGACATTTGAGAAGGTTCTTGTGGATTCTTCCTACCTGAAATTTGTATGATAGTGTTGATACCAAGTATTTTACAATTTGATTAATCCAGAAGTTTAGCTAAACCTTGTCCTTCCACCAACTTAGTCACGGTTTGATATCTAGATCAAACTCAAGTATATTAGCAATCCATATTCCCCTCTTTCCATCTGTATTAGTTTGAGTTAAAAATTTTTTTACTGCATTGTTGGGGGCATAATAAATTTTAGGATAATGAAATACATATATCCTAAATTATTTCAAAGCTTGCACCAAGGCATAAGCTTGTTTCTCTATGATGTCATATGTTAGTTCAACATCCCTCATAACCTTACTAAAAAAGGTAATTGGTTGCTCATATTGATAATTATTTCTTTGTAACAAAACAATTGATAAGGTAGCATCTGAGGCAAAGGAGAATATAATAAACAATTTTGTGTAATTTGGACTAGCTAGCACTAGGGCTTCTGAAATTTCTTTTTTGATTTGTTAAAAAAATATCTAGCTTCTACTGTCCATTTAACTTCTTTATCCTTGTTGAGCATGTTAGTAATATCTTTTACAATCTTAACATAATTAGGTATATCTCTTCTTAAAAAATTTATCTTCCCTAAAAAGTCATGAATTTATTTTTTATTTCTAGGCAAACTAATTACTTGAATTGTTGAAACTCTTTTTGGATTAATAACAACTTCTTCCTTTGAAATTATATGTCCTAGTAGCTTTCCTTATTTCATTTCAAAAAGTAGCTTTTTGGGATTAAGATAAATCCCATATTTCCTGCATCTTTCGAAAACTTCCCTCAAGTGATTCAAATGTTTCTCATCAGAATCAGAAGAGACCGTTAAATCATCAAGATAAATGACAATAAATTTATTTTCTTGCCAACAAATTCAAGATCCATTGCTCTTTGAAATGTTGCTCCATAGTTGATTAAACCAAATGGCATCTTGGAATACATAAATGTGCCCCATGGAGTTGTAAATTTTGTCTTTTCTTTGTCCTCTTTACTAACCAAAATTTAGTTATATCCAAAAAAACCATCTAACATTGAAAACATATTTGAACCCGATACTCTTTGAAGTAATTGGTTCATTTTTTGTAATGGATAATTATCCTTTAAAGACAATTTGTTCATATTCCTATAGTCAACACACAGTCTTATTTCACCATTTTTCTTCCTAACATGTACTAGGTTGGTTATCCATTCAGAATATATTAAGGGCACAATTATTTTTTGCATCCGATAATTTCTTTACTTCTTTCTCTATGATTGGAAGAAATATTGGATTTATTCTTCTTCATTTTTGTTGAAATGGTTTAGCTTATGGTTTGAGAGGAATTTTATGTTTAATAATAGTTGTGTCATAGGTTTTCAATTCTTTGTGTGACCATGTAAATGCATCTCTATAATGTTTAAAAATATTGATATATTTGTCTTTGTTTTCTTGAGGCAGTGATGTTGAATTTTTTGTTGGGTATGTGTTATATTCAGCTTGTGGTATTTTGTAGATCCGATCAAGGGAACTATAATTATGTTCTAATCCAGGATTAATGGATTGGGGTTTATGAATGCTTCAGCATGTATATATATGTGTTTTAACACTAAAATTAATATAATGAAAAATCAAGTTGGTAGTCCCAGTTTCGAGATCCAGGGGAAAAATATCTGTGTATTTGTTTTATGTTTTATGCTCTTTCTATTATTTATTTTCTATCTTTAAGGAATTCATTTGAAGAATATTTATGTACAAGGTTAAAACCTACAACTTTAACTTTTTTTATTTCTTCACAAGTACCAATATTACAGTCTTGAACGTCTTCTAGTTGTGAATTTAGCATTGAATTTTTTGAGACATAATTATGATCAAAAGAAAATTCAAGGGGAATTAATCCTTTTGTAATGTAATTATTTGATAATTGAATGAGATCATGATCAACAATTTTTTGTTTTAAAATTGAATCCTGATCATCCTCATTTGATTTGAATTCATCAATGTGTTCTTCCTCAACATGTAAAGCAAAAAATCATCTATTGCTTGTAAGAAGTTTTTTAACTGCTCATCTTCTACAAAAAATTTCCAGTGTTTCATATTATCAGGAATGGAAGGTCTATACTTTACTTCAATTTGATATTGTAATTACAGAGGATCGAGAATTTTGAAATAAATAGCTTAAATTTCCAAAGTATCAGCATGGATATTTTATTCTTTCGGGATTGATGTGATATTGAAGGCTTAAAAATAATTTTCTGCACAATCCCAAACTTCATTCCTATAAGCTTTAAGCCTAGGATGTTTATTTTGACAAACATTTTTTATTTCTTTTACAATCAACTCTGAATCACCATATATTTCCAAGTTTTGAACTTTTAGACTCTTGTCTAACTGCAATCCTAAAATTAGGGCCTCATATTTTTCCACATTGTTTGTGACTCCAAAATATAATTTAAAGGATTGAGTTATAATTCTCTTATCAAGAGAAATGAGTACAATTATAGCCCCAACCCCATCTTTAGAAATTCTCCATCAAAATACATTTTCCAAATATCAGTATGTGAAATGTGAGGTGTATTGATAGTTTTTGTTAGCAATATGATGCGATATGTTGTCCTTGATGGAAACCTACTTGATGAAGTTGTCCTTGATGGAAACCTAGTTGAAAATTTGCTTTTTGATAAGCAACCTATTTGTTCAAGATGTAAAAATAATGTTTCTACAGGTCATTTTAGATGTGATAGAGAAAGGAATTCTAGTAAGTGCCATAGAAATGAATTGGGAATTATTTCTCAATTTATACGCAGTTTTTATGAAGAGAAGTCGCGTATACACGCGGGTATGAAGAAGTCTAATCGTGTATGTCTTTTGTGCTCTAAAATTAAGATACTAAGGGGAATTAACATGGTATTAGCCCACAGTATTGAGCATTGTGTCATATATTTGATTCCGTCCAAGAAAACCATCGGCAGTTGTGTGGTTTTGGCTCATAGTATTGGTAAAGGCTAAATCTATATAAGGAGGAGAAGATCATAGTGCAAATGTATGGATGTGTAAGGGTTGTCACTGAATACCTCTCTCTGAAGTATATCTACATGGGATGAACTATGTTTTATTGGTAGATCTGAATCTATGATGCACCCTTGAATACAATGATGGATCAGGATCTCTAGATCTGAAATGACTATGTACTTTCATGATCTAATTATGAGATGTCTGGATCAGTGGCCTGGCGCATGTTTGCTGAAATGAAGTAAAGAAATCTGAGTAATTTTATAGATCTGCATCTTTCTGCAATAATAAAATTTATAGATCTATATGCTAGTTCGTCACAGTGAAAGTGTGTACACACGCAGCTTTGTCTCAGCCAAAGCCCGTATGGAAGTCAGGGTTTTCTGAAGCTTGCTGAAGAGGTTATCTGTTTAATACTGTTGTATTTCTACTATCTGTGTTGGAAATATTGTCATTGATGGCAAAGGATAAGAAATGAGCAGCACCTAAACTATCACTAAGGAAAAAGAACAAAGAAGAACCAGCAATAAGATAAAAGAGACAGACAAGGAGCAGAGGAAGAAAAGGCAGTAAATTGAAGCAGAAGAGTTGTTCAAGAGGCAGAGTAGTGAAGTAGAAGAGTTGTTCAAGAGGCAGATTAGTGAGGAAATATTGTCATTTGTGTATGAGGCTATGTGTATTTCAAATTGACTTGCAAATTGGGTGAATCGATCACTGAAAGGATCGATTCTAGTGAAATATTTAATTGCCTATCTCAATTTACATATGACGAGTTGGATGCATTCTGAAACAAATCGAATTTTATGTAATCATTGGTTGAAGGAGGTTCGATTCTTTTTAAATTTCTGAGTTTATTGTGTAGTGGTGCGCCTTGTGCGAACTCTGTGAATTAATCACAGGGAATGTGTGACTTGTATGCACTAAGACATAAATTGGTTGGAGGCATTTCGAATTGAATTGATTCATAGGAAGCATAAAAAGGAGGAATCTGGTGTTCTTATGTGAACATACAGAACAATAAGATCGGGGTCGAGGTCTTACTGAAGATTGACCTGTTCGAAATGATGGAGGTTTTCGTTTAAACCTGTTCTAATTGTTGAACAAACGTACAGAGATTCCGTGCGAAACCCCTGAAATGGAATTGTTAATATTCAACACAGTGAAACAAAGAGGTGAAATATAGATATTGACTGTGCGTAGAAAGAGCGTTATGATGGTTTGGTTAAAGTATGGAATGATGTGATATAGAATTTCATTAAGAATTGTAATGCAGAGTAATGGTGCAGTGAAGACTTGGTTAGATACGGAGATGCCGTATTAAAAAATTGTGAATCAAGTAAATGAAAGCGGAGTTTTGGACGGAACCACGAGTTAAAGTGGGACCAGAACTGTGTAAACAGTAAAGGAGAAAATCGAAAACCATTTATGGTTTTCGCATAATTTCTAAACGGTAAGCGGAAACCCCAAAAAAAATGCGATAGCATTCGGCATTCAACACGTGGCAATCGACGATTTTAGATTACCATCCATTTCACAAAAAAAATTCGATTCAAAGTTTTGTTCTAAAAAAAATGCGATTTGCGTTCAATCATGATGGTGATAGATCCAAGTGCATTCGCAATCAAAGATGTGGAGATGTTAACGCAAAGGTAAGAAGCCCTGTGGGCCCGGCTATTATTTGATGTTCGGGGTTTAATATGTGTTGAGAGGTTTAGTTATATGGCAAGTGGTGAATTGAATTCATATGATTTATTCCAAAGTCAGCGGAGGAAATGTTGCATGGTCCAGAGGTAAGTTGAATGTTCTGTGGGACCCAATAGTAAAGGTGCGATGGTTTATGTTTTAAACCAAGGTCGGAGTTTCATATGAAATACAATGGAATATGAACATAGCCCAATGTGTTAATAAAAGGTGAAACCAATATACGTTAACATATATGTTAGCACTTGGGGTTGTATCAAAATTGAGCTTTGATACAAATCAAATGATATGTGTGGTCGCACCATGATATAAGACGGTAAGGTGACTCCAAAGAATGTATATAGTGTTTATTAATTAATTGATATGTGGGCCTGAAGGGATGAGTAAACATTGATCCCAGAAATTCAATATGGTTGGCGTTGGTTGTACTCCAAAGACTGAAAACTTTTAATATTTGGATACGCATTGACTAATTACGAACCACATCAACGTTGATATATATTATGTTTGGTATGTGAATGGTAAGTTGTGGGCCCCGAGGACACTTATATATAGTATCACTTGAGATTTAAATCCAAGCTTGAAGGTCTAGTGCCGAATTTATTTGAATGAGCAAGCATATCAAACTTTAATATATGTTGGTGTTTGGCCTTTAATCAAAGTCTAAGTTCATATGAAATGCTAGGACCAAAATTTGTAGGCACGCTGGTTAAACCAAAGTCAAACTATGGTAAGTTATAAGATGTGAAGGCGCATATATAATTGTGGATGAACCTGTTATATTGGCAAGTTGTGGAGACCACTAGTGTTAGTGTTAGCCGAAGATTTACGTTGATGTTTAAGCCAAATAAAATATCGATTGGGCGCTTCCATAAAATGAACTCTTGATACAGGATTTTACCATAGTGGTGGAAAAGGAAAGCTTTCGCGTTAGGAATTATGAGTTTGCCAATATGGACATATTTTGGTTGAAAAAAATTGGAGATGCATTTTTACATGCACAAGTCGAATGAAGATGTGGGTTTGTTACACTACAGCAGAAGAAAATACAAACATACAGTGAGCCAAGAACTGAAAGGGTTGAATGAGATATATCCATTGCAAATGTAAATGTAAATGTTTTAATTAATTTTATATTGTTTGTGATGCAAAGGAAAGTCTTCGTAGGCAAAGAAATACCCCACTGTAATATTGAAATGTATACATATTGTTATATTTTTTTGAATGTGATAGGAAAGAAAACGAGAAGGTGGAAGGCAAAGAGTCATACATATTCACTTCGAATTCCTTGTGGAATACAAACAGCCATGAGGTGAACTCTATAAATGATATCACATAGATATGCTTAGAAAAAGAGAGAATGGAGAAATCAGGCAGAAAGGGTAAGAAGAAGGAGGAGCAGATGGAGAAGCTGTGAAGGTTCAGAGATTATATAAGGTAGATATGAAGGCTGGTGGACAGTAGTGAAGAAGGAACATAACAGAGCTAATATCCAGGTAAATCAGCATGTGTTTTTATGAAAGAGTGAGGAAGTGGGTGCTTTAGCTAGTTGAGGTAGGAGCCTCCTGTAGGTTGTAGCCTATAGAAAATAGATGGGAGTTGGAGCTTCCTTGCAAGTTGTAGCTTGCAGAATTGAGGTTGTAGCCTCCTGTAGGTAGGAGCCTATAGAAAATCAGTGGCGAGAGGGAGTTGGAGCTTGCCTTTGCATCATAACAATAATAAGATGTGTTTTTCTCCCTTATGGGTTTCCACTTATATCTGTTGTCTATATGCATGATGATTATGTGTTGATACTCTGTATTTATTCTGCTTAATACCTACTGCTCACTTCTTAAGATTGATGTTACATTGTATATTTAGTTGATCACAAAATGAGGATGTGAATGAGTATAAAATAAATTTTAATAAGAACATGATTGCATTAAACTGATTCACCCCCCTCTCGGCTTTAAATCCAAGGGTTCAACACCTGGTATCAAAGCGGGTTCCTTCTGTATCAGTTTAACAACTGGAAGGAGATCCTAGGTCCCCAAGATGGCTAGTATAGAAGGATGCTCAACAAATAAAGCCCCTTTGTTCACTGGTACAAATTATGCCTTCTGGAAAATAAGAATGAGGACGTACATAATGTCTCTAGGAATAGAAGTTTGGGCTGTTGTGGAATAGGGATATGCCCCAAGGAGTCCAACTCATAGAAATATGCCAAACTAGATTTTGTAGCTAATGCAAAAGCCATGAATGCTCTCTTAAGTGGACTGTGTGAGGTAGAATTTATCAAAGTAATGCACAACAAGACTGCCAAAGAAATATGGGATACATTAGAAAGCATCCGTGAGGGAGAAAAAAAGGTGAAGATAGCCAAAATACAAGTCTATAGAGCTCAGTTTGAAAATATAAAAATGAATGATGATGAAGACATTTCCAGCTTCTTCTTGAGGGTTGCAGAAATTGTGAATAACATGAAATATCTAGGAGAGACCATTAAAGAATGTGTAATTTTTCAAAATATTCGAAGATCTTTACCATCCAGCTTTAAACCCAAGGTTTCTGCCATAGAAGAAACGACTGATTGGGAAAATTTGACCATGAACCAATTACTTGGAAACCTAACAACCTATGAGATGAGACTACCACAGAGGAATTCAAATGTGAGGGAGGCAGCCTTTAAGACAGAGAAGAACAAAGAAGAAAAAGAAGATATATGATCTTGCTCTAATGAAGAAGAGGCCAAATTTGTCAGAAGATTAGATAGAGGCTCTAGAAAATATAAAGGTAAACTACCATTTAAATGCTTTAACTGTGGAAGAGTTGGGCACTATGCTTCTAAGTGTCCTCATAAGAAAACAAAGAATCAGACTCAAGAAACAGAGAAAACCATATCAAAGAACTGGCAGAAAGGGAATAGATACAGGAGAAAATCATTTTATGCTCAGCAAGATAGCAGTACATCAGAAAACTTAGATGAAACCTCAAATGAAGAAGGAACCTCTGAATTTGTATTGATGTCCAAGGAAGAGCTTGAAGGATTCCTTCTAGAAGATGAGGAAGAAGGTGAAGTAGATCTTGAGGGGGAGCTAAGAAGTGCCCTGGAGGAAATAGACAGATTTAAACTAAAGTGCAAAAAATAGAAAGAAATTCTCCTCAAATATGTAAGAGAAGAACAAAATCCAGAAGACCTCATTCAATTGAAAGTAGAGCTTGAAGAAGCCAAGAAGGTAGAAGACACTCTACTTAAGCAAATTGAGGATAAAATTCAGAAGCAAGAGAAATTGGAAGAAGTAGCATTCTTGAGGAAGAAATCATAAAACACCCAAAGGAAATTGTCAATAAACACTCCTCAAATGATAAGCTCTGATAAGTTGAATAAAATATTAGATGCTCAAAGATCTCCTCTGATAAAAAATGAGATAGGCTATGAAGGAGAAACAAGTAAAGAAAAAGATAATAGGAATATCATTTTTGTAAAGGTTTTTAAGGATAATGAAGCATCTCAGAAAGTTTCTACCGAAGTAGAAGCTTGCAATGAAGTAAACAGAAACAAGAAGGAACCTCAAATGACAAAGAACGAAATAAATAAACAGTCAACTGAAAAAGACTCATATACTCCTAAATATATCAAATTTGGAAGCTATCAAAGGAGATTCTTCCCCCCTATGAAAAATGGCACTTGTTATGCCTACCACAAACTAGGACATATTGTTGCATACTGTCATAAAAGGGGAATCAATTCCAACTAGCAAAGGATGCCAAAAGTGAAAATACTACCTCAAGCAAACAAATGGAGCAGCCAACCCTTCATCAGGTACGCTAATTGTTTTTACTGTAAGGAGTTCGGCCATAAATCCAAGGAGTGCAGAACTAATGGAAAAATACTGATGTAAGAAAACTCAAGGACATGGATGAACAATGGAGAATTCACTCGTGTACATAATTCATTCAGAAACATAATCAAATGATTTGACTACCATCAAATTGGGCCCAAGTGTCACAAATGTCCTCTCAGAGAATGTGGTCCATCCTCTCAGGGAAGGTACCAAACAAAAGGATGCATGCAGTGGAAAAATAAGTTAAATAAGTGTGATCTAGCTCTAATAGCTCAAGATCATAAAAACCATTGGTATTTGGACAGTGGATGCTAAAAGCATATGAATGGAGATCGAAGCAAGTTTGTAACCTTTGATGAAAAGAAATCTAGGAATGTAACATTAGGCAATGATAAAGGAGGGAAAATCAAAGGAAAAGGCTCAGTCATTCTGGATAATGGAAGAGGAAAGGCCCAATATGTACTATTTGTGGACGGGCTGAAAGAAAATTTGCTAAGTGTCAGTCAAATGTGTGATAAAGGCTGTGAAGTCATTTTTAGAGCCCAAGATTGTGAAGTAAGATCAAGCACCACCAGAAAGTCCTTGATCAAAGGTGTTCAAACAGAAAGTAATGTCTATATAGTGAAAGAAAAGGATGAAGTATGTCGCCTAAGAAAACTTGATGAATCATGGTTATGGCATAGAATATTGGGACACCTTAACTTTGACCACATCATTAGTCTGAGCAAGAAGAATGCAGTCAGAGATATGCTAGAAATAAAGAAGCCTTCAAATACCATGTGTAAAGCCTACCAACTGGGCAAGCAGACCCGCACATCTTTCAAGACCAAAGAGAAATTATGTACAAGTAAGCCTCTTCAGCTTGTACACATGGACCTGTATGGACCTTCAAGAACCAAAACACCAAGTGGAGAATCTTATTTCATGCTGATAATAGATGATTTTTCCAAAATGGCGTGGGTAGCATTTCTCAAATATAAATCTGAAGCACTTGATAAATTCAAGATATTCAAGGCATTGGCAGAAAATCAAACAGGATGCAAGCTAAAGTGCATCAGATCAAACAGAGGAGGTGAATTCACAGACTATGATTTTGCAGACCTATGCAATAAGCATGGGATAAAACAACAATTTAAAATTGTAGGTACACCTCATCATAATGGAGTGGCAAAGAGGAAAAACAGGTTAGTACAACATATTTCCAGAGCTATGATGCAAGAAAGTAACATTCCCCAAACCTACTAGGAAGAAGAAGTACACACAGTTGTTCACATTCTCAACAAAGCTCATCTAAGACCAAATTGTGATAAGACTCCTTACGAATTATGGTATGGTAAACCAACATAAATCAAGCACTTTAGAGTCTTTGGAAGCAAGTGTTTCATAAAAAATAATGATGAAAAACTGGGGAAGTTTGATGCAAGAGCTAATGAAGGAATATTTTTAGGATATGCATTCAAGAGTAAGGGTTACAGGTGCTACAACAAAACACTACACAAAATTGTGGAAAGCATTGATCTAAGATTTGATGAAGATCTAACAAACAGAACAAGAAGTACAAAATGCAGCAATCCTCTAGTTGATCATGAAGAAGAGAACCAAGATAATGATGAACTGAGAAAGACAAAAGAAGATATTGGATTAAACTCAAAAGGTCCCTCAAGACACACTCAAAAGAATCATCCGAAAGATCAAATCATTGGGGACAAGAGTGTGGGAGTCTAGACAATTAGATCGCTTGCTGAAAAGACAGAAGAAGTATACCTAGCCATGTTATCTCAAATAGAGCCAAAGAAGTTCGAAGAAGCCAGCAAAGACAAAAACTGGTAAATGCTATGAATGAAGAACTGGCCCAAATTGAGAAGAACAATACCTGGGAATTAATTCCAAGACACACTAGGAAAAATTTCATTGGAAAAAAATGGATATTCAAGAATAAGATGAATGAACAAGGGCAGGTAATCAGAAATAAAGCCAGACTTGTATGCAAGGGATATTCACAAATTGAAGGTCTTGATTATGATGAAACCTTTATGCCTGTAGCCAAAATGGAAGCAATCAAAATGTTTTTGGCCTTTGCATGTTATCATGATTTCAAGGTATATCAAATGGATGTGAATTTTTCCTTCCTAAATGGAGATCTAGAGGAATAAGTCTACATGGAACAACCTAAAGGATTACCATTAACATATAAACATGACTATGTGTGCAGATTAAAGAAAGCCTTATATGGTCTAAAACAAGCTCCTTTTGCATGGTATTCAAGGCTGGAAAAATACTTTCAAAAACAAGGTTTTAAGAAAAGAGGAGTAGACAGCAATTTGTACATAAAGGCTAGTGAAAATGATCTCCTAATTGTAGTAGTCTATGTATATGACATCATGTTTGGCAGCAACAAAGATAAGTTAACAAAAGGATTTGCTGAAGAAATGAAATCAGAATTTGAGATGTTTATGATTGGAGAGCTCACCTTCTATTTAGCACTTCAAATTCAACAAAATAATACAGGAACATTCATCTCACAAGAAAAATACTTAAGAGAGATGTTGAAAAGGTTTCAAATGGAAGACTGCAAACCTGTGTCAACTCCCATGATCACTGGATGCAAGCTATGTGCTAATGATGGATCTACTGATATAGATCAAAGACTTTATAGATCCATGGTAGGAAGTCTGCTATACCTAACTACCTCTAGACCAGACATTTTTTTGGCAATAGGACTTGTGGCAAGATATCAAGCAACACCAAAACAAAATCACTTACTAGCAATCAAGAGAATATTCAGATATCTACAAGGAACTGCACATTATGGGCTATGGTATCCAAAAAGAAAAAGCTTCAATTTGACAGCATATACAGATGCAGATTGGGCCAGCTGCATGGATGACAGGAAAAGCACAAGTGGAGGTGCATTTTATTTGGGAAAAATTCTGATGTCATGGCTAAGCAAAAAGCAAACTTCCATCTCTCTATCTACAACATAAGCAGAATACATAGCAGCAACAGCATGTTGCACACAAGTAATGTGGATGAAAAAAACTCTCTAAGACATGAAGGTAAGCATGGATGATCCCATTTCAATCAAATGTGACAATACAAGTGCAATAAGTATATCAAAAAATCCTGTATTTCATTAAAAAATAAAGCACATCCCAATTAAGTACCATTTCCTCAGAGAACAAGTAGCACAAAAAGTAGTGAAGTTGGAATATGTACCAAAAAAAGAGAAAACAACAAACATATTCACAAAACGTCTTGCTAAAGAACCATTCGAATATCTAAGAGACAAACTAGGGGTAGTGTCTGCAGATGTTACTCTCTGACACGAAAAGAAAGCATCCTTCTAGGGGTAGATTAGTCAACAAATATTGTCACAAAAGAGCCAGAGCTAGTGAGTAGTGCATGGAACAGGTCCTCAAGATCAGAGTATTATGGACAAGATTTGGAAACCACACTAGGAAATGTGCAACCCTTTGCCATTGATGTCAAAGGGGGAGGAAAAGCAAGCAAAAGAAGAGTATTAAAGTAACACATCAATGCCAAAGCGGGAGACTTTGGCAATATTGTCATTGATGGCAAAGGATAATAAAGGACAAGACCAACTATCACTACAGCAAAAAGAAAAAAAGAAGAACAAGCACAAGATAAAGGAGTATGAAGGAGCAGAGAAAGCAAAAGAAATCGTTGCAAGAGTTGTTCAAGATAGCAAGGAGGAAATATTGTCGTCTAAAGTGAGGCTATGTGTATTTCAAATTGACTTTGCAACTTGGGTGAATCGATCAACAAGGATTGATTCCGTGAAATATTTAATTTCTTGTCTCAATTTACATATGACGGAAGTTGGCTATCTCAAAACAAATTCAATTTTCTTACGAATCACCGGTTAAAGGAGTTTGATTCTTTTTTGTTTCCGAGTTTACTGTGGTATCAGTGGTGTTTTGAGCGAACTCGGTAATTAATCACAGAATGTTGGGAATTGTATGCACTAAGACATAAATTGGTTGGAGGCATTTTGAATTGAATTGATTCATAGGAGGCATAAAAAGGAGGAATCTGGTGTTCTTATGTGAACATACAGAACAATAAGATCGAGGTCGAGGTCTTACTGAAGATTGACCTGTTTGAAATGATGGAGGTTTTTGTTTAAACCTGTTTTAATTTTTGAACAAACGTACAGAGATTCCGTGTGAAACCCCTGAAATGGAATTGTTAATATTCAACACAATGAAAAAAAGAGGTGAAATATAGAGATTGACTATGCGTAGAAAGAACGTTATGATGGTTTGGAGAAGAACCGATGGTCTGGTTAAAGTATGGAATGATGTGATATATAACTGCATTAAGAATTGTAATGCAGAGTAATGGTGCAGTGAAGGCTTGGTTAGATACAAAGATGTCGTATTAAACAATTGTGAATCGAGTAAATGAAAGCGGAGTTTTGGACGAAACCATGAGTTGAAGTGGGACCAGAACTATGTAAACAGTAAAGGCAGAAATCGAAAACCATTTATGGTTTTTTCATAATTTCTAAACGGTAAGCGGAATGTCAAAAAAAAAATGTGATAGCACCCAGGCCTTGAAACGTGTCTTTAGCGGTTTCAGAATACTGCCTATTTCGCAAAATATTTTCGGGTTAAAGCTCAGTGATGAAAAAAATGCAATTTGCATTCGATCATGATGGCAATAGATCCAAGCGCATTCGCAATCAAAGCTGTGGAGATGTTAATGCAAAGGTAAGAAGCCCTGTGGGCCCGGTTATTATTTGATGTTCGGGGTTTAATATGTGTTGAGAGGTTTAGTTATATGGCAAGTGGTAAACTGAATTCATATGATTTATTCCAAAGTCAGCGGAGGAAATGTTGTGTGGTCCAGAGGTAAGTTGAATGTGTTGTGGGACCCAATAGTAAAGGTGCGATGGTTTATGTTTTAAACCAAGGTCGGGGTTTCGTATGAAATACAATGGAATATGAACATAGTCCAATGTGTTGATAAAAGGCGAAACCAATATACGTTAACATATATGTTAGCACTTGGGGTTGTATCAAAATTGATCTTTGATACAAATCAAATGATATGTGTGGTCGCACCATGATATAAGACGGTAAGGTGACTCCAAAGAATGTATATAGTATTTATTAATTAATTGATATATGGGCCCGAAGGGATGAGTAAACATTGATCCCAAAACTTCAATATGGTTGGTGTTGGTTGTAATCCAAAGATTGAAAACTTTTAATATTTGGATACGCATTGACTACTTACGAACCACATCGACGTTGATATATATTATGTTTGGTATGTGAATGGTAAGTTGTGGGCCCCGAGGACACTTATATATAGTATCACTTGAGATTTAAATCCAAGCTTGAAGGTCTAGTGCCGATATTATTCGAATGAGCAAGCATATAAAAACTTCAATATATGCTGGTGTTTGGCCTTTAATCAAAGTCTGAGTTTGTATGAAATGCTAGGACCGAAAGTTGTAGGCGCGCTGGTTAAACCAAAGTCAAACCTTGGTAAGTTATAAGATGTGAAGGCGCATATATAATTGTGGATGAACCTTTTATATTGGCAAGTTGTGGAGACCACTAGTGTTAGTGTTGGCCGAAGATTTACATTGATGCTTAAGCCAAAGCAAATATTGATTGGGCGCTTCCATAAAATGAACTCTTGATACAGGATTTTACCATAGTGGTGGAAAAGGAAAGCTTTCGCGTTAGGAATTATGAGTTTGCCAATATGGACATATTTTGGTTGAAAAAAATTGGAGATGAATTTTTACATGCACAGGAATGAAAATGTGGGTTTGTTACACTACAGCAGCAGAAAAGACAAACATACAGTGAGCCAAGAACTGAAAGGGTTGAATGAGATATATCCGTTGCAAATGTTAATGTAAATGTTTTAATTAATTTTATATTGTTTTTGATTCAAAGGCAAGTCTCTGTGGGCAAAGAAATACCCCACTATAATATTTAAATGTATACATATTGTTATATTTTTTCTGAATGTGGCAGGCAAGAAAATGACAAGGTGGAAGGCAAATAGTCATACATATTCACTTCAAATTCCCTGTGGAATGCAAACAGTCATGAGGTGAACTCTATAAATGATATCACATAGATATGGATAAGAGAGTGAGAGAATGGAGAAATAAGGCAGAGAGGGTAAGAAGAAAGAGGAGCAGATAGATAAGCTGTGAAGGTTCAGAGATGATATAAGGCAGATATGAAGGCTGGTGGATAGCAGTGAAGAAGGAACATAACAGAGCTGATATCCAGGTAAATCAGCATGTGTTTTTATGAGTGAGGAAGTGGGTGCTTCCATATCAAGTTGTAGTTTGATAGATGTCAGTTGTAGCTGGCTGAGGTAGGAGCCTCCTGTAGGTTGTAGCCTGCAGAAAATAGATGGGAGTTGGAGCTTCCTTGCAAGTTGTATCTTGCATAATTGAGGTTGTAGCCTCCTGTAGATAGGATCCTATAGAAAATCAGTGGTGAGAGGGAGTTGGAGCTTGCCTTTGCATCAAAACAATAATAAGATGTGGTTTTCTCCCTTATGGGTTTCCATTTATATCTTTTGTCTATATGCATGATGATTATGTGTTGATACTCTGTATTTATTTTGCTTAATACCTGCTGCTCACTTTTAAGATTGTTGTTCCATTTTATATTAAGTTGATCACAAAATGAGGATGTGAATGAGTATAAAATAAATTTTAATAAGAACATGACTGCATTAAACTGATTCACCCGCCCCCCCTCTCATTTTAACCAAGGTTTCAACAATCTGTCGATGAAGTCTTCATGTAGATCTGGGTTGTTTGAATATTGTATATGCTGCCAAGTTGAATATGTACAAATCTGATCAATAAGTTAATAAATTTGTTCAATGATGACTGAATGATTAAGGGTTTTTCAATACTAAAAATATATCTGACTGAAAGCCTCAGATTTGGTTTTGAGACTTATCATATACTGTAAATTCAATATTCTCAGATCTATACGCAGGTTGTTGTGAAGGAAAGCACGTATACATGTGGGTTCAGTAAAGTGAAGTAGCATATGCATTTTAAGATAATGAATGATCAGGGTTGAGATTGGTTCTGCATGCTGACTCTGAAATTTGAGTTTATTACTTTGTTATGGTTACAGTGATCTCACTTTTCTGCTTGAAGTTTATTGGTGTTGATCTTTATGCTGATTTGTGTTGAAGCTGTGGGATCCAGTGTGAAAATTGATGAAACATGGTCTACAGTTGTTCTGAGGGTTGAAGCCTTCAGTATGGAAGTAGAAGCTTCCTGCCAGTAGAAGCTAGTGTTCTTATCAGGGGGTTGAAGCTCCCTTCTAGTAGTGGTTGGTAAACAAGATCAAGGGGTTGGAGCTCCCTTCCAATAGTAGCTGGAGAATGAGAGAAGGTTGCAGCCTTTTACAGGTAGATTCCTGCATACTGATATGATTCTGCATCAGTATAATATTGTAATCAGTTTTCCATATAATAAATATTGAAGATAGAAACAACAACAACGGTGTTTTTCTCCCGAATTGGGTTTCCACCTTAAAATCCTGGTGTTCATGTGTATTTCTTATGTGTGATTATTTACTCTGTTCTTATTGCACATGCTTACTGCTTACTAAAGATTTGACGAATGAATGATGCACTGATTTAAGTAAACAATTATCTACATAATAAGATCTCTGGTCATACGCAAGTTTTCTTAAGGATATCTGTGTGTATACGCTAGTTGGGTCCATTAAAGTCACGTATAGAAATCATTAAAGAAAAATTAAATGTTTTAAGTAAGTTATAAATACTGATTCACCCCCCCCCCCTCTTAGTATTTTCTCAACAATTGGTATCAGAGCAGTTCCATCTGAGGAAGCTTAATCGCTAGAAGGAAGATCAGCTAAGATGATAAATCAAGATGGGACAACATCTATCAGGCATCCTCTCTTCAACGGAAACAATTTAATCTTCTGGAAGACAAGGAAACAGGAAAAAGACCTCTATCTTCTCTATCTTCAAGCCTCTTGGAGCATATGTATGGGCTATAGTTGAAGGAGTGTTATCAATATCCAAATACCCAATGTATTCAACTGTATAGGAATAACTATGGAATTAAATTTAGTAACACAAATAATGCATTATTGGGAAGTTTGACTTAATCTAAATTTTTCAAAGTCATGCAGTTGAATACAGAAAAGGAGATATGGAACAAAATCATTCTGAGCTATGAAGGTGATGCTAAGGTAAAAAGTGATAAACTCCAAACTCTCTGAATTCAATATAAAAAACTCATAATGCATAATGAGGAAAGCATTGCTAGTTTCTTTTTACGTCTAGATGATATTTTAAATCATATGAGAAATATGGGTGAAACCATAACCGACACTACTCTAGTAGAAAAGGTTTTGAGATCTCTAACTCCCAAATTCGAGTCAAAAGTGTCTGCTATTGAAGAGAATCGGGATCTACAAACTCTTACTATTGTTCAACTTCATGGGATTCTGACTGCATGTGAAATGAGGAAAGGAGGTCCATCTGAAGTAAAATAATTTGTATTTAGAGTTGTTACAAAAGGAAAGGAATCAGAAGAACAAGAAGGATCAGGGTATGTTTCAGAAGAAGATGAGATAAATTTTGTAAAGAAGCTACAACTTGGCACTGGAAGGTTCAGAGGTAAGCTTCCTTTTAAATGTTTTTCTTATGGAAGAGTTGGTCATTATGCTGCTAAATGTCTCCATAAAGATAATCATGAAAAGAGAAAGGAAGTGGCAAAAGGAAATAAGAAACGGTTTATCAATAGAAAATTCTATTATACTCATGAAGATAGTGATGGTCTATCAAATAGCGAAGAAGGAGAATCTGATAAAGATAATGTTGACACCTAATCCTAAGGGGTTGGGTGAGATTGTATATTATTGTAATTTAGTAAATAAGGAATGCCAAGAGTCTTTGGGAAGTGAATCCCAATAGCATCACCTCCATGTATAAGTACACACACAATCTCCATCTAATACACATTGAGTTTTGTGGAGTTACCTCCTGGTCTGACAGGTATCAGAGCTAGTCCCATTTTTGGCATTCCAGCCTTTGGTGTAACTCCCTCATGTTCTGTATTTTTGAAAACTGTCATTGTGCATTCAATTTTTTGTTTCATTGCTCCTAGCATTCTGGCACTCCTGGAATAATTCTGCAATTTTTTTCTGCACATTCTACCTACTTTTGTTTCTGCACACCACTGTGCAATTTTTGCTGGTGTGCAATTTCTACTCAAATTCTGAGCACGGTTAAATTTACTATACAATTTTTTTTACTGTTCACACTCATTCCCATTCGCTCATCCCTCTGCTCTCCCTCACACTCCTCGGCCCTCCCTCAGGCTCATGTTGATAGCACCCCACCCCCTCACAGTCCGCTCACTCACAATCTTCACGCGCGACCCCTCTCCCCATCCATCCACTCACTGCACTCCCCACCCACTCACCGCACTCCCCATCCCTGCCCTCCCCCCTCACCCCTCACCCCACTCCCCATCCCCATGCTCATGGCACTCCCCATCCCCGCCCTCCCCACTCACTCCCCATCCCTGCCATCCCCACCCGCTCATTGCTCTCTCCCCATCCCTACCCTCCCCACCCACTCACGAACCTCGCCCCCTCACCCCTCACAACCACTCTCCCCATCCCCCTCGCTCGGCCCTCCCCTCCCCTCTCACGGCTGCTCAACCCTCCCTCCCCTCCCATGCAGATTCTCTGCGTTCCCTTTTTATTTCGACCTCTTATTTTTAATTTTTTTTATAGTTTGGCCTCCCCCAGTAATCACCTTCCTTAGAAAATAACTTCCCCATAAATCACCTCCCTCAGAAAATACCTCCCTCAGATAATACCTCTGTTTTTTTTCACCAAATTTTTTACATCAAAAAAAAAAAAAATTGCAGAATTGAAACCAGAATTGAGTTTTTACCTTGACAGCAAATTAATTTTTTTCCTTCAAAAGAATGCATTCTCTCATATCTATTGTAGGAGTTTTTCTCTACGGCAAGGAGAACTATCTTGAATGGTCTCGGAAAATCAAGCACACTCTCATTTTTAATGAGCTATGGAGAGGAATTTGTGAAGGAGAAGCAGACCTTCCACCAGCAAAGCCCACTTCAAACAAGGAGATCACTATTTGGGAAAATAAGAACTGCAAGGACTATGCCTTGATTGTAGCTTCTGTAAATGAAGAGGTGAGTCGCCATATTACACCATTTTCAAATGCCTATGAAGCCTTGAGCAAGCTAAAAGAACTCTATGACTCACATTCAGAACTTGAAATTGTTCAATTAATGATTAAGTTGTTCAGTCTTGAATTAAAGAATGATGACCCTCTTGCTTTAGCTTCAGAAGTAAGATCTATCATGCATGACATTAAGAACACTGCTGTAGAATTTGATATATCTCTCATAGCATATGTTAAGGCATTGTATCTGACTTACTCACATTATCTTGAGTCATTGCAAGCAAGTGGAAACCTTGTGAAAATCACCTTTGATTCCCTTTAGAAAAAGTTTGCAGAAAGAGAGAAAGCTTTTGGAAAGATGACATCCCCTCTGTCTTCTGAAGAGGTTGTATGATTTGCAAATAGAGAGAAGATTCATGCTCAATATTCTTCCAGAGGAAGGGGTGGTCGAAGAGGAAGAGGAAGAAGAAATTTCAGAGGAAGGGGGGGCAGACAAACTCAAACTGAAAAATCTGATCTTCATTGCATACGTTGCAATAAAGACTGGCATGATGCATCTACATGTAAGTTGACTTGGGATAAAATTGAGCAGCGAAGAAATCAAGAAAAAGGTAAAGCTCATGACAGAGACAAAGGTAAAGCACCTGAATTCGCTCATTATATTGTAGCACATTGTAACAATGGAGTAACTGAATACTTGTTTGGTGTTTCATTTACTTCTTGGAGAAATGATTGGTTGCTAGATTTAGGAGCAACATGTCACATGACATTTAGGAAATATTTTTTTAAAGAATTTAGTGAAAAATTTGATGGAGCAGTATACTTCGCATATAAATCCAAACTCAAGCCATCAGGGCTTGGCGCAATCAGGCTTAAGTTGCCTGGTCTTCCAGATCATCTTCTACATGAGGTTCTATAGCTCCCTGAGTTGAGGAGAAAATTGTTTTCCTTGGTCCACATCTGCCAGCAAGGACACTCCATTCACATGTTTGATGGCAAGTTTGAGGTCATAAAAGCATCATATCACTCACTTTTCATGGAGGGAATAGAAGAAGGAAGACTCTTGAAGCTGCAAGGTTTCTCTGCTCATGCACAAAACTTTGCATTCATTTCACATCATGATGAAGGTACATTCCCATGAAGTCTTTTATAGCATGCTATATTTGGACACTTAAACTATGACAGCCTTCGTTTGTTGAAGAAAAATGGTGTTAATGGACTACCTACAATTCCTAGGAAACTTAAGCAAGGTGATGCTTGTATTCTAGGAAAGCATAGCAAACAACCATTTCATGATTCGCATTCCAAATCACATAGAAAACTTTAGCTTATTCATTCAAATTTATGTCGACCTATGCATGTTGCTTCTACAAATGGAAATAAATATATGATGACATTTATTTATTATTACACCAGAATGTGTTGGGTTTACTTATTGAAGAACAAGTATGATGCTTTTCAAACATTCAAGAATTTTCATGCATGGATTGAAAATGATGCACAAACTCATATTGGCTCTTTACGTACTGATAATGGAAAATAATACACTTCAAACGAATTTGAAAATTATTTTTTTCAACATGGGATCAAACATCAAACAACGGTGCCCTATAATCCCCAACAGAACGGTGTAGCTGAAAGAATGAACAGGAAAAATTTAAATATGGTTCGCTCCATGATGTTTTTTAAGAATGTAAAATTGATGTTTTGGGTTGATTCAGTTCTATGTGTTGTATACATAAAGAATAGGTGTCCTTCAAATTCAATCAGAAACAAAACTCCTTATGAAATGTGGCATGGCCACATTCCTTCGGTAAAGCATTTCAGGGTCTTTTGTTCCACTTGTTATGCTTTGATACCCAAGGTACAAAGGAATAAACTTGGTGCTAGAATTCGAAAATGTATCTTCTTGGGGTATTCCAATACCTCCAAAGGATATCGTCTCTATGATGAAGTCAATAAGAAATTTGTAATAGCAAGAGATGTCATATTCCTTGAATCTTCCAAGACTAACAATGTTGTTGAGCGACAACTTGATCTCCTCGATAGATTCACACATGCAAAGTATTTTCAAGAATTTGATAATCAGATTCCACATCTTGAAGGGGGGATTCCTATACTGAATCAATATGTGGAATCATTTCCTGAAGCACTCTCTCCCCCACATGAAGAAAAAACCATGGATGACACCTTGAATGATGTGATTGAATAAATTGAGAGATTGAATCTTGATTCAATTCCAACTCAGTCAAATGAGCAACCTAGGCCATCTCAGAATGGTCCCCCCAAATGGCTTACAAAGACACTAGAAAACATTCGTCCTGACGAGGTTGGAAATACAGGTACAAGAAGTTCCACTAGACAAAATGAAGGTGATGTAGATAATTTTGATTCACCTATTGATATGGATATTGCTTATAACTGTGAATTGAGTTTGTCTACAAATCATGAACCAACTTCCTTCAAATAATATGCTTCTCATGATGAATGGAATGAAGCGATGCAAAAGGAGTATGATGCCTTGATAAAGAATGGCACTTGGAAGCTGGTTGATTCTCCTTTGGGAACCAAACCAATTGGCTGTAAGTGGGTCTACAAGAACAAGTACAAAGCAGATGGCTCACTTGACAAGCACAAAGTCAGGCTTGTGGCAAAAGGTTTTGCACAAAAAGAAGGGGTCGATTATGAAGAAAAATTTTCTCCCACAGCAAAATGGGCCACCATTCAGACTCTCTTTTCCCTAGCAGCTCAGAAGGGATGGAAATTCCATCAGATGGATGTAAAAACCTCCTTTTTGAATGGAGATCTAAAGGAGAAATTTTTTATGTCCCAGCTAGAAGGATTTTTTGTGAAGGGCCAAGAACACAAATTATGCAAGCTTATAAAATCCTTGTGTGGCCTCAAGCAATCACTGCGAGCCTGGTATGAGGAATTAACTGAGCATCTTCTGAAACTTGACTTCAAACATTTTGATATTGATGATGCAACTTTGTTTGTTAAGAAATTTGGAAAAACAATTGTATATCTTGTGGTGTATGTAGATGATCTTTTGATGACAGGGAACAATGAGAGTTATATTGCATCCATAAAGAAAGAATTGAAGAAAGGTTTTGAAATGACTGATTTGGGTTATGTTCATTACTATCTAGGTATTGTAGTAACTCAACATCCTAAATTTATATTTCTTTCCCAAAAGAAGTAAATTGGAGATATTTTGAACAAGTTTGGCATGGATGAATGCAATCCCTTAACCACTCCAATGGAACAAAACTTGAAGCTCACATCCATTGAAGGGAAGGAATTTGAGGATGCAACGAAGTATAGATAGCTTGTAGGAAGTCTTATCTACCTGATTACCACCAGACCAGACATTTCATTTGTTGTTGGAATCCTCTCCAGGTTTATGCAAAAACCTTGTGAAGGACATTGGTCTGCTGCAAAAAGAGTTCTAAAGTACTTGAAGGGGACTCAAGACTTTGGACTCAATTATACATAGGTGGGTGATTCCAGCTTGATCAGATACTCTGATTCAGACTTTGATGGGGATAAATAAACTGGGGTAATACTACTGTGGAGGTTGCTTCTGCACAGTCTTAGATCAAGGCCCACATCTCATGGAGATCATGCAAACAGTCAGTTCCAGCAGATTCCACAACCGAGGCAGAATATGTGGCAGCAGCTGAAGCAACAAAGGAAATTGTGTGGCTCAGGAAAATCCTATAATATTTACAGATGAAACAAATTCATTCAACACCACTCATGATCGACAACACTTCTGCAATAAAGTTGGCCAATAACCTGAAATTCCATGATCGAACAAAGCACATCAATACAAAATACCATCTGATTCGACATCATGTTTAGGCCAAAACCATCCATCTACATCATTGTTCCACAAATGAGTAGACCATAGACATCTTCACTAAAGCACTTGGAAGAGAAAAGTTTGAAAAGTTCAAAACGATGCTTGGACTCACCAACATCCCTTCAGATTAAAGGGGGGAATGTTGACACCTAATCCTAAGGGGTTGGGTGAGATTTTATATTATTGTAATTTAGTAAATAAGGAAGGCCAAGATTCATTGGGAAGTGACAGATATTAGACTGCTCATGGCTTTTGAAAAAGACTCTAGTGAGGCTAAAGATAATTTTATGGATGCATTAGAAGAAAATGATTTTCTTGAAGAAATAAATCATCTCAAAATATGTTTGGAAGAAAAATAAATTCCATAGATACTCTAAAGAATCAGCTTATAGAAAAGGAGAAGCACAATGAGAAATTAGAATGTGAAATAGTAAGTCTAAGAAAGGAAATTGAGCAAGTGAAAAATTTAAATCTTAGATTTGCTAAACGATCTGAAACCTTAGATGAAATTATCAAGGTACAACGCTCTCTTCTTATAAAGATAGGTCTTGGATATATTGTAGAATCCTCTCAGTATTCAGCACCAAGCTATATAAAAGCAGCTAAAGCCAGCCAACAACATTTTGTCACTCAACAAAATAACAAAGAGTCCACCCAGGTAAAGCATGACCACTTCAATTCAAGGAAGAAAAATAACAGAAATATAAATCAACAGGTAAAAATAAATATAAGGTTTCATGATCGCATAAATTTCTTCTTTAATGGACAATGTTTCTTATGTCATAATTTTGGTCATAAATTTGTTCAATGTGTTGCATACAAAACTATCATGACCAAAGAAGCAAGAAAGCAAAGAAATGAGACTGGAATAAATAAGAATACTTACAATAAATTTTCTCCTCTTCAAAATGAAATTGAATGTTCTTATTGCAATAACTTTGGACATGAAGAATCTCAATGCATGAGCAAACTTCAGCCAAAAGGGCATATAGCTTCAAATTCCAAGGTATGGAGAAAGAAGGACTTACAGGTTGAAAGTTGTGGCATAGCTTTATTTTCTGAAGGGAAAGAAAATCAATGGCACATTAATAGCGGATGCTCAAAACACATGACAGGTGATAAAAATAAACTCCTTTCATACAATGCTCCAGAGAAGGAAAAGAATGTTACCTTTGGAAATGTCTCTCCTACTATCATTAAAGGAAAAGGTTCTATTTTTCTAAAATAAAAGGTGAAATCTAAAAATGTTATGTATATGGATGGATTAAAGCATAACCTGTTGAGTGTGATTCAAATGTGTGATCAAGGAAATGAAGTTGTCTTTAGTTCCAAAGAACGTGTAATACATGAACTTGACACAGGAAAAATGGTAATAAAGGAACTAGAACACCAAGAAATATGTATGTATTGAAAGGTGGCCAATAGAAATGATACTTAGGTAAATATTTAGAAATTGGTTATGGCATAGAAGATTGGGACATTTTAGCTTCTCTCAAAAAAGCAAATATAATAGACTCAAAGTTGTTCATGATCTTCCCAGCATCACTCTACTTGAAAGTACCATATGCAAATCATGCCAATTTGGTAAGCAAACCAGGGTGCAATTCAATGCCAAAGAAGGATCAGCAAGTAAGCCTCTTGAACTTATACATACTAATCTATGTGGTCCTGTAAGGAAAAATTCACCTCGTGGAAAACAATACTATATTTTATTTATTGATGACTTGTCTAGAATATGTTGGATCAGTTTACTGAAACATAAAGATGAAGCATTTGAAAATTTTAATATCTTCAAAGCCTTGTTTGAAAATGAATTAGATCTAAAAATCAAATGTCTTAGATGTGACCGAGGAGTAGAATATATATCAGATGAACTCTTTGATTTTTGTTAACATCATGGCATAAAAAGATAATTTTGTATAGCTGGAACCCCACAACAAAATGGCATGGTAGAAATAATGAATAGAATAGTTCAATAGATGTCTCATGCTATGCTTGATGAATCTGGAACTCCCGATACCTTTTGGGGAGAAGCGGCACATACTGCAGTAAATATTCTTAACAAGGCTCATTTTCGTGTGAATAGTGATAAAACTCCTTGTGAGCTTTGGTATGGTAATCTTCCCACTATAAAGCATTTTAGAGTTTTCGGAAGAAATTTTTTTATCAAGAACAATGATGAAAAACTTGGTAAGTTTGAACGTAGAGTAGATGAAGGAATATTTCTTGGTTACTCTTCTAGAAGTGAAGCATATAAATGTTACAATAAAATACTTCTAAATATTTTTTATTGTATTGATGTTGTAATTGATGGGTCTCTCATAGCTCCTAAAAGGGAAATAACAACAACAAATGAAGATGATGATGATGTATATTTTCCCTCATCAAATAGCAACAATATAGAAGGAGAACCCAATGAAGCAATAGAAGAAGATATATCTGAAAAGGCTCCATCCAGATATGTTCACAAGAATCATCCAGAATCTCAAATTCTGAGAGAAAAGGGATCGGGTGTCCAAAAAAGAAGAACTCTTGTACGATCCCCTAGCTATCTGGCATTCTTATCCACTATTGAACCGCAGAATGTAAATCAAGCTAGTAAAGATGAATGTTGGATTCAGGCCATGAATGAAGAACTTGATCAGATTGAAAAGAATCATACTTGGGAATTAGTTCTAAGACCTCATGATAAAAATGTTATTGGAACAAAATGGATATTCAAAAACAAGTTAAATGAAAATGGAGATGTTATTAGAAAAAAAGCTAGACTTGTTTGTAAAGGGTATTCTCAACAAGAAGGTATAGAATTTGAAGAAACATTTTCTCTTGTAGCCATACTTGAAGCCATAAGAATGTTTCTTGCTTTTTAAAGTTTTCAAAAATTCAAAGTTTATCAAATGGAAGTAAAATATGCTTTTCTCAATGGTGATCTAGAGGAAGAAGTTTATATAGAACAACCAGAAAGATTCATTCTGGGAAATGATGAAAAACTTTTTTGCAAACTTAAAAAGGCTTTATATGGTCTCAAACAAGCTCCTCGGGCATGGTACTATCGTCTTGACAAATATCTTCAACAACAAGGTTTCACAAAGGGATTTGCTAATAGTAACTTATACATAAAAATTGAGAATGATAAATTATTGATTATTGTTGTGTATGTTGATGACATCATTTTTGGAAGTAATGAAAAGTCCATGAGTCAGAAATTTGCTTATGTTATGCAGCAAGAATTTGAAATGTCATTACTTGGGGAACTAACATTTTTTCTTGGCTTACAAGTGCAACAAGCAACAGATGGCATATTTATATCATAAGAAAAATATCTCAAGCAAATTTTGAAGAATTATGGGATGGAAGATTGCAAACCTGTAAGTACTCCAATGGTAACTAGATGTAACCTCAGTTCTCATGATGATTCTCCGATGGTGAATAAACCAGAGTATAGATCCATGATTGGAAGTCTGCTTTATCTAACCAGGACAAGACCATATATTATGCATGCAGTTGGGATTGTTGGACGATTCCAATCTAACCCAAGAGAGTCTCACTTTCAGGTTGTAAACAGAATATTCAAATATCTACAAGGGACTCAAGACTTTGGTCTATGGTATCCAAATAATGTTGATCTCACTCTCCATGCTTACACAGATGCGGATTGGGTTGGAAATTTTGATGATCGAAAAAGCACTAGTGGTGGTGCATTCTATATGGGGCCTCAATTAGTATCTTGGTTCAGCAAGAAACAAAGTTCTATTGCCTTATCTACAGCGGAGGCAGAATATGTGGTTGCTGCATAATGTTGCACACAACTTCTTTGGATGATGCAGACATTACAAGACATTAAAATCAAATTTTCACCTCCCATCTCCATTCTATGTGATAATACAAGTTCCATTAGTATCTCGAAGAATCTTGTTATGCATTCCAAGACCAAACACATACCTATCAATTATCACTTCCTACATGAACATGTGCTTGAACAAAAGGTTAAATTGGAGTATGTTCCCTCTAAAGAACAACTTGCAGATATATTTACTAAACCTCTTCCCAGGGAAGCATTCGAATATCTCAGAAAGAAGCTGGGAGTTGTCTCTGCCTCTCTTATAAAATCTTCTTAATTTCATAATATTCAATTCGGTACACTGGTTTCAGTGTATATACGTGAGTTTCTGTGCATAAAATCGCGTATGGTTTTTGCTGACAGACACTCTTTGGGTTAGCTTTCAAATCATTTTGTGGTGTTGTTTGGTAATCTTTGTTGTTGTTCCAGTATTCATATTATTGTACCTTTCTTTGATATTTATCTCCTTGATAAATATGCGTTGATGAATTGGTTGTTGAAGGTGTTCAAGATGCACAAGTTTAGGAGCACCTGCCTTGTGACAAAAGGATGCATTGTTGGCATTCTAATTAGTTGTTGTGTTATGATATCATGTTTGAGATTCTTTGGTTTTGGTAATAAAAATTCATATCTTTAATTTGATGAAAAGGTCATGTTGAGACCTATGATGTAAAATTTTTATATTCAGTCATGTAAGGACTTGTTCAAATTTCTAAACCCACTTGGTTGGGTAGTTGAGTAAAATTTTGTAATTCCACTTGGTTGGATCTTTGATGTAAATATGAGTCAATGGTGATCAGAAAGGTCATACTCAGTTGAGTTATAGATTCATGTACTTCATTAAAAAATATGTCTGAAGATTCAACATGAACTCAGGGGAAGCATGGTCAATACAATGCACATTAGATCTGCAGAACTCTTGTTTCAGTATTGATTGGCCCTTTTCCCTTGATGTCAAAGGGGGAGAGTATTTTGGTGTTTGAATAAAGGTTATGATTAATGTATCTATCTGTTGTGGCGATCAACACCTTCATGGTTTCCATCGAGTACAAAGGGGGAGATTGTTGGCAATATGATGCAATATGTTGTCCTTGATGGCAACCTACTTGATGAAGTTGTCCTTGATGGAAACCTAGTTGATAAGTTGCCTTTTGATAAGCAACCTATTTGTTCAAGATGTAAAAATAATGTTTCTATAGGTCAGTTCATATGTGACAGAGAAAGGAATTCCAGTAAGTGCCATAGAAATAGATCAAGAAATATTTCTCAATGTATACGCAGTTTTTATGAAGAGAAGTCACGTATACACGCGGGTATGAAGAAGCCTAGTCGCGTATGCCTTTTGCGCTCTAAAATTATGATACCAAGGGTAATTACCATGGTATTATCCCACAGTATTGAGCGTTGTGTCATCTATTTGATTTCATCTAAGAAAGCCATCGGCAGTTGTGTGGTTTTGGCTCATGGTATTGGTAAAGGCTAAATCTATATAAGGAGGAGAAGATCATAGTGCAAATGTGTGGATGTGTAAGGGCTGTCACTAAATACTTCTCTTTGAAATATATCTGCATGGGATGAACTATGTTTTAATGGTAGATCTGAATCTATGATGCACCCTTGAATACAATGATGGATCAGGATCTCTAGATCCGAAATGACTATGTACTTGCATGATCTAATTATGAGATGTCTGGATCGGTGACCTGGCGCATGTTTGTTGAAATGAAGTAAAGAAATCTGAGTAAGTTTATAGATTTGCATCTTTCTGCAGTAATAACATTTATAGCTCTATACGCTAGTTCGTCACAGTGAAAGTGCGTATACACGCATATTTGTCTCAGCCAAAGCACGTATGGAAGTCAGGGTTTTTTGAAGCTTGTTGAAGAGGTTATCTGTTTAATACTGTTGTATTTCTGCTATATGTCGATGAAGTATTCATGTAGACCTGGGTTGTTTGAATACTGTATATGCTGCCAAGTTGAATATGTACAAATCTGATCAATGAGTGAATAAATTTGTTCAATGATGATTAAATGATTGAGGGTTTTGGAATACTGAAAATATATCTGATTGAAAGCCTCGGATTTGGTTCTGAGACTAATCATATTCTTTAGATTCAGTATTCTCAGATATATATGCAAGTTGGTGTGAAGGAAAGCACGTATACATGCCAGTTCAGTATAGTGAAGTAGCGTATGCATTTTAAGATAATGAATGATCAGGGTTGAGATTGGTTATGCATGTTGATTCTGAAATCTGAGTTTATTACTTTGTTCTGGTTACAGTGATCTCACTGTTATGATTTAAGTTTGAGTGAAGTTTATTGGTGTTGATCTTTATGTTGATTTGTGTTGAAGTTGTGGGATCCAGTGTGAAAATTGATGAAACGTTGAAGCCTTCAGTATGGAAGTAGAAGCTTCCTGCTAGTAGAAGTTGGTGTTCTGATCAGGGGGTTGAAGCTCCCTTCCAATAGTGGCTGGTAAGATCCCTTCCAGTAACAGCTGGAGAACGAGAGAAGGTTGTAGCCTTCTGCAGGTAGATGCCCGCATACTGATATGAGTCTGCATCAATACAATATTGTAAACGGTTTTCCATATAATAAATATTGAAGGCAAAGACGACAGTAGCAGTTGTTTTCTCCTAAATTGGGTTTCCGCCTTAAAATCTTGGTGTTCATGTGTATTTCTTATGTGTGATGATTTAATCTGTTCTTACTGCACATGCTTACTGCTTACTAAACATCAGATGAATGAATGATGCACTGATTTAAGTAAAGAATTATCTGCATAATAATATCTCTGGTCATACGCAAGTTTGCTTAATGATATCCGTGTGTATATGCTAGTTGGGTTCATTAAAGTCATGTATAGAAATCAGTAAAGAAAATATAAATTTTTAAGTTATAAATAATGATTCCTCTTAGTATTTTTCCCAACAGTTTCTTCAATACTAATTTGAGGATTAGAAATATCATTAGCAACTAAAGTAAAGCATCCAAAATCTTGATCAATAACATCAATTGGATGATTAATTTCCTTATTTGATTTACAAAATGTATTGATAAATCTTACCTATTTTTACAACCTTAAATGTTCACCTCCATAGACTAGGATTGTAGCAAAGGACATGTCCATTTATAGAGTTCCTCCCAACTTTTCACATCAATATCTTGACAATAACATACCAAATTTTGGAGGAATATATGTAACAACTATGTCCAAGACTATACTCTTGATAGGGATTTGAGCAATTGTTACGACTAGATCCTTAATTAATCCTAAGCAAGGTACTTTCTTGGAATCAAAAGTGTACAAATCATGATAAGGTCTAGTAATTTGCAGTTGGATTTGATCCATGATTACTTTAGGCATTAAATTATGGGAAGCCCTGGAATCTAACATACAATTGTATAAAATGTAATCATTAATTTTCAATGTGACTTAAAAAGAAGGAACACCTTCATCAATCATATCAAAACTAGGACCAAAAATAACTGAAGGTTTTTAATCTTGTAAACTAATAACACCTCCCTTTGCATCTACACTAAAATATTGAATTCATTTTTAAAAAATTTGTTTATAACTTGGATTATTAGAGAGTTTAGATAAGGGAATTGTAATTTTAACCCTTTATAACTCCTTTTCAACGTTAAAAATAGTTGGGACATATTTTTCAATGGTAAGTTGTTCTTATAGCTGACTATGTGGTTGTACTGATGATGTTTGTGTTTCGACTGTTTTTACTTGAGGTTCATCAAAAGTAACCTTTTTGACCGGTCTATTAGGTCCTGGCCTAGGTCTCAAGTCATACCTTCTATTTAATTTTGTAATAAGGAATTCATAAAAAGCTTGATATTTTTAAACTTGAGAGGTTTTTCGATTTTGAACAAGTGAATGATCTTAACTGATTGGAATAATAACATTCTGAGATGATGGGTCTTCAAAAAAATTGATATCATTTGTAAGAACAGGAACAATTTCTTCAGGATTTTGATCGTCAATCATTAATAGAGGTTGAATTTGTTGATCAGTATTTGGCCTTTGTAATATTTAAGGTTGAAAAGGTCTTCTATATTAAACTTGTGGCATGTTTGCAACTTGTTGAGTTACTCTAGGTTGAGATTCCATTCTTGAAATTATATTCAATAGATTCCTTAGTAAATAAGTTATTTCATCAATTTATGTTCTTCATCTTTAGTTTTTGATGAGGATGTACTTTTTTGTCTAGGCTTAATTTCTTTTTAGCCTTTTTAGCCTTAGATTCCAATTTACTAGATGTTGACCTATTAGCTTACACTTCAATCGCATTTGTTTGCATATCTACTAATGTTTTAGATTTTCTTTCTCTAATCATTACAAAAAATCATCTTCAAATGCTTTAGAGAATATGACTTTAGCTGCAGTGACAATAGGTTTGCAATATGGGGGCATTTTGTTATAAACTTTATTAAATCTCTTAATAAAATAAGAAACAAGTTCACCAGGATTCCTTCTTAAATCTAGAAATTATGTTAAATAGTATACATGATCCTTTTTTATTCGCCACTCGTTCTTAAAAATGTTGGTCCATTCAGCCCATGACTTTATAGATTTAGCTTGAAGTTGTGTAATCAAAATTTCGACATTTCCTTCTATTGATTGAACAAAAATTCTTGTGTAAACATATTCATATTAAATTTTCATATTGTCAGAAAAAATCAAGGAATGCAACTAAGTGGTCTTCAGCAGTAGGCCCTATTTCTCCATTAAATCTAGGTAAATGTTTTAAGTTCCCATCAAGAAAAGCATGAAGTTGGGTTGTTGGTGGAATAACTAATGTTGCATACAGTGCTATCACAATTGGTTGGATACCAACCATTTGATGTTGTAATGAATATGTCCTTTTTGGAGATACAAATATACTAGAAGATAGTTGTGATGGATATTTAGGTTTTTGGAAACATTGAAGATTGATGACTAATTTTTGAACTTCAGAATCATCCATTTCCAAATATTCAAAATCTAGAGGATCATTATAAATACTAAGTTCATATTCAAGTTTAGTAGAAGTAGAAGGGAAAGCATGTACCACAAAGGATATAAAATAAGTTGTTATAAATTCAGTAAGGGTAAGCTTTAGATATTCTTTTGTGTCAGATAGTTATGAATGAGGGAAAGGAACTTCAAAGGTCTCAAGTTGATGAACTAATAATGCGGATTCTAGATCTACTCCTTTAGAAAGGAGTTCTAAAACCTTTAGAGGAAGATATCATGATTCAAGAGGTATTGGAGTTAAATTTAAAAGGGTCAGATTGTGAGGGAGCTTCAGGTAAAAAAGAGGTAGAATTAGCAAGAGAAGCTTCTAACCTTTGTATAATATATGGAATTCTCACATGTTTCTCTGGATATGATAAAGAAAAGAGAAGATCTGGATCTAACTGAGATCTAATATGCCTCCGTGAAGCCAGATTTAAATTTTGAACTTGCCTGGTGAAATATTTTAGCCTACTGACCTCTTATCCACCATTAAGAAGCAAGTCTAATTGTTTTCCTAGGGAAAACAAAATTCAAACTTCGCTCCCCGACAACAGCGCCAATTTGATGTTGTGCCTTTGTAGACAGTTCCAAGTTGAGGAATTGTGCCAAAGCATCTAAGTAATGTTTTGATTTTAATTGGATGACCAATGCTTTGAAATTTTAAACAAATGTAAATCCTAAGTATTTAAGAGAAAATAGAAGGGATGAATCTTCATTCCTACATAATCAAACTTTAAATTTATTTGAAAAGAATAACATAAGAAGGTATATAACTTAATTTACATTCATACTTAACATTTAATTCATCATATACAATAGATACGTGTAGAAAAATTCTATAGCCAAATAGAACACATTCAAGAGATGACAAAAGGAAAAAATTTAAATATTTAGAGGAATTAACGAAGACAAACAATTCAGTTAATTAATCCATTTTAATGATTATAATGTTGTGAAGGATTTAAAAGAGATTGAAATTCAATCTAATCTTACCCAAAACTCCTATGTTACCTTGAATATGTGCAGAAAAATAAAAATGGAAACATAAATGAATAACAGAAAGAACTTACAGAGAGACACAAACTGCTCAGAATGAATCCAGAATCCTTCTATTATCTTCAGAAATAGCTTAGAAAATTGCATTCATATCATTGGCTCATCACAAGGGTTCAAACCTGATTTCTTCAATCTACTAAATACTTATAGATCGAAATTCTAAAAATATCTTAACTCTAAGCCAAAATTTATTACGAAATGAGATCGCATCTGAAATTATTTCTGATTTACAAAAATAGAACTAGAAAATAGTTGTTCTTAAATTGATTTGAATATTAAGCACATAATTTTAGGGTGTTGTTGATGACTGTTATCTTTGAGTGATTTCATGCTTTCTTCTCCTCTTTTTCAGCTTACCGCTCCTCTTTTTCCTGTGACTGATCACTAAATTTGTTGCATTATTTTCACTCAATGAGTTCAAGTAACTTATCTCATCTCTTTTCATCTGGGATAGAAAATTTTGTTACCCTCCTGTATGCCTCATCAACTTCTCTGTATTCTTCAAACTTAGGCCTAGTGATGAAAAATGCCTGACTTCATGCTGAATGAAAATATCATACTCTAGGCCTTCTAGGAATGTCGTCCCACTAATTGTCCCTTTAACTTTAGAAAATTTGGTGTTGTCTATTTATATTTGGTGCAATTTGTACTGATAGTATTCTAATGGAATCATTTGGCTAGTAGAATGTCTTAGAGCTCGAACTCCCTTTTGTTGCAGAGTATTAAATTTCCTATGAAATTTTCTAATCTTGGCTTCCAAGTTTTGACACTTTATTTCTAACTGTAACATCACATTTTTATTTTTCAAAACTCTTCTTAATTCTAAGACAGTATCAGTTTTTTCCTTAATTCGAATTTCTTTTAATTCTTCTTTGGTTTTAGAATTCATTACTTTAATTATTTTTTGATGCAAGAGCATCCGGATTTAGCTAGCAATGTGATTGTGTGTTCACATGTTGTGGCTAACAAGAGGTGGAGAAACAATGATTATTAATATTTTATTTAGTTTTAAATGGGAGGAGTTAGTCTGTTTTGATTTTCTAAATTAATTAGGAATAAAATAGCAATTGGTATCTCCCTGTGAGGAGATTAAGCGAAATAGATTAGATCATGAGCATAGGGTAGCATTTGTTTGTTAGAGTGGTTCAAACAGAAAGCTAGTAAAAGATGAGAAGAACCACTTTCAAGTATATATATATATGCATGAATAGGTGTGAGAAGGAGGTGTAGAATAGGTGTGTGAGAAGAGTGAGAGAGGAGTTAACAGAGAGAAAAGGAAATGTAAATTCCAACCATCCAAGGGCTTGGCTCTGTGTAATTTCATATTTGATTAAATTCCAAGTGGTTTGTATTTTAATTTGGCTATCTAGTTTAAATTGTCCATTTTTTATTTCTCTGCTAAATATCGCATTAATCGCACAACAGAAGGTCAATCGGACATGCAAGCAGCGGCGAGGACCCTTAGATTTTTCACAAATAAACGGTGGGAAATCACATCGCAACTAGTGAAGACTTCGCATATCACAGATTTTAGTGATTGTGGTTAAGACTTCACACGATAAGTTATTTAACTTGCGATGTGAAGTAGATCGGCAAAAAAAAAGTGTGGACCATCTAATCCTCTAAATACCAACAGTGGATATCACATCGCACCAGGAGCAATTTCGCAAATCACAATGTTTAGATTTTAGTGTTAACATCGTCGCATGGTAAGTTGTTTTGTATGCGATGCGATGTGATCGTAGATCGCATGGAATAGGGGCTAACCACTAAGTTAAGTATTAAAGTGTGCGAAGTGCGATTCACTTCCGATTGGTTCAAAGTGTTGTGGGACCCTCCAAGAAGAAGTTCCGCGCGTATTCTGATTATATTGCAACTTCTCTGCATCATTTTGTGTGCTTCTCTAGACAAATGCTCCAAAACGTTTTTGATTCCTGTCACTGATTTCCTTTGATCTATCCAGTAACTCTTCCTGTTCAAAAATAATATGAATTTATGTCCAGATTTCAGTCACGGTGGAATTGATATCAATCCATATTTTCTCTTTTGCATCTACCAATTTCTGTGCAATCAGTGACTCATTTTCATATTTTACTAGCTGCATAGTTAATCTGAAATTCTTCTAAACTTTAGGTAGATATGTGTCATCAACCCTTATCTTTTCATTTTGAACTTTCTATAGTAAATTTCTAAGCTTTTCAATCTCAATATATTTCAAATAAAAGTCTCCCATAGCTTTTTATAGCCACTCTACTGAATGTTGGCATGTGGACTATGTTTCTGTTGTAGACATTGTTGTTGTAAAAATTGTTGGTGTTGAAGTCACTACTGTGGAAGTTATTGATGCAATATTGAGTTGTAGTTCCTTTTACTTCATTAATTTTCCATTTTAGCTTCCATCTTTTGTATCTGTATGTTTTGTTCAACAATCATCCAGAGCATGTTATCCTTCTCCTTCTCTAACTAACTGACTTCTTGGGCCTGTGGATGTTTAGTTGTTGGAAACTTTAATTGTTTTCTCAATACCCGAATATCAGTATTTCTTCTCTTTATTATTTCCTCAGCTTCCTTGATGTTATTAGGATTTGTCTTAACGTTATAACTAAATCTTCAAGTCATTTTATTTTGGTGTCCTTTTCTAAAGAAGACATCTTCTCCAATTTTAACTGGGAAAAAATGTTGTTAAGAGAAGCCTGTAATTTGGAAAATTTCCATAGCATATCTGGTCAAAGATGAATATATCATTTCCCCTGCTTGCTTATGAAGATCATTCTAGTTAATAGGATGAATTTTCTTTGCGTCAAATGAAAACACAAAATTTTTGTAATATTTAGCAGATTTGGGCATGGGACCTTTCGTTCCAAAAATGTAACTGGAACTTGCATTTTTCATTGTTAAGGGCAGGAAGTAATTTGGTTTGAGTTGAGGAATATTTATTCCAAAACTTTGTATACATTGAATTATTTAGGGCCTCATTTCTCTTCTTCATTTCTAAGAACTTGGAAAGAATACTTTGTTGTTTTGGAGAAGAAGGGGAAGAAGGAGATTCTAATGTGTCTTCAAAAATATGCCGTAACGAAAAAGGATATTGTGCTTATATTAACATTGTATTAAGTTCCTCATAAGTTTTGGCTTCTAAAGATTCTTCTTCAACATGTATACATTTTCTCCTTTTGAATACTTTGAATGTTGATCTCTGGAACTCTGACCCTGCTGGTGATATGTTTTCCCTTAGTCTCTTTACTTCTTTCTCTATCATCTTTAGGATTTCCAATGTTGTTTGACTAGAAATTGGCTCTTCAATTTCCTAGAATGTATTCTTTGTCCAGTCTTCCTTGTTGGAAAAATGCTCAGTTTCAGGTTTTTCCACATGTATATATGGTGCAGATTTATGAGCAATTCTCGTTCGGGAGATTACTCCTAATGGATCATATGAACAAGTAAAACTTAATTTAAACTTCACCTGGCTCAATAAGTCATTGAATTCTTTCTCTGCAACTCTGGTATTAACTATAAATGGACCAACTTGTGCTTTCAATTTAAACTAAGCCTTCTTTTTTCTAGAAACAAAATGAACCTCATCCATATTTAGCATTTGTCTAATGTATTCCAGTGCAAAATCCTCATGTGGAGAAACACTATAAATTTGTATGGGTGAATTTCACAACCACAAATTCTGAGTTCAGTGAAATTCCGGTATAAATACCAATCCCAAAAAAATTTATGTTCACTTATATGTAGAATTATCTTGATCTCTATTGAAATTCTGGGGACTGCATCATTGTTTAGCAAACAAGTAGCTATATACAAGAACTAATTTACAAAATCTTTGAAGGAAAACTCTTCAGAAGTTTTCCTCGCCAAGGATGTTGAATTAATTATTGACAGAGGTTTATCTTCAGCATCCAAATTTTATAAGGGAAATTTGAATCTTTTAGATTGATAATATAAAAATAGGTAAACCAAAACTGGTTGTTGTTTAAATGATCCTTCTGTGTTGAACTTTAAAAATTGGTCATGAATAGTATCAGAAAGAAATTGACTATATTTGAACATAATTGATGGTTTTTAACCAGAGGAAAATACTGATATAAATCCCAAGAAATTTTCCTCAACCCACTGGTCACTAGGATATCCTAATAGGCAATACACTAAAGGAAATGACTAGTCTCAACATCTTAGGAAATATTGCAGAGGGATAAGCAGGGTTAGTTTTGGGTAATTCTAAATTTTATAGTAAAAATGATTCAAATATATGGGCTCTCTATGAGAAAGTGAGTCTTTGGTATATTTCCATTAAAGCATCATAAGAAAAAATGTGTAAGGAATCCTGAGGATTTAGTTGTATGGCTTGACTAATTGACTCGGTTGTACTATGAAAAATCATTTAATTTTTATGAAAAGAAAAAAAGGTTGCTTGTAAAACTAAAGACGAACGTTGGTACTCGCGCAAAACACCCCTCACCGATCACCAAACCTTCTCAGTGAATTTTTTGGCTCACATATAGGCACCTTTTACAAGCTATCAAGGTCTTTTGGAAGCGAACAGTCCTCAGACTGGCAGCCCAACAAGATTCAATATTAACAAATAAAACCAACCACCAATGTAGCACAGATGTATAGGATCTAGATGCTCCAAACAATGGATTACAAAGATTTGGGTGCAATTATTTATAGTGTTGAGAACACTCTTCATATTTGAAATATGGAATTCAACATATCTCTAAGGATCCAAAATATCTAAGGATGATTGAGGGTCATGTCGGGATTTGTACCTGTGCGATGTCTACACAATCTATCCTTTACAAAAGTAAAGATTTCAGAAGCTATTTTTAATCAGAAAAACACACACAGTCTTCCATTCCATAGGAATATACTAAGGTGGAGATAATTTATAATATTCGTATACTTTTGATCAGAATCTGGATCAGGGGAAAAAAATTAGCTCAAAATTAAAGTGCTCAGAATTGCACCAAACCAGAATGACAGTGACCCGCCCGTTGCAAGGAATCCAACGCAACTCGTTTCGTCAAAAAATGAGCTCGGATGAGGAAGTTATGGTCTGCTGATCACTGTTCAAAACAGGAAATATTAAAAAATATATATATATATATATATATATATATATATATTATAGAACAGGTACAACTGATGACATGGAAATCTAGTCAGCATGCAGAGAATCTTCTTCAGTTTTTGTCCAATGGGACTGTGAGAAGTGTCACTATTGGATTCTCCAGTTTGGTTTTTGAAGGTAAAAATTGTCCAATGTCCTTCAAGGTTGAATGCATTCTTCCAGATTTGGAATTTAGAACCGTGGAGGTAAAAGAATGGTCATTTTTTTTCTTATTATTACTGATGCTTGAAACTCATTGTTGTAGTTCACTCATTGTGTAAAGGAGGAACATGATTGGGAAGGCACCAAGGAATCGATTTGGTACAGCAAAAGTGTTATATCAGCCAGCAAGTGCTGGATTGGGTCAGTAGCAAAAGGAGAACAATGGTTGAAGAGCCAATCCATTTGCAAGGCAAGGCAAGGCATGTCAGTGACCAAGTGGTTGTCATGGCGATTTCTCCAAGTAGAATCTGTTGGGTGTGGAGCCTGATTATCTTGTTTACTTTGTATCACAGCATTGGACCCCTGTACCTTAAAAGGGGCAGCAACGCCGCCCGTAATTAATCGCTGTCGTGGGGGGTCCCCCCCTTGGCAAGGGGTTTCGGGGGCAGCGCCCCCGAAGCTAAAAACAGATGTAAAATTACCTTGTAAAAGTATAGTAATTTCTAGTCAATCTGGGTCGTTCATAGGCGGATGATCTGACGATAGAAGTTATGTTTAGTTTAGGGTTTTTTTCCCTAGAAGGCAACCCCCTTGTATATATGAGGGTATTGTATTGCGGCTATGTATTACATGTGTATTCTCAGAGCGAGAAACATATAAGGAGACTGTGAGAGAGAACAGAGGATATTACAGCGGATCTGCTGTAGGTTTTGTCTCTTCATTTTTGCTAGATAATAGAAAGGAAGGACTGGTTGTTCGGGGTGGACGTAGCCCAAACTGGGTGAACCACGTATATCTATGTCTCTCTAGTTTTATGTGTTTTGTGTGCTTGTATTTTCCGCATATTTTATGTGTTGCATTGCTCCATAATATATAATTTTCTAACAACTGGTATTAGAGCCGAAGGTCTATTTGGCTGATAAACTCGCAAGAAAGAAGGGTTCCTGGTTCGAGTGGGAGCAATGGCGGAAGATGGTAAATTTAGGGTCGATAAATTTAACAGCCAAAACTTCCCATTGTGGAAGATGCAGATGGAAGATTATTTGTATCAGAAAGATCTGTACCTACCATTGAGCGGAAAAACAAAGAATCCAGCGGCCATAATAGATGCAGAATGGAACATTCTCGATAGAAAGGCACTCGAAACAGTACGGTTGTGCCTTGCGGCGTCAGTCGCCTTCAATATTTCGAAGGAAACAACAACAAAGGGTTTGATGCAGACGTTGGCGAAACTATATGAAAAACCCTCAACCTCAAACAAGGTATTTCTTATGAAACGATTATTTAATATGAAGATGTCAGAAGGTGGATCTGTTGCAGACCATTTAAATGATTTTAATACAGTTACCAGTCAGTTAAGTTCTATAGGGGTAAACTTTGATGATGAAGCTGGGGCTCTTTTATTTCTGTGCTCATTGCCAGAAAGCTAGAATGGTTTAGTTATGGCCATTAGTAACTATGTCTCTGGATCTAGTACTTTAAAGTTTGATGATGTTGTCGGTGCTATCCTTAGCGAGGAAATGCAACGGAAAATATCTGGTGAGACATCGGGTAATGCTTTGAGTGCAGAGTCTAGGGGAAGAAGAATTGAAAGAGGAAAGAGCTCAGGTTATCGCAGTAAATCAAGGAAAGGCAGATCCAAGTCCAGATCGGGGATAGTGTGCTAGAAATGCAGAAAGAGAGGACACCTAAAGAAAGATTGTAGATCTTGGAAGGGAAAAGAAGGAGATGCACAACAAGAAAACAATCATGAAGCAAATGTGACAGGTGATGTGTTACAAGATGCTTTGATTCTTTCTTTCGAAAATGTTACTGATTCTTGGGTTGTAGATTCAGGGGCTTCATTCCATGCCACACCCGATAAGAAATATTTTCATGACTATGTCCAAGGAGATTTTGGACAAGTTCGTTTGGGTGATGATAAACCCTGTAAAATTGTTGGAATGGGTAAAGTTCTTGTAAAACAATAGAATGGAAACCAATGGCTACTAAAGGAGGTAAGGCATGTTCCAGATCTGAAGAAAAATCTGATTTCAACAGGGCAGTTAGGCAGTGAAGGTTGTGTGACAAATTTCACAGATAAAACTTGGAAGGTCACCAAAGGAGCGCTAGTAATAGCAAAAGGTGAAAAGGTTGGTACATTGTATTTATGCAATGGTATTTCTAACTCTGTTAATGCTTTAACTTCCAAAGGAGCAGATGCAGCATTATGGCATCATAGGCTTGGACACATGAGTGAGAAGGGAATGAAGATTCTTCACTCAAGAAATTTGTTGCCAGGTTTGAAGAATGTTGATTTATATTTATGTGAGAATTGCATTTATGGAAAACAAAAGAGAGTCAGATTTCTCAGAGTTGGGAAAGAAAAGAAGAGCGAAAAATTGGAGCTTGTGCATACAGATGTATGGGGACCTGCTCAGGTATCATCTCTCGGTGGCTCTTGTTATTATGTTACTTTATTGATGATGCAACTAGAAAAACATGGATTTATTGTATTCAGAATAAATCTGATGTATTTGATACTTTCAAGAAATGGAAAGCTTTGGTTGAGATTTAGACAGGAAAGAAGTTGAAGTGTCTCAGATCAGACAATGGAGGTGAATATTGCAGCAAAGATTTTGATAGGTACTGTTCAGAGCATGGAATTCGTAGAGAGAAGACAGTTCCAAGAACACCACAAGAAAATGGTGTGTCAGAAAGGATGAACAGAACAATCATGGAGCATGCAAGGTGCATGAGATTGCATGCAGGATTGCCTTTACAATTTTGGGTAGATTCTGTAGATACTGCTATTTATCTAATAAACAGAGGGCCTTCAAGTTCCTTGATGGTGGTATTCCGAAGGAAGCATGGACATGTAAAAAGGTAAACTACTCTTTTTTAAATCCTTTTGGTTGTGAGGCCTTTGTCCATATTAATAAAGAAAATATAACAAAGCATGAGGCAAAATCAAAGAAATGTACCTTTATTGGATATGGTGTTAATGATTTTGGTTATCGTTTATATGATTATGAAAATCACAAAATCATTAGGAGCAGAGATGTAATATTCAATGAAAAGGTCTTGTATAAGAATCAGTTGCAGGAAAAGAAACAGGAAAAAGAAAGCAAGGAATACACAGTTCTTGATGAGATAACCGAAAAAGTAAAGGTGCTTGAAAATAATAATAATCAACAACCATAGCAGTAGCAACCACCACAACAGCAACATGAACCTCAAACACCGAAGTCTCTGTTTGCTGCATGTATATCTCTTCCTCCAAATCTCCATGGAGAAATGCCGTCTTTACATCTAACTGCTCAAGATGTAAATCTTCCACTGCTACAATACTTAAGATAGTTCTGATTGAATTCATCTTAACAACAGGAGAAAATATTTCATCAAAATCAATACCTTTCTTCTGTGCAAACCCCTTCACCACAAGTCTAGCTTTGTACCTCTGTTTTCCTCCATCTTCTTCCTTCAGCCTCTAAACCCATTTATTTTACAATGTAGTTTTACCTGCAGGCAACCTGACTAAGTCCCAAGTCCGGTTATGCATTAAGGAGTCCATCTCTTCTTCCATGGCTAGCTCCCACTTCTTCCTGCTTTCAACCTGCATTTCTTCTTCATAACATTCGGGTTCACCAGAATCAGTCAACAATAAATAATATAATGAAGGAGAGTATCATTCAGGGGGTCTACTTATCCTGGTAGATCTTCTAACACCAGGATATGAGGTCAAAGGGAAAGAAAAATTAGTGTGCAGGCTAAAGAAGAGCTTGTATGGCTTAAAACATGCTCCAAGGCAATGGTATCTAAAATTTGACAAGTTTATGTCTGAACAAGGTTATACTAGATGTCACTCTGATCATTGTGTTTATCTGAAAATGAAAAATGATGGTAGCTATATTATATTGTTATTGTATGTAGATGACATGCTTGTTGCAGGATCTAACATGCAGGAAATAAATGTGCTCAAAATAAAATTGCCAAATTCATTTGCAATGAAGGATTTGGGAGTTGCAAAACAAATCCTTGGTATGAGGATAGCTAGAGACAGGAAAAATCGCAAATTAACACTGTCTTAGAATGAGTACATAGAAAAGGTGTTGAAAAGATTTAATATGCAGAATGCAAAACCAGTTAGTACACCTTTTGCTAGCCATTTCAAACTTAGTAAGGAGATGTGCCCAAAGACCCAATAAGACATGGATTATATGTCTAAAGTTCCATATGCATCAGCAGTTGGAAGCTTAATGTATGTAATGGTCTGCACAAGGCCTGATATTGCACATGCAGTGGGAGTTGTAAGCAGGTACATGAATAATCCAGGAAAAGAACATTGGATGGCAGTAAAATGGATTCTCGGATATTTGAGAGGTACCACAAATCAAGCATTATGCTTTGGTGGTTCAAACATTGCTCTACAGGGATATGTTGATGCAGATATGGCAGGTGACAGAGATAACAGGAGGAGCACTACAGGATATGTATTTACTGTAGGTGGAACAACTGTCAGCTGGGTTTCAAAAATCCAAAGTGTTGTTGCACTTTCAACAACAGAAGCAGAGTATGTTGCTGCTACAGAGGCTAGTAAAGAAATGATTTGGTTACAAAGGTTTATGGATGAATTGGGTAAGAAGCATGATATGGGCACGTTATACAGTGATAGCCAAAGTGCCATTCATCTTGCAAAGAACTCATCATTTCATTCCAGGACTAAACACATACATCTCAAGTACCATTTCATACAGTCAGTATTGGAAGATGGAGAGTTAAAGCTGGAAAAGATACACACTAGCCAAAATCCTGCAGATATGCTAACAAAAGTTGTAACCAGGGAGAAACTGAGAATGTGCTCAGTTTCAATTGGTCTTCAAGGATGATGATGAAGATGAGGAACAGCCAGGTCCAAAGAGGAGTCATTGTCCAGCAAATGAAGCAGCGTTGGAGTTGCTACAATCAGTCTCCAAGTGGGAGATTGTTGGGTGTGGACCCTGATTATCTTGTTTACTTTGTAACACAGCATTGGACCCCTGTACCTTAAAAGGGGCGGCAACGCTGCCCGTAATTAATCGTTTCCGTGGGGGGTCTAGGGGGGGGGGCAGCGCTTTTCGGAGCCCCCCCCTGGCAAGGGGTTTCGGGGGCAGTGCCCCCGAAGCTAAAAAGAGATGTAAAATTGCCTTGTAAAAGTATAGTAATTTCTAGTCAATCTGGGGCGTTCATAGGCGGATGATCTGACGGTAGAAGTTATGTTAAGTTTAGGGTTTTTTGCCCTAGAAGGAAACCCCCTTATATATATGAGGGTATTATATTGCGGCTATGTATTACGTGTGTATTCTCATAGCGAGAAACAGATCGGGAGACTGTGAGAGAGAACAGAGGATATTACAGCGGATCTGCTGTAGGTTTTGTCTCTTCATTTTTGTTGGATAATAGAAAGGAAGGACTGGCTGTTCAGGGTGGACGTAGCCCAAACTGGGTGAACCACGTATATCTGTGTCTCTCTGGTTTTATGTGTTTTGTGTGCTTGTATTTTCCTCATATTTTATGTGTTGCATTGCTCCATAATATATAATTTTCTAACAGAATCAAGATGATAGAACTTGGGAAATAGAAGAGTATTAAGTACTCATGAAATAACAATCTTTTGTAGGTCCAAAAGCATGTTAGTGGGAAGGTGTGATCAAAATTTGGATTAGGGACAAAAATTAGCTCAAAATTCAAAGGGTTCAAAATTGCACCAAACTAAAACAACAGCGACTGACCCGTCACAAGGAATCCAACGCAACTATTTCGTCAAAAACCAAGTTCGGGTGAGCAAGTTATGGTCTGTTGAATGCCATTTAGAACAAGAAAATTTAAAAAAAATATTGCAGAACATGTATAGCTGATGACATGGCAGTCCAATTAGCATACAGAGAATCTTCTTCATTTTTTGTCCAATGGGACTATGACAAGTGTCACTGTTGGATTCTCTAGTTTGGTTTGTGAAGGTAAAAATTTCCCAATATCCTCCAAGGTTGAATGTGGGTTTATGATGAATTCATGTGCTGGAATTATTTTGAGTTATTAAGGTTGGAATATATATATATATATATATATATATATATATATATATATATATATATATATATAATTTCCAAACATTATTACATATAATATTCCATACATATTATATTATTTTTAACCATAGTGGGCACTTAATTAAAGTTTGATTTACGGTGGTGGCAATGTTTTAATGTGGAAGCGCATATGATATATATATTTAACGGTGGCATACATTATAAACTAAGATTTTGATGGCATAATTCAAATATTTATAGTGGCAAAGTTTTATACCAATGGTTGGAGCACGGATTATTAAAGGTTTGAATTCTGTTGCAAAAACTTACATGGAGGGGCGAGGTCGGGGTTCGATCCCATGGCCTCCCCCATAAAACTATCGACAATAACCAATGGGCCACTTAGTTGTACCTTGTTAAGGACGGTGCATGACTTATATTTAAATGTAGTGGATTCGATGGTGGAGGAGCGAAGGGGGCCAACCCTCCTCCATGTGACCCTACCATAAGACCTCAACCCAACGCTCGAGTTAAGTGTGGATTTGCATAGTTAATCCATCAATTAATCTATAGTTAGACTTAATTAATATTTAGTTAATTTGGTGGAGATTCTAGCAGCACCTCCAAATTCGGTGCCACTTCCAAATTTGGCGGAGCTAACTAGAATTTTTCCAGAATTAGAGGCATAATCTAGGGGAAACTTTAATGAGGCATATCTTGAGAAATTTTCAACCAATTTTTGCTCATGAACAGTCATTCCTATCAGATTGGCATGCTATGAATCCATTGGAATAGCTTGCAAAGGCAAAAGATCAAATCTACAGGTTTTTTTGGTCACTTGAAGAATTTTGAAGCTTAGGGACACCAGGAGGGAAGGCTATGCCCAGATCATATGAAGGCCAAATGGAGTGAATGAATAGTCAATTTTTGATGTATTTTATGTTATGAAGACAGTGGTATAGATTTCAGAGGCGTTGGAGTACATCTGAAGGTGTTTTTATCACTTTGGATATTAAACATGCCCATGGCCACAAGGATTGGAGGTCAAACCTAGAGGATATGTGAACCAAATTCAAAGGTTGAATAGTCATTTTTGAGGTATTTGAGTGTTCTGAAGCCAATGGAATAGTAATAAAAACCATTGGAGCAATACTGGTGCTTGTAATCAGACATTTTACTCTTAATCCCAAGAGGGCCTAGCTAGTTAAAGCAGGTCCATGGAGATGTAGCCCAGGAGGGGTGAACTCCATTATCATCCATTGTGTTATGTGATTGCTGTGAGTTATATTTCTGCATTTCATTTTTTTTATATGAGTTTTTTAAAACTAATTAACTCATAATTTGATCCTCAAAAACACATGAAACTACACACATAAACCCCTTCACAAATGGTTATGATGAGACGATCCTAATCACACATTTTTTATATTGGTGAGGGAGCTAGCATAGCAATAACTAGTTTTCCCATATTCAAATCAACTTTAATCTGGATTTCTTCAAGGAATTTCTTGGTCGGAAAATATCCAAGTACTGGATCCTGTTAGGGATCTTCTTATTCCATTATTAGGAGAATATTCTCCTTTTCAGTTTGCCATGTAGTGGATGTATGTCCTATGTCTAGTTGGTATTTCATCATTGTTGGACTTTGTTTATTTTTATTTTTATTTTTACGATTTTTTTTGCCTTCGTGTCATGACTTCTGCGTTTACTAGTGGATCAACTTCATATCCTTCGATATAGCTTTTTTCAGTTTTCAAATGTGGAACATGGCCTACTGGAAGCTCTAATCCTGCTAAATCATATAGATCCAACTCTTTGTTTATTGAATTATATACCCATCGTAGGAAATATTCATTAATTTCCTCCTCCTTAAGCCATTGGATATCAAATACAATAAAATTACAAATTCCTGGCATAAGGATTAAACTTATTATGCATAACACGTCAGAGTTCCAATTTCCTGAGAAAATCATGACAATGATTAAGGAATTAACTTTGATTATTAATCTAATTTTTATTTCCAGGTCTATTATTTTTTCGGCTTCATTTATAATAGACCTTTTATGAATAAGATATTTTTCTAGAAATTTCCTAAACCATTCTGAAAAATATTGTATCCTCCTTCGATCCCCCACCAACTGATTTATTCTTTGATTGCTTTCTTTCTCAAAATATTTCCATATTTGATCAAAAGGATTAAAGAATAAATCATATGTTATTCCAATTGTTTCCCAATGTGTAGAATTGATTCTAAGATACCTGAGAGATATTTCTATGTCTCGAGTGACCCTAATTATTCTCTTTTTTTCTGCAAATTCCTTCGCTCATGATCCAATTTGCGTGAGCTTAAATTATATTAAAGAGTGAGAAGTTTTCATTTGGTTCATAGTCTGCATCAACATTATGTTCAATTGTTATTTGTAATTCTTCCCATATATTAGCAATACTTAATGACCTTAGCCATTTTCCCACTTCTTCTTGCATTGGGATTTGCCTTAAATCCATGAATTTTTTATTGTTGAATATTCATATGCCAAAGTCAACACATACTGTAAGATTATAATAATTCAATGCTTTTAATGTTTGGATCATTTTAGGTGTCTAGTTAATAGTCCAAATGTATGTTAAAGATCTAAGATAGATCTTTACTTTTAATCCTTCCACTGGATAAATTTTGCAGAGTTCCTCTTTTATTCCCATGCTTGGACCAATGTTCTTTGTCTTATATCCTCTAATCATTTGAATCCACTTATTTCTTTGCAACCTCATTCCTACCATTTTTTAAATTTCATATGTAACCTGTGGAGAAATATCATACAATCTTCTAAACCTCTGTAAAAAGTTTTGTCTATCATCATCTTGAGCATTTTTATCCTTAATTTTGAAGTAAGTAATATTTGGGTTGACCAATTTTATTTTGAACATCTTGTTCATCTCTCTTGTTAATGCATCTTCCACCCAAATTGGTTTCCTGGGATCCACTAAAATTCATACTCATATTGTTTTTTTTTAACAGAAACGGGTAGAGAGATATATTAAATTTTGGCCAAATTGCCTCAAAGCTGGTTACAAAATGCTAAGCAAATTCCAGAAATCTCTGATACTAGGATTAGAGTGTCTTTTTCTTTGCTAGCCCAGAGGTTCTTACAAACAATTTTCCTGGCAATTGCCTCTATCTTCCCCACTTTAAAAATGCAGACAAAATGCTCCAATAAAAGGCTGTAATACATAATTGACAGACAATTAGGGAATGGGGTCCCAAACTTCTACTCCATCTCTGAGGATGACTCTGAGGGGGAGGTGAACAGCTTTATTAGCTTCAACGTCAGCATCTTTATTATTGTCTCTCTTGACATGGAAGAAATTCAAGCTCTGGAAGGATTTCGTCAGGGTTCTTATTCCGCTGATCAGTCTGGACAATCTTAGATCAAAAGGGGAAGAACAGTCAACAATGGTTTTTATGATAGACTGGGAATCTCCCATCACAATTGCATCGCAGATACCAAGGGAATTAAGTTGCTTAAGGCCTTGGAGAAGGGTGAGGGCTTCAGCTTGTATGCTAGTATTGAAGCCCACTCCCCAGGCATATCTAAGGACAGTGTTATAGATTTCATAGGCGTTGGAGTACATCTGAAGGTGTTTTTATCACTTTGGAGATTAAACATGCCCATGGCCACAAGGATTGGAGGTCAAGCCTAGAGGATATGTGAACCAAATTCAAAGGTTGAATAGTCATTTTTGAGGTATTTGAGTGTTCTGAAGCCAATGGAATAGTAACAAAAACCATTGGAGCAATACTAGTGCTTGTAATTAGACATTTTACTCTTAATCCCAAGAGGGCCTAGCTAGTTAAAGCAGGTCCATGGAGATGTAGCCCAGGAGGGGTGAACTCCATTATCATCCATTGTGTTATGTGATTGCTGTGAGTTATATTTCTGCATTTCATTTTTTTTATATGAGTTTTTTAAAACTAATTAACTCATAATTTGATCCTCAAAAACACATGAAACTACACACATAAACCCCTTCACAAATGGTTATGATGAGACGATCCTAATCACACATTTTTTATATTGGTGAGGTAGATAGCATAGCAATAACTAGTTTTCCCATATTCAAATCAACTTTAATCTGGATTTCTTCAAGGAATTTCTTGGTCGGAAAATATCCAAGTACTGGGTCCTGTTAGGGATCTTCTTATTCCATTATTAGGAGAATATTCTCCTTTTCAGTTTGCCATGTAGTGGATGTATGTCCTGTGTCTAGTTGGTATTTCATCATTGTTGGACTTTGTTTATTTTTCTTTTTCTTTTTATGATTTTTTTTACCTTCGTGTCATGACTTCTGCGTTTACTAGTGGATCAACTTCATATCCTTCGATATAGCTTTTTTCAGTTTTCAAATGTGGAACATGGCTTACTGGAAGCTCTAATCCTGCTAAATCATATAGATCCAACTCTTTGTTTATTGAATTATATACCCATCGTAGGAAATATTCATTAATTTCCTCCTCCTTAAGCCATTGGATATCAAATACAATAAAATTACAAATTCCTGACATAAGGATTAAACTTATTATGCATAACACGTCAGAGTTCCAATTTCCTGAGAAAATCATGACAATGATTAAGGAATTAACTTTGATTATTAATCTAATTTTTATTTCCAGGTCTATTATTTTTTCGGCTTCATTTATAATAGACCTTTTATGAATAAGATATTTTTCTAGAAATTTCCTAAACCATTCTGAAAAATATTGTATCCTCCTTTGATCCCCCACCAACTGATTTATTCTTTGATTGCTTTCTTTCTCAAAATATTTCCATATTTGATCAAAAGGATTAAAGAATAAATCATATGTTATTCCAATTGTTTCCCAATGTGTAGAATTGATTCTGAGATACCTGAGAGATATTTCTATGTCTCGAGTGACCCTAATTATTCTCTTTTTTTCTGCAAATTCCTTCGCTCATGATCCAATTTGCGTGAGGTTAAATTATATTAAAGAGTGAGAAGTTTTCATTTGGTTCATAGTCTGCATCAACATTATGTTCAATTGTTATTTGTAATTCTTCCCATATATTAGCAATACTTAATGACCTTAGACATTTTCCCACTTCTTCTTGCATTGGGATTTGCCTTAAATCCATGAATTTTTTATTGTTGAATATTCATATGCCAAAGTCAACACATACTGTAAGATTATAATAATTCAATGCTTTTAATGTTTGGAACATTTTAGGTGTCTAGTTAATAGTCCAAATGTATGTTGAAGATCTAAGATAGATCTTTACTTTTAATCCTTCTACTGGATAAATTTTGCAGAGTTCCTCTTTTATTCCCATGCTTGGACCAATGTTCTTTGTCTTATATCCTCTAATAATTTGAATCCACTTATTTCTTTGCAACCTCATTCCTACCATTTTTTAAATTTCATATGTAACCTGTGGAGAAATATCATACAATCTTCTAAACCTCTGTAAAAAGTTTTATCTATCATCATCTTGAGCATTTTTATCCTTAATTTTGAAGTAAGTAATATTTGGGTTGACCAATTTTATTTTGAACATCTTATTCATCTCTCTTGTTAATGCATCTTCCACCCAAATTGGTTTCCTGGGATCCACTAAAATTCATACTCATATTGTTTTTTTTTAACAGAAACGGGTAGAGAGATATATTAAATTCTGGCCAAATTGCCTCAAAGCTGGTTACAAAATGCTAAGCAAATTCCAGAAATCTCCGATACTAGGATTAGAGTGTCTTTTTCTTTGCTAGCCCAGAGGTTCTTACAAACAATTTTCCTAGAAATTGCCTCTATCTTCCCCACTTTAAAAATGCAGACAAAATGCTCCAATAAAAGGCTGTAATACATAATTGACAGACAATTAGGGAATGGGGTCCCAACCTTCTACTCCATCTCTGAGGATGACTCTGAGGGGGAGGTGAACAGCTTTATTAGCTTCAACGTCAGCATCTTTATTATTGTCTCTCTTGACATGGAAGAAATTCAAGCTCTGGAAGGATTTCGTCAGGGTTCTTATTCCGCTGATCAGTCTGGACAATCTTAGATCAGAAGGGGAAGAACAGTCAACAATGGTTTTTATGATAGACTGGGAATCTCCCATCACAATTGCATCGCAGATACCAAGGGAATTAAGTTTCTTAAGGCCTTGGAGAAGGGCGAGGGCTTCAACTTGTATGCTAGTATTGAAGCCCACTCCCCAGGCATATCTAAGGACAGTGTTGCCATCTGCTTTTTTAACTACTCCACCAGCTTCGGAGCTGCCCGGATTTCCTTTCGTTGCCCTGTCGAAGAAGAGAATGATATGTGCCTGCTTTGTGCAAAAGGCCAAGAAATCAGTAGCGTTAAGTCTAATCTGCCAAGCATTGAGAGGAGTGAGAGGTCTGATAATATCGACGAAGCGGAGATCAAGAGAAACGCTCCAAACAGCGTCGTGATCTCTCAAGCCAGCCCCGTCCAGTTGATCACCAAGACACTCCGTCAGCTGGCTTTTAATGTTAACCCAAACAATCTTGTGGTCTCTTTTCTTATCTCTGAAGATCCTCTGATTTCTTTCCAACCAGGTATGCCAGCAAATCAGTTTAGGGAGAATGCACCAGGCGGATTTGATATGAACATTCTGTGGAGAGCCTCCTGGGTACAAACTCAACCAGTTCGAAAACAGGTCGGGAATGCTAGTTGGGAGGACGAAGTCCAGACTCCAAGGGCCTAAGGCCTCATTCCAAAGTTCTGTCACAAAATTGCAATTGAGCATCAAATGCGCAGCAGACTCTGCGTTATCTCCACACATTGAGCATCGAGAGGGGCCAAGATAACCTCTTCTCTGAAATCTATCATCTGTCAAAATTCTCTGATGGAAAAGGAGCCAACAGAAGGAGTCAATTTTGGGCACCGAAGACTCGGACCAAACCCCTTTCCAAGGTTTTGGATCTGCAAGGACGTGGAGAATTGATGAGATTTTCCTGTAGCCCTGAGAAACAGTATAGCGTCCAGGGGTCAGACCCCAACCCCGGGCATCCAATTTTCTGTTGTTCAAGGGAGCCTTGCCATTTAAAATGGCTAGGAAGATTGCAAACTCTTTGGACAGGACCTGGGGCACCTCGATGTTAATCCAACTATGCCATTTACCATTTTCCCAATTGGAAATATCCCACAAAGTAATGTAGCCTGCTCTATGCATCCAGTCCTTCAGCAGATCCAGAGATCAATCATCAACCAGAGGATCACAACCCATTATACGATCCTCCCAGATTCTAATTTGCTTGCCATTGCCAAGAATCTAGTGTGCATGTTGGGTTATTATGGAGGAAGATTTAGCACAGAGCTTTTGAATTATCGAGCCAGAGTTTGCTACGGGCTGGTCCAAACACCTTTTCCTTTGTCCACGAAAGTACTTCTTCTACAAGGCGAGTTGTGCCCACCCCGGTTTTGGGGCAATAATCCTCCAACTCAGCTTAGCTCCCAACGCAATGTTCTGCGTGCAGATATTCTTAAAGTTCAATCCGCCTTCTAATTTGGGCATGAAGATTTTGTTCCAGCTTATTAAGGGGATTTTCTTTTCGTTAGCTTTCCCGCCTTTCCAAAAGAATTTTCTAATGTGATCCTCCATTTTCTTCATAATTCCAACCGGAGCCAGCATCACAGCAAACTGATAGATGGGAAGGTTGTTTAAAACTGCTTTAATAAGCACAGTCTTACCAGCCAGATTAAGCCAGTTGTATCCCCAGGAATGGATCTTGGAATCAAACTTTTCCAGCAGGGGTAACCAGTCTCTGCTGACAGGACATTTTTGAAAAATTGGGAGACCCAAATACTTGAAGGATGTCCAAGACGAGGATGCTGCGAAGCCAAAGCAACAGGAAATGGCTTGCATCGTGATGGCAGGGGTATTCCAGCAGTAGATATTGCATTTGTCTTTATTGAGACTGCTTCCTGAGTCTTGACAATAATCATCAATCACTTCTTTAAATCTTTTGGCAGAAGACACTGACGCAGCACCCAGTAAGAGGGAATCGTCCGCAAATAAGGCATGGTTTATATTGTTGACTCCTCTCGCAATATTCAGGCCCATTAAATCTTGCTCCTGTTGTTTTTTGTTCAAAAGGAAGCTGAGGACAGAGGCTTGGAGGACAAAGAGCAGAGGGGAAAGAGGACACCCTTGTCTCAGACCTCGAGAAGCTTTGAAGAAATCTGTGGCCCTCCCATTCACCAGAGGGGCAATCCAAGGCTCACTAATACAAGCCTTAATCCAATTGATGAATTTGGGACCAAACCCAAATTTGCGCAGGACAGCCAGCAGAAAACTATGTCTCACTCTATCAAAGGCGTTTTCAAGATCTAACTTGACAACCATTCCTTTCTCTTTGCGAACCACACTGGAGTGAATCGCCTCTTGGACCAGGATAAAGTTATCCACAATCTGTCTACCCTGAATAAAGCCTCCCTGATTCTCAGGTATGATGCCTGGAAGGATGATTGTTAATCTGTTGGCAATAACCTTCGTAATCAACTTGTAGCCTATGTTACAGAGGGAGATTGGGCGAAACCTTCTGAAGGTGTTGGCGCCTTTCTCCTTGGGGATGAGGGCCAGAAAGGCCGAATTAGTGCTTCCCCCAATCTTCTGACACTCTTGAGATTTCCGAATCATTCTGCATAAGTCTTTCTCCACAATTTTCCAACAGAACTGCAGGAATCTGGCAGTAAAACCGTCAGGACCTGGGGCCTTATCCGGTTCCATTGCAAAGAGGGCACTTTTTATTTCATTGTTAGTGATCTCGGCTTCCAGGAGTTGGTTGTTTCTAACAGAAACGATGGAGGGCACCTCATTCACAAGGATAGAACCATGGCCCAAGTCCTCCTCTTCACTATAGAGATTTTTGAAGTGAGAGAAGGCAGCGTTTTTTATGCTTTGGATATCTCTATACGTAGAGTTCTCAACTAACTTTAATTTCAGAGATAGAGTTGCGGAAAATGCGGGCCTGAGCTTGCTTATGAAAGAAGGATGAGTTTCTATCTCCCGCCTTGAGCCAGAGACTGCGGGATTTCAGTCTCCAATATTCTTCCTCAGCCAAGCTAGCTTTAAGGAGCATTTTCTGAAGATTAGCCTCCTTGTCAAGAATTTCTTTAGTGATCTCTACGTTTTTCGAAACCAGATGATGCATCTCAAGACGTTGCTGTAACAATTTCCTTTCCACAGCGGGGTTAGGTAAGGTTTTGACCCAGTCTTTAAGAGCAGCTTTGACTCTCCTAAGTTTCTCCTCCCAAACAAAGAATGCAGAGCCTTTGACTGGGATCCTCCAGCTTTCTTTTATCAGAGGCAAGAAATACTGTTCCTTGATCCAATGAGAGTTGAATTTAAAAGGAATGGGACCTTGATTCAAATGTGCCAGCAGATCCAGTTTAATGGGGCAATGGTCGGAAACACTATAAGGAATAATTTGCATTCTAATCTCTAGACCAAGAAGAAGAAAATAACTTTGAACAAGGAATCTGTCTAACCTTGCAGCGATATGTCCCGGGCCGATTCTTTTGTTTGTCCAAGTGTATTTTCTGGACAGAGGCTTAATGTCTATCATGTCCCAGTCTTGGAGCAGCTCCTCAACCCATTCCTGCGCCGGGTCCCTAACAATGCTTCCTCCACGTTTTTCTGACAATGATAAGGTGAGATTTAGGTCCCCAGCTATAATTATGTTTGCCAATTCTTCAGCTTCTGCCAGACCTCTGATAGAATCCCAGCAGTTCTTCTTCTCCCCTACGCTGACAGGAGCGTACACATTAAAGAGGGAGAAGGTCACATCTGTTTCTACGTGCTGCAGCTTTGAGAACAACCAATGGGTGTTATTAAGTTCTTTGATCTTTATGAATTTGTTAGCGTCCCAAATAGTGCCCAGCCCACCTGAAGCTCCTCGAGCTGAAACTGCTTGCCCTTCACTTTTCTTCCATAATTTCTTACCTATCTAGAGGAAGGAATAGTCCTCCATTTTGGTCTCCTGGATAAGGAGCAGATCGGGAGATTCTGGTCTAATCAAACTTCTTAAGGCTTCTTCTTTTATTCTACTCCCCATGCCCCTACAGTTCCAGGAGACGATCTTCATCACTTGTTTTTTGGATGATGAGCTCCTCTGGAGCTCTGGGTCTGATTTCTATTCTTCTTCGGAGTATTTTCCAAGAGTTTCTCAAGGGTAGGTTGGCTTCCCTGGAGTTTGTCTTTGTAGGTCTCTTGCTCTCTTTTTTCCCGAGCAGATTTTCGGCCTCTCGTTGATCTTCTAGCCGAGGTTTGTGAGTCACCTATTTCCCCTTCTTCTTCTGAGGCCTCCAAGCTTTGCACTTCCTCAACCTCCTCTGTGGGTGTCTCTTTTGTCATGTCTGCATTACTGTCGGTTTTCTTTGGTCCCGAGGGGGACTCTTTTTGGGGCGATCCTTCTTTCTGCATCTCTAACTCTTGGGTGTCTTCTATTGCTGAGCTTAACTGGGTAAATTTATTTCCTTGGTCTTCCATGAGAGGTGTTTGGATCCCAGAGCCTACCTAGGGCCCTTTACCATTCATGTTGCCAGTTCTAGAGGGTTTGTGGGCAGTTTTGGTCCTTTTGACCTGAGTCCAACCATCCTCTTTGCCTTTCTCCACTTCGTTGTTCTTAGGACATCCTCTAGCGAAATGACCGTAGATATGACATTTCCGGAATTTGAATGGAAGTTGTTCATAGTCCAGCTTTTGCACATGTGTCCAGCATCCAACTCTGATCTTTATTGCCTCAGGCAGACCAACCTCAAGGTCGACTTCAACGCAGATTCTAGCACAGTCGAATTGATCCTTACTATTTGCTCGATCAATGTATTTGCCCAAGGTATTTCCGATGTGCTTAAGAGACTCGTCATTCCAGCAATGTACTGGCAGGTTGGGCAGCCTAACCCACACAGGAACGGCTATAGGGACATCCATTGTTGGATCAAAGTCGAGCGTCCACTTATTGAGGTACAGCCCCTGGGGTCCCATGAAATAGGGACCGTTACGGAATATCAGTTGCTTATCATCTTTTTCAGAGAATTCAAACAGAAAGAAACCCTTACCCAAAAAATATGAAGTGACTCTACCTTTAATCAGCGGCGCCCAGTTTCTAGAGACCCAGCTCTCCATAGATTTGGGGGAGGGCCAGAGCCCAGTGAACTGACCCACCAAAGCCCGCTCAGCCAGAGAAAGGGCGACCTGAATCGGGCCCTCTGGAGGGAGTGAAATCTCAGGGATGTCATCTAAACGTTTCACAAACTTCGAAGCCTCGGAAGCTTTATTTTTAGGGAGGGATAACACGAGGTTGAGGAAGGCCTCAGCTTCAGAATTAGGAGGCGGAGGGGGCTCCATAGGTGCAGCACCTCCCAGGATTGAAACGAGCTCACACCAAACCCTGCAACCAAGACATGGAACTACAAATCAAAGCGGCAGAGGAAGAGGCCCAAAGAAGAACAGAGGGCCAAAGCACCGCAAAAAGACACCACTCTCAGTCAAGGCGCCGCGATCAAACAAATGAAGAGCAAGGCGGGATAGAAGGCGCCGCGCACAAGGATCAAAACGCCGCGCAGAATGAAAGCGCCGCGCACAGCCGAGGCACTGGTCGGCCGGCTCACTGCGACGCGCCGGACCAGACAAGGCGCCGCGAAGTGCAGGAACAGCTCAGGACGAGCGAACCCAGTGCCCAAAAGGAGAGCAAGAACCTTCGAAGCGGCCACGGGGCCAAGGCTAGGCCTCAGACGCAGAGGGCAGCAGAGCGGCTAGGGTTCGTGAAGTTTCAGTATTTTTGTTACTTGAACTCTTGTCAGTCATTTCTTTATCAAAATTCATACTCATATTGTTGAAACCAAATCTGCCATGAAAATAATCTTCCTTTACCTAATTGCTTATATGTATTGGCATTTAGAAAATAATGAAGTTTTTTGCAATATGTTCTAATGGTCAATTTTATAGGTGCCAGATAGAGTTAAAACTTATAAATTCCATTGAAAATAGCCAAAGTTTCCTTTCCTGTTGTAAAATAATTATTTTTATGAGGAGAAAATTCTCGATTTATAAGCACAAATTCATTCTAAACCATCCTACCTTTTTTCTAAAAGAATAGTGCCCCAAAATTCATCTGATGAATATGTTTGAAAAATTAACTGACCCTTACCTAGAGGTTTGAGTTGTGGTAACTTTTGAGCTTCTTTCTTTATCTGTTGTACTATTTTTGTAGCTGTGTCCCTCCATCCTCCATTAAGATGTCTTCTAATGGGCTCTGTTTTTTCTGATAATTTGGGAATATATTTATGCACATAATTCAGTATTCCCAAAAATCTCTATATTTGATTCTTATCTTTTATTTCGTCTGGAAAACCACTTATTTTTTGTACAATGTGTGGTTGCATTTGAATTTTTCCATATAATACAATGATACCCAAAATTCAATATTCTCTTTAAATAGTTCTATCCGTTTATCAGAAAGAACTATTCCATGGCCTTCTATTTCTTTGATGAAAATATACATATGCTGCAAATGTTCTTCTAGATTGTTACTATGCACAAGAATATCATCTATATATACAATAATAAAATCATATTTTCCAAAAATGTTGTCCACCCTTCTTTGAAAATTTGTTGGTGCATTCTTAAGCCCAAATGGAACAACATTCCATTGATAAAATCATCCTTGACAAGTGAAAGTTGTTTTATGGTGATCTTCTGGCCTGATTTGAATTTGATAATGACTACTTTTCATATCAAAATTAGAAAACATCTTGGATCCATTGATTTTTTTCATAATCACTTCTTTTTTTGGAAAAGGATATTTAATATTCTTTGTGATGACATTCAAAGGATTATAATTAATCATCATTCTATTTTTTCATCTTATGACTTCAACATGATTTTTGACTATGAAAGCAGAACATGAAGATTGAGATTTAGATTGTTCAATTAATTTTAAAGCTAGAAGTTCTTTTATTTGAGCCTTTATCTCTTTCTCATCTTGAGTTGTGCGAGGGATCAACTTTCTTGTTACTCCATTATCATGCAATGTATCTATTTCTTGCATTGGACTAGATTTATCCTGAATTCCTGTGGATCACTAAAACAAAATTTTATTAATTTTTCAAATATACCCTTTTGTTCATTTGTCCATTTTTCTTATTTGGTTGCTTTTTTTTTATGTTGCAGCTTGTGTTTGTTTTCATACATCTGCAATACTTATTTCCAATCTTTACTATCTTTTTCAGGCCTTCCCATTATTTTCATCTTTTCTGCTTCTTTCTTTTTTGGATTAGAATCTATCACAGTAAGTTTATTTACAACAATAGCCTTTTCCTTTATGTTACAAATAATTTTGTCTTCATAAATGGTCATGGGTAAGATTGATTTGATAAATGACATTCCTAATATCAGACTTCTAGATGGGTCATAATGTTGAATTGCAGAAATTTTTACAATACTCCCACCCACTTTCATAGATATGTTATCAACATAATGAGTTAAAGTCACATTTCCTCCAATTTTTTCATATTTTATTAAACTTTTTAATGGTTTCCAGTATCCTTTGAACAAACTTGGTCTTGCCAAATTGTTCAAACCTCCTGAATCAATGAATGCATCAAATTCTACCTATTATTTTCCTACCTAAACTTCCATTTGTATATACAAAAGTTCATTTGTTCTAATTATCTTTTTTAGTAGATTTGTTTCTTCTTCTAAGTCAAAATTTTGATCAGATGAGGAATAATAAGTAGTACTAATGTTTTTGGTCTGGGACAAAAACTTGGTGCTTTATTAAATATATATGTGTCATGAGCAACTAATACTAGCTCCTTTCCTTTTACAGAAGGGGTTTCTTCCTCTGTTTCTTCTTACTCAAATTATGTATCATTGTAATAATTGAAACTTTCAGATTCTACTTCTATATCACAATCACAACATTTTGATAAATACCTGGTCATTTTGAAACTAATATCTACAACTTCTTATTTTTTTGACTCATTGTCTTCTGAAATTATATACACATATGAAATGCCATCTTCAGTATTTACAATCGGCCAGTGTTCAATAAAATCATCCATTTCCATGCAGTTCTTTAGCTTAGATGAAGATATTTTAGGACATTTAGCAGCAAAAATTCCTTTCTCTTTACATATGAAACACCATCCATTTTTTACTGGAGCTCTTCTTCTTTTGGCATATTTATACTTAGGAAATGGTCTCTTTGGGTCTGCCATCCTTTTAATTTTGTAATTTCCATAATGTTTATTTTTGTGATATTTCTTTTTAAGTGGCATGCATGGAAGTAATTCTTTGCAAAATTCTTGTGACAGTTTTGTTGCATTATCTTGAGCATTTTTTTCCAGCACAAATATTTCAATTTTTGTTTCCACAAATGAATTAAACCAAACCAATAGATTGCTCCTAGGTTCTTCTTTTCATTCTCTAGATCTTTCATAACAAGATCTCCCATATTGTGGGGTAATTTTGAGCAATATGTAACTTTGGTCATAAAATCATTTGTGAGTTGTGCTTTCATCACTAACTTGAAATATTCTTGGGAGAACCCTTCTAATTTCTTTGCATCTCCCATTTCCATTTTTGCAATTTTTGTCATTGCTTGCTTTTTGGAATCCTCTGGTTCAACACAAAATTGAGTTCTCAATAACTGATCAAAAATTGTTAACCCCGCCTTTATAACTTCATCCCTTTGTTCTTGAGGAGGACCTTTCCACCTGTTACACCATTTTTTGGTCATCTAACCTATTACTATTAGATGGACCTAAGTACACCATGTAAGACCAATTTTATCCTAAGTAAAATTTCTTTCACTATGAAAAATAACTTAGTAAACCACCTTTATTGAGTTTTTTATGGTCTAAACAGGAAACCCCATGAGGAAATATTAAATAAATCCACATTTGTTTGATTTTCCTCAAGGAATAATTAGTTAAACAGCAGTTTAATTAATATTCCTAGTCATAGTTAACCCAAAACAGAAAAATTAATTAGATAAATTATTATTTATCTTATTATTTTCTAGGAATAATTATTTAAACCTTATTTAAGTAATATTCCTTGTTAAATTTGACTAAATCATTCATTAATAATTAAATAAATCATTATTTATTTGATTATTTCTCAACCACATCCTTAAAATGATAAATAAATCATTTATTTATTTATTATTTACAAATAAAAGGGATTTGACCAAGTCAAATTCTTTTTCCATCCAACAAATACAATAAAATATTCCATAAAAGTTGGATCTAGAATTGGTTAATAATATTTTAATTATGCACTAATATCTAGACTAACTCAATATTTTGTTATAAATAGAAGGGTTTTTCCATTAACTCACTACCTTTTGTTTCCTAAAGATCACTCTGGATCTATACTTTTGGTCTGACTTTGATCCACCATCATTGTCATATTTTGCTATCTTTTTTCTTGTGAGCTCCCTTTGAGTTCCATTTTTGTCTAGGTTTTATACACCATCAAGAGAGAGGGATTTTAGATCTGAAGTGTTGAGGACTTACAAGAACCCATCCCATTGAGGAGAACTGGTAACATCCTTCTATGTTTTCCTCCCAGGTGCCATTAATACAAAATTCATTCAACATATTATTGTCTTTTCTATTGGATGCATGGAGAAACTCTTGTTTTTATTTACTACTTAATGTCTTTTGATGCATAGATCTATATTTTTGCAGCATTTATCTTGGTCACCTAATTGCAGATCTAAGGATATTGGCAACTATATTTGTTGTTAGGGTTTTTTTTTATGCACAACTAAAGTGGTATTTTTTCGTACACTTACAATTAAGATTCATACTAACAACTGGCAACTCCACATGAGTTTACGATTATGACCACTGTTGTCTTTCAGATCCCTGCATATCCAGCTGCTTCAAACCCTAGGATTTCTCTTCAGCTTCTTGTTTTGCTTTTCTTGATGTTGTTTTTAACCTATAAAACCATAAAACATAAAAAATTCTAACTTCTGTGTGTTTTCGGACCTGTTGCGCAGGTGACAGACATCAGTCGCAACTGAGACGACACATTTTGTTTAAACCTACTCCTGAGAGTACCGAAAGTGAAGGTTGTAATTTTGGGCCAAAACCTGCGACCTAAACCTCCAAGGCGCAGAAAACGGGCCAAAACCTGTGACCTTTGCAAAAATCAGGTCAGAAACTGCGACCTGGACTTTTTGCGGGAGTTTTTCTGAAAGTTTTCTGGGTTTGCATGGGCCTCTGTTCAGGGTTCTCTGACCTCCGTCTCCACCTGTTTTGGACCTATAATTGTTCTGTTTTACTCATCTAAGTGGGAACCTAGCCCTCTAGGGCTTCAATACCCTCCACCTTTTGTGGAAGAGTTTTCGTTGTTGCAGGTTGTCTGAAATTTCAGAGTGTTCAGCCATTTTTCAGATCTGATACCTTACCTTTAGATCCACTTCAGATTGGCTATTTATCCATCCAAAAAACCACCTTTTAGTTTTGTTTGGGTTTTCCTCTAGGGTTCCCTCCGCTTCCCTCCAGTTTATAGCCTTTCGCCACCTCATTTACAGCAAATTTTCCTCTGATTTTTTGTTGTTTTTTTGTACCTCTTTCCAGCAGATCTGACCTTTAGATCATTGTCCCTCCCGAATTTAGATCTATTGGCTATTTTGGTGTGTTTTGACTAGATTTTTTCCCACCTACAGACTAGTTGTTGAGAGGCTCGCCTCCTTGGGTTTAGATTAATGCATAATTATCTGTTTATTTTCTGTTATTTCAGTTTCATATACTACTATATGCAGGTTTATTTATAGTTATACAACACACTTTTTCTTTTCTCTACAAAATTATGGTTTAAAAATTAAAATTTACACACTTTACACACACACCCTAAGTGAAGAAGAGCTTGGTTAACACCGCCAAGAAAAGAATTTAACATTGAAATCAATTGATCCTGCACCTCTCTGCCCTTGTTTCGACATTGTAATCATTTTATCATGCACCTCTCTGCCCTTGTTGGTCTCTCTTCCCTTTGTGTTGTGTTTGTGCTGTCCTCATTGCGCCACCAAGGCATTTATCCCAGAGACTTATTGTCCTTCATCCTCAATTTCCATTAGGAAGACTTACTCCTCTGTGTAGGATTTGAGTTAGTCCTCCACCGAGTCTGCACTCCAACTCCTCTTCTGGTTCATTGGGTTCTCCTTATAGTTTTTCCCTTGGTTCTCCCCCTATCACCTTCACCATGTCTGGTTCAGGACCTAACGTTGGTGGTAGCCCCGACCCTAATGCTTGGAAAAATACTAGTGGGACTGCAACAGGAACTACCCTAGCTGCTCCCTTTCTCCCCTATATGGCAGGCCTCAGTCTTCCCGATTTTAACCAGTTGATCAATAACCCTATACACCATGATGCTAGTTGGCCTGCTATGCCAACCAAGCTCCCTTCCAACATTCCCAAGTTTGAAGGTCTTGCTGGAGAAGATCCTACAAATCATGCTTGATATTTTCACATGTGGTGTTTGTCTAACTCCATTATCGATGACTCTGTCCATCTTCGATTGTTCCAACATACGCTTATTGGCAAAGCTTCTAAGTGGTATGTTGGTCAGGCCTCATCCTCTCATACCACCTTTGCGACTCTTGCTCGGGCTTTTCTATCTTATTTCCAGCTTCCCCTTCGTTATGACACTAGTAACGAAATTTTGACTTCTTTCCGTCAATCGTATGCAATCTGCCTATCTGATCATGTCCAGGAATGGCAGAGAAGAAAGAGCCTATGTCGAGACCCTACCTTCGAAGACTGTGTCTACATGGACTGGTTCCTTAGATCTCTCTTGCTTGCTATAGGTAAATATGTCGCATCGCATTTCCCTCAAACTAAAGAAGCCACTCTCCAAATTGTGTTAAAATATGACTTGATCTATGCTCAGTCGGGTTATGTCTATACCGTTCTACCTGATATTCCTAGACCCGGTGGTGCCAACGCACCGGGGGCATCTCATACTGCTAACGGTATCATTGGAGCTCTCTCTCACCCATACGCTTGGCCTCCCATGGGCTATGGTTTTCCTTAGGGGGGGCCAGCACCTCCTGCACTTTACCCCCTCTCGATTGCATGTATCGAGGATACAGCATGCCTCCTCCTTTTTCCCAACCTCCTGTTTACCACAATGTTATCCAACCTCCTTATTATTTGTATCCGCAACCTAGTGCTCCATATCCTCCAGCATTAGCACCTCCTCCTCCCTTGCCTTCTCAACCCCCGCAACAGCAGCCACCGCCCCCTTAGGGGCAGGTGTATGCACAGCATGGTGCGACTAATCCTCAAAATAATGCACCTAACACTACTAACCAGCAACAGGGCACTCAGCTCAAGCAAGACAGGACTATTCCCATGAACAAGCCTTGTTCTTGTTGTGGTGTTTATGGTTATTACATGCACAATTTTCCTCTTTTACCACAGATGAAGCAGATGTGGGAGTCTCAAGCAACATTGCGAGGACAGCAAGCCTCCCCTTCCATCTCTCCCAGTGCTACACCTAGTTAGCCGGCTGTGTTTACTAATCCTTTCCCTCAGCAAGGATTCGTGGCTACCCAACCACCTGAAGGTCAGGTGACCACTCAACCTCCTCCATCTGGTACCTCCAATTACCATATTCTCATGATGAATTTTGACCAACCTATAACTGTAGACCTGAACCTTCAGACTCGGTCCCATCAGTACAACAAGCCTCTTGCTACGTCTGTCCCCGAGCCCCCTTCTTCAGGTTCTACGGAGCCTCTTTAGACACCTAATGGTCCTTTACAGATCCCTCAGCCTAAGGTATAGGTTCATACCAAGATCCCTAAGGGACCACTACGTCAAAATGCTACTTCTGGAAAATCTGCCCATTCGTATAGTATAGTAGATTATTTGGTGCAATCTCCTGTTGCCATATCAACGTTGGAACTCCTCCAGTCGTGCCCTTCACAATGAAAAGTTCTACTATCTTCCATGGGCACTTTAGATCCTTCATATGATCGCTTTATTTTCTTCAATGTTGACTAGTCAGAACATCCTCCTCTTCCTTCTTTCGTTGCCTTCTAAATCCTAGTCAAGATCCAGAACGCCAATGTCTCCTGGTGCATCATTGATGAGGGGGCATCCACCTGTGTGATTTCTGCTTCATTTTGGAAGCAACTCAGATCACTTGAGTTGGTTCCTTCCACGATCACTCTTTGATCATGGGATCGCCACGCCTCAAAGCCCATTAGCTTATTCCGCAATTGTCCTATTACTCTTGCAAGAAAGATTGTTTGCATTGACATATAAGTCATTGATGCCCCCTTAGATTACAACATTCTATTGGGTCGTAGCTACACCTATGCGATGTCTGCTATCCCATCTGCGGTTAGCCGCAATATGTCCTTCCCTCATAACAAAAATATAGTCACCATTGACCAGTTGACATATTACGAATTGAAGTCTCAGACCTCCCCTGAGTCCATCATCTCTTCAATGGCCAATAAGCAAACCGTAGATCCTTTGACTAATGTCACACAACTTCAAAAAAGAATCCTCTTTTCTTGGTACATTCCCTGGCCTTCATCCTCCTATCTTTGATCCCAACTCATCGAATGTTTGCATGATGAAATCGTCTCGGGCTTCCCTCAAGCGGCCCGCTTCGGTTATTCAGCAGCCTCGCCCTCTGCAGCCTACTCCTATCCCTTCGATTCAGCCTTTTGGACCCCCTCCTCTTGGCCCTTCACCTATATCTAGTACCCATGAGCCTCTCTACCCTCCTAGAATGGTTCCTCCAGGCCTTAACCATCTTGGAGCCGTCCCACCTGGCCATTACCCCTCCGGTCAGATACTGTTCCTAGCTCCCCCTCCTGGAGTGTACTTGGTACCTGTCATGGCTACCCTATCTCTTCCTAACCTGACCCTCGGGATTCCCGTCTGGTACCTCGATCCCCCAGCCGCTACCCTGCTTGGTCAACCCAAACCTTATCTTGCTTTGACCCTGGTTCAACCGGTCCCTATGACTTCTCCCACTGCCACAGTGCCTCAGCCACCTCAACAGGAACCCTCTCCTATTGGACCACTTCGGGTAAGAAGGGCAAAGCTCGCAAAAGGGCATCAAAATACAAGGCTGCCCCAACTGACCCTGCTCCTCCTCCACCTCCAAGGCCTTGTGCTTTGTGTGATTTCGTTGGTGATGCCACCCATACCTGTCCTGAATTGCCCCGTATCAAGCCCATGGTTAATGCTACGTTCCCTGAATCTACGGTCCATGAAGCCTCTGTTTCTTCCTCGACTGCAGCCAAGAACCCTAAGACTATTCACACCAACCAACCTTTTGCTTTGTGTGATCTCCATGGCCATTATTACCACCATTGTCCCCACCTTACGCATTACCACGCCTCCTTAGAAGTAGTTCAGGAGTACGAGGTTGAACAAAACCAATCCGCCTCTCCCATCCTTGCGCAGTATGTTGCGAGCCAGCTTGAGGATTTACCCACTCCCATTGACATTCCCCCTCCTGATGTTGAGATGACGGAGCCTGCGGCCACCATCCTCTACCTGTCATCATCCATGAGACCCTCGGTGGAAACTCCCTTTGAGACTTCCCCTTCTATTTCGCTCGACCTCCCTTCAACGATCACCTTGGGCTCAACATCGGTGGATCCCTTACCTACTTGTTTTTCTGTCACCCCTTGTGACGATGCGCATGTGAACCTCTCTTCTCATGATGATGAGTCAAGTAGCTTCGCCACGTCAGGTGGTATTTCTTCCACCAGTCACCCCATCTTCTATTATGATGATGACATTATGGAAGTAGTCACCACCCCTGACATTATCTATCCCCCCTTACATCGAACCCATGCATTCGAACCACATACACCCTTTGGCCATTACATTGACACCTAATGTTTGGGTAAGGGGGCACCCATATTTGAGAGACCAGGAGAAGCAATTATCCACAACTCTCCTAGTGTATCTGGTCGTGTCGACTCTAGTACCATTATTCTTCCCCATTTACAAGAACCTCTAGAGTCCCATATCACTTCAAACCACTCTAGGGATGATACCCCTCATCATTCCTTCATCTTACATCAGCAACCTAGTCCCTTAAACATTGTTTTTGACCAACCTGTGGGTTTTCTAGGAGAGCACTAGTTCATTATCTTCAATTCCTCTCTTTGGGATAGTGACACCATGTATGCCAACCCAGAAACTTGAGTCCATTTGCTTCATATATGCAGTACCAAAAGAGATTGGTAATCCTCCATTCCCTTTCTCGAACTGCATAACCATAACGAAAAGAAATGGTGCACCACATCATACTAATGTGTTTAGATTCCCCCTTTCTAAATACATTTTGGCATGACCATAACATGTTTTGGGGAACCTATGCCCCTCAACCATAAAAATCCCAGCTCTCAGCCAAAAATAGCACTGAAACCCTCTTTCTTTGCCAGGTCACACTTTTCAGGTCATTTCCAGCGACAAGTCACAGTTTTTTGCCCAGTACCTGCTACCCAGGTCGCAGAACAAACCCCAAAAAGTGTGACCTGGCCTATACATGAGCTTTGGGTGCCTAAACTGAAATTTTTATCCCCTTAAATGAAAAATTAGGGTTAGGCCTCTTACCTGCAACTAACGGATCTCGATTCCAATGGTCGGTTTGTCTGCTATGATCGTCGCAATGTTTAGGGCCTTCTCTCATCTCTACATTCACCACAGCTACACTTGCAAATGAGTGAATTTGGAGGGAACATGCCTTATTAAAAGAGAAACCTCTGATTTTTCTTTTTCCTGATGTGGCCAAACCGTAGCTCAGTTTGAAAAACCGTCTGTACCGTTGGAAAGCTCTCACTGAGCCCTCAAATGGATGTTTGTTAGTTTTTTGTGATTTGATACTTCACCAAGACACTTTTCCCAAGAAGGGTCACTTCACCACTCCCTCAAAATAGAATTTATTCACTTGCAACACTTGTACTTGGGGCACCACTTTGCCTCCATACTTGTCCATGGTCTTTTTGATTTTCATCGTGAGTAACCATCCTGTACTCATGTGTTTATGGTCTGTACCGTACCTTTTCTGTGTGGCAGCATCATCGAGTCGCCCTTGTTTAGATCATCCGATTTGAGTCATCATCTCATCCATGGAGTCTATCCGGAGTCCCTCTGTATCCCGCTATATTCCTCCATCCTTCATTGCTTGATTCCTCTCTCATGTCACACATTATGGTCTTCAGTCCTACTGTCCCCTATCCCTTATGATATTGTGTTAGTCCCTACCAGGTCATCCATGCCCTTTATTCTCTAACAAGGGAAGTCGTCCGTCTGCTACTCAGTACCCCCCATTTCATCATCATCCCTGGTGTCGGTCTGCTAGTCGCTCTACTATTTTCTCTCATGCCTTAGTTGAGGATTCCTTATTGCCTCAACTATGGCGGACCTCCTTCTGTCGACATCAGATCATTCATTCCAAAAGAGAGGTCTAGATGGCGGTGTACCTTGGTTCCAGCTTCCACTCTTGTTCAGTGCCTCGGATCAGGAAAAGGGACTCCTTATTTCCATTTGACTTGATTTTTTCTCAGCTATAGCTCCTTTCAGCATGATCGAGATTCGTATACTTGATGGTTCAATGATGCAGCAGATGATACTGGTGATTCCTAGGTATGTGTGAGACGTTTTCAGACCTCATGAGGGGGTGGCCCTTTAGGTAGCCCCCCACATGCCCGGATGACCTCTTCATCACAGCCTTTGATGCAGCTCCATAGATTTGATGATTTAGGCCTCAACCGCTTGCAGCACCTTTTAGTTTGCATGTATTAGTCAGATTTTCAGATTTTCAACTGGTTGTATTCATATCTCATGTACTCATATATTATTCTATAAGTCCTGGTTGTTATCCCAGGCACAATATGTATGTGGGATTCATTATCATATTTTTATCTAGCTCATTTTTATGCCAGCATGTACTACATAGTTCAGTCCCTTGTTTACTGGATGCATTATTCTTTGTACTTTTTCTCGGCGGGCATAGGTATGCCTCCCCCGCCGCCTATAGTACAAGTACTCATTCATAAAAGAGACTTGTCACACCTGTAAGTATCGCCTCCTCAAGGTCTAGTCCTTCAGCGCTTTGGTCTACCTTATATTTCTCTCTCTCTGACTTCCCCTTCGGTGTCTAGTGATTGAGTTCTTACAACGTACTTTGGTCATACGATTAGCTCCTAACCCTCGCACGCTGGGGGGAAATCTGTTACACCATTTTTTGGTCATATAACCTGTTACTATTAGATGGACCTAAGTACACCATTTAAGACCAATTTTACCCTAAGTAAAATTGCTTTCACTATGAAAAATAACTTGGTAAACCACCTTTATTAAGTTGTTTATGGTCTAAATAAGAAACCCCATGAGGAAATATTAAATAAATCCACATTTGTTTTATTTTCCTCAAGGAATAATTAGTTAAACAATAGTTAATTAATATTCCTGGTCATATTTAACCCAAAATAGGAAAATTAATTAGATAAATTATTATTTATCTTATTATTTTCTAGGAATAATTATTTAAACCTTATTTAAATAATATTCCTTGTTAAAGTTGACTAAATCATTCATTAATAATTAAATAAATCATTATTTATTTGATTATTACTCAACCACATCCTTAAAATAACAAATAAATAATTTATTTAGTTATTTTTTACAAATAAAATGGATTTGACCCAAGTCAAATTCTTTTTCCTTCCAACAAATATAATAAAATATTCCATAAAAGTTGGATCTAGAATTGGTTAATAATATTTTAATTATGCACCAATATCTAAACTAACTCAATATTTTGCTATAAATAGAAGGGTTTTTCCATTCACTCACTATCTTTTGTCGCCTAAAGATCACTCTAGATCTATACTTTTGGTCTGACTTTGATCCACCATCATTGTCATATTTTTCTATCTTTTTGCTTGTGAGCTCCCTTTGAGTTCCATTTTTGTCTAGGTTTTCTACACCATCAAGAGAGAGGGATTTTAGATTTGAAGTGTTGAGGACTTACAATAACCCATCCCATTGAGGAGAATTGGTAACATCCTTCTATGTTTTCCTCCCAGGTGCCATTAATACAAAATTCATTCATCATATTATTGTCGTGTCTATTGGATGCATGGAGCAACTCTTGTTTTTATTTACTTCTTAATGTCTTTTGATGCATAGATCTAGAATTTTGCAGCATTTATCCTGGTCACCTAATTACATATCTAAGGATATCGCCAGCCATCTTTGTTGTTAGGGTTGTTTGTTATGCACAGCTAAAGTGGTATTTTTTCGTACACTAGCGATTAAGATTCATACTAACACCACCAATCATATGTTATGCTTGTCATTATTTTTTTAGTTAAATTAAAAATGGCATAATTATCTAGCTTGGATGTTACCTACATTTCCTAAAGGGATCCTATCCATACTCTTATATCATCTTCCATATTTTTTGAATAATCCAGATCAATTACATAACTATTGTTGTTGGTTTCCATAAGGTCTTCTTTTACTCTTGGATACTTTGGTGTTGAGTGGAGAATATGGGTTTTATTCATACTTGGCTTAATAAAGTGTGGGAATAATTTAGCCACTTCTTCCATTTTAAAATTTGACTTTTTAAAGTCTGATATAGTATTTTTACTTTTTCCACTTATTCCTTCCTGTTGAACCTCAGAATTATCCTCTCTCTGACATCCTTTCTCACCCTTTTTCCTTACTTTCTCATAAGTTCATACACTCCAATCAATGGTAAATGTCATGTTTTATCTCAAGGAATGCATTTAAATGATTTCTATGTTATATTCTGGTGTTTTTTCTATTCGAATGATTTTTTGTAATTTGGCTATAGAACGCAGCCTATTTTGTAGCTAATCGTTGGTTCCATAGCTACTTTCGTGGTTTGATAGGTTCCAAGGAACAATTAGAGAAACAAGCCACATGGGCATCTCCAGAATAATTCACACATGGATTTTTTCCTATCTACTTGATCGAAATCAACCGAAAAGGATGCTTGAGATCGTGGTCAAAGTTCGGTCAAAGGATGTAAGTCGAGAGCAGAAGAAATCTTGATTTTCTCTGACATAGAAAATCAAGATTTAACCAGTTAAAATCTAATTCTATGTTTCGGTTAAGATAGCCACATGTAGGCGAAATTAGCTCATCACAGTTATGTTTTGTCTTATTTAAATACCGGTTATGCAGAAACTGAAAGGTAGTTGTCATTTCTGAAACACTGTGTATTGTTTTAAACTCTATTCTTTTCATAATACAAGGATCGTGTTTATGGTTCCAGTACTTGATTAATGCGTATATAATTAGCTAGTATCTTGACCAAATCTATTGCAGAGGGCCCCTACAAAGGAGGAGGTTTTTCGTTAATTCTTTTAGTCTAATTCTTTACTCTTTTTTGTCAATTTCATGAGTAGATTAATGTTGTGTTGCAGTTTTCTTTTAGTCTCATAGAATTAAGTTATGAATGTTTTCTTAGCATCAATGATAGAATATCTATGTAATATTTGCTTTCCTAAAACATCTCAAGAAGTTATATTTATCTATTTTCCAATTGGATTAAGTTTGATGCAATAGAGCTCACAGTTGTTTAGGTTCCTTTCATGTTATGTCATTTTATTTCCTAGATAAAATTCTCAGTTTATTTTATAATTGGGTGTTCCTAAATATCGGGCCAAGAAGGTGACTTGTCATACTTCACAATTTGATGCTCTGTTGGACACCTAATCCTCTATGGATAGGTGTGGAAGGCGAATAATCACAAATGGAGTCCAAGTGACCTTGGAATGCGGAATCCAAGGGTCACACCTAATGTACTATAAAATCACATATATGGTTAATAGTAAAGCAATTCACACCTATATTTATGTCTATATGTGTTTACTCTTTCCCTACCATGCATGTGTTTAACATGATATCGGAGCCACTATGTTTATAACCTGCTGATTGTTATGGAGCCACTTGTTTTGTGGCCTTTATGTATATTCTTCTCTCAAACCTGCGCTGCTCAGAAATGCAATTTCAGTTAGTCTGATAGCACTAACATATAAATTATGTTTCCATGAGTGTGTGTCAGTACTTAATGCTCCTCATTACTTCATAACGCTTCTTTTTCATTACTGAACCTGTGCCTGTCCACCCTCTCACATCGTAATGTAATACTCCCACAGGATCGAAAGACCGGTATCACCCCGTGGTGCCCACTATCAGAGTTCCTCCACCTGTTTGCATCATCTACCTTCCTCCTCCTCACAGTTGACCAGTGACTCCTCTGTGGTCTCTCCCTTGATCCTCATGCATACAGTCACTTCCCACTCACACAATCTCCCTCAACACTCCTCCTTCCATACGACTACATACGGTCCTTCAGTGCCATTTTCCTCTGCCATAGGTGGTAGCCTTGATATGTAAGGAAACATGGGAAATACAAATGTTGCAGTCCTTCTGGATCCTATTTCTTCAATACCAATAACATCTTTCTGCTGAAGGCCAAGAGGAATAGTAGCCATTTGGATAGGAGATGGTTTTTTATAACCAACTTTATACACAGCTTTGAATAGTTTCGATCTTTTTCTCTGACCAGTGATGATCTACACGCATATCAAATGTATCATATACATTTGCGGCTTCTTCTGGTTTCTCCTCAATTCCCTCTTTAGTCTGTATTTGTTCCCTCACACAACACCCCTTGGCACAACTCCCTCCTCTGCCCTTCATCACATGGGAATTAGCCGACAGAAGTGGCGGAGCCACTGCTTTTGGCTCACAGCAGAAGGCTCATTCACTTTATTACCTGCTGCAATAGGTTCTCCTGCTCATTATCAAGGTTTCTCTCCATGACGAGATCCCTCATGAGCTGAGACCAGAGACGAAATTGGGCACACAAAATGCTCTGGAAAAATAACGTTTTTGAGCCTTTGTGACATAGATGGTCAAAGAATGTCATTGTTTCCACTACCGGTCCATTTCTTGAACTGGGTATCTTTAAGAGACAAATCTTGCATTCATCCTCATCAGTGATCAATTCATGAGCTTCCTCAACTCCTTCTTCAGCTCTGTAGCTCTTCTTAGCATCACTGTGTCTTTTCGATCCAAAGATAAACCTGAGGCAACAGTTAATCCTAGAAGATCGTCCATATGCAGATTACGCTTCTTCCATTAAATACCGCAAAGCTTCTACCTCTGAATTGGAAGAGTTAAATGGTACTCTCGGTTTTGACTTTGAAGCTTCAGCGAGACTCCTCCTCATTCTGTCAAAACTACTTCCTTTCATAAAAATTACAGCTTTGAAGCTCTAATGGATATAAACCACTCCTTTTTATGGTCTCTTATGATGTTGGGCATCATGGGTGCGGCTATAACATTATGAATGTATTACTTGGTGTTGAATGTGTTGCATTGAGTCTTGAATATTGGTTCATGTGCAATCCCAACAAAGATCGTGTGCAGTATTGTTTAGATGCAGATTTGAATACGGCGAAGGTTTTGAAGGGAAATATCACTCATGTGGTGGTCAAGGTTTTTTCATCTAGTCCGTATAAAAGAGATCGTAAGCTGATTTTTGTTGTGGTAAATTCAAGAATTCAAAATAGAGCGCCTATGACTCGGTGTTAGCGTGTTTCATTTGCGTTGAGCGTGTTGTATTTTCATTTACTTTGAGTCTTCATGTAACTGTATTGGAACTCGAATGGTGCTCTTAGTACATAGTAGGCAGTGACATTGTTCTCGAGGACTATTTCTCTTTCGTCTTCTAAATTTGAAGCCCCTACTTCAGGATTCTTACGGTGGGTTGTATTCAACTACCAAGATGTGTTGAAACCTGTAATTCATTGGAAAAACCACAGTGTGTGAATCCTTTTTAACAACATATGTCTACTTCAAGTGGCGCAGTGTATGAGCATTGGTATTGCTGAACTATTTTACATCAAACATATTGTACCTGTGTGTTTGTTGTTTCCACGCCTTGTTTCAACCTTTGATAAAAGTTTGGATTTTATGGGTTTACGTTTGTTTGAGTTTGCGGAAGTGATCTTATTCAAAAGTGACATTAGCATTGGATCAGAGGAAGGTTGTGATTGAACTAGTTTGACCTAGTTTGTTGAGAAACATTGGGTTTTTAATTGTTGGCACTATTACAATATAAATAATTTTGCCTACTTGTTTTAAAAATGGTCACACTTAATGGAGTCTTAGAGTTACTAAATACTCTAATACACTCAACTACTAACAACACAATCCAAATAAGCAAAGACTCCCTTTCAGACATTCAAACTTGTTTGCAAAACACACAAGACAAGATTGATTTTTTGCAGCTTGAATCTCAGCTACAGCAAGAGGAATTATAGAAGAGGATTAATCATTCTGAACCTGTTTCTGTTCAGAAAATTAAGAGGGACTCCCATCAGCAGCAAGAATATAATTTTGTGGTCGATTCATATTTAGTGCCTAGTTCAAAATCATATTTGTATGCAGATGCAGATGTTCACACTTCGCTTCCAAGCCCATCATCAGACCTTGGGAAGAGCTTGTCCATAACAAGCACAAAACTAGTCTTGGATATGACAAGGAGCTGTCCTTTCATTTTCTGGACTACTCCAAGCCCATAAAATTTCAGAGTGTCGGATTTCTTTATGACATTTCACCTTCAGTTGTTCCAGATCCTGCTCCTCTTCCATAGCAACTGTTGGTGTCCAAGTGTGAATAAATATTCAAATCCTTTCCCACATTAATTATCAATTTGGGTGTGTTTGGTTATTGCAAGGCTAATGTGCACAGTATGTGCAGATACAATAGCACAATTCTGATATCAATCGTGGATTCGATAATTTAAACAAAGCAACAATCATTGTAACAAAAAATAAAGAAATGGAAGAAATAAATCATAAATATTACAATGCATTCACAGCAATAAGAGTATCGGAAAATACATCTACTGTCACAGTAATTTCAAATTATACAAAACATGAAATAGAAATAAAAACACATAGGAAATACGCAGCACCTGATCGAAGAGTGGGCCCAACTCTCTGATCAGGGCTACGGAAAAATCACAGCTTACAAATGGAACAACAAAACATTGTGCATTCAATTAATCGAACATGCTTCTATTACAAATTTGTCTTTGCCTGCTTAACCACCCATGCCTTCTCCTATGCGTTCTATCCTCCCCTTCTCTCTGATTTGTGTCCCTTTAAATATACAAACAACAAATGAAAATAGACTGATTACAAAATATCAATAAGCAAGATGAGATCTGAAATATCTTTCCATAATGATTCAGTTAGCACAAGTCGAATCTGGCAATTACAATTGGGGCGATTTTGGAAAACGGCCACAACAGAAAATCTGTAAAATTTGTCCTTTGAAGAACCCTATGTTTCTCTCAATCAGGACCGAATTTTGGAAAACTACTCACACTAACACTAATTTGGTCCATTCTGCACAAAACCCATGTTTTTAATTTTCAGGATTATTCTCCATTTGCCCGAAACGTTGAACGCAAAATTGTCTCTTGTTATTCCAACGAATTTCTGAGTTGGAATATTTAATTATCAGCTGAAGATCAAATCTACAATCTGGAAGAGATCTTGAAGGCTAAAATAGTGATTTATGTTATAAAAAAATCATTAATAAACCATCATTGGAAAAATCATGCATAATAATCATTAATTTATTAAAATAAAGGAGGACAAGTATTATTTATCCAAAACAGCATAAATAATTATGAAATAGAATTATATAATAAATTATGATAAATAATGTGATAAAATAACATTAGAAATGGATGAAATGGATCTTAAGAAGTGATAATAATAATACAAAATAGAGGCCCAACATCTCCCCCAAACTGAACATGTTGCATGTCCTCATGCAACCCAATGCCTCTGTATTAACCAAGTTGTAATACAATAATCAAAATGCTCACCCCAGTGCATGATACTAATGGAAGAGAAGGCTTCTTCCTCAAATGCTTCCTTAAAATATTTTTCATGTATACTTTCAACCATATGTATATGAAGTTGCAACAAAGTATGATACAAGTAAATACAAACTACATTACAAACCAGATTTTGTTGAAATTTTGTACGCAAATTTATACTATATTAATGCTTCTCCAATCCGAAAATCAAATCAATGCAACGAACGGATTTCAATATATCAACCAAATGGTTTTAGGTTATAATGCATGATTTTTTTGGAATTAAAAAATTGTTTTATCTTGAAAATTTCTGGGTTTAATGATACATCTTTGTTGTCCAAAAATCAAAAGAATCGAGTTGATAGTTTTAAGGATATACACAAATCAATTTTAGGATTGTATACCTTAAATGAGGAATAAATGAGAAATCATTCATCATGCATAGCAACCCTTCTCCAAAAATAGAGAATTAGCATGCCCTCATGCTACACTAGAAAACAAATTGGGGTGGTTTCTACAATAATGGCTGAAATCTTTGTTTGGTGTATAACAACATGGAATAAGGGAGATTTTGAGAATGAATAATGAGATCAATGTATGATAAATAATATTAATGGCATTTTCATGATAATGAAAGTAACACTCCCCCAAACTGAAAGATTTTGTATCTCAAAAATGGGAAGTGGTAAAGAAAGAGAAATAATGCCATGCTCAATGGTTTTTCATGACATTCTCCTAAAATTTTAATAAATAAAAACCTTACGCTATTTTACCTCGAGTTTTACCTCCATAAAAATATGGAATGGCATGTATGGATTGACTTTTTTTGAAGATGATTTAGGCTTATATGACGCTGAAAGTGACGCGGAATGTGGAAGCCATGCAAGCTGAAAAAGTAATCAGAAAGTGTAGCAGGGTTTCCTTCCACCAAACTGATAAGTTTCCCTGTCATCTATAAAAAATCTCATGAGTATCCTTAATCAATAATTCATCACCTCAATTACCTCATTACATATAAAAGTGACATAATCATACTGTGAATGACATGGAATAATAATGGATAAGAAGGGAAAAGATGCATTTCCTATACCTATAAGATTTGGTTGTTATGAGCACAGAAATTAAGAGAAATAGTTATCTCAGTCTTTGCTTCTCAAGGTTTGTCCAATTACATGGGATTCAAAATCAGAATCAGGCCTCTTAGTAACTATCTTTGGTTAAATGTATGATACTTGTAGAATAAAGGAATTATAGATTAGATGATACAAAATGTCAAATATCAAATATTCTAAAAGTTTCATCCCTGACATGTAAAGTAAATATTTATAACTCAATAATAGATATAAACCATAACCACCATCATCTAAGAACTGATTAAATATTACCCCATGAACCATGAATTCCGGAAAACTTTATATATGCAACAGTCATCTTTATCGGAAATTAGCTTTGAGAAAACAAGGTAACCAAGTAGATTATAGTATTATAATAGGCACAGCCACTGCCGCCAGCAGGTTTCCATAGCCTCGATAGGGATGCCTTTTTAACCCATTGAGATGCCAGTGTCCCATCTATTAGAAATAAGTACATAGTTGCAAAAATCCTTTTCAATTTACTTAGATGTCAACTGAAGATCATTGTTCTGGCATGGTAACCAATTAATAACAATGCCATTCATGGGAGCTAACAAAAGTGAAAAATTCGGCTCGTGATGAGACCTCTTGTCCTTCAGTCTTATGACCGAAAGCCATTACCATGGCTTGGTGACTAGCAGTGGTAATGTCACTTTATTAGGACCTATGATCATGGTAGGTCAACTCGTGATGAGACCTCCTATCCTCCAATTGACCATTTATTTTTAAAATTCAACTATAGTTTTTGTTAATCAATAACATTACTTAATATATGGGGTGGCAAGTCAGCTCCTTAAGAGCTAGGGATGGCGTAAAAAGTTGTGTAGTAACTATTTTCAACTTTGATAGTTTTGCTTCTAAAAACCTAATAACCTTAAAATCATTGCTGATAAATATATTTTTCATTGTTGAGATTGGGGTCGAGGAAGATTTCATTAGATAATTGCGAAAAGATTTAAATACAATCCTGTGGTCATCACCATAAATTTTACAAGATCAGGGATTTGACCAATTAGGAAAGTTGAAAGTTGACATGATGAAATCATCTTTGCATAATTATTCCTTAAAAATAATATTATTTTTATAGATAAACAAAGATAAATTGACTACCCAATCATTATGTCAAAGAGGACCTAGACCATTAAAAGTATTTCCCATTCACTGAAGAGAAAAACAAATCAGAAAGACCAACATATGTGGAATTCAATGTGAAAATTGGCCAACAACAATATTTGTGACTGAGGTAACAACAAACATGACTTAGGGAATAATAGGGAAAGGGAAAAAAAAAATGATGTTAGGAAGGTGACATGAAGGAGGATTAGTCACTTTACAAAATAGTGAAGAATTAAGAGTGAATCATTCCTGACAAGACTTACCATAATAATCATCCTTTAAATACGAGACCCCCCCCCCTCAAGTAAAGTATGTCTGCCATCAGTCATAGTTGATCATGTCATAAGTAAAATACCAAATAAATCTACGGAGTTGGTCGAGGATGTACCTGGCGACTTACCTTGGCAGAGTAAAAACACTGGAGGAGTAACAACACCAAGTACTTAGAAAAATATCACCATGGAGTAACATCACCGGAGGAGTAACAACATCAGAGGAGTAACAACACCAGACACTTAGAAAATTTTAGAGGAAGTAACAACATCCAACACTTAGAAAAATTTTCTGGAGTAACAACAATGACGTATTCACAGCACCGATAGAGTAACAGCAGTGACGGATTCACAGCACTGACGGAGTAACAGTAGTGACGGATTCATAGCACTGACGGAGTAATAGTAGTGAAAAATTCACAGCACTGACGGAGTAATAGTAGTGATGAATTCACAGCACTGGTGGAGTAACAACAGTGCGAGTAATAGCATCCAGAGTAATAGCAGTGCAAGTAACAACATCCAGAGTAACAACAGTGCGAGTAACAGCATTCAGAGTAACAGCAGTCCGAATAACAACATCTGGAGTAACAGAAGTGCAAGTAACAGCATCCGAAGTAACAACATATAGAGTAAAATCAGTGCGAGTAACAGCATTTGGAGTAACAGCAGTGCGAGTAATAACATATGGAGTAACAACAGTGCGAGTAACAGCATCCGGAGTAATAACAGTGCGATTAACAGCAGTGTGAGTAACAACATCCGGATTAAAACACTGTGAGTAATAACATCCGGAGTAACAACAGTGCGAGTAGCAGCATCTGGAGTAACAGTAGTGTGAGTAACAGCATCCGGAGTAACAGCAATGGGATTAACATCATCCGGAGTAACAGCAGTGCGAGTAACAGCATCCAGAGTAACAACAGTGCGAGTAGAAGCATCCTGAGTAACATCAGTGCGAGTAACAGCATCCGAAGTAACAGCAGTGCCAGTAACAGCATCCGGAGTAACAGAAGTGTGAGTAATAGCATCCGAAGTAACAGCATCACAAGTAGCAACATCCGGAGTAACAACATCGCGGGGTAGCAGCATCTGAGGGTAACAAAATCCTGAGTAGCAGCATCCAGAGTAACAACTCTGAGAAGTAACAACTCCGAAGAGTAACAACAACCAAGGAGTAACAGCATTACGAAGTAGCATCATCCGGAGTAACAAAATCATGGAGTAGCAGCATCCAAGGAGTAATAGCATCATGAAACTTAAGAACTTGCTCATTTTATTTTGAGAACAAAACAAAGAAAATGTGACTTTGAAGTAAACAATACCTGAGAGAGTGGTGGCCAACCATACTAACCAGCAATGTTTTAATGATAACTTCTTTGTTTTTAATCCGATTTGAGTGATTCCAAAGCCAAATGAAAGAGCATTCAAATAAATTTCTCTGATAGAAATAATTTTTAAAAATTCCATGTAATGTTATGTTAAATTTTCTTGGAACAACCTGCATAATAAAGTCATTTTCGATTTTCCAGCTCAGACCAACAGTTTATATTTCAAGCATAACTTTCTCATTTGATGACGGATTGAACCGATTAAAATTGGAGATTAAATTAGATTCACTTATATATCTCCATTATAAATATTTTAATAAGGCAAGAATAATTGGTCGGTCAAAAACGCTAGCGAACAGCCGGGAAAACAGAGTTTCAAGAGTGCTGATTTACGATAAGCAGTCAGTTTTTTGGTCATAACTTCATCATACGATATCAAAATCAAGTGATTAAAATTGAGTTGTAAACTATATTCATAGGGGAATATACCATAGAAACAAGTTTCCAAAATCTAGTCATTTAATCCTCCAAAAGCAGATTGTCCAACTTTGTTCCTTAGCTGCCTACTAGACATCCTATCATTGTTTTGGTCATAAATTTTTCGTTTCAACTCGAAAGCGAGTGATTCAAATTGGGTTATAAAGTAGACATGAAGGGTTACGTAGGATAGAAACAGGTCTTGAAAATATGCCCATTTGGTCCCTCAAAACATGACTATCCTTATTGTTTTTCCATAATTTTCATCAAGCCCGCAAGCCATAAGATATGATAATTAACGAATTTTTCCAAGAAGGTGATCAATATGAATATGAGTGTTTCTAGAATTTTTATTTTGAATATAATTCATCTACATACATAAATTAATTTGAATATTTATCCCCGATGTTAATTTTCACAGAGTATTGCAACAAAAACAACTATTTTACTTATAAAGAAATTTATTTATTTATTTATGTCTTTATTCATTCTATATTCTACACTACACTACACTACTTTGAAAAATAAAATATACTTACGTATAAGAGTACCTCCAATGAAGCCATTTTCAAAATAAGGCTTCAAGTATGTAAATACCCATAATTGAGAGATGTATGTTAATAAATACACGAGTATGAGACACCAACTTCCGTGTTAAAGATGGTGTCAAGAGTTGCTGAAGTGTAGAGTGATGTTGCAAGCAAACCACAGAGTGAAACCAACCATAATTATAGTCTTCATTGCTCATATTTGTAACATCATGAAATTCGTAGATTTTAGATTTCTGTGGTGAGAGTTTAGAGTTTCTGGTTTCGGAATCTCCACAGTGGACACAATCATGAAATTCCTTAATTGAGTTCTAGATTTTGTTGATGCTTTCTTCCTTGACCTCATCATCTGCCTTTTTGTTTAGTTGTCTGTTCATAGAACCAGATGAAGGGAAGAAAAAAAAAGTCAAACAATTCTTAAAGCTCAGGACCTGGAGCAGGTTGAAACTTCCCTCCCCAGGACGAGAGATTGGGTGTTTAAACAAAAAGAAAGAAAGCAAGAAAGCAAAATCAAGAAATCTTAAGCTCGAGACCTAGAGCAGGGTATCATTTCCCTCTCCAGGACGAGAGATTAGGCCCTAAGAAATCAACAGAAATAGAAGCAAAAAAAAAAAAAACAACTAACGCTCAGGACCTAGAGCAGGGTAGCATTTCCCTCCCCAGGATGAGAGATTGGTTCCAAATGAATCAATCAAAAATAAAAACATAAAAACCACGCTCAAGACCTAGATTAGGGTATAACTTCCCTCCCTAGGACGAGAGATTGATCCTTAGATCAATATGAATCTTGTTTTTGCACCTTTGTTAGCCTCCCCGGCAACGGCGCCAAAATGTTGGTGTCCAAGTGTGAATAAATATTCAAACCCTTTCCCATATTAATTATCAATCCAGATGCATTTGGTTATTGCAAGGCTAATGCGCATAGTATGTGCAGATACAATAGCAAAATTCTGATATCAATCCGGATGCGTTTGGTTATTGCAAGGCTAATGCGCACAGTATGTGTAGATACAATAGCACAATTCTGATATCAATCATGGATTCGATAATTTAAACAAAGCAACAATCATTTTAACATCAAATAAATAAATGGCAGAAATAAATCGTAAATCTTACAATGCATTCACAGCAATAAGAGTATCGGTAAATACATCTACTGTCCAAGCACTTGCAAATTATATAAAACATGAAATAGATATAAAAACACATAGGAAATACGCAGCACCTGATCGGAGAGTGGGCCCAACTCTCTGATCAGGGCTGCGACAAACTCATAGCTTAAAAATGGAACAGTAAAACGTTGTGCATTCAATTAATCGAACATGCTTTTGTTACAAATTTGTCTCTTCTTGCTTAACCCTCCATGTCTTTTCCTATGCGTTCTATCCTCCCCTTCTCTCTGATTTGTATCCCTTTAAATATACAAACAACAAAGGAAAATAGACTGATTTTAAAATCTCAATAAGAAAGATGATATCTAAAATATCTTTCCATCATGATTCAGTTAGCACAAGTCGAATCTGGCAATTACAATTGGGGCGATTTTGGAAAATGGCCACAACAGAAAATCTGCAAATTTGTCCCTTGAATAACCCTGTGTTTCTCTCAATCAAGACCAAATTTTGGAAAACTGCTCATAAAAAAACTAATTTGGTCCATTCTGCACAAAACCCATGTTTCGGATTTTCAAGATTCTTCTCCATTTTCCCGAAACGTTGAACACAAAATTGTCTCTTGTTTTTCCAACGAATTTCTAAGTTGGAATATTTAATTATCAGCTGAAGATCAAATCTGCAATCTGGAAGAGATCTTGGAGGCTAAAATAGTGAGTTATGTTATAATGAATTCATTAATAAACCATCATTAACAAAATCATGCATAATAATCATTAATTTATTAAAATAAAGGAGAACAAGTATTATTTATCCAAAAGAGCATAAATAATTATGAAATGGAATTATATAATAAATTATGATAAATAATGTGATAAAATAACATTATAAATGGATGAAATGGATGTTAAGAAGTGATAATAATAATACAAATTAGAGGCCCATCAGCAACAACAACTACAGATTGAAAAATGCCAACACTGTGATGGAGTTGGCCATATGAAAGATCATTGTTTTGATCTTCACCCATGCAAGCACTGTGGTCGGCACACCTATTCTTCACACAGATGCTTCAGAAACAAGCGTCCTGCAAGAACAAAGATTCAACTTGGATGGATCGCTTCTTGGAAATGGGCATCAACAGCCAAGAATATGTTTAATTCACATGTCAGAACTTGTTCTCAAATATTGAACAATCTTGCAGTTGAGTTTTCACCATCATCTTACCTTGTACCTGACAGGGGAGAAAATGATGGCCATCTACAAGCTTCGAAGTCACATCAAGCGAGCCCAAGCCACAACCTGTCATTCCAGATTCAGAGTTGTAGCCAGAGACACAGCAGTTCTAGCGAGCCTGAGCCACAACTTGTCCTTCTAGATTCAGAGTTGTAGCCAAAGACGTGGATGCCCATGAGCATGCCTTTGGTTGGTGGACAACCTTAAACCATCTATGTGGGGTTGATATTCTTCCTCTTTCAAAACACTTCCTCTAGCAGAATACTTCAGCTTCTTGCCAGCTTTGCAAGAGTTTTTGGAAATGCATTAAGCATTCCAGTGTTGGTGGTCATCCTTAGACCATCACAGGTTGTAGACCTCCCTTCTTCTAGGTTGAAGGTCTCCCTCTTCAAATATGAGGGACACTTCCTCTAGCAGAAGCACTCGGCTTATTTCCATATTTGGAAGAGTTCTGGGAACTGCAACAAGCATTGCGTTCCAGTGTTGGTGGTCATCCTTAAACCAATTCTTTATGCCAACATTTCAGAGAGTTGATTCAGCCTAAGTGTTGCCATGCATACTTTGCATATTTGTATTACAACTCTCTTCTTGGACTCATACATACCCCTTTAGATTAAGTGGGGGAATGTTGGAAACCTAATCCTCTATGGGTAGGTGTGGAAGGCGAACAGTCACAAATGGAGTCCAAGTGACCTTGGAATTCGAAATCCAAGGGTCACACCTAATGTACTATAAAAACACATCTATGATTAATAGTAAAGCAACTCACGCTTATATTTTTGTCTATGTGTGTTTACGCTTTCCCTACCATGCGTGTGTTTAACATGATCGAATGTCTAACCTATGCAATTATTGAGTTTTTTTCCCTTTGCATACTTTAATTGCTTTCTTAGACTTAAATTTTCAAAACTAAAGTATAATCAGTTGCTTGTACATCATTTCAAGAAGGGTGATTCCATCATACTTCCATATTGAATTTTGGAGTGATTGAACATACATTAGTTGTTTTCCTTTGAATATGTTTTACTCTAGAGTGGCATTGCAATTTCAAATTTCAGTTATAAGATTCATATCCATGGAATAAGACTAATGTTAAATTATAAGTCATTAAAATAGACACTCTGTTTTCAGATCATATTCTAACCAGTCAATAGATTTTGATTCATTTTTATGCAAATTAGTTTAACTTAAGAACACTTCACTTTCTTCCTTCTTTTAAAATTATTTTTACACATTTAAATTTCACTAGATTCATTTGATTCCTTTCATAGTTCTAGATTAACATTTAGAGATAAAGAAAGAAACCCCAAAAACAACATAAAAATACAGACAACGAAGTAAGAAGAAGGTTAACTAAGAACATATAGTGCACCACACTTCATCAGTTTACAAACGGTTGATAATTTATGTAAGAAATTTAAGACATTAAATTGACCAAAAATTTTGGTGTCGTTGCCGAGGATAAGTAGCCTCATTTCTTACATCTAAAAAAAAAATGATATGCGTAGGGAAAGAGATTCTAGGGGTAGATTCATAGCTAGAGGCGGGAGTTTAATTCCTACAACACCACTCACTCCACCTAGACCACGAAGTGATACACCTCCGTCTCAAAATCATATTCCATACTTCACTAGACATAGACTTCCTGAAGTCATAAGGTCAGAAATCCAATTAGGAGGATCTCTTACATCATCCATTGAGGCAGTCTTGGAGGAAGAAGATCATAGAACTCCAACAGAAGGAGTAACATTTTTCACCTCTACAGGGGAACATATTTCAGCTGAAGAGTTAGAAATTCCTAGTGGAGAAGAAGAAGAAGAACCTTTATTCAACATTCCATTAATAGAAGAACCATAGGAAGAGTAATTAACCTTGCAGATTGAACCTTATATTAGCTCTGAAGAATCTATAATGGCAGGAAGAGGGGAAGGCTGAGAAGGAGAAGGAGAAACTCTAAATGGAGAAACCTACTATTTGGAGGAGGAGGTAGAGTAATAGGTAGAGGGAATGCAGGAGGAGGTAAAATAAATGAAGAAAATAGAAGAAATATAAATTGATAGTTCTTTTGGATTCCCTATAGTTGATGGAGATACAAATGCCACAATGAAAAATATCTCGTCTTCTGTCCTCCCAAATTTTCATGGATTAAAAAGTGAAGACCCTGAAACCTTTTTGTTTGAATTTGAAGTTTTTTGTAGAACTTATGATTATTTACAAGACTCTCAAAAATTTAAGTTGTTTCCTTCAACATTGAAAGGATAATCTTTAAAATGGTTCATGGGTTTAATCACTCAATCTATCAGAACATGGAATGACATGAAGAATGAATTTTTAGAAAGATATTTGGATTATTTCATACCCATTAATCACAAGGATAAAGTATTCAAAATGAAGCAAAAAAAGGATGTGAATTTGGAGGATTTAATTGAAAGATTCAATTATAACATAAAAAGAGAAAAAATGGATAATTTAGATCAAGATACTTTAAAAGCTCGTTTATTAAAATCCATTAAAGAAGAGTGCATAGATATCCTCAACATGATGGGGAAGGGAGATAACTCTCAACTCCCATTACCTGACATTGATGAATTGTGTATTCGTCTCTCAAGGGGAAAAGCAAAAACTGGGAAAAGTCCAAAAGATCCTTCTCTTGCTAGAGTGAATAGATCTTCAACTAGAACAGTAAGTAAGGCAAAAATTGGAAATATGCTTGATGAATTTAAAACAGATATCTTAGGGAGTCTTAGTGAACAGATAGACACCCTTAAATTACAAAACAAGTAGAAAGTCGAGACTAATTATTTGGATATTTTATGTCCTAAATTCAAAAAGAAGCATGCTTTAAGAGAATTTTCTCTTGATGCAAAAGTCATAGAGACCTGTATGATTTGTTCAGAAAATCATGAAACTAAGAGTTTCCCTTCAATTCCAGGTCTTAAGGTTATTTTTCGAGAATAAAAAACTTCAAATCCAACACAATCTCTTTGCTTTGTCTCTATAATACCATGGCATGGGCCAAAAACTCAAGGCTTTAACAATCAAATGTACACTCAGCTCCCACCAAATAATTGGAATTCTTGGAAACAACCTTGGCCTCAATCTTGGGCACATGGAATGCAAAATCCCTATGGGAGATACACTCAATACTACCAATATCCTCGATCATATCCAAACTATCCTCCCCAACAAATTCCTCAACAAAATCAACAACCCCAACTCCAAAACCAAAATCCACAACTTTCATTGCCATTTCCAAAAATACCAAATCAACTACCTGCCCAACCATTACTAAACCCCAATAATAAAATCCTCAAAATAATTACATGATATAAGGACAAAAATTTCCAACTTACATGATTACTCCACTAGAGCTTAATGATGTCCAACTTAGATCTAGTAGGATAGTAGAAAAGAAAAATCCTTCTGTAGTTATTCAAGAACAAGATAATTTTGAGGAAGATTATCTACAGCCAAATAAAAGTTTTGAGGAAGGAACATCTCTTGAAAACTAGAATTTTGAGAATGAAAAACAAAAAGAATCAATAAACTCAACTCCTATCATAGAGAAACCATCAGTGCTTACTTCTAAACCTCTTTTTCCTGAAAGATTACAAGTTGATAGAGGGGTAGAAAATCATATTATGTTTCCCAATTATGATTTTCTAGATGAATTGAAAAATGTCTGTTTAAAAATCCCTTTGTTACAGGCTATTAAAGAGATTCAAATTCTAGCCAAAACAATAAAAGATTTGAGCATGAAGAAACCAAGAAGAAAAACAAAAGAAATAAAAAGAATTCAACTAGTAGGAAAAATTGCAGACATAATGATGGGAAAAATCGCCATACAAAAATATCTAGATCCAGGAAGTCCAATTGCAAAAACACATACCAATGGTGTTGAAATTCCAAATACATTGATTGATTTAAGAGCAACTATAAACATCATGAGCAAACAAACCATGGAACAGCTCAAACTTCTGAACCTTCTGTATACACCTACATTACTGCAATTAGCAGACAGATCTGTAATCAAGCCAGATGGTGTGTTAGAAGATATTTCAGTATCCTTAGACTCTTGGGAGTATCCTGTCAATTTTATGATCTTAACTCCTAAGAAAAATCTAGATAGGACATCTAATAATATTAGGAAGACCTTGGTTGGCCATAACTAATGCTTTCATTAGTTGTAGATTTGGTGATATGTACATCTCTGATGGTAACTCAAAAAATAAATTCACTCTATATCCTCCAGCAAAAACAATCAAAGAATTAGAAGATGGGGAATGGATTGATGATGACAATGATATACAACCTCTCTTTACTATTTCAAGCATTAGTGAAGATATTCAAATATTAAATTCAATAGAAAATTTTGAAACATTTTCAAAATATGAACATGATCAATTTCAAGAACAATGCAATATTGATTATTTGTCATCCAGGCAGATGTCTCTTCATTCTAGGGAATAATTTGGTACCTCTACAGTTGAAATATTTCCAAGAAAAACTTTGAACATAAACAAAAACTTGGAAAGATTACAATAGAAAAAGTTAATCAAAACATTACAACAACATTCTTCTGCATATGCATGGGAATACACTGACATGAAAGGAATTAGTCCTAAGACTTGTATAAATCACATCTACATTGAGGAAAATTGTAAACCTATCAGACAACTTCAAAGAAGGATGAATCCAAACCTTAGGGAAATTGTGAAAGAAGAATTACAAAAATTGTTGAATGTGAACTTCATTTACCCAATTTTAGACAGTCAGTGGGTTTCTCCTTTAGTGATTGTACCCAAAAATAATGGTAAGTGGAGGGCATGCATTGACTATCGAGAGTTGAATAAAGCTACCCTAAAAGATCATTTTCCTTTACCTTTTATAGATCACGTATTGGATACATTAGCAGGTAAGAAGTATTTTTCATTCTTGGATGGTTTTTGTGGTTACAATCAAATTCAGGTAGCACCTGAAGACCAAGACAAGACCACATTCACCTGTCCATGGGGGAGTTATGCCTACCAAGTACTTCCTTTTGAATTGTGCAATGCATCTGCAGCATTCTGAAGGGAAGTACTAGGAATTTTTTCTGATCTAATACATGATTGTGTAGAGGTATATATGGATGAATTTACAGTTTATGAGAATTCATTTGAAGAAGCTTTAGAGAATTTGGAAAAGGTTCTTAAAAGATGTAAGGAAGAAAACCTTTCACTAAGTCATGAAAAATGCTTTCTGATGTTTACTGAAGGGATTGTTTTAGGACATCATATTTCAGGAGATGGAATTAAAGTTGACACATCTAAAGTTGAAGTCATCTCCAAATTATCAATTCCAAGTTGTCAAAAGGATGTTAGAAGTTTTCTAGGATTCACAGGACATTATAGGATATTTATAGAAAATTTCACTAAAATAGCATCCCCACTCTTCAAATTACTTACCAAAGATTGTGAATTCAGTTGGAATCATGATTTCCAATTGGCATTTAAAACTTAAAAAACAAAAATTTCTGAAGCACCCATCTTAAGAGGTCCAAATTGGAAACTACCTTTTCATATTTCAACAGATGCTTCAGATACAGCTCTAGGATTTGTATTAGGACAAAAAGGTTTGATCCCCTATGATATCTATTACACAAGAAAGAATTTGACTCCCACTAAGTTAAATTGCACTGTAACTGAAAAGGAATTATTAGATGTTGTTCATGTTATCAACAAATTTATGCATTATATTACAGGCTATGAAATCTTTGTTCATACAGATCACTATGCAATTAGATACTTAATGAATAAATCTATTACTAACAACAGAGTCACAAGATGGTTATTACTCTTGCAAGAATTCAATATCACCATTCTAGACCGACCTGGAAAACAAAACACAGTTGCTGATTTCTTGTATGGAATTCAAAATGTAAAAAAAGATACTCCAGTTGAGGATAAATTTCCTGATGAATACCTTTTTGAAATAACTACTAAAATCCTTTGGTTTGTAGATATTGCTAATTACTTAGTCACAATAATATTATCTTCACACTTGTTTCCTAGAGAGAAAAGAAGAATTATTCAAATAAGTGAAAATTATTCATAGATTAATGATGAATTGTATAAAACAGGTACAGATCTCATTACCAGAAGATGTGTTCGAGAAGATGAAATGCATGAAATTCTTAAAGCATGTCATGATGAACCCTGTGGTGGACACTTTACCGATAAAAGTACAGCCTATAAAATCCTTCATTTAGGATATTATTGGCCATCCATATTCAAGGATACGAAATAATATGTCAAAAGGTGTGACAGCTATCAAAGAATGGCGAAACATGTTCCTTCAGATGAAATGTCATTACAACCTTAGGTACTCATCGGACCATTTGAAAAATGGGCCTTGGATTTTGTTGGACCAATCAATCCACCATCTAATCAAAAGAAATATATTCTGGTATGTACTGACTATGTCACTAGATGGGTAGAAGCTAAAGCACTTCCTTTAGCTATTGAACATTCTGTAGATAAATTTCTTTTTAAGGATATCTTCACTTGTTTTTGTGTTCCAAGAGAAATTGTGACAAATCAGCGATCTCATTTTACATCAAACTTGGTGGAAAATCTTGTGGAAACTTACAATATCAAGCATAGAAAATCCACTCCTTATCATCCATAAGAAAATGGTCAAGTAGAGTCTACCAATAAAGTGATTGAAGGAATTCTCACTAAGATTGTACATCTACACAGAAGAGATTGGGCTGAAAGGCTTCCTGAAGCCTTATGGGCCTACAGAACTACATGGAGGAATACAATAGGACATACTCCCTATGAACTTTTTTATGGGAAGCAATTATTGTTCCCTATATAATTTCATATTCAAACCTTCAAGATGGCGGTCCAATTGGGACTTGATTTATCAGAAGCATATATTAGAGCAACTTAATGAGCTTGATGAAATCAAGCAAGATGAAATTCAAAGAACCACTATATTCCAGCATCAAAGCTCCAAGTGGCATGATAAATATATCAAGGAGAAGAAGGTTCAAGCAGGATATTGGGCACTTTTGTTCGATCCAAAATTCAAATATTTTCAAGGAAAGTTTTAGACTCATTAGCTTGGGCCTTATGATATTGAAAAAGTATTTGACAATGGAGCAGTCAGGATAAGGACAATTGATGAAGAAAAGGTACCTCTTGTTATGAATGGACATCGGTTGAAAGTATATCATAAGCCAATTTCAAGAGAAGAGTTTATCAAGATTTTCCAAGATAATACTGATATGAAGTTAGTGAAGAAGAATCCTTATTTTTCACTAACTTAGCTTTTATTTTTCCTATATATATATATAATAAATTGTATAAGTATGAAAACCAATCAATGATTGGCATCCTTATACAGAAAATACATGATGAAAATCAGAAATTTTTGACATCCTATATTTTGCCTTTCTTTTCTACAATAATTAGTAGTACAGAACTACATTCAATTCTTCATTTACATTCCATTCCATGGTCACATTCCATTTTGCAGCTCATATTCTGCAGTTATATTCCATTCCATAGTCATATTCCATTTTGCAGTTCATATTCTATTTAGCAGTTACATTCCATTCCACAGTCATTTTCCATTCTACAACTTATATTCCATTCTACAGAATCTACATTATGCAGCCACATCCCATTTTATAGCACAATTTCCATTTTGCAGTTGATTCCATATTCTGCAACCACATTCCATTCCATCCTGCAGCTCTGACACATTTGTACATCCTATTAAAAAATGATGAATACAAGAAATTTAAGGACTACATTTGAGACCACCATGCTAAAAGGCACCTGAAGAATCAACCCTAAAGAAACGACAACGAAAGTTTAGTTATAAAGGTAAAGTTTCCAGAATTTATTTTATTAGCAAGGTTAAAACATTAGCATGCATAATATGGATAATCATATGCTACCTTGACATGTCATCATTTGATTCGATTGGGACTTCCATCATATCATAGATTAGCCACATCATCTGCATTATGTTTTATAACGGTCCACAATAAACTCCCCTATTCATGATTAATGGTCATGACCTGTTGACGTGACATATCCATCTACGTTTCTTCAAAACCCCAATCCATCTCACTTATTTCTACAAACCATCAACGTCCTTCATCATAGATGTAATCCAATTCACTTAATAACAAAGAAGGATAATTTTGAAGGTTAGAATCCTCATAATATAAGGCATGGCACTGATAGTCAGATCAGAATTGGTGGGAACAAAATATATGGAAGGATATCCTCAGATCAAAGAGATGTTGCAGAAGGCTAAATGGCTCAAATCCATGGAAAATTTTGACACCTTCCGCAAAGATATCACTAAGTCCTTTGCGAGGTATTTTGATGGGATAAAAGTTGAAATAAGAGATATCAAGTTCTCAGTAACTGAAGCATTCATAGCTGAAGCCACATAACTCCCAAGGGTTGGCAAAAGGTGGTTCAAAAATAAAGAATTTCACAGTGAATCATGGAAGGTTATCCTCAAAATTCCAGGTATGGATACTTCTGTTTTCAGAAAAGGTATTCCTAACTCCGTACTCAAGAACAAATGGAGGAATATGCTTTTAATTCTGCAGAATTTTATCACCTGTGAAGGCAGGTGTGGCTTCATGTATGTATATCATATTCGATTGTTGATGAATTTCTTAGAGGATGGTGAAATAAATATTCCCTTCTTTTTACTGAATAGCCTAAAAATAATGTCTACAAACGTGCAGAAGAGAATACAGTTTATAGACAACACTATGCACCAGTATGGGTTAATAAAAACACTTCTTGAGTTTCATTTTAAAAGTATAGGAGATTCCTGGGAGAATTTTCTTATCAGAAACCATTTCCAAGAAGTGCTAGAGCAGCCTAAAGAAGACAATATTAGAAAAAGCAGAAGGAAGAAGATTGACACAAACATTGAAGATAGACCTGCATCTCCATTTCAGAAAAATGATTTAAAACTCATCTCTGCAGAGCTGACAAAGAACAAAAAGCAAGGTAAAGTCAAGATAGGAGGTAAAAGAGAAAAGAGGAGCAAGGTTACAAGTAGAGAAAACTTAAATCCTCCACAGTTAAGAAGGAGCTACAGACTCTGCGGTTCGATGAAGAAAACATTACCAAAAGAGACAGTGTTTGTAAGTTTAGATGAAGAACCTCCAATACCATCTCCCATCAATATTTCTCTTCCACGTAGCCTTGAAAAATCTCCTATTCATAATTTTGAAGGTAGTCCCAGCAGAAGATCTCCAGGCATAGACCCAATACAACAAGAAATATATGATTGCATAGAGTAACTGGAGAAGAGAAATGAAACAATGAATCCAAAACCTCCTATTAATCCACAAGAACCTCTAGTTGATACTCTTAAACAAGAAATCTGTGAACTAGAGATATTGAATAGGCATATTAAACAAGAGAATGAAGCCTTGAAGCAGCAGAACAAATTGGAGAAATTAATTAGTGGCAATACCAATCTGCACTTAGGATTGTGGTACAAAAAGAACAGGAAGTTAAAAAGAAAGAACAAATCACTAAAGAAGGCAGTCATTAATCTCAAATACAATCTCCTTATGAGAAAGCCCAGGAGGGAAATCACTTCAAAGAAAAACAAAAGGAGGAAACTGGATGTGTTAGCATAAGTATCTGAACAAATGCAGTAGGAGAGGAAAGTTCACATTTTTGGTAAACTGCATGAGGACATGCAATGACTTCTTATTGGGGGTATGTTGAACCTCAAAATTATCCTCTCTCTGACATCCTTTCTCACCCTTTTTCCTTACTTTCTCATAAGTTCATACACTCCAATCAATGATAAATGTAATGTTTTATCTCAAGGAATGCATTTAAATGATTTCTATGTTATATTCTGGTGTTTTTTCTATTCGAATGAATTTTTGTAATTTGGCTATAGAACGCAACCTATTCTGCAGCTAATCATTGGTTCCGCAGCTACTTTTATGGTTTGACAGGTTCCAAGGAGAAATTAGAGACTCGATCCACATGGGCATCTCCAAAATAATTCACACATGGATTTTGTCTTATCTACTTGATCGAAATCGACAGAAAAGGATGCCTGAGATCATCGTCAAAATCCGGTCAAAGGACGTAAGCCAAGAGAAGAAGAACTCTTGATTTTCTCTAACATAGAAAATAAAGTGTTAACCAATTAAAATCTAATTCTATATTTCGGTTAAGATAGCCACATGTAGGCGAAATTAGCTCATCACTGTTATGTTTTGTCTTATTTAAATACCGGTTATGCAGAAACCGAAAGGCAGTTTTAATTTCTGAAACACTGTGTATTGTTTTAAACTATGTTCTTTTCATAATACAAGAATCGTTTTTATGGTTCCGATACCTACTTAATGCGTATATAATCAGCTAGGATATCGAACAAATTTATTGCAGAGGGCCCCTACACAGGAGGAGGTTTTTCATTAATTGTTTTAGTCTAATTATTTACTTTGTTTTTTCAATTTCCTGAGTAGATTAATGTTTGTTGCAATTTTCTTTCAGTCTCATAGAACTAAGTTATGAATGTTTTCTTAGCATCAATGATAGAATAATTGTGTAATCATTGCTTTCCTAAAACATCTCAAGAAGGTATATTTATCTATTTTCCAATTGGATTAAGTTTGAGGCAATAGAGCTCACAGTTATTAGGTTCCTTTCATGTTCTGTCATTTACTTTCCTAGATCAAATTCTCAGTTTATTGTATAATTGGATGTTCCTAAAGATCAGACCAAGAAGGTGACTTGTCATACTTTACAATTGGGTGCTCGAATGTCTAACCTATGCAATTATTAAGTTTTTTTCCCTTTGCATACTTTAATTGCTTTCCTAGACTTAAATTTTAAAAACTAAAGTATAATCGGTTGCTTGTACATTGTTTCAAGAAGGGTGATTCCATCATACTTCCATATTAAATGCTGGAGTGATTTAACATACATTAGTTGTTTTCCTTTGAATATGTTTTCATCTAGAGTAGCATTGCAATTTCAAATTTCAGTTATAAGATTCATATCCATGGAATAGGACTAATGTGAAATTATAAGTCATTAAAATAGACACTATGTTTTCATATCAGATTCTAACCAGTCAATAGCTTTTGATTCATTTCTATGCAAATTAGTTTAACTTAAGAACACTTCATTTTCTTCCTTCTTTTAAAATTAGTTTTACATATTTAAATTTCACTAGACTCATTTGATCCCTTTCATAGTTCTAGATTAACATTTAGATATAAAGAACAAAACCCCCAAAACAACATAAAAATACATACAACGAAGTAAGAAGAAGGTTAACTAAGCACATATAGTGCACCACACTTCATCAGTTTAAAAACATCGATTGATCATTTATGTAAGCAATTTAAGACATAAAATTGACCAAACACTTCCCCTTCCACTTCAGAAAGTGAGATGACTTATGGTGTTTTCTTGTTTTCCAAAAAATATTGTGAACTACTAGAGGCCTCTTCTGATTCTTCTTGATCATTTTTCCATGGACCTAGTTTTTCAAACCTATATCTTTCAATTTTATTTCTTCTCTTCTTCTTCTTCTTCTTCTTTCCTCCTTTACATCTTTTTCTTCTTGTTGCTCCTCATAGTTTAGATGTATACTTTGTAGAACTAAATTTTCTTGAGTACCAAGATCATCTATAGCTAGTTTAGCGTGACTGCACCAATTTTCTAGATGATTTATTATCTAATAGATCTCTAAGTATGAGGGGTTTCCGCAGTGCATTATATTAGATATCATTTTTTGGATTCAACTGCGTTAAGTAAGTCATTCATCTATGACCAATTCCATGAGAGGTAGTCGTAACTGACTAATTTCTCATGAATTTTTAATAGTCCACTTAACACTCATTGCATCAGGTGACGCTCATAGGGGTGAATAAGTGGGATTGAAACTAGTGAAATGAATCACATAATGCCAATCATCACTTTCGGGGCTTGCACCCAGTAACCAGGACTTCCCGAGAGGTCACCCATCCCAGAACTCCTCTAGCTCAAACATGCTTAACTGTGGAGTTTTTCACCACAATCAAGCCCACTTAGCTTGCTACCCCATTTGCAAAACCTTAGCAAGTATTGTGCCTCATGAACCATTCAAGCTCTGGAAGTGATGATTGGCGCTATGTGATTCATTTCACTAGTTTCAACCCCACTTCTTCACCCCTGTGAGTATCACCCAATGTAATGAGTGCTAAGTGGACTATTCAAAAATCATGAGAAATTAGTCAGTTACAACTACCTCTCATGGAATTTTTCATAGATGAATGACTTACTTAACGCAGTTGAATCCAAAAAATGATATCTAATATAATGCACTGCGGAAACCCCTCATACTTAAATAAAAAGAGTAAAGGGACCTCTATTTGAATGTTTCATGAGGCACAATACTTGCTAAGGTTTTGAAAATGGGGTAGAAAGCTAAGTGGACTTGATTGTGGGGAAAAACTTCACAGTTAAGTGTGCTTGAGCAAGAGGAGTTCTGGGATGGGTGGCCTCCTAGGAAGTCCTGGTTACCAGGTGCAAGCCCTAGAAGTGATGATTGACACTATATGATTCATTTCACTAGTTTAAATCCCACTTCTTCACCCCTGTGAGCATCACCTGATGCAATGAGTGTTAAGTGGACTATTCAAAAATCATGAGAAATTAGTCAGTTATGACTACCTCTCATGGAATTGGTCATAGATGAATGAATTACTTAACGTAGTTGAATCCCAAAAATGATATCTAATATAATTCATTGCATAAACTCCTCGTACTTAAATACAAAGAGTAAAGGGAGATCTACTTGAATGGTTCATGAGGCACAATAATTGCTAAGGTTTTGCAAATGGGGTAGCAAGCTAAGTGGGCTTGATTGTGGGGGGAAATTTCACAATTAAGCATGCTTGAGCCAGAGGAGTTCTAGGATGGGTGACCTCCTAGGAAGTCCTAGTTATCGGGTGCAAGCCTCGAAGTGATGATTGACGCTATGTGATTCATTTCACTAATTTCAATCCCACTTCTTCACCCCTGTGAGCATCACCCGATGGAATTAGTGCTAAGTGGACTATTCAAAAATCATGAGAAATTAGTCAGTTACAACTACCTCTCATGGAATTGATCATAGATGAATGACTTACTTAACTCAGTTTAATCCCAAAAATGATATCTAATATAATGTATTGTGGAAACCCCTTATAATTAAATACAAAGAGAAAAGGGAGCTCTACTTGAATGGTTCATGAGGCACAATACTTGTTAAGGTTTTACAAATAGGGTAGAAAGCTAAGTGGGCTTGATTGTGGGGAAAAACTCCACAGTTAAGTGTGCTTGAGCCAGAGGAGTTCTGGGATGGGTGACCTCCCGAGAAGTCCTGGTTACCGGGTGCAAGCCCCGAAAGTGATGATTAACTCTATGTGATTCATTTCACTAGTTTCAATCCCACTTATTCACCCCTGTGAGCATCACCGGATGCAAAGAGTGCTAAGTGGACTATTCAAAAATCATGAGAAATTAGTCAATTACAACTACCTCTCATGGAATTGGTCATAGATGAATGATGTACTTAATGCATTTGAATCCCAAAAACGATATTTGATAGATCTTTTGAAGCATTTGCTTCTTGTTTTATGAGGGGTGCACAATCGACCCTTGTTGTTGGTTGTCTACTGTTGGAAGAACTTGAGATACAATATTTGGTTATTGGGGGGCATTTTTATCCTCTGTGAAATCTATGATTCTGATATGCCCTTTTGGGGCTTTTCTTGAAGAAATATATGACCAAAAATCCTTTTCCATGAATTTTTTTTTTCATTTTCTTTATGAATTATTAACCTACTTTGTTGAGATATACTACTACTAGCCTCATCAGTATTTACAACATATCTAGGTATGTCTACAAAAATTCTTGGTTGTTTAAATATAGGCTTTGATATTTTTGGCTGAGACTATGTAAGCTTCACTTGTCCATTTCTAGCAACAACTCTATGTGGAGTTTGTCCCTTTTTCTTCTTTTCTTATAAAGCATGACATTGGAAATACTAATCATTAGGTAAACCTAATTTTTCATAAGATACTCCTACTTATGTGTTTTATATACTTGCAGTTATACAGTTTCTAAGAATTGATAGCTTCATTTTTGGATGGGTTGTATTGGTCATCTGGAAAGATGCTTGAATGATAAGAGATAAATATTTTGATTTATCTATCATATCCATCCCTTGTACTCTCGTCATTGATTTCCTTGCATCTTTTAAATCCTTATCAGACAAATTGATAGCATAGTTTAGATAAATTGTTCCATATTGGCATCCCGACATCAGATTTCTAGTGATGCTACCAATTTGTGCATGCTCATAATTGTTATGCCTTGCATCAAATAATTTGTCTATACATGGACTACTTATTCCTTTCCTAAATAAAGGAGCTAGGAAAATTATAATTCCTCCAAAATGGATATATGCATATCTTTTATCTTGGACATACTTTTGGAATTTTTGAAGATCTTTTTATGTGAAAATGTTTAATGCAACAATCTGAGTAGCTTCACCAAATATCTTAATTTTCAGTTCTACTTCCTTTAGTATTATCTCCCTTCTTAGAACATGGAAATTGATTTTATCATAAAATTCTAAACTTTTTAACTTTGGTGAATTCCATATGGAAGTATCAACATTTTTATCTAACTCATGTTCATATTATCTATTGCTAACTTCATTGATCCTAGTTTTATCAATCAGAGAAAGAGTTCGAATCATTTTATCCATTTGTCCCAAAATATTTGGAATAGGGCTCTGATACCAAAATAGAAATAATTGTAGGTTTATTATTTGGAAAACTGAAGACAAGCATTGATACTCGTGCAAAATTCCCCTCACCGATTACATGAGCAATTACAACTCTTTGACTAGGAAGGTATCAGTCTCCACACCAGGCTACAAACTCTGGGAAATGTTGGGTTTGAGGGAAGCAGAACTGGGGCAGTATGGATTCCCAAATACTGAACTCATCACTGGTGTCTTCGAACTTTTGATATGCCCAATTGTGAAGTTCGTTGCAATCGAACTCACAATTGGTCTCTACAATCTTGAATTTGGTATCAACCAATTGTAATTCATCTAAATTGATAAAAGGGGGAAACAAAGTATTATCTACAAGGATTTTTTCTTTTCCTTTATTGGAAGCCATTAGGAGAATAAATTCTGAGAAAATAAAAGGGATTTATCCTGAAATATGGCGGCTGAAGTTCTTTGTTTTCTTGAATTCTTGTTGGAAAAAACGTTCTGGTGAATTGTAATAGCAAGTAGAATTGGAAAAATAGAAATTGGAAATCGATAACAGTGTTTATGAAGAAAAAATAACATTTAATATGGTGTTTAACTGTTATTAGCGCGGGGGTGTTAAATGTGGATAGACGTTGGCGGGAATTTTAAAATGCATAACTGTCATGTGTCAAATATAGCGGGGGGAATAGCGATGGTGAAATATATTGGGAGGTTTGGTGGGTGTCAAAATGGGGAAATGTGTGTATGGCGGGAAGCGGAGATGGTGAATGAGAAGTTTGTGAGGGGGGTGTACCATGGTAAGTGATATATGGTAGAGAGGGGTTTCACTTGCTGCGGGGTTTTCACGTAAGAAAATCCAGATTTAGTGTATCCACTTTGAGCAACCACCCACCCCCCCTCCCCCCCCACCCCCTCTGCTAATATTCGAGGATGCAGGGGATCCCGCTATTGGGCATGAACCGTTGATCGAGGCGGGCTTGATCACCACAATTGATTGCTACGCCTTGATTAATACCGACAATCAACGGTCAAGTCAAACAACATTATTATATTAAATATAAGCAATTAAACTATTAAGGGAAACATTTAAGCATGCGTGCCTTTTGGATTTTATTTATTTATTTATTTTTTTCCTTTTATTTCTTTTTCCTTTTTGTATTTTTATTTCTTTCTTTTTTTTAATTCTTCTTTTTCACTTTTTTTTTGTAAAATAAAAGGGAAAAAACTAGAAAATACTAACAGGATAAAAATAAGTTACAGCACATTTATTTTCCAAATCTCTGAAGTTGATTCCCATTTTTCCTTTTTGATTTCTTCCATCTAGCTAAAAAACAATAAGGGAAGAATGGATAACAATCATTGGATTGTAGTGAAAAGGTTTCTGAAAGTAGCTTGGCCTAATGCCAACCAGTTTGTGGTATATTCCATTCCTTATGTTGAATTATTTGGTCTTCATTTTCAGATAATTTGTTCTATTTTGTTCTCCTTGGGAATTTTCTTACTAAGTTTTTATGTCCTTTTTAGGTTTTATATTAGTGGTAGGGTTACATGTGCACAAAATGTTAACCCATCTATTCACTCTAAACTATTCAACCCTTTTCCTAAAGTACAATTATAAGTTCATTCAGTCACTCATTTGTTAGGAAATTGTCTATATATGTTGCAGCTTGTTTTTTTGCTCATTTATTTGTTGCTAAATATAGAATGAAGCTTGAGGATTTGGGTAGTTGCACCATGAGAGATTGGTCAATTTAATAGTATGTTGTTGTGAAGGACATGAATGGATTTTAGTTGCATAGTACATGCATAATGCCACAATTTGTTAGGTCCCTATATTACTAGTATAGTCCCTTATTGTTGTTAGTGTAACCCCCTTATTGTTATTATTGTACCCTTGTAACCCCTATATTTTTATTATTGTGCCCTTAAATTATTATTGTTTGGTCGGCTAGGATTACATTGTGGCCCCACTAGGATTACATTGTGGCCCCATGGACTCCTATATATAGAAAGGAGGTTTTGTAATTTGAATCATCCAAGAATTGTTCATTCATGTAATGTATTGGAGGTTTCCCCCTCGAAGTGGCTTATTTCTAAGGCGTTGATATCTCTTTTCTTCTCTTTTTGGAGCTGGTTTCACAACATTTGGTATGAGAGCTTTGAGATTCTTAGTCAAACTAGCTGTTATCCTAACGGCTAGTTGAGCCATTTCTACATCTATTTATACTTAATGTCTGGATCTGATCTCTCATAGTCCTGGTGATGAACCACACTGGTTGGTTCGAAACGCGTCAACCACGTTCTTTTACATGTGATTATTACCGAAAGAATTTCTACTAATTTATATTATGGATCACAGAAGCTTAGATTCCAAAAATTCTAGGGTTTCGCTGCTCCAAACAGGTCAGCGTGGAATTTTTGCTATAAATTTTTTTCTACGAATGTTCAGTATCTGAAATTTTTAGAGTGCGAAGCCAAAATCCTTAGGAACATTGTCAAAAAATTTCAGAGCTTGGTTCGCAATATTTTCGGAGAAATGATCTGTGCAAGTTAGGTCATTTTGCAGGCTCCTGAATTTAACCTAAACAGGTCATCGTGGTATTTTCGTAATAACTTTTTTTATATGAAGGTTCAGAAGCTGAAATTTTTAGAGTGCGAAGCCACAATATTGAGGAACATTGTCAAAAAAATTCAGATATTTGTTCGCAATATTTTCGGAGATATGATCTGTGGAAGTTAGGGATTTTTGAGGCTTCTGAATTTCATCTCAAAGAGGTGATCATGGGAAAATATTCATAGCTCTCTCTCTGAGCATCGGATTGGAATGCTGTAAAAATTGGCCACAAATGCATGGATTTCGGTTTTTGTTCTATCAATTTTAGAGCCAAAGGAGGAAACAGTGACACGTGGCAAGTCGTACAAGTTCACTCTACTGAACCAGTCCAAAATTGGATCATTGTGGGAGATTGGACATAACTTTTCCTTGAAGAATCCAAACCAGATCAGACCTATGGCATTTGAAAGAAGCTTCAGAGGGCTACTACAGGGTTGAATTTCATATATTGAGGATCCACAATTATAGATATAATTCAATTTCAATATCGAGCTCCTCAAAAGCAAGTAAAAGGTGTGTATTTTTTTTCCAAATTGCATAAGTCTTGTTTGAAGAATCAAGTTGAATTGATTCCAAGGGCATATTGTAGAATAGATATTAGTATTGGATTCTAAAATGGCCCCTAAAAATAATTCAACACCCATTAAGCCTTTATAAAGCTCTACTATGACTCATGAAGATGAATAATGGCAACATGACATATCAAAATTACAAGAGCAAGTGCAACAAATTTCGCTCTCGCAAAGAGCAACAAAAAATGACATGGAAGTTTTGAAGAAAGGCATGGAAACTAAGATGGATGGTTTGAAGAAAGGCATGGAATCTAAGATGGATGGTTTGAATAATGGCATGGAATCTAAGATAGATGGCATGGAAGCTGGCATGGAATCTAAGATGGATGACATGGAAGCTAAGATCGATGAGAAAATGGAAAACATGAAGAATGATCTAGAAGCAGACATGGAAGGTTTGACAAAGTTGATACAAGAAATGTTTCCTAATGGTGAAAAGATAGTAGAGGAAACTCATGATGAGAACAAAATAAATGTTAATCGTGACTTCATAAACTCTAATGTTAGCGGGAAGAACCACCATATTCCAAAAATGGATATGAGGAAGTTTGATGGAAAGGATCCTGTAACATGGATACTACAAATGGAGCAATATTTTGATCTCAATAATGTGCAAAACACACAAAAGGTGCGCATTGCAACTTTACATTTAGAACAAAATACATTTGTATGGTATCGATGGCTTTGCTCTCGTAAAAAAATTGTCACTTGGTCAATTTTTACGGAGGAAATGATAGCACATTATGAGGATACAAAGAGAAACACCTTCTTTAGCCAATTGATAAATCTCAAACAAAAGGGTTTAATGGGGAGCACATTGAGGACTTCCAAAAATTGAATATAAGGGTAACTGATATTCCAGAGGAACACAAGATTGATCTCTTCATAGGTACTTTAAAGGATAACATCCAACATGAAGTTCACATTTTGGAACCTGATTCATTGGAGAAGGCATTCAGGTTGGCAAGAAAAATTGAATGTAAAATTATGGCGACAAGGAAGCCTACCACTCACTTATATAAAGAGGGAAGTGTTGCTACTCCTAGATTTCCACAACCTACAAGGTTGACACGACAAAAATTGGAAGAAAAAAGAGCAAAAGGGCTTTGCTACGGTTATGATAGAAAATACACTAAAGGTCATAAGTGTGTTGAGAAGAAATTATTTTACATAGATTGTGAAGAGGAAGAAGAAAATGAACAAGAAGAGGATATACACCAGGAACCAACCCTAGAAGAGGAAGAAATGAGTTCGACCATATCGTGTAATGCATTGGCAGGAATTACCACTCCTCAAACTCTCAAGATAGAAGGACATATCAAGAAGAAAAAGGTAATAGTGTTGATTGATTCAGGTAGCACCCATAATTTTATTCATTGTAAGGTAGCCAAGGAATTAAATTGTTTCCTATACCCAACACGAGAATGTCAAGTGATGGTTGCAAATGGAGGAACTATAAATTGCTCTGGAAAATGCCATAATATCAAGCTAACCATGGGGGAATATGTATTGAATAGTCCAATGCTTTCCATTCCTATGGGAGGTGTTGATGTTGTACTAGGAGTACAATGGTTACAATCTTTGGGGACGGTAGCTTTTAATTTTCAAGAACTTTTATTGAAATTTTTTTCAGAAGGAAAGGAAGTCGAATTACGGGGTATTGAAGGGAAGCCAGGAAGGATAATAAGCTCTAATGGCATGACAAAGCTTCTAAAGAAAGAACAACGAGGCGTAATTGCACAATTATGCTCACTAGAAATTCCAACATCAAAATCATCTATTTCTGCAGATCTCCAACAAGTCTTGGACAATCATTCCAAGGTGTTTGAAACTCCCAAAGGACTCCCACCTATTAGTGATCATGATCATGCTATTCATTTGATTCCAGGAAGTGTTCCTCCAAACATCAGGCCTTATAGATATCCTTATGTCCAAAAGAGAGAAATTGAACATATGATTGCAGAAATGTTAGAGGCGGGTATAATTCAACCTAGTCAAAGTTCTTTCTCTGCTCCTGTAGTATTGGTACACAAGAAGGATGGATCATGGTGCATGTGTTCGGATTATAGGGAGCTCAATAAGCTCACCATTAAAGATAAATTTCCAATTCCTGTGATTGATGAATTATTGGATGAATTACATGGAGCAATTTATTTTACCAAATTGGATCTTCATTCAGGGTATCATTAAATTAGAATGAAGACTGAAGATATTCCCAAAACAGCATTTCGAACTCATGAGGGTCATTACCAATGCACCTTCTACATTTCAAGGGTTGATGAATTCCATTTTCAAACCCTTCCTTAGAAAATTTGTGCTAGTATTTTTTGATGATATACTAATCTACAGCAGGTATTGGAAGGATCATGTTCAACATGTTGACAGGGTGCTCAAACTATTGGAGGAGAAACAATTATATGCAAAAACATCCAAATGTTTCTTTGGAGTACAAGAGGTGGAATATTAGGGTCATATTGTATCTCACGAGGGTGTTAAGGGTGTTAAGGGTGTTAACAGCGTATTATCGAAAGTTTGTTAAGAATTATGGGAGAATAGAAACACCTCTAACAACATTATTAAAGAAAGATGCATTGTCATGGACTCTTGAAGAAACTAAGGCCTTTGAACATCTTAAAGAGGCAATGTTCCTAGCACCAGTCTTAGCTACGCCAGACTTCACAAAAACCTTTATTGTGGAATTTGATACCTCCAGAAATGGAATTGGTGCTATTTTAATGCAAGAAGGAAGACCCATTGCTTTTGAAAGTCATCCAATCAAAGGAAAGTATTTACAGAAAGCTATTTATGATAAGGAAATGTTAGCAATACTACATGCACTAAATAAATGGAGAACTTACCTAATGGGAAAACACTTCAAGGTAAAAATTGATCATGATAGTCTTAAACACTTTTTGGAACAAAGAATATCTTCAGAAGAGCAGCAAAAATGGGTCACAAATATGTTGGGTTATGACTTTGAAATAATATACAAAAAAGGGAAGCTAAATGTTGTTGCAGATGCACTCTCAAGAAATAATGGAGAGGTGGAAGCATTGCTTTGTGCCATTTCTATTATCCAACAAGATTGGATAAATGAAGCAAGAGATGAATGAAAGAAGGACGAAGAACTGTGGACACTCATTCAAAATTTGCAGCAAGATCCTAGTACATCTGATACATTTAGTTGGAAAAATGATTCCTTATGGTACAAAGATCGCTAATATCTTTGTAAGAATTTCCAACTAAACAAAATATTCTTTTGGAATTGCACACTTATCCTTTAGGAGGACACTCAGGATTTTTAAAAATTTACCACAGGATGAAGAAAGAATTTTTTTGGGATGGCCTTAAATCTGATATTCAAAAGTTTGTGGCGGAATGTTTGGTTTGCCATCAGAATAAAGTTGAGACAATTAAGACCCCGGGTCTTCTACAACCTTTATCCATTCCAAGTCAACGTTGGGAGGAGATTTAAATGGATTTTATCACTGGTTTACCTAAGTCTAAAGGAAAGAGTGCCATCATGGTGGTAGTTGATAGACTTACCAAGTATGCACACTTTTGTGCATTATCTCATCCATTTAAAGCAAGTACAATTGCTACTACATTTATGGACACAATTAAAAAGCTACATGGAAACCCAAGGGTTATTGTGAGCGACAGAGATCCCATTTTTACTGGAAATTTTTGGACGGAGTTATTTTCTTGTTTGGGTACTCAATTAGCTCATAGCTCATCTTATCATCCTCAATCTGATAGTCAAATTGAGATAGTAAATAAATGTTTGGAAGGATATCTTCGTTGTTTTGTATCTGATAAACAAACACAATGGGTCAAGTGGTTACCTCTCGCTGAATGGTGGTATAACACTTCCTTCATACTGCAGCAAAAATGACCCCATTTATGGCACTTTATGGATATCATCCACCATCGATCACATCATCTTTAAGGGAAAATTTGAAGGTTCAAGCAGTGGAAGATCATGTCGAGCATCAGCAAGAAGTTCTCCAACTTTTAAAGGATAACCTGAATTTGGCACAAAATCGAATGAAACAACAGGCAGATCAACATCGCAGCGAGATAAGTTTTGATGTAGGAGATTGGGTATTTTTACGGCTACAACCATACAAACAAATGTCCCTCAAGCAAGCTAAGAAGGATAATAAATTATCACCAAAGTACTATGGTCCTTACAAGGTGTTGCAAAATATTGGTACTATGGCATACAAATTGGAGCTTCCTGCTTCTTCGCGAGTGCATCCAGTTTTCTATGTTTCATGCTTAAAGAAGGTTATAGGTGAAAATATTCCAGTTCAAACAATATTTCCAGAACTTGATGAGGAAGGAAAAATCATATTGGAACCTGAAGCGATCACAGAAACAAGAACTCGACAGCTACGGAATCGATCAATTTCAGAGTATCTCATCAAGTGGAAGAACTTACCCACTGAAGATTCTACATGGGAGGATGAGAATTTTATACAGAAGCACCCAGAGCTACTCAAGCGTTGAGGACAACACTTTTTTGAAGGAGAGGGGCATGTTAGTCCCTATATTACTAGTATAATCCCTTATTGTTGTTAGTGTAACCCCCTTATTGTTATTATTGTACCCTTGTAACCCCCATATTGTTATTATTGTGCCCTTAAATTATTATTGTTAATTCAACTAGGATTACATTGTGGCCCCATGGACTCCTATATGTAGAAAGGAGGTTTTGTGATTTGAATCATCCGAGAATTGTTCATTCATGTAATGTATTGGAGGTTGCCCCCTCGAAGTGGCTTATTTCTAAGGCGTTGATATCTCTTTTCTTCTCTTTTTGGAGCTGGTTTCACAACACACTTGTAAAATACATTTTTAACTGTAAGTTCTTAGTATCATTTGGTATACACATTGACAAAACAACATTAGAAAAAACACTAAAATTGTTTACACTGAATTAATCCTGAGAAAAAAAAAAAGAATATGCTCCATACATTTTTTAGGCTCACAAAATTTTGCCAATTTCTATAGCACTTTAGTTTTTTGGGAATAAGCATTGTAAATGAGTTCTGGATTTTATGAAAAATGTGACATTAATTGCATTATATTGTTGAGATAATCCTGCTTTCATAAATTTGACTATTCTCAAGGAATATCCACAAGTATGGATTATAGATAAGAAAGTTTCCTAATACGTAAAAAGAAAGGCTCTCACTTCAAGGATTGGAATTGAACAAAAATAAGGGAAAAATGATTAAGTAAGGTTATATATCTAAACATAGGTATGTACCTGATATTTTACTACATTCTCAATGTAACTAATATTCACATCAAGTTTTGCTACACTTTTTTTTAAACCCAGTAGAGACTCCATTTAAACTATTGTTTACTAATCGAATCATGTCGAATTTCTTTGGAGAAAACCTCATGTATAAATGGGTTTTGATTTCAGAGGTTCTATTGGCTCTTTCAGGCAAGGAAATTCTAGGATATGGTATACTTTTAGGTTATCCAAGAATATTTTTTTGCATCCTCCTCGCCTCACCTGTAATTATAAACATAGCGGACCAAATTGCAATGTATAGCCTCAAAAAAAATCCATGTGGTGTGACCGACCCTCTTGACAATTGAAACAAGGCTCATTGTTGATTTAAGAATGTCATTCAAAAATATGTTTTTCCTTAAAAGAACAATAGATGGTAATGAATTCATTTCTTATTAAGTATTTTCAGCCTCCTTTTCTTAACTCCTCCAAATATTGAAATGAATCTATCATATAGGTTTGCCTTGTTAAACACTAAAAAATTGAATACTCTTACTCTTTGATTGAGGAAATTGATTGCAATGAATATGTTGTTTTTTGTTTTCATGCTTATATTTTTCTTCCATCCTCAAATCAATCCCATTGCAAACTTTTTCATATTGGAAGGCAACATGTTGCCATGTACACCCTTTTTTTTTCCAACTATGAACTCAAGGTCATTCTCTTTAATATTGAATTCAACATACAATCCTCTTCTTTACAGTTTGCTAGTGCATATTCTTCGCTTTTGTCTCTCTTTTGTAACCATTGTCCATAGCATATCTTATGTCCTCCAACTTCAAATCAATGCAATGGGTTTCACATGGAATCCAATATAATATGGATTGTTTCTCGATAACAGTCATTAAGCAAGAATCAAAGTAGGTGGTTTTTTTTTTTAAACGTAGAGTGTCGTCGAATATTTGACTCTTATCGATCAACATATCCATCAGATAATTGACACCACAACCAACGAATAGAAGCATCAATCGTTTGACATTCCCGTCAGACTAAAATCTCATCCGTCGAATATTTGACGCGTCGTCGTTGGCCTGCGTGCCCCAAACCGACAGAACGACGCATCTAATATTAAAAAATGTCGTCGAACTAATTCAACTTGACATTGATTATCCAACATGTATACATCTAACGGTCTGGTCAAGACCGACAGAAGGGAGTGTTGGAGTGATAACACTCATGTCGCACATTTTACCTATATCGTCGCTTACCCAACGCCTAAATGTTGGTTTTTCCCATCGAACAAAACTAACTATGTGTTGAATATCTAACAACAAACTAACACGAGACATGTCGGATATTTGACATTTTATGCGACGGATATCCGATGATTTATAGCATCACAAAGCTGAATTTAAAATTTCGGTTTTTTAATGACCATTTTAGCCTTTTTTGTGTCAGATAATTGACATTTGTACTGTTGAATATCCAATGGTTACTAATAGCCAAAATTCACATATCCAACTAACGACGCCAAAATGTCAAAAAAGGCTATTAGTTGGATATGTGAATTTTGGCGCCGTTATCTGACGACAATTTGACGAGCACCAATGTGTCTAATAACGATGCCAAAATTCACATATCCAACTAATAGCCATCGAATTTTGGCCCCATTTGTACTAGTTCTACAACATGCATACTTGAATGACAAGTCTTACAACAATTATGGGGAATGCATTCTGCCTATGGATAGGATTTACAATTTGAACCAAAAACATTAGGGTGTTCATGCACCACGATGACTCTACATAACATGGTGGCTTCTTCGCCAACCCTTTTCATTATTAACCCCATCTATGTTCTCTAATCCATGTAGCTACACACAATTTATCTTGTTATATATCTGGTCCATGCTAATCCATAATTTGTATATACTCCTTAACTTGCACTCAATAATCATCTACTGTGTTTGTCTCACCTTCAGTTGGCCTTAAAACCTCATTTACACCCATGATATCTCATCACCCTAGCTCACATCCATTCAGCATGCATCATTTTTATTTTCCCATCACTCTTACTCGCTTATGACCACTAGTCGATACTTGGGATTCCTTTCATCCAATGTTACATTTATCATTATCAATAATTTATAACGGGGGGTCAAAAATTTAAATTATCAGCAATATCAGGGAAAATATCTAAAATTATTGTGAAACTTTAAAAAAATACAAAAATAATAATTTTTTTCTCAAATTTTAACTTCAAAAAAAACATCAACTTCAAACAAACATATTGCTACATAATATGAAAATAAAATCGATGTATAAGATGTTAAGTGATGCATTAGACATTGATATTAAAATATGATATTTGTTTAGAGTCATAAGATCTAATAGAATGATACAAAATCGTATCGAAACAAAATAAATGTTTCTTGTGTGATGAATCATGGCAAGGAAAACAAATGGTTTCCCCTAGTTGTATTGATGGAAAATGGTCACAACATCCTCAACATTGTTCTTAGAACTGGACCAAAAGTTTGGTCAACCAAAAAATACATAAAATATTCAAATTTTGAAAAGAACATATAATTCATGTGCATCCATATGAATCCAAATTATTATACACAAATATGCAAAATTTCTCATGCATATAGCAAGAGTAAATATAACCAAAGTATCACCAAGTGCAATCCATATTTGAATCAAAATAGATCAATAGAGAGGCTCTAAATCGCCTCTGAAATCCAAAGAAAATCATGCTACAAAAAATAGCTACATAACATCAAAATCATTGCCTATACTAGGATCCTCCTCATCAAGATCACCCTCTGAACATTAAAATAAGATAGAAAAGTCTTAACATCCTAATCAATGATTTTTCTTGAGTTAAATGTACATTTTTACTAGGGTTATGAATGATTGAGTGAAGTGTACATTTTTAGTAGGGTCATGAATGATTGATTGAAGAGTACATTTTTACTAGGGTCATGAAGAAGGAGCTCAATAGTCAACGCCACAAACATTGACGTACATAGAGGGATTGGTGATCTTGATTAAATCTTAGTTCCATACCCTTGTACATAATAAAATGTAGTAGAAACATTGCAATCATGTGAATCTTGAAATCCTAAAAACTATTAAGTCTGCTAGATTTTGAATGGGATCTAAAATTCTCCTTTCTCTATATGAAATCCAATGAGGTGAGAACCACTCTCAAACATTTTGAGTCAGTTAATGGTAATTTTAAAAATTTAAGTAAATGGATGAAAATGAAAGAGAAAGGAAAATGTTGTTTTTACTTTAAGAATTTAATATTACAATTAACTACTAGGGTATATATCTCATGAGATGAATCACTGGAAATCAAAACAATAGATTTCCCCTTGTTTTTTTTATGGAAATAGTCATAGCATCCTCATAGCTCAATCCTCTAACTCACTTTTAAAAATTAGGGTCAAAAGAAAGAACAAATGGGTAATAAGTTGAAACTGACAAAGACAGGGCGAAAATTTCGAAATTATCACAATACTTACCTAAATTATCACAATAAATTGAAATTATCGCGATAACTACCGAAATTATTGCGATAAATTTAAATTGTCGCAATAAATTCAAAAGGGAAAATTATCACAATTATTGTTCTCGATATTATCACCAAGGTTGGTTTTGGACACATTATCACGATAATTCTGATTATATCACAATAAGTGCAACACTGCTTTCATCTTTGGTGCCTCTTATCTCCCCCATCCGCGTAGTTCCTTTTATGTCAATGGATGCAAGTTGCTACCATTTTTGACAAAACACCTAACTACATATTCATGGCTACCTTGGAGATATGTGTCCATGCAACTAGAAGGCCTCCTTAGTACATCTTGGTTATCCTCAACATAGCTTGGATCTACTACACCCTTCTCTCCTCAACCCATGTACAAACACACAACCTTTGATGCATATAGTTTTCTTTCCTCATATATGATACCACTATTATAAAATAGAGAGAAATAAAAACATAATAGCAATATAAAAAAGACAACAATACATGGGCACCATAAATTATCCTAAAATCCTTTATAGAAAAACTAACTTTTAATAATAGATCTGTTATTATTTGGCCCAAAAGAATCTTACAATAGAGTCACCATGCCCTTAAATAGGCTACATTATGTGAAAATTCCATGGGAAAACCATGGGTTGTTGAAACCTCAAGTCCATAAACTATCAACGGTTGATTCTACCAAATGAGTATATAATTGAGTCAATTTTACCTAAATTACCCTAACAATGTAATAATTCTTTAAGATCACTTCACGCAATATAAAACTTTATGTGGCATTCTCTTCCATATGACAATAACATCAACAAGTTGCACAACTATATTCCCAAGATAACATCAACATTATGACACATACACATATATGGTAGATCAAGTGCAACCTATGGGCCATGGGGGAGGATGTATCCTCACGACATAGAAATAAATTCCTTTGAAAGTTTAAACTTTGATAAAGTTCATTAATGTTAGACATTCATAATGCATGCTTAAAGTGTTAAAGAATGAGAAAGAATTGCAATGACTAGTCAAGACAAAGTAAAAAACTACATAGGTAACCTTGCAACATTAATTTCATCATTCATGATTGACACATATATAATTGAGAGGTAGTTAAAATATTTAACTTCCCCATAGCATGTTACGAATAAAAGCTCTGCTCATTAGTTGGATGTCTAATGATATTACCTCCAACACTTACTTTGTATTTAATACCTCATCAATGACGACTCCCTCACAAACAAAAACACTAAATAACTAATTATTTAACTACCAATCCATCTAACAACTGATGAAAACGCTAAAAAATATCAATATAATTGAAATGCATGCACTTTATATTTTTAATAAGAACCTACACATGTAATTCATAATAGGCTTGCCATATTTTTTTTCTGTGGTTCATGGACCAAAATATCGGTGACCACTATGTCCACGAAATATTTGTACCAAGCAGATCCATCTAAAGGGATCACCTCCAACTGACTCAACCACAGAGCCTGACCTCAAGAGTACTGAAAGAATTGAACCAGTGAAAGTTTTAATAGCAAAGGTACTTTAACAACGAGGACTTGACCAATTGAGCTAACCCTATGAGCTAATAGGTCTACCATATTTTCCACTCGTATAAATTAATATTTACAATTCCACCATAATTGCAAAACTCATAATTAACCTTTAGATACCAAAAATATTTTCTAATACTTGAATACATATTTTAATCACCTTTCGAGATGTGCATAATTGGTTGCTTTCATTACTTCCATGTTTCAATAATAACACTTTCACTAATACAAATATATGGTTCAAAAAACAAATATAAAACAACCAAGTATCCAATTATGCCTCTCTTTTTTGTAGGCTAATACTATATTACGTATGATTACATTTTTTACATTGTTCACTAAGGGAGAACTTCAACCCAGAACCTCGAGGGACCAACATCCTCTCTCAACGTCCTTCATACAACATGTTTTTCTCACATTCAAATCACAATGCGGCTAATTAGTAAAGTATTTTATAAATTGAGAATTGTTTGTATTTTTGTTATTCTTATGTGAGCTTCTAAGAGTGAAGAGTATTGGTTGCACATTCTAGGCGATGACAATTTTACATTATTTTTCCATAAGAAATAGGCTCATTTTAGATAGTCGAAAAAGTCCTCGTAAGGTTACCTTTGTATACCAAATTTAACATCATTACAATGTTGAGTTTTTGTTCCTCATTGCAATGTGTGACTCTTCAAATGAGTTCAAAAGGATATTTTTTTCAACGTTATGTAACGTTGGATAGACAAATTAGGAATTAGGAATCAGGAGTTAAGCTAATTATTATAAAATTGAAAATTATATATATATATATATATATATATATATATATATATATATATATATATATATATATATATATTTATTTATTTATTTATTTATTGAAATATTTTTTTATTGATTTATTTATTTTTCTATTGGTTTTTTTTTAATAATGAATAAGTGTTTGTTCAAAATGTTGAGATGTTTCTAAACTTTAACACAATTCATATCTATCAAATTTTATTGTAATTATGATAATGTTTAGTAATTAATATTTTTTTGTAATAAAAATAATTAAAAAATGAAAAACAATTAATGTCTACCAAGTAGATATGATTTAAATGAAAATCATTATTGTTATTATTATAGGCTTAGCACAACTCTTTATGTTGCATGCAACATTCAAAATTGAACGGTCCCAGTTGAGTCCTTTTTCGGGTTTTTGGGTTAAAAAAAAATTACCCTTTAAAAAAAGTTAAATTTATCAAAGTCACTTGTTAATCTTTAAGGTTAAATTAAATTCTATATTTCAAAAGAAGAGAAATATTTTTAATAATCTGAAAATATTATTTTTTTGAGTTCTTTAACTTGACAAGCAAAAATAAGAGAAATATTTTTAATAACCTGACAATATTATTTTTTTGAGTTCTTTAACTTGACAAGCAAAAATCATGGGGAATTCTTAGCTCTAAGTCCCGAGTAATACTGATTGTAATATTGAGTTGAACATAAAATAAGTCATTTATAAGGGGTCATGAATTTTGACCAACTAAGTAAGTGAAGTGATGGTCTAAAAGTAATTAAAAGTACGCAAAAGTATATGGTTGCAGCCCACCCCATCGTACCAAGTCACCATTCCTTCAATGTCCCATAGATAATATAGAAAAAGTCATTAATTTCTACTTTCTTAGTTGGTCAGAATTCATGACCCCCCATAAATGACGTATGCTTAGCTACAAGTAATTTAGATAGGAATTCTTAAGGGATATCATACTTCACAATGTATACATTTGCATGACTAAGAGGTCCCCAAGGATCTAATCTCTCATCTTCTCACGCGTCCATTTTTGTCGTCAAAATTACTATGTTGTTGTGTATAGTAGTCTAATTTTCATTATCTCATCGGCCACTAGTTAGAAGTGAAAGTGTGGAGTCGAAGGCCAAATTTAAATCACCTAAAGATGGTAGCCTTAGGGCGATTGATCGAAAGAAGGTGATGGTATTGTTTGGCACACAGATTAGAAACGTCAAGTTTTTTTCTCAGGTGAATGTGAAATATTGTAGAAATATCTAAATAGATTCAACTAATCTTGTAATGTACTAAAACAAAATATTGAATCAATTCTACAAATTACGGAAACCAATTACGATCGCACAATCACATAAACAAGTAAGAGAAATAATTTCAATCACACAACACAAAGATGTATCTAGTGAAAGCCTCAACTAAAAACCCTGCTATCTGTATATTACATAAAGTCAAGAGCATCAAAAAATAGAATGTTATTTCCCTTCCTGAGAAACCTATGCACTCTGTTGACTGTCTCACTCTGATCCTAGTCTAATCTGGCTCTGATCTAAGCATGTTTGGTCCAATATTTAACCACTTACTTGTATTTGCCTAACCAGCCCTTCTTATGCATTCTTGGGCTAATTGAACCCCTATTAATTAGGAAATTCCCAATTAATGATTGTGTAATACATTCAAGGCAACCTGATGACCTCATGCATGACCTGCACATTTTTCTAATTATACATTTGATATTTCTCTTCCCTTTAACCCCATCAACTAGGCCTTCCTTAGAACTAACATGCACCAGCTATTTATAATGAATTATCAGTTATTTGATTGATCATTGCATGTGAATTAAATCATATTTAATTCACTTGACCTATCACTAGCTCATCTCTCAGTTAGAGCTAGTTAAACTTAATTTAACTCAAATAATTGAGTTAACTAATTACAACTCACAAATAATTCAACCAGGGCTCCGAAAAAGTAGGAGACACCCTACATGTCTCTAGTTTGACCTCCAACTCCAATTAATTGAGCTAAACTAATTCTTCCTGACTCATTTAACACTTACAAGTTGTCATGTGATGTGGAATTACAATTTACTATTAAAACTAGAGAGAGCAAGCATTGGACAATATAAACACACAAAACAAAATCTCTTTATTACTCTATATCTTTATCACACGAATACATTCACAATATTTATAGTGTTGTTGAGATCCAACCACTTCTAAATATGAATAGGGAGGTTGAGATATTCTCTCAACATCCACCTAAAGATCTGCAACTAATTCTAATATGAGTATGGAAGAATTATCTCCCAATACTCCCCCTTAATTCTTACATACAAACAATAAAAATTATTTTCGTCTCACTGGTCTTCATTAGCAACTCTACCCACTCTGCAGTCTTCTGGACTTCGCTCTTTCTTTCTCCTCATCTTCGAGCTTACCTTCCAACTCATTTAAAGTACACCTGCTTCTGACCATCAATGTTGAATTTGTAAGATTAAAGATTCTTGACACCCCCGAAGAAGAGTCTCGAAACTGAACTACCCTATGGAAATATTTCCATCTGTGAAATAACCCCGAAGAATAAATTTCAACAGTCTATAGGAAAATATTCTAGGTACAGAATATGATCAGCGATCAATCCTACAAAGTGACCTTTACACAAATGGATCTCACATTGTAACCTGTAGTTGACGCTCTTAAAGCCCGAAGCACAACAAGACCCATCAACGTATAACAAATTCACACAATCAAATTAGCCAATTGTTCTCTCGGCACCGAAGAACGTCGAGAACGACTAATTTAAATTATGTAAATCTATTCAATAATTGGTTCTGCACTAAACAAATCTCACAACAACAAATATAAGCTTAAATCTCACACTATAATGATATATTCGACACAATAAACCTTAAGATCCGTCACATCTATCTTTGAACACGCAATTGAGAAGAAATAATTCAATTTTCTTCCCATGAATAGCTCCATTTTCCCTGGGCTCGGCGTTTTCGTCCTCAACATTCCACCACTGTCAAATGGGAAGCTCGAATAGAAAATCATCGCCATAAAGAAGCTTCCACAAATCAGCGCAAACAAACCCAAAACCCCGCTCCACAATTTGAAATGCAGCAACAGTGATACACATTGGACTTCTCAAAAAGGAGTGCTTAAACAATTTGATAAACAGTGCTAAACCCCACACTACACCACACCAATAATGTTGGCCTCTCTCTGGACATTTGAAAAACGGAGCAAACAGAAACCGCATTAAATCTCAATGAAATGAATTACGCCATGATGACTGCTATTAAAGAGGGAACGATGGTCATTGAAGCAACGCCTTCAATCAACACGAAAATAAGCAACGAAGAATGCAGTGTTCCAGCTGCTGCCCACGCTGCCCTTCAATTATGCACACGCTCCTCCTTCTTTCAAATGCGTGACTTTGATGGTCAAGCCGGGCAGTCAAATATATTCAAACGCGGTTGGGGCAGACGAGTTTAATAAAACACCAGCGCACAACCAAACAGTGACTGTTGTTCTTCAATCAGTACAATCCTCCCCAAGCCTGACTGCCTTTGACGTCTTTTCCGCAACACTGATTACCTTGGCTTTCCAATAAATCAACCCTCGCCGTCTCGCTCCCTACGACCTTTGATTACAATGGATGTAGTAGAGTATGATCAAAAGAATAGCCACGAGGCTTCAAGTAAATTCGATGCAGGTGACCGGACATGTTGAGAATGCAGCAAGATGATGGAGCTTAGTGAAATGAAGTCGCCTTCACTAAGTGGGCCCGCAGGCAAATTCTTGCGCAAAGTCTATTTTTAGACATACGGAGCATAATTTGGGAATTCCAGTTGGAGATTCTTGAAGCATGCGACATGTTGGTAAAAATAGATGAGACTCTTATTTTTAGGTCCCAGGCTATTTTTAGACTGTATCTCCTAAAAATATGGAAGTCAAATATTATTTACCCTTAATAATATTTTGACTATAAACAGCTGTTTACTCTCTTGGAGCACTTCAGTTCGAGTCATGGAGGTGGCTCATGCAACTGACAGAGGAATCACGTGGTTCCTAGGGTTTGATGGCATCTTGCATTGTTGACTTCAGTTGGACTTCAGTGGCAGAAGTTTTGGAGGAGTTAATGAGACAGATAGTGGAGTTGTGTTATGTTTATTTTAGTTGAACTAGTTGAGATTAGTTTAACTGGCTAATCAATTAGTTATGAGTGGAGTGAATTAAATATTATTTAATTCATTAATTAGTAACTCATTAGTCAACTCAAGAACACATCAGTTCACTACAGTGCATGATCGGTTCAGTGGAGACCAGTGAAAGAGGTAGATGAAAGGGTGAGTATAGCTATCAGTTGGAGGATCAGTTGTGCATGGGATTTGCATTACACTTGGAGGAATTGTCCATGAAAATTGCGTAGTCAAGCCAAGGAGATTCGAACCTTGGATCTCTACATAACCAGGCCATGATTGCGCAATAGAGGCAAGGCAATTGGCGGGGAGTTTTGAACCAGTAACCTGTTCAAAACTGAGCTAGATTGTGTGTGACTTTATGAGAAAGTATTGAGTACTTGTGAGGAGTATTGTACTTGTTTTGTTACATGTTTTCTCCATTATAATATACACAATATCTTCGGGGTTTTCAGCTATAGGCTTTCCCCATACATACTGAGTTAATGTGTGATTGATTTGATGTGCGATCGCTTCTATTATTTCCGCATGTGACAATTAATTGTAGATGAGATTATGTGTTATGCATGCAATTAGAAATTGATGTGTAATCGGGTTAATCTCCATTGAATAAGTGATTTATTCAGCTAATTTCTACATGGTATCGGAGCAAGATTAATTGTCGAGATCTATTACGGTGATTGCAAACTTATTTCCTCGGACAGAGTCTGCATACGGGCCAGGAAGCCTCCGGATTCATCTTTCTTCGGAAAGTGAAAGGTCTGGTAAAAGCCCCTTGTAGTCAATCTCTGATTTGGAAATAATTTGTTCTCAAGTGTAGATCGGAAGCGATAGAGCTTGGAGTTTGGAATTCGAATTTTGCAGCAGCTTTGTTTTCTTGGTGCCGGTGTTGAAAAATGTCTTCTTTCAACGGTTTGTGACTCGAATATGCTCTTGAAGGCAGTTCGAACTATGTTGCATGGAAGGATCGCATGGAAGCAGTGTTAGAAGATAATGGTCTGAAGGAGTTCGTAGATACGGATGTCCCAAAGCCCACTGATGCAGCTGAAGTCGAAGCATGGCAAAAGAAGATGGCGAAATGTCGAAGGATCCTGTTGGAGGGCGTCAAGGATCATATTGTATCCAGCCTGCATGGAAAGGCTACTCCATATTTAATGTGGAAAGCTTTGACGGATCTATTCCAGAGTAAGAGCGACCAAAGGAAGCTGGCGCTCAAAGATAAGCTCGGGAACATCAAGATGGAGAAAGGCGACAGTATCGCCAAATACCTCACGAAGTTCACTCAATGCAGAGATGAGCTGGGAAGTGTGGGGGTGACTGTCGAAGACGAGGACATGGTCGACCTGGCTCTCCTTGGTCTTCCGAAGGCTTGGCACTGATATCAAGATAGTGTCAATGGTCGGGAGAAGCTGCCGGGATGGGAGTGCCTTTGGGCGGATCTCACGCAGGAGGAGATAAGGAGGACTACTCAAGATGGATCTTCATCAAAGGGAGCTGATGAAGAAAATTGCGCTTTGGTTGCCAAAGCAAAGAAGGGGAAGGGTAAGAAAACCTCTCATTCTGGTGCAAAGGGCAAGAAGCGGGATATGGCGAAAGTGAAGTGTTTTCACTGCCATGATCACGGACATTATGCTACCAATTGTCCAAAGAAGAAGAAGAACAAGCAAGCGGGAAGATCTGCAGATGGAGAAGCTTTGGCTTCACAGTTCGAGCTTGACTTTTCACTGATTGCATGCTTGGTTTCAAGTGTGATGGAATCGGTGTGGTTCTTGGACAGCGGTGCGTCATTTCATATGACGGGAGATCGGGAGTTGTTCTCAGATCTGGAGGACAAGGATTTGGGTATGCACATCGAGATGGGCGATGACGGTAGATACAGTGCGACTGGTATCGGTACCGTATCCTTTCAGAGGGAGTCTGGTAAACCCTTTGTATTAAAGGATGTCATGCATGTACCTGGATTGAAGAAGAACCTGATTTCAGTAGCGATGTTGGAGGATAAGGGTTATGATGTTGTCTTCAGCGAAGGAAAAGCTTTCCTGCGCAGTAAGACTACTGGAGAGACCCGGAAGATAGGGAGTTCGAACTCAGAACCTTTATCAGTTGCAGGTAGATGACTGCGCAGCTATGGCATGCAAGGCTGGAGATGTGGTGAGCCGGGATGATGAGGGCGAACTATGGCACAGGAGATTGGGCCATCTTCACCATGGAGCTTTGAAGATTCTGCAGCAGATTTCTATTGGACTTCCTAAGGGCACCCTTGCGCAGTCAGATCAGTGCAAGGGGTGTACTTTAGGGAAGTATGTGAAAGCCACCTTTCACGAGAAGGATAGTCGCACCACGACGATCCTTGAGAGAGTTCACACAGACGTGTGTGGTCCTTTCTCAGTTGCTTCGAAGCCAAAGCACAAGTATTATGTGATCTTTGTTGATGATTTCTCTCGAAATTGCTGGATCTTCTTCATGCAGAAGAAGAGCGATACATTCGCGAAGTTCTGTGAGTTTAAAGCACTGGTCGAGAAGGAGTCGGGGAAGAAGGTGATTGCTCTAAGGAGTGATAACGGTGGTGAATTCATCTCGGCTGAATTCAAGGAGTTCTGCAGCGCAGAAGGGATTCGGAGAGAGCTCATCGCACCCCATAACCCACAGCAGAACGGGGTGGCTGAGCGAAAGAACAGAACAATCGTGGGTGCTGCACGGGCGATGTTGCATGATCAGGGCCTACCCCTTCACTTGTGGGCTGAGGCATGCAATACAGCAGTGTATGTGCAGAACCGTTGTCCTCACAAGGTTCTTGGCATGAGTACACCAGAGGAGGCTTATTCGGGCAAGAGGCCTGATATTTCCCATTTGCGGATTTTCGGATCTCCTGTCTACATGCATGTGACGAAGGATGCAAGAAGGAAGCTGGATCCAACTGCTGAAGTTGGAATATTTGTGGGGTACACTGATACACCTCACAACTATCGGGTGTATGTGCCGGACAGTCGCAAGACTGTTGTGCGACGGGATATAAAATTCCAGGAGGAGAAAGCCATGCAGTGTTCGCTTGAGAGGGAGCTACACTTGCATGCAGATGAGGAGCTGTTAGTTCCTAAGGAGGAGCTTCGGGATGTGGATCAGCCACAAGAGGAGGTTCAGGAGGTGGAAGAAACCACCCAGGCAGCGCCAACCATCAGAGGGCGCATGCGCACTACAGAAGCTGAGCGACTGGCTCGGGATGCAGAAAAGGTTGTAGGACCACCTACAACACAGCGCAGACAGAGACAGTCACCGGATCGGTACACTGGATACATGGCTCTTATGAGTCAATGTGTTGTGACAGAGCCATCCTCTTTTGAGGAAGCTGTGGAGGAACCCGCATGGGTTCATGCCATGATCGAAGAATATGATTCGATCATCAGGAACAGTGCATGGGAGATTGTCCCAAGACCGGTTGGGAAATCAGTTGTAGGTTCGCGATGGATCTACAAAGTGAAGCAGGCGGGTGACGGGAGTGTGGAGAAGTACAAGGCGAGATTTGTCGCCCGTGGCTTCTCACAGATCGAGGGGATTGACTATGAGGAGACTTTTGCACCTGTCGCAAGGTACTCTTCCATACGGACGATCCTTGCTCTCTCAGCGCAGATGGGGTGGCACATTCATCAGATGGATGTGAAGACTGCGTTCCTCAATGGATTTATTCCGGGCTTGGATTCTCCAAGAGTGAGGCGGATCCTAACCTGTACCAGATTGTGGTGGAGGAGAAGCTGTTGATCATCGTATTGTATGTAGATGATCTGATTTTGACTGGCGATGAGCAGTTGATACTTTCATGCAAGGAGGATCTTGCACGAGAGTTTGAGATGAAGGACTTGGGCATCCTTCATTATTTCCTGGGATTGGAGATTTGGCAGCGCATCAGAGGACTGTTTGTTTCTCGGGGCAAGTATGCTCGAGAGATTCTGGAGAGGTTCAACATGCAAGGCTGCAAGCCTGTTGACACTCCTCTTCCTGGTGGTTGGAGGAAGGAGGATGCTACTTCAGCGGAGGTAGTGGATGCCACTGTCTATCGGCAGTTGGTGGGGTCGCTTATGTATCTGGTCAATACACGACCCGATATATGCTATGCAGTTAACCAGCTTTCGCAAGCTATGGTTAAGCCTACCAAGCTCTTTTGGAAGACAGGCAAGCATGTATTGCGCTATATCAGAGGCACATCGGGATATGGTCTATGGTACAGACAGGAGGATGGAGCGAAGCTTAAGCTGGCCGGTGCGGTTGGGCGGGGAGTCCGCGGACCGGAAGAGCATACCGGAGGAGTTTCAGCATTGGGTGACGGCGGTTTCTGAGCTGTGAGACGGAGATCGCGTGGCACTCGGTTCAACGAGGCTGAGTACATGGCAGCTAGCTTGGCTGCATGCGAGGCTATTTGGATGAGGAAGATCCTCGTTGGATTGTTTGGGTTGCATTTGGATCCTACAGTGATTTACTGTGATAACCAGAGTTGCATTAAACTCTCGGCTAATCCAGTATTTCATGATAGATCCAAACACATCGACATCAGGTACCATCATATCAGAGATTGTGTTCGGCGGAGAATCATGATGCTTTCATATGTTCCCACGGAGGATCAGGATGCCGACATCCTGACGAAGGCGCTCACCAGGAGCAAGTTCGAATTCCACAGAGGCAGGATAGGGGTTGCAGATAATCCATATCTTGCTGAGAGGGAGTGTTGAGAATGCAGCAAGATGATGGAGCTTAGTGAAATGAATTCGCCTTCACTAAGTGGGCCCGCAGGCAAATTCTGGCGCAAAGTCTATTTTTAGACTATGTCTATTTTTAGACATACGGAGCATAATTTAGAGATTCCAGTTGGAGATTCTTGAAGCATGCGACATGTTGGTAAAAATAGATGAGACTCATATTTTTAGGTTCCAGGCTATTTTTAGACTGCATCTCCTAAAAATATGGAAGTCAAATATTATTTACCCTTAATAATATTTTGACTATAAACAGCAGTTTACTCTCTTGGAGGTGGCTCATGCAACTGACAGAGGAATCACGTGGTTCCTAGGGTTTGATGGCATCTTGCATGGTTGACTTCAGTTGGACTTCAGTGGCAGAAGTTTTGGAGGAGTTAATGAGACAAATAGTGGAGTTGTGTTCTGTTTATTTTAGTTGAACTAGTTGAGATTAGTTTAACTGGCTAATCAATTAGTTATGAGTGGAGTGAATTAAATATTATTTAATTCACTAATTATTAACTCATTAGTCAACTCAAGAACACTTCAGTTCACTACAGTGCATGATCAGTTCAGTGGAGACCAGTGGAAGAGGTAGATGAAAGGGTGAGTATAGCTATCAGTTGGAGGATCAGTTGTGCATGAGATTTGCACCACACTTGGAGGAATTGTCCATGACAATTGCGCAGTCAAGCCAAGGAGATTCGAACCTTGGATCTCTACATAACCAGGCCATGATGCACTTAATGGGAGGCAGGCAATCGGCCAGTGAGTTTTGAACCAGTGACTTGTTCAAAACTAAGCTAGATTGTGTGTGACTTTATGAGAAAGTACTCAGTACTTGTGAGGAGTATTGTACTTGTTTGGTTACATGATTTCTCCATTATAATATACACAATAGCTGCGGGGTTTTCAGCTATAGGCTTTCCCCATACATACTGAGTTAATGTGTGATTGATTTGATGAGAGATTGCTTCTATTATTTCCGCATGTGACAATTAATTGTAGATGAGATTATGTGTTATGCATGCAATTGAAATTGATGTGTAATCGGGTTAATCATTGAATAAGTGATTTATTGACAAATTTCTACGGGAGCCCGATTACCAACTCTCCGTGAAATCGACGAGAGCAGGGCTCACGATACCATATTAAAACTAGAGAGAACAGGCATTGGAAAATATAAACACACAAAACAAAATATCTTTATTACTCTATATCTTTATCACACGAATACATTCACAATATTTATAGTGCTGCTGAGATCCAACCACTTCTAAATATGAATTGGGAGGTTGAGATATTCTCTCAACATCCACCTAAAGATCTGCAACTAATTCTAATATGAGTATGGAAGAATTATCTCCCAATATTTACTTCTAATTTAATTAAGGGAAAATTAAATCAGAAGCCTCATGGTTGTCATTTTCAATATTTCTTGTTGCCATTTTCAAGACTCCCTCAAAACAAGAAAGGAATTCAACTCTATCATGATCTGGTACTTTTGGAATGTTCTGCATGCAACACTTCTTTATTGTTGTTTGCTATTGCAACTTCTGAAACTGAAAAAACATCCAAAATGAATCAGTATGATGCATTTGTCTCGAGAGTCTCTAACTGCTGCTAGCTACTGCACTGTCTACTGAAAACTTTGCGCTACTGTTGACTCTACAATTGCACCATCTGCACTACTTCCAACTCTGATCTACGCTCCAGTATCTGACATCTGTCACTCTAACATTTAATTGCATCAATCGCCATTGATCCATCCTGCTACTGTGTACTATGGGCTCCCGTATCAAGGTAATGATCCATGATACAAGACATCTCAATGGACCCTGCCCAAGTTTCTTCTCTTGGGATTATGACTTCACATCGCCCCACCTCTCACCTGGAGGTATTGTTGCATGTCATCCCTCTTCCCACCTGGCTCGAAATTTCTTCCTACTGGAGGTCTCTACTTTAGTGGATGCCTCCACTCGGTATCCTCTCTACTTCTCCAATTGTGGCTGCTCCACAAATTTCTGAGGACGCTTCTGAGGTTGCATGTTGAGAGGTAATTCATGCTCCTTCTCAACCACCAAGTCTCTAACCTTTCCCTTGATCCTCAAGGCTTTGAGTTTGCATGCATCTTCGACCTCGAGAACATATAGGTTCTTGACTCACACACCGATCTGTTTCACCCATGTCGTGGTGATGTGTCTAAGGAAAACCTTTCCTTTTATAAATATCACATCATAGCCATAGTCTTCCAATACCGCTACAGAAACATATTCTTCTTTAGTTTTGGAACAAACAAAACATATGTCAGTCTAAGCGGGGATTTAGACTCCCTCTGAAAGGTAATTGTACTTATGTAGGTAGCATTATACCTATCGTCGTCTCCAAGCTCTATGTTCTGCTGGAGGTCCTTCTCCTCCAAGTCACTGAAGAAATATTTATTCCCCATCATATGGAACAAGGCATCGTTGTCGAGATACCACATGCATCCCATTACAGTGTTGGTCATGCATGCAATGAGAGTAAAATCAAGCTTGAGCTGTGAAGCTAGAGATTCACCTGCAACTGCAACTACATGCTTCTTCTTTCTTGCCTTTTGTGGACATTTCGTGGCATGATGCTTGTACTCATGACAGGGAAAACACTTGATCTTGGATAAGTCCTTCTTGCCCTCTTCGCCTTGGAACTTTTTTACCTCGGCTTTCTTTCCTTTTCTAACTAATGCAAAATCTTCTTCTTTGTCTTTGGAAGAGTTCCCATCTCTGGTGCTCTTCCTTATCTCTTCTTGTACCAAGTTGTACCACAATCGCTCCCACTCTGGTATCTTCTCCCTCCCATTTACCGAATCCTGGTAGTTGTGCCAGCTCTTGGGAAGGCCTAGAAGTGTTAGGCTCACCAAATCATTCTGAGCTACTATCACACCAACACTTCCAAGCTCATCTCGACATTGAGTGAACTTCGTCAAGTATTTTGGTATTGTCTTTCCCTCCTCCATCTTAATCTTTCTGAGCTTGTCTTTCAGCGCTAGCTTCCTGTGGTTGTTGATATTTTGAATCGAATTTTGAAAGGCCTTCCACATAGCATATGGGTTTCCTTTCCATGGAGGTTCAAGACAATATGATCTCGAACTCTTTCGAACAAGATCACTCTCGCCTTTGCTACATTCTTTTTCCATGCATCAATATTTTGAGCATATGTTGTTGCAGGTTTGGGAATATCAGTATCTATGAATTCCTTTAGTTTGTTGTCATCAAGCACTACCTCCATCATGTCCTTCCATGCTATGTAATTCGAATTACCCTCAAGGGAATATTTGAATCTCAAGCTATAGAAAGACATCTTGATCTGTTGCTAGTCTTGAAGAATAAATCTACAAATTCGTTGTACTTGTTCAAAACAAATTATGGTTCTTATCTTATATAGTGATTCATGCTCTGATACCATGTAGAAATATATAAATAGATTCAACTGATCTTGTAATGTACTAAAACAAAAAATTGAATCAATTCTACAAATTTCGGAAACCAATTACGATTGTACAATCACATAAACAAGTAAGAGAAAGAATTTCAATCACACAACACAAAGATGTATCTAGAGAAAGCCTAAACTAAAAACCTTGCTATCTGTATATTGCATAAAGTCAGGAGCATGAAATAATACAATGTTATTTCCCTTCCTGAGAAACCTTTGCACTATCTTGACTATCTCACTGTGATCCTGGTATGATCTGGCTTCGATCTAAGCAAGTTTGGTCCAATATTTAACCACTTGCTTGCCTCTACCTAACCAGCTTTGCTTACACATTCCTAGGATAATTGAGCCCCTATTAATTAGGAAATTCCCAATTAATGATTGTGCAATACATTCAAGGCTTCCTGATGACCTCATGCATGACCTGTACAATTTTCTAATTATACAATTGATAGTTTTCTTCCCTTTAACCCCAATCTCAACTGGGCCTTCCTTAGAACTGACATGCAACAACTATTTACAGTGAATTATCAGTTATCTGATTGATCACTGCATGTGAATTAAATTATATTTAATTCACTGGACCTATCACTAGCTCATATCTCACTTAGAACTAGTTAAACTGATTTTAACTCATATAATTGAGTTAACTAATTACAACTCACAAATAACTCAACTAGGGCTCCTAAAAAGTAGCAGACACCCTACATGCCTCTATTTTGACCTCCAAATCGAATTAACTGAGCTAACTAAGTCTTCCTGGCTCAGTTAACACTTACAAGCAGTCAAGTGATGTGGAATTAAAATTTACTTCAAATTTAATTAAGGGAAAATTAAATCATTAGCCTCATGAGTGCCATTTTCAATATTTCTTGTTTCCATTTGCAACAAATATTTCTTTCAAACTTATCTTCAAATTGATCAAAATTTTGTTTAATTAGTTCAAGGTATTTCCTGATTTTCATCTTTTGTTAGGAAGTGTTCATATCATTTTTCATGTGATTCTTTTAAAGGTTAAGTTTGATGAATTTCGATCAGTAAAGACTCACGCTGCCTTATCTCTTTTTTCCTGACATTGTTTCCATTGACATTTAGGTGTGAAATTTAGCTTCCTTTGAATTATTTGTCGATTAGATGAGTTTACGTTGTTAAAGATTTGAATTAGAAATATAAGAGCAATATCTAGCTTTAAATTCTAAAGCTTGCCAATTGATTTTTCAAGTTAAATATGTTTCCTTTTTTACTGTCTTATTTAGTTCTTGGTGTTAAAATATTTAAAGCTAAAATTTATAAATCCAAGGAAAATAAAGACTTACAAAGATTTTTTTGAAGTTTGGTAGCTTAATCCAAGGGTTTCATCTTTATTTTGTTTTATTTAACTTTGAATATTCAAGCTTCTAGGTTGATTTTTCAAGTTAATTAACACGGTTCCTTTATCCAAGGGTTTCATCTTTATTTTGTTCTATTTAACTTTGAATATTCAAGCTTTAACTTTTAAAATCTTTAAAGCTAAAATTTTTAAATCCAAGAAAAATAAACACTTAAAAAAATGATGAAGTTTTGAAGTTTGGCAACATAATTCATGAATTTCCTTTTTTATTTTATTTTTTACACTAATGAAGAGAAAAAAGGTGTACCCAGAAAAAAAACAATAAAGTCTTATAATCTTTTTGTTTTTTTTTAGATCTTTTTGAAATTGATCTTTTGACATGTAGAGGGAGGAGGAATAGATTTTGAAATTGGAACCCTAACTCAGAGTGATCTTGTTAGACCATCATACTGTGTCCATCATACCATGTCCATCAACTTATTGACGATAATTAAAAAAAAAAATGTAATTGTTTTATATTAATATGAAGTTGCTTCTATTTCTTTTACTAGTAAATATGTCGTTGCTTTTTAATTTATGTATTTACTTTATTCTATTGTTTTTATTGATTGAATAAGTGTAAATCTTGGAAAAAAATTCTATTGGTTGCCCTAAGAAGGATAAAAAGAAATTGTCAATTCTTGATACATTTGGTTTCCCACAACATTCTAATCAACCATGTAATCTTCAAAATGCAGTTGATTCCCATCAACATGAAGATGATGAATCAGATTGTCTAGAGCTTGTTGACAAAGAAAACTCATCAAATAACGCAAAAGAATATTCAAATCTACATGATGGAAGATAAGATTTCCATGGACTTATGTTGTAAAAGATTATAATGGTAACGAAAGGATAAAATGTTCTTGGTGTGTTAAATTTAAAAGAGACACTCCATTCGCAAAAGAGGGATGTACCACTCTTCAAGTTAGTGGTCTAAGTGGGCATGCAAAATTAGAAACTCATAAATTCTCTTTACAACTTTTGGAGGGAAAAAGCAAACAAAGTAGTATTCTAATCACTAAACATGTCAAACTAAAGGTATATGCTAAGATAGAGAGAATTATATCACTGATTGAACACATGTATTTTGTTGCTATACATTATTTATCTTTAGAAATGTATAAGTCAATATGTGACTTGAAAATGTATAAATGCACTCCACACATGCCTCTAACAGAGAAATATTATGCATGCATAAATACATCCTCATGAAAAGAGTTCCTTCAAGCTACTAAAGAGGGGTATTTAAACTAAAATAGAAGATTTTACAAATCCCATTCCATTAATTTTCAGTTGATGAAAGCATTGATCGAACTATGGAACACCATTTGATTGTTTTTATTACATATTTGACAAATGGAGGAAGATGTCAAAGTGTAACAAAGTTTATGTGTCTACTTCAAATAAAGGATGGAACAATTCAATGTATGTATGATTTAGTGAGAACTCTTTTAGCATAAATGGATCTATCTTTGATGAAGTTAGTTGGTTTTAGCTCGAATGGTGCACCTTCCATGAGGGGTATTCATGAAGGTTTATCTTTTAAGCCTCATCGAGATGGTCTTCATTTATTATATATCCATTGAATAACTCATAGGTAAACATTAGCAGCCAATGATGCTTCATCTCATTTTCCATAGTTGCAATATACTAAAGAAGAAGAAAAGAAAAATAAAAATAAATAAATAAATAAAAATTACAAACAAAATTTATTCATGGCTTGGGAAATCAGCTAAAAGACATAGAAAATTGAAAGAGCTAATGGAATCATTTCAAATCACTAAGTTAGAGGTCTTACAAATTCATCAAATTAGGTGACTCTTTCGAGGCAAGGTCATGGAAAGACTTGTTAAACTCATGCATGCTTTGTTAAAGGATTGGGAGTTAGGGGTGAAAAAAATGTATGAGTTGGCAACAATATTTTAAGTGTAATATTGCTTCCATCTACTTGTAGATGTGTTCATTGAATTAAATAAGTTGAATCAAAAGTTCCAAGATGATCATGTTGACATTACATCTATTGGCACTACTTTAGATGTTTCTATTAACATGCTTCACAAACCATTTTTGGGAAGCATTTTTGGGGTAGGTGCAGTTCACATGTTCTCTTTTTTAGTAAAGCACAAGGAAGAACCCTTGAATTTGCAAATAACATAGGTATGGCAAATTTACATCCATTGAGGTTCTAAAGTTTTTCAAAGATGCAAAGATCAGAGACACTAGATGATTGTATTCTTTTGGGAAATGTTTTGTTATAAAGGTGATTGAATCTTTAGATAGAAGATTGTCAAATTTACATAATATATATTAATGCTATTAATTTTTTCATTCCTTGTCATTATTACAAAGAAGTGAATGATAGACTCTCAAACAAAAAGATGGTCGAAATGTTTATGTTTTTAGAATTGGGGAATCACCTATTGTGGACACTACTAGATGTTTGGGTGAAATGGATGAATTTGTTTGCACTATTTCTAAATCATACCCCAAAAAACATATGTATGGAGCATGGGATCTATGTGGAGATGAACCTAAATAGTTTGAAAGCTTTCCATATTTAATGCGATTATGGCAAGTTATTCTCGTTATCCCATCAAACACAATTGTGTGTGAAAGAGTCTTCTCAAAATTAAACAAGATAAAAAATGATGATAGATCAAGACTTTCATTGGAGACACTTGATATGTTAATGTTTATGTCTCTTAGTGCACTTCATGCTCTAAATGAGGAAGATTGAAATGTTATTTATGATGTATGGAAACAAATGAAAACTAGAAAGTTTTTTCCATCAGGAAGATAGATTTATATTTTATATGATATGGTCGAAATACTTTTGAAGATCATCAAATTAATAGAAGAAACATTTGTCTACCTTTTTTTATGGAATTTAAGAAAAATGTTTACTATTTACTAAATTCTAGATTTATATTTTCAATGATATAGTCGAAATACTTTTGAAGATCATCAAATTAATAGAAGAAGCATTTGTCTACCTTTTTTTTATGGAATTTAAGAAAAATGTTTACTTATTTACTAAATTCTGATGATATTTTATAGTATTTTAATGTAACAACTCTTTTAATTGTTAAGACTTTAAATATTTAGAAAGACACTATTTCATTTTGGCATTTTTTTTTAATGAAAGGTTTATTTAATATACACTTGGCAATAGAAGTACACTTTTTTTATATAACCTTTCATCTTTGAAGAGTTAGATGAATATATGTCCTTTGAAATGAAATTAAGTTCAACCCTTAAAATTTGAACATTAGTTGCATGTCCATTCATTGGTTCCCAACATTTTATATGCATTCGAGATGTATATGATTTAATGTATTTGTCATCCCTATTTGTGTTAATTGATCATTGCCACTAGTAGAGATGTGTTTACTTGTTAAACATAAACCTATTTAATTCTTGTAGTGATACTGACTTGTCACATGATATCACCATCAAGGTTGGCTAGCAGAAAATGTTACCCAAAAAAATAGCTTCTTTCATGTTTGTTAAAACCATTGAATCACAAGATAACACAATTGCTTTACATGACTTTGAATGGATATGGGGTGAGCTTGTCCAAGTCAAGTGCTCTTTTAAGGTCAAAGGAGCTTTAGAAATACCCTCAAGTGAAAACTCAAGGAGTTTTTTTTATTGGAGTTGTTAATGTTTAGAAATTTGCACTTATAATTTCAATATTTGTCCTATTCTTTTTCTTTTTTTAATGAAGGATCACTGAAAGAATCAAATCATAGAACAAATATATAGTCTTATGTAGTTATTTTGGAACTGGAAGACGGGCAATTGTAGAATTCTTAGTTTACTATATGGTTTAACATGGTTTTTGAGAGCATTATTGATCCAAATTAAGAATCGAGAAGAGCATCAAGATCAAAAGCATTTGCAATAGTTGATGATGCTGGTATGAACAACTAGGTTTTTTTTGTAGCATATTGTTTCAGCGTCCTATGATCCCAAGCTCGTCAAAGATACAACTTACAATTGGGCATAAGTCGAATTGGTGACATCTAAGTTTGTGCTTGGATCCACAAGTTAACAATGTTAGTAGTGGCTATATTACGATGCAGGTCATTGTGTTAGTGGATCGGACATACTCTTGCTAGAGTTATTGATAGATATATCTATACAACGAGCAGTGTTGGTTACAGTTGTGAAGCTAGGGTTTCAGCGACAGAAGTTGGAAGTACTACATTGGCATTGATAACAAGGGTTTGATATGTAGTTTGAACATAAGCAAATTTTTTTGATAGAGGTTGTGTTGCAGTTCTCTTATATTACAGGTTCTCGTGTATTGATTCAGAACACAAGTGGATCTAGTTTGAAAATTGTGAAACATGGTGGTTGGGTAGTGCAAGGCAAGAGAGTGGAGTGTCCTTCATGTTGGAGCCTTAGAACACTTCAGGGAGACAAGGTGGTGCTAGGGGAGGTTGGAGCCTACACAAGGCGTTGGAACGTTCATCTAGTTGCAGCTAATACACAAGGTGTTGGAGCACCTTTAGGTTGGAGCCTGTAAACCAAGGCATTAGAGCATTCTCCAAGTTGCAGTTGGTAAACAGGGCATTGGAGTGTTCTACAAGTTGGAACTTGTAAATCAAAGGGTTAGAACCTCCTTCAGTTGGAGCTGAAATTTTGATGTAATTCTTTTGAAAACAACTATTAGGAAGTGTTCAATGGTTTTTGTCCTGGAGGAGTTTCCACCTAAAAATCTTATTGTCTCTATTTGTTATTCACTGTTGAATGGTGTTGATGATGTTTATGTTTATCTGACACTAATAACAATTAATATTTTGTGGAGTTAAAAATATACTAACTGATAAGAAACATTGATTCGCCCCCGTCCCCACCCCTCGGTATTTCCAACAATGTTGGTATTGCTCCACCTCCTAGATTGAGTGCTAGGAACCCTGCTCCCATCTCTTCTTTTGAATATGAATGATGTTCATGTTTGCTAGTCTATTTAGAATTCTACAATGTTTTGTAATGTGTCTCCTGTATGATAGTCCTTTTTGTAACCCAGGACTAGTTCGTTGGCTTTTTTATACTCTGGGTTAAATAGAGAAGTTTAGATTGTGGATACACCTATATCCCCAAGAGATAGAAACCTTCTCAATTGACTGGATATGTCAACTATGTATCTTTGAGATATTTTGGTAATGTAAAGTGCTTTAATTTACCCAAAAGGTACCCGACCACATTTTGAATTTTTATTAATAATAGTCGTATGTTGATGATTCTACTATATGTTATGCTTCATTTAATTTTATCTTCTAATGCATTTGGTAATATAGAAAAACATTGTTCATAATTAGATATCCATCAACCAGCTTAGATCCACAGCTCAGATCTATTAAGCGTCGAGAGGGATCAAAACTCTCAAGGTGTAAACCTCTTTTTTGAGTACAAACCTTGAGGAAAGGTTTGCACCTCGAGAGATTTGATCTCTCTCAAAGCTTAATAGATCCAAGGTAAAGATAGATCTAAGTTGATTTCAGTCATGCCCAGCAATAGAAAATACGTGAAACATCTAATTCCTCTAATCATTTTAAATATGTTAAATATGTCCAAGATTAAAATTAATTTGATCATTTTAATTTTAAATTTTCTCAATTACCTTTGATGAGATTAGAGATTGTTAATAACTTGAATGATAAATAATAACTAAAGTATACAAACATGACAATAAATTATGTATAATGTTCTCAGATACATTTAGTAATACAAATAAATATTAATCAAAATTAGAATCATTATTAATAAAGTTCTGATTAAGGTCTTGGAGGGCAGCTCAATTAGTTAATCCAAGAAATGTGAAATCATAATATGAAATCGTTGAAACTTGAAAGACCCAAATTTAAATATCTCTTTGTTGTGACCTAGGCTATGGGGAAGACATATTTGTTGTGACCTGGGCTATGGGGAAGACATATAGTAGCCCCCCAGATGTTAGATAGGCTGCTAAGTTCCTCTGGATTACCAAAACAAAAACAAAAAACAAAAAGTTACAATTAAAATCTAACGAAAGCATAACAATAATCTAATGAAATCATGACAATAAATTATGTGACTCTACAAGTGGTTTGGCATATTTTGCCACCCCACTTCAATGTAAGGCAAATTTTCTGGGGATATTTATAAAATGAAATGACCTAAAAGTTTCCCGGCCCCAGTCTTCATCTTCCAAAAATTCAATATATTGCTGAAGAACACTTCGAAGACTTGGCCCAAGTCTTCATCTTCCAAAAATTCAGTATATTGCTGAAGACCACTTCGAAGACTTGGTCATCATATTGTGCGTGGCAAACCTTTGCCCGTCATATTGAGCGTAGGGCAAACCTTAAAATTTACACATTTAGTGACATTTTTCTTTAAGATTTAAGAGAATTTATTTGGCTTTGTATTCCTGGAAATAGCTTTTTTTCAGTAGAAAAAAACAGCTGGTTTATATATAGTACCAGTACAAAGACTTTGGAATTCAAATGCTCTTTACATCAGCTTTAACTGCTACCAAAAAAATTCATGACTCTCCTCATCTATGGCTTCCGTTTTCTTAAACTTAAAATCTCTAGTCATTCTTCTGATTTATTTCAAAAATCAGAAATGTTCAAAACTTATATTACAAAAACGGAAAAGCTTCTTTTCTGTCCTATATCTTATAAAGTTGTGAAAACAGAAATGTAAAACAAAAGGCCTTTCTCATGCCCATAAACTGAAGGACCCATTCCTGGAAATAGCTATCGGATCTAAAATACACAGAGAAATTTATCAAATAACAAAAGCAAAAATCAAAATTACATGAGTGACAGGAATCAATCTGAGTCTAGCTAGCGGAAAAGAATGCAACCTTATTTTGGAAACTCAACAGAAGAGGTAAGAAAACCCTACGGAAGAAAACTGGGCTCTCATCTTTGAATTTAAAAACTTTCCGTAGACCAAAATTATTAGACTTGCTGCTAGTGTTAGAATGTTGAGTACGAGAATCATCCTGAAAATAAGAAACTATAACTTGAGATAGACGAACTCCTCGATGGCCGGAACGTCTCCAATTTTCTTGAGTGCTGCCTTACTCGGTTCGTCATCTACACCTATTGCCATGACAGCTTTCTTTCTGGGAGCAATCCTCCCAACACTCATAAAGTTCACGTTGACATTCTCCTCGCCTAGAATATTACCAACTGTCCCAATCATGCCGGGTTGATCAGTTTGTCTGCAAAGAATGACACTTCCCTCGAGACTGACATCAACACTGAAGGCCCCGACCTTAGAAAGATGGGGAATTCCATCCTTAACCTTCCCTTCCACCTTAATATATCCACTTTCTGAGATAGCACTAGCAAACTTGGATTCCACATCCGCAATTTGTACCTGGATTGATTCTAACGGTTCTTGAGGAGAACCATCAAACAGTATCCTTTCTTCGCTTATTCGCAAACCCCTTTGCCTCGATATAAAATCTGCATTGACCAGATTCACAAAAACACTAGAGATAGGTTCGATGATTCCTTTGGTAATCATGGCACGAAGCACTCTTGTGTCCAAGTCATCACCAGCCCTTGCAGAGGAATAGGTCACCTTCACTGATTTCACACCACTACCTCCTGCTACTAACTGCACAGCAAGCCTCCCAAGCTTTTCTGCCAATGTGATAAAAGGAGCAAGCTCCGAAAGAACCTGATACAGAACAATAAGAAAAACGCGATAGATGAGTTTGTGAATATGCAAACAGATGTTAATATCACACTCCTCATAGCAAAAGCTAGAAAGTACTTTGCTGTTAAGAAGTATGGTGCACTCTGAAAGTTTCTGCAGGCAAAAGTTTTCAAAATGCATATATCTTTCCACAACTTTTCACGACCGTAAGTAACCTAATCAATAGCTTCCAGAAAGCATAGTAAACACAAGCAAAGTACACATGAGAACCCTACTAAACAGTTCCAAGTGTAGAGGAGAAACTGAAGAAAAATTGAAAGCAGATCCTATAACTAGCAAGCAATAACAAACATTGAATGTAAAACATGTAATAAACACAGCAAAAAAGAATTTCATCAAGTAATGAAACCATAAAGAAAAAGAGAAGAACAGATATGAAAGGAGTTCATATAGTTTACCTCGGCAGGAACCATAGGTGCATTAACCGCTGTTGCTGCAAGCTCACCTTTCAGGGCTCCAACAACAGCCTCGGCAATTTCTACAGCTACGCCTTCCTGCAAAGTGAAAGCAGCTTTATTTATTGCTCTTGCCCATTATAAGACCAAGATAACCATCCAATTGTGCCAATGAGAATTACAATCCATCCGACTGTATGACTGTATATGTATGCACAATTAATACCGATGCCCATTGACAGGCAGAAACGAACAGACACACGACCATAGTCGAATCTAATAGTATGATGGAAGACTGAATGAAAGTAAATTGCAAATTCTGCACACTAAATTTCAGCAGCTTTGAGTCTTATTCTCCAAATGTTGGTACCTGTGCTTCCATTGTGCTTGCTCCAAGATGAGGTGTCACTATGACCTTTTCATGGTTGACTAACTTGTGGTCTTTCTCAGGAGGCTCTACTGTGAATACATCCAATGCTGCCTGTTTGACAGTTGATACAACGAAAATTTTCAGTTTTTGACCAAACACGTAAACACCATGCAGCAACTGCTCCAGTCAACAGAAGATGATCATTGTGACTAATTTGCTGAAATGTGTTTTTGGAAAGTAACTGTGCTTCAAAAGAAGGACATATCCAACCAACTGGTCTACGAATATTTTGAGTGACTCCTAAGTACTTAACTAAAGTTGTGATGTCAATAAAATTTACCCATCAAATTACAGCCTGTAGTTAGTTTGTTATCACAAATCCAACTATAACATATATAATCCAATAGACAACCATTACCCGTAGCATGATATATGCCTAGATGAATTCCATCATTCATTCCTTCAGTAATGAAAGACAACATAGACATTTCAATTCTACATGTAAAACTCAGAATATGCCAAGACTTGGAAAAATTAAAATTATCAATATATTGGAGAATGTGAGATAAGAGTGTATCTGTATCAAAGTTAGATTCAAGAACATACCTGGGCAACAATTCCAGCATCAAGTGCCTTCAGCAGTGCGTCCTCATCAATAACACCACCCCTTGCAACATTTACTATACGAGCCCCCTTCTTCATCTTGGCAAAAGCTTCATCATTGAAAATCTTCTCTGTAGAAGGAGTCAACGGCATATGCAGTGAAAAAAAATCCGCAGTAGTTATGGCCTCCTCAAATGATACCAAATCCACACCAATGGCGCGTGCCTTATCAGCAGGAGCATATGGATCATGTGCAATAACATGCATTCCCAACCCCTTAGCCCGCCTAGCAACTTCTGTTCCAACCTTTCCAAAACCCATAACTGCAAGTGTTTTTCCAACTAATGACACACCAACAAACTTGTTGCGTTGCCACTTGCCTGTAACAAGCACGATTCCCAATGAAATATTCATAATGATGTTCCGTTGACATAAATATAATGAAACTGAAAGTAATAGCGAAACAAAGGAAATATAATGATACTCCAAAAAAATCCCAGCCCATTATAGTACATCCACCCCTGACGTTGCATTTTATTTTCCAAAAATTAATTTCAGCCGGAGGATATGTTTTTACTTTTTGCAAAGCTTTGGCTTTCCAACGATAAATATATTTTTATGGCTGCTAGCCCACATGAAATCTTTAATAGTGGAGAACTCAGTAATGAAAGGAATTAAAGAGTCTTAAAGATTTCCGTGGTATATAAAAAAAGAAAAAATTTAAATCATCTTTTCCTTCAGTATCAAGAGTGAGAGAGTTATGTCTATCTCATTAGGATAGATAATCAGAGCCGTACTGTTAAATTTGGACAACTAGGTCCAAACTCCATGTTAAGATGCTCAGATTAAGAAGCTAATATTTTTGTTGGATTCCTCTTTCTAAGAGATGTAAAATCCATATAAAATATGTCTTAATCCGATGAGCAGAACTTATATTTTGAATTTATTATTTTTAATAAATTATATGTGCAAGGTCGGCCAGTTTTGTAATGTAGGCTCGCATGCCCAACAGATGTGTCACACACCCTCATGATTGATATAAATACAGGAAAAGTTGAAGAGCATTTTATCATCAACACAACTCATCATCTTCTCTTCTCATCAATTAGTACGAGCTACCTAAAGACAAGTTTCAGCCACACGTGTGAAGGACGAAGAGGACAAATTGTACGGCTGAGCTGAAGTACAGATTTTCTGCTGCTAGGGTTTCGCAGAAACTTTGACCAGCGTTGACTTTGGTCAACGCTTGGTCCAAACAAGCTGAAAACTTGTGGAAGGTTCGATTTATGAAGGCCGTACTACCCGGCACAAAAATCGAGGTCAAAGGGTTGACCGTTTTGCTGCTGCGTTGACTTTTAGCTTGCTGCCCCTGCGTTGACTTTTCAGACAAGCAGTTGACTTTTGCAGTTGACTTGGGTTGACTCATCTAACAACATTGAGGGTTGTTGTGACACATGTCAATGGGGTTGCATCAAAGGAGACTTCGTCAAGTTGAAGCATCCTGTTGACCGCCGAAACGAATAAACACATTTTTCCTGTTTCTGATTTGTCTTCTGTAAGATCTACTTATATGTTCTATCCGCATTTTGCTTACCTACTTGTATGATTGCTGAAATAAAAGTGAAATTGCTTCTAGCATAGAACATCTACAAAACTTTACATGGTATCAGAGCTGAGGTGAAGACAAACTCAATCTATAGCAATCATCATCGGAGGAAATGGGTTCCACTAGTCTTGAATTCAAGGAGAATGACAAGTTGACTGGAAGTGATGACTTCCATCCCTGGAAGATGATATTAGATCTCAAATTAGAAGATCATGATCTCCTGGATCATGTGACAGGGAGGATTCAAGAACCTCCATCCAATGCCTCTGCTTCTGTTACAAACAAGTATAAGAAGGGAGAAATCAAAGCAAAGCTGCTGATCAGGGAATCCATAAATAAGAGTCTGGTTGCCTACATATCTGAACTAGGCACATCCAAGGAGATGTATGAAAAATTGATACTTATGTTTCAAGTAAACAATGTGAACCAAGTGCTATTCCTCAAGAACAAGTTGAAGAATATGAAGAAGGGCCGAGATGAGTCTGTTCAAACTTTCTTTCTGAAGTTGACCGAAACCAGGAACAATCTGCTAGCTATTGGGGAGATAATAGCCGATCGTGAGATGGTTCTCACCGCACTTGGAGGACTTCCATATGAATGGCAAGTATTCACAACTACTATTCTCAACAATAATACCATTCCTAACTTTGATGAGCTTCTGTCAAGATGTATGCAAGAAGAAACAAGGATGAAGGAATTTGATAATGAAAGAAATGCTGCCTATGGTGCTCATTCCCGAAAGAAGAACTCTGGTGGTTCTAAGGACAAAGAAGGACAAAGACTCAAGAGAAGAAGGGTAAATGTTTCACCTGCCATAGGCCTGGACACTATGCTAGAGAATGCCCCTTCAAGAAGGATTCTCCCGATAGTGACGATAACAACAACAACCGAAGAAATGGGAATCGAAGAAATGACAAATCCAAAGGACAGAGGAAGGCTCACTTTGGTGGAAACAATCAACCTTCTAAGAGGTCCAGAAATACCAGGTATGAGGAGTCTAATGTTGTTGATAAAAGAAATGAGTATATTCTAGTATCTGCTCTCTCAGCTGCATCTCTGCCCGACACTATGGATGTCTGGCTAATTGATAGTGGTGCCTCAAGACACATCACCGGATTCAAGGAAGCACTTTCTGACATTGTTGAAAGGGATACTAATCTAGAAATTATCCTTGGGGATAATGCCACTTATCCTGTGAAAGGGACCGGGACTGTGACCCTCCACTTGTCCCAAGGACAAGTCCTCCATTTGCAAGATGTACTCTATGTACCTAAATTGAAGAAGAACCTTGTGTCTGTATCTGCCATGGAAGACAAAGGATTCAATGTAACTTTCTCTGATGGAAAGGTGCTCATGTGGAAGAAGAGCTTCAAGGAAGCTATCTCAATTGGTTTTAGGGTTGGTACACTCTATCAGGTTGGAGGGAGTCCGTTGGGAGCTATGACTTGTGATACTATCCGACAACCGAACTATGGCACCGAAGATTTGGACACCTTCATTACAAAGCCCTTCCCGAAGCAAGGAAGGTGGTGACAGGGATGCCTGATTTTGGAAATAATCATGAAGGTGTATGTAAGGGCTGTGCTGAAGGAAAACATACAAGGGGACCTTTTCCCTCAAGTGTCACAAAGACATCTGATATATTGCAACTGGTCCATTCTGATCTATCTGGTATGTTTCCCGTGACATCCCTGGGGGGATGTTCTTACTACATGACATTTACTGATGACTTCTCTCGCAAAACCTGGATATACCTCTTGAAGAAGAAGGATGAGGCTTTCATGTGGTTCCGTACCTTCAAAGCCTTGGTGGAAAATATGACCGGAAAGAAGATCAAGATTTTGAGGACTGACAATGGCACCGAATATGAGTCAAATGAGTTCAAAGACTTTTGCAGAGCAGCTGGCATTAAGAGGGAGACTACCACTGCATATACTCCTGAGCAGAATGGTGTTGCTGAACGCAAGAATAGGACTATTGTGGAAGCTGCCCGTGCCATGCTATGTGACCAGGGTCTACCAAAGTTTCTGTGGGGAGAAGCTGCAAATACTGCCGTGTACATTCAAAACCGATGCCCTCATTCCGCTTTGGACTCCAAAACTCCCGAAGAGGTTTTCTCTGGTAAGAAACCTGATGTCTCACATTTTAGAATTTTTGGATGTCCTGTCTATTTTCATGTGCCGAAAGAAAAGAGAAGTAAGCCGGATGCTACTGGGAAGAAAGGAATGTTTGTGGGCTATAGTGAGACTTCTAAGGCATATAGAGTCTATGTACCTGGTCAAAGGGAAGTAGAGATAAGCCATGATGTCACTTTTGATGAAAATGCTTCCCTGAAGAAAGTAGTAGATCTTCCTAGATCTGAAGAAAATCATGAAGAAAGACCTAGAAATCTGGAAGAACCCCAGGATGAGACTATGCCTGATATTGAAGGGCCAATGGACCCTATTGATCCACCCCCTTCACTAGGAAAGAGACCATCATGGCTCAGGGACACCCTCGAAGATGCTGAGGGTCATGCTGCCCCAAGGGGGACATTCCGAGAAAGCAAGAAGTCGTGTAGATACCAAGGGTATCTAGCTGCCATGAGTACTATTGTACAATCTGAACCTGGATCTTTTGAGGAAGCCATCAAGCATCAAGTCTGGAAGGATGCTATGCATGAAGAATATGAGTCTATTATGAAGAATGATGTCCGGGATGTGGTCCCGAGACCGAAGGACAAATCTGTTGTCACCGCTAAATGGCTCTACAAGATTAAACATGGATCTGATGGAGTGCTGAAAAGTTTAAGGCAAGATTTGTTGCCCGTGGTTTCTCTCAAAAGGAAGGAATTGACTATGACGATATATTTGCACCTGTGGCACGATATACCACCATCCGATCCATCATAGCCCTTGCTGCTACGCAAGGATGGAGTCTTCATCAGATGGATGTCAAGACTGCTTTTCTGCATGGTGCAATAAAGGAAGAGGTGTATGTAGAACAACCTCTGGGATTTGAAGTTCAAGATCGAGACACTTATGTCTGCAGGTTGAAGAAAAGCCCTCTATGGGTTAAAGCAAGCACCCAGAGCTTGGTACGAGAGGATGGATAGTTACTTGATGAAGTTGGGCTTCACTCGAAGCAATGCTGATCCAAACCTTTACTTCAAGGTTGTGGAAGGGAAGCCTCTCATTCTAGTGTTGTATGTGGACGACCTCTTCCTGACAGGTGATGACCCTCTCATTCATCAATGTAAGAGGGAGCTTGCTGCTGAATTTGAGATGAAGGACCTAGGACTGATGCACTATTTCCTAGGCCTAGAGGTCTGGCAAAGGCCTGGAGAGATTTTCCTTTCTCAAGGAAAATATATTGTGAAGCTTCTGGAAAGATTTGGGATGGTGGACTGTAAGTCCGTGTCGACACCGATGGAACTCAACTTCAAGAAGTTGAGTGGCAGCGCTGCTGGGCCTATCTTGGCCAATCCTACTGAGTATCGTCAACTCATAGGAGCTTTGATGTTCTTAGTGAACACCCGTCCGGACATATGTTTTGCAGTGAATACCTTGAGTCAACAGATGGTTGAGCCTCATCATTTTCACTGGGTTGGTGCCAAGAATCTTTTGAGATATCTTCGGGGCACGATAAACCATGGGCAGAGATACACTGCCGGGAGTGTGATACTCCGTGGATATACTGATGCCGATTGGGCTGGCAGTGTGGTGGATCGTAAAGACATCCGATGCCGTTGGACTGGTTCTGCCTGTCTCGTGATGAGCAGAGCGTGCTCGTGGCTTTGAGTACCGCGGAGGCCGAATACATTGCTGTTAGTATGGCCTGTTGTGAAGCAGTTTGGTTGCGAAAGCTCTTTAGTGAGCTGTTTGGACATGTGCTAGATACCACTGTGATACTCTGTGATAATCAGAGTGGGATTCGTATGACTGAGAATCCCGTGTTCCACGACCGATCCAAGCATATTGATATCAGGTACCACTTTATCCGGGATATGGTACAGCGAGGCGCCGTAAGGCTCGATCATATAGGAACTGATGAGCAGGTCGCGGATATTCTCACTAAGCCCCTGGGGAAGGTCAAGTTCCTAACCTTCCGTGAGAGTCTTGGTGTCGTGGAAAGACCCTATGATGTGGACGATGAGCTCTGGGAGCTCTGGGGGGCTTTGGGGAGAGCTTCTTGGAGCTATGGGCAACCACAAGGCTAGGCTTGCCAACCTTGGTGGTGTGCTTGGACCCCACCGTTGTGATTTTGAGTTGGTACACCTCTCATTTTCTGTGCCCCGTATGCATCCTACCCATTGAGTTCAGGGCTCATGGGAAGTACCTCTCATTTGGCCAATGAGGTGTGGAAAAGTTAGAGACTATTAGCAAAGACCGATGGACGCATCAGAGATTGCCGTACTCTCTATCTAGGATGGCACGGTCCAACCACTTGATCTGGGATCAAGATTTGTGAGGTCTGGGACCTCTGGACTGACTATGTCAGTCGGGGGATGATGTCTTTGTGACTGACCCACTTCTGTTATGAAATAAAGAAGCCAGCAAAGCAAGTTTCGGCGGGATGACGCACGATGTTGATTGCACTAATAGATGGAGTTCTCCCTAGTTGAGAGGGAGTGTTAAATTTGGACAACTAGGTCCAAACTCCATGTTAAGATGCTCAGATTAAGAAGCTAATATTTTTGTTGGATTCCTCTTTCTAAGAGATGTAAAATCCATATAAAATATGTCTTAATCCGATGAGCAGAACTTATATTTTGAATTTATTATTTTTAATAAATTATATGTGCAAGGTCGGCCAGTTTTGTAATGTAGGCTCGCATGCCCAACAGATGTGTCACACACCCTCATGATTGATATAAATATAGGAAAAGTTGAAGAGCATTTTATCATCAACACAACTCATCATCTTCTCTTCTCATCAAATAGTACGAGCTACCTAAAGACAAGTTTCAGCCACACGTGTGAAGGACGAAGAGGACAAATTGTACGGCTGAGCTGAAGTACGGATTTTCTGCTGCTAGGGTTTCGCAGAAACTTTGACCAGCGTTGACTTTGGTCAACGCTTGGTCCAAACAAGCTGAAAACTGGTGGAAGGTTCGATTTATGAAGGCCGTACTACCTGGCACAAAAATCGAGGTCAAAGGGTTGACCGTTTTGCTGCTGCGTTGACTTTTAGCATGCTGCCCCTGCGTTGACTTTTCAGGACAGCGTTGACTTTTGCAGAGTTGACTTGGGTTGACTCATCTACAGATTGGAGGGTTGTTGTGACACATGCTGGGTTGGCTGACCAAAGGAGACTTTGCTGGTTGAAGCATCCTGTTGACCGCCGAAACGAATACACACATTTTTCTTGTTTCTGATTTGTCTTCTGTAAGATCTACTTATATGTTCTATCTGCATTTTGCTTACCTACTTGTATGATTGCTGAAAGAAAAGTGAAATTGCTACTAGCATAGAACATCTACAAAACTTTACACGTACCCTATCTTCATGAAGAGATAGGAAGAAGTTTCTAATAGATGGAAGAAATAATATCTTGAAACTTAAAAGTATGAAAGGTGGAACTCTTTTAATCGTAGTCTAGAATCTCTGATGAGACAAAGTCTAGTGGATGTGTTCACATGTATTATATTTGTGTTTTTATCCCTTTAGTACACTTGTTTTTTCTTGGGTGACTTGGTCAAAAATTATCACTCCCCTGCTTTATTGTATTTTTATAAGAGATTTGATCATAAATTTAAAATGACTACTCTCCATCAATTTGGTACTCCTATATAAACCAATGCTAACAGAGTGTACAATACATATAAATCTTTGGTATTGTGGCTTTAAATTGGCTAGAGAGGGTGCATTCTGCGGCACGGTATGAGGGAGATGCATAACAAATCTTGAAGTTGACATGGCAAAGATTGGGGGAAAAAATTATAATGAGAAGTTTATCTAATACTTAATAATAAACAAATATGTATATATATATATAGCAATGACGTGAAAAGAAATGAAATAACACTGGTGACAAATACAATCCATCTGAACTCAGGCTCTATTTAGATTGGTATTTTAGAAATATAGATATTGCCAATTGGTAAATATATCCTATGTTTAAGTCATAAAGGTGCTCTACGGCCAGGGGCTAAGGAGATCTCCATATGTGTGTGCATGTATGCTTGTGCACTTGCGTGTAACATTGATAAAATAAAATAAAATAAAAATCCCTGGTGTCTTATCTTATTTTAATACTACATAATAGAAAATATTGGCTTGTTATTTATTTTTATCTTAACTTTGGATTTATTATGCATTGATCTATTATGCATGGAGAGAGATTAAAATCAAAAAGCAAGATACAAAACTCAAACTTCCCTGTTTAAAAGAGGTGTAAAGTCTGTACTTAATAATAAGTAGAAAAAAAAAAACCTTAAAAATAAAGCCCAGTAAGGATTAAAAATAAAAATCCCTGGTGTCTTATCTTATTTTAATACTATAGAATAGAAAAAATTGACCTGTTATTTATCTTTATCTTAACTTTGGATTTATTATGGATTTATTATGCATTGATCTATTATGCATGGAGAGAGATTAAAATCAAAAAGCAAGATACAAAACTCAAACTTCCCTGTTTAAAAGAGGTGTAAAGTCTGTACTAAATAATAAGAAGAAAAAAAAACCTTAAAAATAAAGCCCAGTAAGGATTAGATGTGTGACATCCATCCTTATAAAAAGATAAAAAGAAAAAAGAGAATACTATAATGTAAATAAGAAAATTAAAAGAAAAAATAGCCAGCATTAATATATACACAGCAGCATATATAAATCTTAACTCGGGACTTTTTAAACAAAGGGTGACTGCATCTTAATTTATTTTTATACCTTTCATGCCTAATAGGCGATAAGATGAAACTACAGAGATTAAAAAGCATCTGAGAGTTAGAAACATGGAGATTGCAAATCTGAGGTTAACAGGGATCTCTGCTAGTTTATACTCAGTTATCAAACATCCTTCAATATACCTTTGCTGCACCTAAAGATCTATGGAAAACAATCCAGGAAAAGGAATAATGAAACTCTGGTTGTAAAAACACTGCGCTCAATGTACTTTTCAGATTTGGATGTTTACAGGATTTTGATGAGCTCTAAAATTCCGTTTAGGGTTTTACTCAGGTTTATGCTCTGCTGAATGTTATGGAAGAATTAAGTTGAGCTATGTGGACAAGGACCACAAAAATCTGAGAAAAACTGATCTATTCATTCTTGAGTGACTGTCCAAGGGTTTTACTGAGAGTTATTACAGTAAAGGACTCCAAGCCAAAAGATTTCTATTTGTCAATAAATGGTTCAGTTAACCAAAAATATCACATCATGTATCTGTATCTTCAAGAAATTACAATATTTGCAGGGGGTTTACAGAGGTTTTGCATATTCCGAGAATAGGGAATTGCATATTTGCCACAGTTATAGCGACAAAAGGAAACGTCCGGTAAAAACGAAAGAAAGAGAATAGTTAGAAGGAGGGTTTTTAGGATTGACATACCAGCCTTCATGGAAGCATCAGCCTGGGGAACATTCCGCGCCATGGATGCGATCAAGGCGATCCCGTGTTCAGCAGCCGCAACGGTATTGGCAGTGGGAGCATTGACGACTAGGCACCCAAACTCAGTGGCTGCCTGCAGATCCACATTGTCTATACCCACACCCGCTCTTCCGACAACCTTGAGCCTCCCGCGCGAGGATTCGAACACCTCACGGGTCACTTTGGTGCCGCTCCTCACGATGAGAGCGTCGCAGAGCGAGATCTTTGTGCAGAGCTCCTCCTGCGATAAATTGTAGGAGCAGTCCACATTGGCCTCGCTTCGAAGCAGCTGCAGACCGCCTTCCCCCAACTTCTCGGCCACCAAAACTGTCGGCTTCGCCTGCGCATCAGAAGAGACGGCCTGCGGGGACAGACTTTTGAAACGGCAAACATTTTTGGAAGGTATTAATGGTCTGTTTTGCAGGGTTTGCCCTAGGAACGCAGAGGAAAGGCGACGAGGCAATTGCAGAGTTGATTTGGGAGAATACGAGATGGGTTTGAATGGGGAAAGCGTTTGAATTCTGTGAGGATTCGTGCAACGGAGAGTCCCCAGGCTTCCCATTTCCATCGCCATTGCCAAAATCTGTCCTGCGATCACCAGCGATTACCCTCTGTGCAAGAGCTGACCCCTTTCAACGCAAGTGAAGACTGGATCTCGATATTCCTTGTCCGTCCCTTCTGCGGTATATACTTTTATAGGCCGCCGTAGATCTCTGTGTGTCTAACAACCCCTACCAACTCTTCGCAAGTTAGTGTGTCTGGATCTCGATACTTCTTGTCCGTCCCTTCTGCGATATATACTTTTATAGGCCGCCGTATATCTCTCTGTGTCTAACAACCCCTACCAACTCTTCGCAAGTTAGTGGGTCTGCACAGCTTTGACTCGCAAGCGATCCAGTTTGCTTTTGATTGACGTGTTGGGAGTTGTGAATCCCAATTTTGCTTCCCAATATACCTACCTAGAAAATGTCACAACTCATAAATAAAAGACTCTCAGACAACAACTAAATCGTTTAATAATTCGTTTTCGTTGTAATTATAAGCTACTTAAAAAAATATTTTGCATTCATTTTTATGGAGATAGGTAATAGAGATTAAAATCTCATTCAATCTAATATAGAAATTGTGTCAAGATTAAGAAAAATTTGGTAGAAATTTAGGGTGTCAATCTTTAGAATTTAGGGTGCTTATAGGTTTTTGGGATGGTATTGAATTTATTTTTACCATAAAAAAAATTAATCAAACACTTTAATTATTTGATTTTTTGAAAAAAAATTACCAGATTTCAGCCAAAAAAAACTGCCATCCAAACTAATTTATTGAGTCCATAAACAACTTCAATAATTACTCTTAAATTAAACTTTTATAATTACCCTTTAATTAAACTTTTAACTTTATAGAACCAAAAAACACACTTTTAACCATTAAACGCTTAATTCTTCACAATACTTTATTATAAAAGAAAATAAATGAATTAACACACATTTAACCATTAAACCGCTTAATTCTTCACAATACTCCATTATAAAAGAGAATAAATGAATTCTCAATTTTAATTTCCTAGATAAAATTCACCAATCACCAAGCACAAAGGTTAAAAACACAGAACTAAGTGTTTCTCAGGGCTCACAACTCAGCACAGCAGTGACATTTACCAACCACAACCCTAAATATTGATCAATCAACCCAGATGGAAAAGTGTAGGATATTTGTCAAAATAATACCAACCTTTTCCACTTTGAGTTTGAGTGTACTTTACAGGATCAATTCAGTCCAATTCCAACACAAACTCTTACTTACCATGTGCTCTCTCTCACAAGAGGAATTTGAGAACATACATGACCTGGCTTACTATGTGCCCATTTTCACAGGAGCAAGTTGAGGATATTTCCTGGCTTACCATGTGCCCATTCCCACAGAGAGGAATATGAGAAAATGTCTTGGCTTACAATGTGCTGATTCCCACAGAATGAAAATTTTGAGAATATGTCCTGCTTTTCCTGGTCAAAAGTTATTGAAAAGGTGCCACCGCCCTGTTATAATGATTTCAAAATGAGTTTGTGGTGCTGCTGCAGCAGTGTGTTACAACAACTTTTATTCAAAACGGAGAGTCTGAGCATGTTGATGTGACCCTTGTTCAATGAGCACAGTGGGAGTAGTTGGCAACTCTGCTTCCAGATTCAGTGATAGTGATGCTGGAAATACCTGATGAAGAAATGACTAATTGGAAGATTTTATAATGTAATATTATAATAATAATAATAATAACGGGTTAAATCTAAGTTTTTGGTGAAAAGGTTAACTCACTAAAGGTGATTATTAATTTCAAATAATATATTAATTAGAAAATAGAAAAAATCATATAGATATTTGTATGGATATTTTTATTGTTATAGTATTGTCAAATAATATATTAATTAAAAATAAAAAAAAACTATATAGATATTTTTATGGATACTTTTATTGTTATAGTGTTGTTAATAGTGGAATTAGAGTTTGTTATATTATATAGGGATTTTATTAACATTTCAACTTTACAATATAAGTAAAATTAAACATAAATTATAGTTTTAAAGAGATTGTGAATATTATTTGTGTTTCTTAGTTGAATTGATTTCAAGGCTTTATTGATCACTGTAACATTAATTTGAGCTTTGTAGATATTACATTGTTATTTCAAATTTCTATCAACTTTTGATATTTTGTTTGGTCTCAAGTGAATTTGTTTTTGGTTTTACAGTGAATCATTATTGCATTAATTTGAACTTTGTTGTATTGGTGTATTATCAAAATGGGAGGAGGATATTGAAAAGAAATAAATAGATGGACACAAAACACAAGATTAAAAGGAACTTGAGTTATGCTTCACATTATGAGAATGATCCAAATTGGATCATTATATTATTTGTCATCCATCTCAATGTTTTCGTAGTGGAAAATTGATGGAATCAACATGTAGGAGGAATTTTATTAGCAGGAACCAGTGTGGAGAATTAGGGTATAAAACTTTTTGAGGTCAGTTTGAGGCCTTAGATGAATTTTTTTTACTTTCTCACTTGAGTGTGGAGCTTAGTGGCATTGTTCTACACTTGAAGACCTTTCCAATGGTGCAAGAATCATGCCAGTCGAAGTTCGAATGCAAAAGTTAAGCCTCCCGAAAGTTGACATATAGTGATTGACCACCATAAATTTAAGAGGATACCACATCAACCCCCACTACTCATGCAAAGGGGTTAGTTGTAACACATCCTCCCACATTTACCCACTTTGAAAAACTCTCCAGGGTAAACATGAGTTGAGTGTCACTATGTTATGACTCGACCTCCAAGTTCCAGTTATGGAAGTGGGGTCGATTAACCAACAACTTATAGCCATCCCTTAGGGAGTACAGATCACTCAAGAGCCTACAAACCACCTGTTGATGTCTAGAAATGTCTTCGCTCAATACGTGAGAAATTGCCCAGTCAAAGTCCCAATTAGACTCTTTTCCATTGTGATGTCAATCCCGACTGGTTCAAATGGGTTTCCAGTTACTTATGTCCTAGGACTAGCCTAAACTAGTATGTACAATATGCACAAGAACAACCTTCAATTTGTTTATGAGTGGTAATTATCAATATTAATAGACTAAAGGGAAAAAAGGGAAAAATGAGTCATTTGTATAATATTGTTTAGGCGAGATGATCCTTTATGGTTTCACTGAAACCAAGGCTCAATTTGGCCACTGTGAAGTTTGCTTCTATGCAAGGAGACTTAAAGAATAAAATAACCAAATGAAACTAATTCTATGATGCAAAAGAATACAAAAGGGAAACCTATCTTGACAAAGAATAGGATAGCCTCGCCCTTAGTCAAGGGCTAAAGTGCTTTAATAGGAAGGGGAAGAACTGTGTTTGATTTTAGGAGGAAGATTCACTCGCAAATCCAAAAGTAATTTGAAGATTTATAAATGTGTTTAGCACAAATAATGTCTTTAGAAAATTGCCAAGATGACCTTATTCACAGACCTAAGGTGAGCTATATAATGAGTTCACTATAAGTTTTACATAAGCAAAGATAATAATCTTCTCAACTAGATGTGAGGCAACACAAGAATATTTTGTAAAGATAAATAAAAAGTTATCGATCTTTCCTATGAACTCATTTTCAACTCTAATCTAACCCTGCAATTTAAGAAACTAAATTAACATATTAACATGACTTTACAAATTTACAAAGTCCTATGTTTTTTTATATGTAAATGACAACAAGAAAAAATGATTATTTTTTAAAATATGTATTTTTATTATTTTGTCCTTTAATATACAAATACCAAGCAATAAAAATTAATAAACATATTGTATATAATATATACACAATATAATTGTGACTTAATCATGGCATTTATATTAAAATCATAACAAAAATATTTAAATATTGAAAACATATATCAAAATATATGTTAATATATGTTAATCGAGACTTAAAAAAAATAAAAAAAAATAAAAAACATTGTTGCCTATATATATATATATATATATATATATGATGAAAACTCACAAAATCCCCAATATATGACAAAAAGGAATCACTATTGTCGAAAAGGCCGATAACAACTAGAACAGTGTAATGAATCTTGTCTACTTATGAACAAAGCATTGACATGTGAATGCACAAACACTCTGTGAAATCTATTGAGCAGGTCCACGGACTGTGATAAGTGAAACTCAGTTGCAATACTGCCAATCCATGTGCCTGGAGAAAACAAATCTAGACCGAACGCCCCCTATTCTCTGTGTTTCTCTTGCCTCCATGAGTCCATTCCTCCCCCCTCAATAGATTGCCCTCATCTCAATTTATAAATATTACAGAGATACTAGGTTTCTACCACTTGTGAAACTTGCCAAAAATTGAAATGCAACTAAAATTAAATGTGTACAGAGAGCCATTCAACTGAAAAAGGTCATTTCGAACTGTTTTGGATACTTCTGGTGCAAATTGAAAGAAGAATCACTGCAAATGCTTGGCGTTGGATTCGTTGTAATTCAAAACAAGTTAACGGTTTATGTTCATTGGGTCATAATGCTCCAATTAGCTCCTCATACACAGAGTTCGTTTCTTCCTTTGTTCAGATAGTCATTGAGAAAGTTGAAATTCTATTCTTTCACCAACAGTCTCCTTCATTCGTGCAGTTATTCCCACCTGCAAAATTGAAAACATGAAAGTGTGTTCTTAGTGCATTTAAGCGTTAAAACTCAACAAATTGAAATGAAGAACAAGAAGGAAGTAACAATGTCATTAATGCTTGAATACGTGGATACTTTGTTGTAAAAATAATGGACAGTTTATGTATGCACCATTTTTAGATTTGTTCGTTGCCAAAACTGGTGAACTATCTGTTGGAAATTAATTCCAACTGCAAACTTGAGCAGCAGGACAACAAGTTTCAAATTTTTGATTTGACGGGAGCAGCAAAAGTCTTGATCTATTTTTACACTCAACCACGCATTAAATTTTTGGGTTTGAATCCCTGCATCAACAGCATGTCCGCAGCCATCTCCCGATTCATCAAATCGTGGTCTGCACCACGTTACCTCCCGCCGTAACATCACTCACCTAACAACATTGAAAAAGGCGCGATAGGACAAAATTTGAATTTTGAATTTTAATTTTTTAGGTCATAGAGTTTTATAATGTATGTAATAGACATCAGTAGTTTTTAGTGAGTAGTTGAAGATGCAGAAGCAGAGAGATAGAGACTGTGTGTAAAACAGTGAAGACAGAGAGAGTAGAAAACAGATAAATCTTGAAACGCTATGTTTTGTAGCAGCAAAGCAAACTCTGTGTGTTGCCGCAACTAACTGTGTGTTGCCGCAACTGACTCTGTGTGTTACCGCAACTAAAATTGTATGTGTTGCCGCAACTGAAACTGTGTGTGTAGCAGTGAAGGATGTTGTGTGTGTAGCAGCAACTAAGACTGGGTGTTTCTGCAAAGGAAAATGTGTGTAGCAGCAACAGAGATTGTGTGTTGCCGTAATAGAGATTGGGTGTAGCAACAACAGAAAACTATGTGAAGGTAGCAAATGAAAAACACATTGAGGAGTATTTTGATTGAATCCAGAACTGTTGTTCTAATGAAAGATTGTATTTTGTAATAGTTTTTTTAATGCTTAATGAAATAGAGTTTAACTCCATCTCTTTGTCCACATCTGTTGTTATTAAATCTCTATGTTTAGTTGAGGAAATTTGCTTCCTCTGTGTGTTCAAAATTATCAAAAATTTCCAACATGGTATCAGAGCTAGTCCAGGCTCTTTGAAATTTGTCAAAGAAGCTGAAGGAAGAAGAAGTTTGTTGAAACAGTTCTCCAGCAGAGTGAAGGTTTTAGCGAGTCAGTGAGAAAGTTTGTTGAAGAACACAGTCAAGTTCTTAAGCATAGTTCAGAAAGCTAGCTATAGTAGGAGCCAGCACAAGCACGAGTATAGGAAATACTCAACTCCCACAGTTCAATGGAAAGAACTATGACTATTGGGTAATCACAATGAGAGCCCTGTTTTCCTCTCAAGATTTATGGGAACTAGTTGAAGATGGTTTGGAAGAACCAGTAGATGAAAATGCATTTAATGCCTTAACACAAGTAGAGAAGGATTTGTTGAAGAGTAATAGGGAGAAGGACACAAAATCCATCTTCTATCTCTATCAAGTAGTGCATGAGAGTATTTTCCCAAGGATTGTGGCAGCTAAGAGGTCCAAGGATGCATGGGATATTCTCAAAATAGGCTATCAAGGCATGGAGAAGGTGAAGACAGCAAAGCTGCAAATGCTGAGGAAAGATTTTGAAACTCTCAGTATGAAAGAGTTTGACACTATAGACTCATTCTTCACTCATGTTATTGGGTTGGTTACCTAGATAAGGTCTCATGGAGAGACACTTGAAGAGATAAGAATACTGGAGAAAACCTTGAGAAGTCTACCCTCAAGATTTGATGCCATAGTAGTGGCAATAGAAGAGACAAAAGATCTCTCACTATTTACAGTGGATGAGCTTAGTGCATCCCTGATGTCTCATGAACACAGATTGAACAGAGGAAAAAATTCCTCATTGGAACAAGCTTTCAAGACTCAAATGTCTTTTGGCTGAAACAGAGGCCAAGGAAGATCAAGCAACCAAGGAAGAGGCAGAAGCCAAAAAAGAGGAAGAAACAACCCTGCAAGCACGAGTGAAGGGGCAGCAATCAGAACTAGAATGAAGGCTCAAGCCAAATCAAGCACATGGACAAATGTATGATAAATCCCAAGTCCAATGTTAGTGTTGCAAGAAATATGGGCACTATGCCAATGAATGTAGGAAAAAGCAGAATGACATAAATAATAGGCAGAATGAAAATTTTACAAAAGAAGAAAAGAACCAGAAGAATGTGTTGTTAAAATATAATATAGCACAAGATAGACAAGATGATGTACGGTTCTTAGACTCAGGTTGTAGTAACCACATGATTGGAAGCATAGCAATATTTGCAAATCTAGATGAAAATGTTAAATTTGAAGTAACAACAGGGACTGGTAGTAAGGCCTTTGTCATGGGAAAAGGAAGAGTAAGTATCCTAATAAGAAAAGGAGAACAGAAGTTTGTGCCAGATGTATATTATGTACCTAGCTTAAAATGTAATCTTTTGAGCATTGGACAGCTCATAAACAAGGGCTACAATGTCTTCTTAAAAATTATGTGTGCACAATCATGGACATACCTCCAAGCAAGGTGGTCATTGCAGAGGTGCATATGACAAGCAATAGGATGTTTCCTCTCAAACTCAGAACATACTTGAATGAAAGAAGAAATGTAGTAGTTGTAACACACTACTACTATGGCACTTGAGATTTGAAAGATGAGAACTGGTTATGGCACTTGAGATTTGAACATCTCAATTTCGGAGGCCTGAACTTATTGCACAGAAAAAGAATGGTAAAGGGATTACCAATGATTGAGAAACCAGGCAACCTTTGTGAAGGTTGCATCTTGGGTAAACAAAAAAGAGAAAACTTTCCAACAGGGAAGAGTATAAGGGCAAAGACACCCTTAGATATTGTCCACTCAAATTTGTGTGGACCAATGCAAACGCCATCTTTAGCTGGAAATCAATATATTTTGACATTCATAAATGACTACACCAGAAAGACATGGGTGTATTTCTTGAAACATAAGAGTGAAGTGTTTGAACAGTTCTGCCACTTCAAAGCTCTTGTTGAGAAGCAGAGTGGGCACTACATCAAAGTGCTAAGAACTGACAGAGGTGGAGAATACATCTCCAAAGAGTTCCTACGTTTCTGTAGGGAGAATGGCATACATAAGCAGTTTACCACAAGGTACACACCACAGCAAAATGGTGTTGCTGAAAGGAAGAATAGGACCATCATGGACATGGTCAGAAGTATGTTGAAGGCAAAACATTTTCCAAATGAGTATTGGACTGAAGCTATCAATTGTGCAACGTATATCTTGAATATATGCCCAACCAAAGCTGTCATGAACAGAGTTCTGGAAGAAACATGGAGTGTAACAAAGCAGTTTGTCACTCACATGAAAGTTTTTGGATGTATGGCTTATGCACATGTCCCCGATCAATTGAGAAAGAAGCTTGACAGCAAGGGGGGGGAGTGTATCTTTGTTGGATACAGTGATGAGTCCAAGGCATACAAACTCTACAATCCATCCACCAAGAAAGAAATAATAAGTAGAGATGTGCAGTTTATTGAAGAAGAAGCTTGGGATGGAAGCTTAGAGAAAATAGTGAATGTGAAGACGTGTGTCTCACGAAGAACAAGAGGAAGGGACAACAACAAATAATCCCTCCTCGGTGGCTCCTCCTCCACCACCACAAGCACAACAAACCACACCACAAGCTGGAAATAGAACAGCCTTGAGAAATCAAGGAAGTGCTTCTTCAAGCACACCACAGGGAACTAAAACTCCCTCGAGTTCAAGTGGAACTCCAAGTACACCAAGAAGACCGAGATTCAAAAATCTGAGTGAGAATTATGAACAAGAAGAGGTAAATGATAATGCCGGTATGAACTCTTTATTTTCTTTGTATTGTCATGTTGATGACCCAATTCATTTTGAAGAAGCTGTAAAATAAGAAAAATTGATTGAAACAATGAACAAAGAGATTGATGCAATAGAAAAGAGTAATACATGGGAGTTAGTGGACCTCCCTAAAGGTAAAGAAATCATTGGAGTGAAATGGGTTTATAAAACCAAGAGCAATGCTGAAGGCAAGATTGAAAGGTACGAAGCAAGACTTGTTGTCAAAGGCTACAAGCAACAACAAGGAAGATATTATGAAGAAACATTTGCACCGGTTGCAAGGATGGAAATAGTGAGAGCAGTGCTATCCATAGCAACACAACACAAGTGAAAATTTTACCAAATGGATGTGAAATTTGCATTCCTGAATGGAGTGTTGAAAGAAGAGGTATATGTTGGACAACCTCCAGGCTATGAGATTGAAGGCCAAGAGCACAAAGTATGCAAGTTGAAGAAAGCTCTTTATGGGCTGAAGCAAGCGCCGAGAGCATGGTACAATAGGATAGATGCTTACCTGACTAAAAATGGATTTGAGAAATGTCATAGAGAACCCACACTCTACATAAAAAGAAATGATGGTAAGATTCTTATTGTTGTTTTATATGTAGATGATTTAATATTTACTGGCAATGAAGTTTCTCTCATTGCTAATTTTAAAGCAGTCATGAAGAGTGAATTTGAAATGAATGATTTGGGTTTTTTAAGATACTTTCTTGGAATAGAAGTAGAGAAAAATGAAAATGGGATTTGTATTTCCCAAGCAAAATATGTTGAAGAAGTGTTGAAAAGATTTAACATGTAGAACAACAAGGCAGCTGTAACTCCAACTGTCATGGGGTTAAAATTGAGCAAAGAAGACAACAACAAGGATTTTGATCCAAGTTTGTACAAGAACATAGTTGGCAGCCTCATGTATTTGACTGCAACTAGGCCGGATATGATGCATGCTATAGTTTTGATTTCCAAATTTATGGAAAGGCCAAAGGAGACACATTGGCAAGCAACAAAAATAATTCCGAGGTATGTGAAAAGAACAAAAAGGTATGGTATTTTATATACATCTTCAAAAAAATATTTAATTGATTGGATATACTGACAATGATTGGGCTGGAAGTGTAGATAACAGGAAAAGCACCTCCAGATATGTTTTCCATATGGGATCAGGAGCCATTTCATGGGCTTCTAAGAAACAACCAATTGTGGCTTTATCAACAGCAGAGGCAGAGTATGTGGCAGCTACAGCAACAACATGTCAAGCAGTATGGATGAGAAGAATGTTAAGGAGTTTGTGTTATGAATAGGTAAATGGCACAACAATTTATTGTGATAATAGCTCAACAATGGCATTGATAAAGAATTTAGTGTTTCACAAGAGAACGAAATACATTGATGCCAAGTATCACTACATTAGAGAGCTAGTGAGCAATGGTGAAATTGTTTTGCAACATTGCAAAACTAAGGAGTAGTTTGCTGATATTTTAACAAAACCATTGGGGCAGAAAAGTTTTAATTATCTCAGAGAGTGTTTGGGTATGCAAGAGAACAACAACTGTAATTAAAGGGGAGTGTTGGAAATTAATTCCAACTGCAAACCTGAGCAGCAGGACAATAAGTTTCAAATTTTTTATTTGACGAGAGCAACAAAAATCTTGATCTATTTTTACACTCAACTGTGCATTAAATTTCTGGGTTTGAATCCCTGCATCAACAGCATGGTCGCAGCCATCTCCTGATTCATCAAATCATGGTCTACACCACGTTACCTCCTGCCGTAACATCACTCACCTAACAACATTAAAAAATGCGTGATAGGACATAATTTGAATTTTGAATTTTGAATTTTAAAGTTTTAGGTCATAGAGTTTTCTAATATATGTAATAGACAACAATAGTTTTTAGTGAGTAGTTGAAGATGCAAAAGCTAAGAGATAGAGATTGTGTGTAAAACAGTGAAGACAGAGAGAGCAGAAAACAGAGAAAGCTTGAAGCGTTCTGTTTTGTAGCAGCAAAACAAACTCTGTGTGTTGCTGCAACTAATTGTGTGTTGCTGCAACTGACTCTGTGTGTTGCTGCAACTGAAACTGTATGTGTTTCCGCAACTGAAACTGTGTGTGTAGTAGTGAAGGACGTTGTGTGTGTAGCAGCGACTAAGACTGGGTGTTGCCGCAAAAGAAACTGTGTGTAGCAGCAACAGAGACTGTGTTGCTGCAACATAGACTGGGTGTAGCAGCAACAGAAAACTGTGTGAAGGTAGCAAATGAAAAATACAGTGAGGAGTATTTTGATTGAATCCAGAACTGTTGTTTTGATGAAAGATTGTATTTTGTAACAATGTTTTTTATGCTCAATGAAATAGGATTTTACTCCATCTCTCTATCCACATCTGTTGTCATTAAATCTCTGTGTTTAGTTGAGGAACTTTGCTTCCTCTATGTGTTCGAAATTATCAAAAATTTCCAACATTGTCTCCTCTCAACTGAACATAGTCATGATATCAAATCAACCAAATTTTTTTTGTTATCCATCAATGTATTGCATGCATTTAACGTTTAAAACAAACATTGTGTATTGCTAGACCCAAATTGCGTGAAGAATTGTTGATTTTTTTAATAATTTCCATCTGAAGCGGATTTAAAACACGTCAAGATGCTATTGGAGCGAGTAGATCAACGTCAGGGATTCGTTTTGATTGGAGAATTGACCAATCTGGTATGTGCATGAAGTTGACGTTGTTTGGTTGTGAGGAAAAAGACAAACCATCGTAGAAGCCCTCATGGAACGAGCATGAGCCATTGTGGAAAGGCTGACCGAGCATAGCCATCGTGGAAGGTTGACGAACTTGGAGCCATCATTTGAGAAATTTAAAAAAAAAATATTGAACTTGAATGCCCTTCGTATTAAATTGGTTTTTAATTTTTTTTTGGCTTTAAAGTAATTTTAGAAGCTTTTGGCATTAAATAACTTTGAATCATCTCTTCACATCAAATAGTTTTGAACCTTTATGCATCACATTTTGAATTATGTAACATTTAGGTTTATACTATATACAATAGATAAATGTTATGTTAAAATGTTTTTGTAATAACTTATTTATTATTATGTACACAAATACTTACAAATAAATTTATTTACATATGATCACATATCTTAATGATCAGCATCATAATATGTGTACATTAATATAAATATTAATATATGTACATTATGTAAATAAATATTATGAAATGTCATGAAGAGGTTAAAACAAGTCAAAACAATTTCAATGGAATTCATCAAGACATCTTGCTAAGATGACAAAACCAATGGAATACTTTAAAAGGTCTTAAGTTTTACTTCAGAGGCTGAAGTCAAGTAAACTAAATATTGGAAGGTTGTTGGAGAGCCCATGATAATGGATGCAAGTGATGACGACATGGAAAACCAAATGCTATCAAGAAAACCAAATGCAAAATGTGAGGTGATATGGAAAAATGAGACCAATGATGCAAGCGTCGCTCTAAGGAGAGGAATAACAACTTGAAGTGACACAAGTGTCGTCATGTGAGAAAAGGGTCATAAAGCGGAAAAGAACACTTTACATGAACGTGATCAAGAGCAAAAGAAAAGTTAAACAAAATTAAAAACCAATTTACATGAATGGTCCCCATATCTTATTTGAAAAATATGGGGGTGTTGTGGCTACAACAACTGGCGACACACAAGAGAGAAACAATTATCTTTGGTTTTAGTTGATATGACTAGATTGAAGTTTCCAAAAGATTTCTATCTTACATCATTCCCAAAGGATCCCACACAAGACTGGAAGGAACTAAAATGAGCACAAAATGATAAATCTACTAAAATGTATCATTCCAAAATTGTGAATCCAAACAAAGGAAATATTATTTACTTTAAATTAGGACTCTACTAATGAATAGTGAAAATAGTTAGGAAGTCACTTGAAGATTAGCGAGCATCTGATATAACGTTACCTCTTTACATGACATTGCTTCACTGCAAGAGAGCCTGAACAATACCCTGACGAAATTGTCATGGTACCATACAAGTATGGCCTCGCTGCGAGCGAGCTTCCATAGCCCCGACGGGTTTACTTGTACTTCTCACACATGTGTGATTTTCAACTCTCTTTTGACCACCCAATTGCTTTTATAATTTCTTGTTTGGAAATTGGGTGAAGAGAGCTGGGTGGTACACAAGGATATGTATTGAAAAACAGATGGAGGCTATTCAAGATTGAGTTTGCTAGACCTACTCGCATCTATCAAAGTAGAGTATTTTATATATGTAGAGGGGAATGGGAGGGATTCAAAATTCAAACTGATGACAATTCGTTCATCTCTTTAAATGGGCTCAAACTACTTGATTCAAGAATTTATGTTCCCCATGATAAATGATTAAGATATGAGAAGTAGGAAACTTATATCTAGTTATAGATAAAGAGTAAGGATTTTCCAGTGCAGACCAACTGGTGTTGCTTTATAATAAGGTTCCTCCATATAAAAGGCTGAAAACAAACCATAAACGGAAATGTACAAAAGCTAAATAGAGAATAAAAAAAGAAAGGAAACAAAACTATGTAAAAGCAAAATCAATTGGTTAAGCCAATAAAAAAGGGCAACAAGACAAGAGAAATCAACACAAATATCAAAATAATTTTTGGATAGGTTGAGATGGTGATACAGGTGTCTTGTCGAGTTGTGATGAATAAGGCTTTTCCAAATGTTGATTATGGTGCAATCATGTTTACAAACTTGTTTATAATGTTATCACCAAGATATTTATATTCATTCAAAATAAGCTCATTAAAGAGAAAAATCTAAGATAAAGCTTAAAATGAAATATAAATAATTATCTTTATGATGATTAAAGTCCTAATTCACCATGACTACTTTATTCAAAACCTGAAATTAAAGTAAATCAAATTAATTATATTCCTACTATATACACACTAAATTAGAAAAAAATGATCAAGTATACGTATATTTCCAATGCAGTCATTGCATCAGTTTTGTCCTTGCAATAAAAGATATAAATGTATCAGTAAAGGCAGTAGAATAAGGCTATAACAACCAAAAAAACACAACTATGTACATCTAACCTTCAGAATTTATAAAAAGCATTTTATGTATAACAATTTTCCCTTGAAACAATACCTCTAACATTTCAAAAGGATCATAGAAGTAAGGGTGAATACTTGATACCTCTTGAAGATCATTCCAATGATAAGAAACTGACAAGATTAATTCAAATGGTATACCATTAAACATTGAAGCTCGTTGAAAGATGTCAAAAGTATATACATCATTCTCCAATCTACTATTATTAAAATCACAAGGAGAACTGGAAGACCTAACATTAGGAAGACAAGGCAAAGATCATTTACCGTGACAAGCTTCCATAGAATTATGAATATGAAAATTATCATAAACTTGATGATCAGGTACATTAGAAGATAAAATGTTGTGTTTATCTACAGGAAAAAGTGAAATAGTAGAAAATGAATCTATCGACAGATTGAAATCAAAATCTCTTTGTGACGAAGGTATTTCAACAATCTCATCATCGAAATATTTGTCATATACAGCCTCCCTTTCCTGAAAGTGATGTAATTGGTCTGATTCAGAAGAATCAACAAAAGGAAAGAAGGGTGATTTAAGATTATAAAGGATGGATAAAGAATCCTTCTCACACAAAATATGGTCGTAAAATTGAACTTATTGAAGGCATTTTTTTTTCAGAAATATCTATAATATCACTCTGGTTTGTATTCTGATATGTGAAAAGGTTTGGGTACAAAAAATAATGAACTCCAGAGTATATCATATTATGCACATCCATATGATTTGCCTCATCATGGATATGTTGAGCAATATGGAATGAAGATAGATCGTATGTTAGAATTGAGTTTGCCTTCAAAGGAATATTATCACATTGCTCATTATTCAGTTCTTGAGGTGTGATAATTCATGCTGAAATTGAATGAATTTTATTAGAATGTTCAACAGGCTTAAGAAAGAGATCAAGAACATCTTGTTTTTCTATGTGTGATCTATTATATTTACTGGAAGAAGAAATAAGAAACTGGAAACATTGTAATAAATCATATTCAGAAGGGAGATCTTTGAGGGGAAATGTATATCAGAGAGATTGATATCTATTATAAAATTCATTAATAGATTCATTTTCTTGGATCGCAAGAGTTCCTATATCTAAACATAACTTGTCATAATCATAAAATTGATGTGCTGAAAGGAAAGTTTCAACAAAGTGTTCCCAACAATGTATAGATTTGTCTGGAAGTGTGGTATACCATCCTCTAATCTGACCTTTAAACGTGAGAGTGAATAACCAACATAACTCATTATCATTAGTGATATTAAAAGAATTACATTTGACCAAAAAATTTGAAACATGATCTACAATAGTAACACCACTCTCACCTTCATATGTTGTTCTAATCAAGGACATAATTGTTTTCTTGAGAAAGTTTCTGGTAGGTTTAGGTGTGATAAATGCATGAACCAAAGGATGAGCCATGATTAAAAAGATAAAATTTCACACAGATGGAAATTTGTGGCCCTCCTTCTAGCACCAAAAATGTTGATGCCTGGAAATGTCTTGGCTCAACACTTGAGAAATTCTCGGTTAGAGTCCCAATTAGGCTCTTTTCCATTGTGATGGCAATCCTTACTGGTTCAAATGGGTTTCTAGTTACCCATGTCCTAGGACTAGCCTAAGTTGACCTAGCCTATACTAGCACATACAATATGCACAAGAACAACCTTCAATTTGTTTATGAGTGGTAATTATAAAGATTAACAAACTAAAGGGAAAAATGAGTCATCTGTATAATATTGTTTAGGTGAGATGATCCTTTATGGTTTGATTGAAACCAAGGCTCATTCTGGCCACAATGATGCTTGCTCCTACGCAAGGAGACTTAAAGAATAAAATAACCAAATGCAACTAATCCTATATTGCAAAAGAACATAAAAGGTAAACCTATCTTGACTAAGAACAAGCTATCCTCACCCTTAGTCAAGAGCTAAAGTGCTTTAATAGGAAGTAGAAGAACTGTGTTTGATTTTAGGAGAAATATTCACTTGCAAATCCCAAAGTAATTTGAAGATTTACAAGTGTCTTTAGGACAAATGCAAATAAAGTAACATTAATATAAAATTTCCAACATGACCTTATTCACATACCTAAGGTGAGCTATAGTTTAACCTTTTCTCCTTTTCATGCTCATAATAGATGTTACTAGATGTTAGTTGGCTCAACAAGGCTAATATTTCAAATCTTCACTCACATAGTTAGGCAATAATGCCAACTATGATACAATGCTCCAAGAAACCTAGCTCTACAATGGCGCTCCCCTCTGCCGCCGTCGAGTTCCCCCTAGAATCTGCAGGGTCCGGCAAACAGAGGATTCCAAGCCTGCCATTGCCGACGACTGTTCCTACATTCCCCCATGCGAGTAGCTCACAAGAAAACACGGATCTGCGATCGCATTTCAGAAGCCATGCGAGAGGCGACTTGATAGACGATCAAGAGAATCGAACCTCTCCTCGCTGGCAGATCCCCAGCCACCTGGAAATTCGAGCAGAGACGGTTTTTGACCCGCTGGCATCTTAGAACTAGGCCAGGTTCTGGTGCGAATCTATGGACCGAACTCATCCAAGAAACCCTCATGCACAGAGCTGCGAAAACTGAAAAGGCAAGGGATAACAGAGAACGAACAAAGCCCTCGCATCTGGGCTATGCGGCGCACCTTGGCAAACCGGGTCTCCTCGATTAGCCCTCTCCGGATTTTCAAGTCCAGATCTCACTCCTCACGGGCAGATCTATGATGCTTTGGGTCCGCTCAACGGATACCATCCAGAAGCTCTTGCTCACTCTGGAGCATGTATTGGGGATTCCCTCAGCTCTTCAAAGACTCATTCATGGAGGTAAACAGCTAGATGCTTCCTTTCCCCTTTCTTTTTATAACATTGAGAGGGATGCTACTATTGTCTTAACCCTTCGTTCGAGAGGTGGAGCTGCCGGGCACTCCTCATCGGCACCAGCTTTCTCCTACAAGGATGTTGTACATGCACAGCCCAAGAAAGAAGCTCAAATTGCTGCAGCCCCCAAGCATTTTTTGGTTGACAGGCTGGAGGAGGTCCCATCCAGAGCTAGCAGAACAGCTTCAAAAATATGCAGAAACCACAATCATCTGCAGATTCAACGGAATATGGCCTCAAATAAAGGATCTCTACGACTGGATCTACGCCAACTGGACCCAAAAATGCACTGTCATATTTTGCTCAAAGGGCTTCTTTATTGTAATTTTTTATCACGGCAAGGACTACCAGAGAGCTGTTAAAGAAGGACCATGGTTCTGGGGACATGTAGGGCTATTCCTTACACCCTGGTTCCCATATTTCGATCCCTCCATGGCCATCATCACCAAGATTCCAGTGTGGTTCAGACTTCCCAAGTTACCGGCTCACCTATAGCACCCTTCTGTCTTTCAAGGTATTGGAAACACCCTGGGCCGCTATCTGACTACAGATCCCTATAAGGAGTTCCAGGGGCTCTACACACATGGCAGAATATGTGTTGAAGTAGATATCAGTAAAGGGATTCCGAAACAAATCAATCTTAAGATCTGGGATTTCCTGTGAACACAAACTCTAGACTATGAGAACACAGCCTTTAGATGCCGCCATTGCTATTAGACAGGGCACCTTCAGAACACATGCCTCGCGTTCCAGGAAAAAAAGAAGCAAAACCTCCCCAAATCTAAACCCAAAATATGGATAAATAGCTATCCGCCTCCTGTAGATGATGATGAATCTTCTAGCTCAGAGGAGGAGGAGAACGAGGCAGAAATGGCGCAGGACAAGCAGATGAAGGACCCATCCTCTGAAGCCCCTATGGGACCCATGGTCACTACGACCTCTCAGAAACGTAACCATGCGTTCTCCTCATCCGACACAGATAAGGAGACACCTCCTTCAGTCAACAATACACTACAAGTGGTTCTTGCCCAGCCGCACCATTCGGGTTGGGTCAAAGTCAGTAAAAAGAAAGGGAAAAAACTTCGCACGGAGGGTTCTGCCCAATCTGGGTAGAACCTTGTTTCTCTCCTCTTTTGTTTCTCAGTCTAGCTTCTCTGTTCTTTTGTCTACTCCATGCTCACTCTTCGGGACCAAGGTTGATAGTTGATCATTTCCGGTTGGCCCGTTTCTTGTTTCTCCTGATTGTAATATCTTTTTGTACCATATGATCAATTAATAGAATTAATCTTATTTAGAAAAAAAAAGGTGAGCTATATAATGAGTTCACTATAAATTTTAAGTAAGCAAATTAATAAACATATTGCATATAATATATATACAATATAATTATGACTTAATCATGGAATTTATATTAAAATTATAACAAAAATATTTAAATATTGAAAAAATATATCAAAATGTATGTTAATGGAGACTAAAAAAAGAAAAAAACATTGTTTCCACTGTATATATATGATGCAAACTCACAAATTCCACAATACATGAAAAAAAGGTATCACTACTGTCGAAAAGGTAGATAAAAACCAGAAAAGTGTAATGTCTCTCATCTACTTATAAACAAAGCATTGACATGTGAATGCACAGCACTTTGTGAAATGTATTGAGCAGGTCCAGGGATTGTGATAGGTGAAATTTGGTTGCAATACTTCCAATCTGTGTGCCCAAACAAAGAAAATCCAGACCGAACCCCCCTATTCTCTGCATTTCTCTTGCCTCCATTAGTCCCTTCATCCCCCCTCAGTGGATTGCCCCCAACTCATTTTATAAATATTACAGAGATACTAGGTTTCTGCCACCTGTGAAACTCGCCAGAAACCGAAATGAAACTAAAATTAAATGCGTACAGAGTGCCATTCAACCAAAAAAGATCATTTCAAACTTTTTTGGATACTTTTGTTGCAACTTGAAATAAGAATCACTACAAATGCCTGGCATTGGATTCATTGCAGTTCAAAACAAGTTAATGATTTATGTTCATTGGGTCATATCGCTCCAATTAGCTCCTCATACACAGAGTTCATTTCTTACTTTGTTCAAATAGTCATTGATGTTTGGTCTCAACCTAGTCTCCTAAATTGAGTTCATTTAATTGTCAACCAGGGTTGGTAAACTGTTGAAGTGAAGTGCACCATATGTGCCTAAGTAACCTCTTCCTACTTTGTTGTGTTTAGTGTTTTCTGATGTTTTTGGTTTTATGGTTTTATTTTGAAAAGGAAAAGAACTAAGTGCTAAATGAAGGGAAACTATTGGTAAAAACAGAGTGAAGCCTAAACTATGATGGTAAATAAATGCAAATGCTGAAACAAAACAGAGTCTAACTATGACTAGCAACCAAAAAATACAAAGCTTGATAATGACTCTATTGTAAACTCACAACATGAAATTGAAATGAACCTGAGAAATGAACAAGCTAAGTGGAAATGAAGTTTTCTCCTAAATCACTAATCAAACAGATAACTTACAATGTACAACATCTCATCCATGAATAAAGATTTGTTGGAAAATATGTGGAAAAGAATATTTGTAACAAGGTAAAGTTTCTACTCTAAACTAGTTTCTACTTCTGTTCTGCAACTCAATTTAACACCACTAAACCTATCTCAAAAGTTATATATTTCCTTTCAAAAATAGTCTTTGAGAAAGAGGCTTGTTTGTGAAATGAAAAAGAAGCTGCAAAATACTCCAGACCTTATAATAATACTATCTTTTGTCCAGATAATTGTGTATGAGTATGAATTTTGAACAAAAGAAGTTTTGTAAATAATTAAGCCTGTGAGATTGAATTTATCAACTAAGACAAAGTAAGCTACAATGGATAACAGCTAAACTTGAAGTGTTAAAGCAATGAGTTAAAACTAAACTAAGATGCTATTAATCTACAATGAACAGTATTAAACTAAAGAGCCATTATCATACTTGAAAAGAAAGGACAAAGCTGAACCACATGCATTCTACCTCCGGAGTATTATATTGAAATTGACATGCCATTACTCTATGAAATTACACAGTCCATCTTGTTCATCATGAATAATATGTTGTAAAAGTTTATTAGAACAATTCTGGTTGTATAACTCAATGCAATTGAAACATAAACATAAGACTGAAAGTAAATACTTATCTAAACTGTGAAAACAGAGCTAAAATACTTATCTAAATTATAAAAACAGAGCTGCACAGGAGGTAGGGGCCCTCCACCACCTGGTAGCATGCAATCTAACTCAAAATTGACTCATCTCATTCACAGAAATGATGTTTCTTTCATTAAAGGAGAAAATGACTGAAAACAGAGTATTCACGGTTCTGAAATCTAGCAGAAAAAGCCAAAAACTAACCAAGATCTAACCAGCGTTGCTTGGTCTCCCAAGTCATATTTATAATGAAATTACATAACAGAACTTGAGATAATGCAGGGATTACTATCTTTCCCATTCCTATTCGAATTAAAACTCTTATTGAAGGCTGCGTACTTTTGCTGCAGACAGCTGTAGAGTCTGTGTCCCGGTAGAACTCTACCTCTTGGTTTTGGTTTCCCACGTGCATAACCACATGTAGGATTGTGCTCAGATTTTGTAGGGAGCAAGGAATGATGTGGATGAAGTCTGGAATTTGCCCATATGCGCCTTTCTTTGAGACGACACCTGTAACCCACTCAAACTGTAAAACAACTGCGGAATGCGGGATCAGCTACGGAATGCGCGGTCAGCTACGGAATGCCTGTATTATGTAGCTATTTTGCAGAAAATTGTTAAAATAGAAAAAATCATGAAAATACAATATGTTAATCAATTGCATGTAACCTTTAAGCAATCCTAATCATTCTTCATTGATTGTAGGCTTATGAAGTGATAAAAGAATGATGATATGAAGTGAAGGTTTGTAAAAGAGAAGGCAATTCTAGGGCTCAACAATTGAGACAGTTGGAATTCTATTCTTTCACCAACAATCTCCTTCATTCGCACATTTATTCCCACATTTATACATTTATTCCAATATATCTTAATAATCATTATATATTATGGAATGTCAAGAAGAGGTCAAAATAAGTTAAAAAATTCGAAGAGAATTCATCAAGCCATCTTTCCAAGACGACAAAACCAATGAAATACTTTAAAAGGTCTCAAGGTTTACTTCTGGGACTGAAGTCAAGTAAACTGAATATTGGAAGGTTATTGGAGAGCCCACGATAATGGATGTGATCACAACCAGTGATGATGACATGGCAAACCAAATGCTATCAAGCAAACCAAATGCAAAATGTGAGGCGATATGGAAAAATGAGACCAATGATTCAAGCGTCGCTCTGAGGAGAGGAATAACAACGTGAAGTGACACAAGTGTCATCATGTAAGAAAAGGGTCATATTGTGAAAAAGAACACTTTACATGAACGTGATCAAGACCAAAAGCAAACTTAAACAAAATTAAAAGCCAATTTACATGAAGGGTCCCCATATCTTATTTGAAAAATATGGGGGTGTTCTGGCTATAAGAACTAGCGACATACGGGAGAGAAATAATTATCTCTGGTTTTAGTTGATAGGACTAGATCGAAGTTTCCAAAAGATTTCTATCTTATATCATTCCCAAAGGATCCCACACAAGACTGGAAGGAACTAAAATTAGCACAAAATGATAAGACTACTAAAATGTATCATTCCAAAATAGTGAATCCAAACAAAGGAAATATTATTTACTTTAAATTGGGACTCTACTATTGAATAGTGAAAATAGCTAGGAAGTCACTTGAAGATTATTGAGCATCTAATATAACGTTACCTCTTTACATGACATTACTTCGCTGCCAGCGAGCCTGGACAGTACCCCAACGAAGTTGTCATGGTACCATACAAGTATGGCCTTGCTACCAGTGAGTGTCCATAGCCCCGACGGCTTTACTTTTACTTCCCACACATGTGTGATTTCAACTCTCTTTTGACCACCCTTTTGATTATAATTCAGAGAATTGATTTTATTATTTCTTGTCTAGCAATTGGGTGAAGAGAGCGGGGTGGTACACAAGGATATGAATTGAAAAACGGATGGAAGGCTATTAAAGATTGATTTTTCTAGACCTATTCACATATACTAAAGTAGATTATTTTATATATGTAGAGGGGAATGGGAGGGATTCAAAATTCAAACTGATGAAAATTCGTTCATCTATTTAAATGGGCTCAAACTACTTGATTCAATACTTTATGTTCCCCATGATAAATGATTAAGATATGAGAAGTAGGAAACTTATATCTGGTTATAGATAAAGAGTAAGGATTTTCCCATGTGGACCAACTGGTGTTGCTTTGAAATAAGGTTCCTCCATATAAAAGGCTGAAAACAAACCATAAACTAAAATGTACAAAAGTAAAAAAGAGAATAAAAAATGAAAGGAAACAAAACTAAGTAAAATCAAAATCAATCGGTTAAGCAACAAAAAAAAGGCAACAAGACAAGAGAAAGCAACAAAAATATCAAAATCATTTTTGGATAGGTTGACATGGTGATACATGTGTCTTTTCGAGTTGTGATGAATAAGGCTTTTCCAAATGTTGATTGTGGTGCAATCATGTTTACAAACTTGTTTATAATGTTATCACCAAGATATTTATATTCATTCAAAATAAGCTTGTTAAAGAGAAAAACCTAAGATAAAGCTTAAAATAAAATAAAAATAATTATCTTTATGATGATTAAAGTCCTAATTCACCATGAATGCTTTATTCAAAACCTGAAATTAAAGAAAATCAAGCTAATTTTATTCCTACTATATACCACTATAAAATTTGCATTAGAAAAAACTGATCAAGTACGTATATTTCCAATGCAGTCATCGCATCAGTTTTGTCCCTGCAATCAAAGATATAAATGCATCAGTAAAGGCAGTAGAATAAAGCTATAAGAAACAAAAAAACACAACTATGTACATCTAACCTTAAGAAGTTATAAAAAAACATTTTTATGTATAATAGTCTTCCCTTGAAACAATTCCTCTAGATTTCAAAAGGATCATAGAAGTAAGGGTGAATACTTGATACCTATTGAAGATCATTCCAATGACAAGAAACTGACAGGATTAATTCAAATGGTATACCTTTAAATGTTGAAGCTCATTGAAATATGTTAGAAGTATATAAATGATTCTCCAATCTAATGTTATTAAAATCACAAGGAGAACTGGAAGACCTAACACTAGGAGGACAAGGAAAAGAGCATTTATTGTGACAAGCTTCCATAGGATTATGAATATGAAAATTGATGATCAGGTACATCAGAAGATAAAATGTTGTGTTTATCTACAGGAAAAAGTGAAATAGTAGAAAATGAATCTATTGACATATTGAAATCAAGATCTGTTTGTGATGAAGTTATTTCAACAATCTCATCATCGAAATATTTGTCATATACGACCCCTTTCCTGAAGTTGATGTAATTGGTCTGATTCAGAAGAATCAACAAAAGGAAAGAAGGGTGACTGAAGATTATCAAGGATGGATAAATAATCATTCTCACAAAAAATATGGTCCTAAAATTGAACCTGTTGAAGGCATGTTTTCGTCAGAAATATCTATAATATCGCTCTAGTTTGTGTTATGATATGTGAAAAGGTTTGGGTACAAAAAATAATGAACTCCAGAGTATATCATATTATGCACATCCATATGATTTGCCTCATCATGGATATGTTGAGTAGTATGGAATGAAGATAGATCGTCTATTAGAATTGAGTCTGCCTTCAAAAGAAGATTATCACATTGTTCATTATTCAGTTCTTGAGGTGTAATAATTCATGTTGAAATTGAATGAAGCTGATTAGAATGTTCAATATGCTTAAGAAAGAGATCAAGAACATCTCGTTCTTCTCTGTGTGGTCTATTATATTTACTGGAAGAAGAAACAAGAAATTGAAAACATTGTAATAAATCATCTTTAGAAGGGATATCTTTGAGGGGAAATGTAAAGCACTGATATTGATATCTATTATAAAATACATTAATCGATTCATTTTCTTGCATCGTAAGAGTTCCTATATCTAAACATAACTTGTCATAATCATAAAATTGATGTGCTGAAAGGAAAGTTTCAACAAAGTGTTCCCAAGAATGTATAGAGTTGTCTGGATGTGTGGTATACCATCCTCTAATCCAACCTTTAAATGTGAGAGCGAATAACCTGTATAGCTCATTATCATTAGTGATATTAAAATAATTACATTTGACCAAAATTTGTGAAACATGATCTACAGTAGTAACACCACTCTCACCGTCATATGCTGGTCTAATCAAGGACAAAATTGGTTTCTTGAGAAAGTTTCTGGTAGGTTCGGGTGTGCTAAATGCATGAACCAAAGGATGAGCCATGATTAAAAAAATAAAATTTCACACAGATGGAAATTTGTGGCCATCTTTCTAGCACAAAAAATGTTGATGCCTGGAAATGTCTTGGCTCAACACTTGAGAAATTTCCTGGTCAAAGTCCCAATTAGATTTTTTTCCGTTGTGATGGAAATCCTTACTGGTTCAAATGGGTTTCTAGTTACCTGTGTCCTAGGACTAGCCTAAGTTAACCTAACCTAAACTAGTATCTACAATATGCACAAGAACAACCTTCAATTTGTTTATGAGTGGTAATTATAAATATTAACAAACTGAAGGGGAAAAGGAGTCATATGTATAATATTTTTTAGGTGAGATGATCCTTTATGGTTTGACTGAAACCAAAGCTCAATCTGGCCACTACGAAGCTTGCTCATATGCAAAGAGACTTAAAGAATAAAACCAAATGCAACTAATTCTAGATTTAGAAATAACATAAAAGGGAAACCTATCTTGACTAAGAACAAGATATTCTCGCCATTAGTCAAGAGTTAAAGTGCTTTAATAGGAAGGGGAAGAAAAATGTTTGATTTTAGGAGGAAGATTCACTCGTTAATCCCAAAGTAATTTGAAGATTTACAAGTGTCTTTAGCGCAAATGCAAGGAAAGTAACACTAATAGAAAATTTCCAAGATGACCTTATTCACATACCTAAGGTGAGCTATATAATGAGTTCACTATAAATTTTACATAAGCAAAGTGAATAATCTTCTCAACTCAATGTGAGGCAAAACAAGAAGAATTTGTAAAGATAAATAAAAAATTATCGATCTTTACAAAAAAATTCCTATAAACTCATTTTCAACTCTAATCTAACCCTATAAATTTAAGAAATTAAGTTAACACATTAACATGACTTTACAAATTTACAAGGTCCACTTATGTTTTTTTATATGTAAAGGACAACAAGAAAAAATGATTATGTTTTAAAATATATATTTTTGTTATTTTATCCTGTAATGTATAAATACCAAGCATTAAAAATTAAAAAACATATTGTACATAATATATGGAGATAACCTCAGGAGACCAATCCTTTTCCGATCCTACCAGCATCTAAAAAGCTTCTCATCAGCACTTCAAAGAATTGTACACAGAGGATAAGCAAGCAAGTCTCAAATCCAACATGCTCGAGTTAGTTCCCCTAAAGGTCAATGCCCAAATGAATGCTATGCTAACTGCTCCTATCACCATCAATGAAATCAAGTAGGCCCTTGATGAAATGGATCCGGACAAGGCTCCCGGGCCAGATGGGTTCACTGCTCGATTCATTAAAAATTGTTGCAACATTGTCAAAAAGGATCTCTAAAAAATTATCTTAAAGTCTCAGACCTACCACAAGCTTGGGCCTTCTTGGCCCTTATACCTAAAGAGAAGGGTGCCAGTTGTTCAACAGATTCAGGCCAATTTCTCTCTGCAACACAAGCTCATCACTAAAGTCATGGCAAACAGGCTGAAAGGTCTTCTTCCGGAAATCATTCCTGACAATCAAGGGGGATTTTTCAAAGGTAGGCAGCTAACTAATAATTTCATTCTTGTTCAGGAAGCGATCCATTCAAGCATCCAAAGACAAGAAAAAGGCATGGTTGTCAAGTTGGACCTGGCTAGTGCGTTTGCAGAGTTAGGCACAAGCTTTGGGTTATGAATCACTGCTTGAATGCCACTAGCTCCGCCGGGTTAAGGCCTGCATTGTGGAACCATGGATTGCTCCACTTGTGAACGAGCATGTTGCTGACATATTCAAGTTGAGTCGCGGGATAAAGTAGGGATGCCCTCTATCCCCTCTTCTCTTTTTCATTCAAGCCTATGTCCTCAGTTTTATGCTGGATAAAAGACAAATCGAGCAAGAGCTTATGGGTCTTAGGACTGCCAGGGGAGTCAGAGACATAAATCATGCTCTCTTTGATGATGACTCCATTCTCCTAGGGGTTGCTTTTGCCATCTCGGCCTCCCGCTTCAAGCTATAGCTGTATCGCTACTGCCTCGATTTTGGGAGTGAACTTAACACATGAAAATGCTTCATTTATGTTTGGAACCTCACTGGCCTTGAGCTAAGCATGATCACCAGGATTCTAGGTTTTAAAGGCTCCACGAATTATGTGTCTTTTAAATATCTTAGGTTGTCAATATTTCAAGGATGCTCGATTGGGAGGGACTGGTACCCCTTTATGGACAAATTCAAGCTCAAAATGCAAGCTTGGGGCACGTCATGGCTTAATCTAGCAGGTAAGACTATTCTCATTAAGTCAGTCCTTAATAGTCTTCCAATCTTTCAGATGTCTATTATGTTGGCTCCGGTGGGCATTCTTCGCAAGATGGAGCAATCCATTCGCTCCTTTTTCTAGAAGGGGGGGAAGAATAACACTAAGATAATTCCGTTGATCAATTGGAATAAGATCGCTATGCTGCTGCTGGAACGTGGCCTTCACATAAAAGATCTCAGGGAGCACAACATCACTTTGGAGGCCAAGATCTTATGGCGGCAGGTAGCAAGGAATCCGGGATGGGCACAGATTGATTTGTGGAAAAAATATAGCTTTGGAAAGCATCTTCGCAACCCGGAGAACTTCCAATCTAATCGACATGGCTCCCCGATCCATCGGCTGTGTAAGCGTGCTCTCTCGCTACTGCGTGACCACTTGTTCTGGATTCCAGGAAATGGGAAGCAGATCAGCCTATGGGAGGATAGGATCATGAATGCAGAAGTGATCAGGGAGGGTCCTGATTTGTTGGAGCTAAAAATGTGGATGATTGCAGATGATCGATGCATGTTGTGGGACATTTCAGAATGGGATAGCAGCAACTGGGCAGGGTGGCAGAAGATAGAGATTCCTACTCATATGGAGCAAGCATTGACCAAATTCATGGTAGCACTGGCTGGGAAAGCCCCACTAAACGCAAGAAAAAAAGACAGAAGGGGTTGGGGTTCCTCGAAGTGATGTTATTCCGTAGCAGAAGGCTACAAATGTCTTAAAGTCATTCCCACTACCCCCCGCAACCCTGCGATTTGGAAAGGGATTTGGCTGGTTAAAAGCATTATGAAGATTGATATGTTCACCTGGAAGCTGGGGCACAACAATATCCTCACAACTGAAAACTTGCAGCATCGTGGCCTCCACGACCCCTCTCGGTGCCTGTAATATTCCCAATTAGTCCTAAGCTAATGGGAATATTCATTTTTGTTTTAATTTTCTGTTTCAAGAATAAAAATGTAAAGGAGGTCCATAATAATCCTAAACAGTGAATAAATCAATGCCACATGTGAACAAGGCTAAATCTTGGTTGTGAAAACAAGCACCCTTAGGTGTGAAAGGGGCTAGATATTTTGACTGGGTCAACCATGACCAAATCTACAGTGCCGTCTTGGAGGAGTGGCCATCAATGAGGCACAACGCAGTTTTAGTTGGAGATGGCTTGTGTGAAAGAAGCTATTTCATTGAAGGTGGTTTAGGGTTTACAAGCTCTTAACTTATAAAAGGAAGAGGATGGAAGCATGAAAAGGTTGTTGAATGATATTGGATTTGATGTATTGTTTGTTTAGACATATAAATTTCTTTAGCTGTTTAGCCTAGATTGCAAATGTTGTTTAGCATTAGGTGTTCCTGATCGGGAATCCCACCTCTTCCCATTGAGTAGCACTTGGGAGAGTCTTGTATTGCATAGTCCACTATCTGGCTGAAGACCAAGCTTCTTCTTCCAACTACAACGCAGATCTTGTTGAGGGTTTGGTTGTCTTTGAAAGCTACAACAAGTGGAGGCTAGATCTACTCATATCTAGACCATTCTAGTGCTCCTTTTCAGTGGGGAAGGCTTCTATCCCATTGGAAAGAGAGTATTGGATCATTGGAGCACCATTTTCAGATCTTGGCATGTGGCCAACGATGTTCTAAACCCTACAGTGCAGTTTTACTTCTAGATCTGCATTTTTCTTGTAGGTGTTGTTGTAGGGTGTTTTGGCACACCATTTGGAGAGCTGGTTTTCAAGTTTTGGGGATCTGCCCTTCACTTTGGAGATCCATTGGAGGGTATCTATTTCATGTTCATATTAGATCTGATCTGCATACTTCTGTACATTTCTGAATCACTGAATATTTTTTCATATTTGCAACTTAGATCTTAGATCTACTTCATGTACATGGTGTTTTTCTCAAAACCCCAAGGGGGATTGATAGAAGAGCCTCTATAGTGTATGGATCTATTATAGATCTGACATTTCATGCATTTATATGCTCTATATCTAAAGTGTAATCTTCAGCTACTGCAGCTCAATAAAATAACGATGTCAAGCCTTTTTCAGTCTATACATGTGATTCCAGCACCTCTTTTTGAGGATTTTCTTCTGTTGGAGACTTGTATTTCCTGTTATGCATCTCATGGGCCATATTGTACATCTATTTTTCTACTGTAAATTCTCTTGAAATATCTCCATATTAGCCTCCTGCTCTTACTTTGATGATCTGTGTTATTTTTCCTGCATATCTTTCATATATTGTTGCATTCCCTATTTGGGAATATTACAGTGGAATCAGAGCATCATCTTGGCATAACCTGTGCATTCTAAGAAGCCAATATGTCTTCTAAAGAAGAAGAACTTCTTACTGATTGAGAGAAGAGGTATATCAAGACAAGACAGAAGAAGAAATTTGATTACACCAATGACAATGAAGACAAGGGTAAAGCCCTTGTATCTGGAAGTGAAGAAGAAGAAAAGGATTTCCCTAAGATCCTTTTGAGAGCCATGAAATATATTGCTAGAGATATCAAAGGGATGAGATTAGACAAAACCAAAGAATCCCCTAAAGGATTTCATCTTGGAGAAAGCTCTGGCATGTCTCACCATTGGAATGATCAACCAGTGCATCAGCCACAAGTTTCCCAACGCTCTACCATGCCTACATTTTTAGCTGTGGGAAATGAAGGGTTTCAAGAGCAAGAATCCCTTGAAGAATATTTTGAAGAATATGAGTCTCAAAATCAGAGATTCAAAGATCACTTGAGTTTTCAGGAGTTTTGTCACCTCAAGGACAAAAGAAGACCAGGGCATCATCATAGAGGTGGTGGATTCATTCAGAATCATGATCGACATCACTCTATGGGCAGATTATTTTTACCCAACTTTGATGGGTCATCCAAGTGTTCTGCCAAAGCATGGGTAGAAAAACTTGACATATAATTTCAGTTGAACAAGGTTATAGAGATGGAGGATATCAAGATTGCAATGTTGCACTTTGAAGGTGAAGCACATGATTGGTGGTTCCATGGCTTGTATACATTGGGTCATTCCAATGTGACTACTTATTCAGAGTTCATTAGAAGGCTAGTGGAAATATTTGATAGAAGAGATCCAAAGGCACCATTCATGAGCCTTACAAAGTTGAAACAATCAGGTAATACAGAGTCTTACATTTATGAATTTTTAAGATTATCTGTTATGGTTCCTGATTTGTCTGCAGCAAGAAGGGTGTACATGTTCATTGATGGTTTAGATGAACCTCTTCATGGGTTGGTTAAATCTACCAAGCCCACTACCATGCATGATGCTATTGAAAGGGCTAGAGACCTTCAAGATGCCTTGCCAAAAGCAAAGGCAACTTTCTAGCATAAGCCCTCTTTTCCTTCAAAGGGAAAGGAAGAAAAAGTTGCTCCTTCCAAGGAGAGCTCATACAAGAAGCCTCTTGATGAAGAAATCTGGAGAGATCTAAGAAAAAGGAAGCTATGCTTCACTTGCCAAGAATCATGGGCACCTAGACATAAATGTGCTGCTGGAAAAGCACATTACATAGAGGTCTTCTCAGATGTTGAGGAGGAAGAAGAAGATGAACCAAGAAGAGGTCACAACGCTGACACTGTAGGAGGAAAGCCAACACCATCAGGAGATGGGGATGGAGCATTTGCTCCTATTGGAGGGGCTCTTGCATCTTTGAGAGGAGTACCTAAGTACTTGACCTTAAGAGTTCAAGGTTCCATATTGAATTAGAGGGTCTCTGTTTTGATTGATAGTGGGGCAACCCACAATTTCATTGATGCCCATCTAGTGCAAAGGAGGGCAATACCCACTGATACTTTTGAGGGATTCTCTGTTTTGGTCCCAGGAGATAGAACAATGCAATGCATGCATTATGTCCCATCACTTTCAGTCACCATGGGAACTTATACTTTGGTGGATCACTTATTTGTGGTTGACATACCAGACGCCAATGTGATTTTGGGTGTTCAATGCTTGATTACATTGGGGAAAGTCACCACTGATTGGGAGGCTTTGCAAATGGAATGGGTGGACAAGAAGAGTGGTTAAACTCAAATGATCAAAGGCATGCATACATATCCCTCACATACCACTTCCACACAAAGGACAAAGATGGATTTGCGCAATGGAAGCAAGGACCTTACAGTCCCATCTATCATGCTCATGATATTGCTACATGGGACACTTTTATTTAGTGGAAAACCACCTGGGAGGCCACCTGATTCAGTTTTTGTGGGAGATATCTCCTAACATGATACTCCAAATTCATATCCAGGAGGGATGGGAGCATTGGAAGACAATGATGCTGCGTTGGAAGGCTTGGGTAGGCTCAAGGAGGAGGGAGATCTTCTTCCCCTATCATCATCACCAACTCTCATTTCTGATTCTGCATTGTGGGAGGAGAAGAATTGAAGGAATGTCCTTCCAACATATACCTTTGGCATGGGAGATGTCAAGGAGGAGAGCAGCAACATGATAGACATTTCTGTTGATACATCATCAACGCTGTCATTGTTGGGAAGTTTAGATCCATATTGGAAATCCAAACTGTTGGTGGATTATTCCAAGGATCTTCACACTTGTATGATACTTGATGACCATCTGCATGAAGAGGGCTATTTAGTCCAAGGAGAAGTCATCTATCATCATGGTAGGATCTTCTTGTCTAGAGCCTCCAAGCTCAAGGGGAAGTTGCTACAAAGGGCTTATAAAGAGTTATGTTTCAGCCACACATATTCCATGAGGATCCACAACATCATCATGAGAAGCTTTGAATGGGAAGGCTTTGGAGGAGAACTACATCAACATTTTCAAGAATGCATGAACCATGTGGAGTTGGGACAGCAATATGACTCTATGAAAGAGTTGTTTCAACCATCTCTTCCTTCTTTTGAGAGAGGAGATAGATCTATGCACCACTACATTTGTATGAGGAGGATTGTTGGTGAAGAATATGCTCATGTAAAACATGTTTTATTTTCTGATTGTATGCATTATTTCACCATGTTTATGAAGGCCATGACTCCCAAGAGGAGTATTGTATCTTGTAAACTATATGACCAACTTTGGGCCACACAAATTTCTGAATTTGGCCACTCCCCTGGTGGACAAAGGGATATTTTTCATCATGATGGGTGCTTTTCTAAGGCACCAAATATATCTCACACTTTCAACCGTAGTGAGATGACATGGGCAGCAAGTAAGTGGTGGGGAAACCACTTACCACATCTAGATCTGATGCAGGCATGAGATGCACTGCGCTGGTTCCACAAGTGGGACTATGACCCACCTCCATATGCACAATTTTTATTTGTATGTATGTATGGCATACTGTATAAATTAGTTCTTTTTTTGTATCTAAGATCATAATAAAATAATGATAATTCTAAAGTACATGAATTTATTTGCATTATTTTCTAAACTTTGTTATGTTACAATAATTCATATTATTCTAGATTTATTATTTTACAATTATTTAAAATTTACAATAAAAATTTAAAAATTTAAAAAAATTCATTTCACATTAATACAATTAAAATTTTATAAATATTTTACATACAACTACAATTAAAATTAGTATTAGAATTAGAATTAGAATTAGAATTTTACAATTTCACATACAATTACAATTAAAATTACAATTACAATTTTAGAATTTTACATACAATTACAATCAATTCACAGTAATACAATTAAAATTTTACAAATATTTTACATACAAATAGAATTAGAATTAGAATTACACTTACAATTTTACAATTTCACGTACAATTACAATTACAATTACAATTTTAGAATTTTACATATATACAATTACAATTTTACAAATTAAAAAATCACAATTACAATTACAATTTTAGAATTTTACATACAATTGGAATAACAAATATTACAATTTTAAAATATTATGATCATTTAATATTAAATTAATTAATAAACATCACCTTCATGATAACCATCGTACAAACATCATATTTGACTAAAATACACATTCAAAATCGTTAACATCATCATGATCATGATCATCTAACAAAACACAATTAACATTATATAGTAACATCATCACAACACAAACATCAAATATACATCTCATGTCAAATAACTCATGCTATCACATACACATCTATCTACAAGCTACACATTAAATGAACATATCTAACATGACCTAACAATATACACATCATGATGATCACCAACATGTAAATTAAGTACAACTGCAACATGAACATAAAATACATGGACCATACATACATACATACATACATACATACATACATACATATATATATATATATATATATATATATAACTGAATAATGTTAAAAATATACAACTGTAATATAAATGTCATGGATCAGCTGGTGGTAGTACAACATCAATATCAGTACTAGTGGAGGCCTGTTCAGTCAATGGTGCAACCTCGATGGTCGATGGTCCAACCTACTCATGATCATGATACTGATGGATGCTGCAGGCTGCTGACTGGATGTGGCCAATGGTCCAACCTCATCTCCATGATGACTGCTGCTAGATGCTAGTGGAGGCTCATGCTCATCTGGCGCGACGCAAGGTGAACGATCATGAGATGATGAGTCGCTGCTCACGGGTTGTCCATCACGTACTGCGGCTCGACTATGCCTATAACGTGCAACATTCCTCCTCAGTCGCGTAAAAGTTGTCGTAACTCCTACGACATGCCGCATCAGGCTATACATGTCACGTGACATGCCTCTCCACATCTGTAATAGCCTATCATCAGCCTGTATGTCTCTATAATGAGCGGGCCTGATGCTCGCCTCAACAATCAATGCACTGAGTTGGTCACCCAACTCCATCCTGTATCTAGCATCAAGTCGACCACGCCTAGCAAAAGGCGGTACCGGTGCACCAGCAGGAGCAGGTCTCTCTGCACCGGCCTCCTGATGATCCTCAGCATCTGGCATGCCCTGATTGTCATCAAGATCCACACCTGGATCATGTGGTGGTGCCGGCATGTCGTCGCCATCAAAAGAGCGAATGTCTACAAAATATATACAAGTACACAACAATAATTATACAATTTCATTACACAATTTAATAAAAACACTGTTACGGATGAAACGGGAACTATTACCTCAAAGCGGGAACTCTAGCCCAAAAAGACTAAAAAAACATGAAAAAACGCCCCAAAAACAAAAAGTGTGTATTCCAGAACGCATTTGGTTTTTTCTCAAGGTCAAATTTCAACATTTTATAAAATTATGCTAAAAATGAAATTGTTTCTTGAAAAAAGGATCGAAAAAACACCCTCAAAACAAAACGAGTTGATGCTAGAATAACAAAAAAAAACATTGTGTCACACTTTTGACACATTGTAACAATGGAATTAAATACAACATATTAGGACATTGAAAAATCGTAAAATTCTAAATTTTTTGATAGATGATGTTAAATATAAACAAAATCATGTCTGAAGGGCTTATCATTTCGAACAATTTTTATCCATGTTGTTAAACATAAAATATCTTGACTCTAAACAACCCTAAAATTGTAATTTTTTTCAACCATAACATTAAAGAGAAAATTTCGTAACGCATAAAAACCTTAATGACAAGTTGTAAATCTCAAGTTTTTAAATCTTAAGTTTTCAAGATACTTGAACCATGAAATTATGGAGAAATTATATGACTTAAACAATTTTTAAGAATGAACAAGTAAATGAAAAATTTATTATTCTAATAGTAATTTTAATTTTAAAGGGGAAAAATATATCTCTTTTCAAATCTTAGCATAAGACAAATTTAAATATAATTGCAACCAAAACCTAAAAATCAAGCATCAAAACAAAGTGTCCCCTCTCAATGAGGCATATAATTTTTAAAAATTTTAAAAGTATCTTATACAAAATGGTTACAATACATAATATCATGGTAATATCACTGCATAATCTAAAAATTCAACATTAATTTCTATTTTCTTTTTTACTTTTAATCAAAATATCAACATTGATACAGTGAATATAACATAAATTATTTTTGTAATTCATTGTTGTGTTGTGGATATTCTAAAGAGATGAATTCTTTATAATTAAAACATATAATCCAACAAACATAGAAATGCCTCATAACTTCATGAAAAATCAAATGGAAGTCAAAATTTTGATTTCAAGTTACCATGCAAACATCAATTACATAAAAGTGTCTTAGACAATTATTCAAAATCAACCATAGGTTTTGGCACACCATTAGAACCTACATCTTCAAATAAATGACTTGATGCAGATGAAGATGATCCATATTCTTCTCTTTCATCAACTAGTGCTCCATCTCAGTCAACATGCATGCCCACCATTTCAGAGTTCAAATGTCTTGTAGATCTACGACTACTTTCTGCAGATTCCCATCTCAACAGTAATTGACCTGGTAGCAATTTCTTCAAAATATTTATGGTCTTTAACCGAAGAGTTCCTCTCTTTGTCAAATTGAAGTCATACACAAGTATGTCAACATCCTCCAATTTTAAGACATCTATGTGACGACGATTTATATTTGTGCCCTTTCTTTTTCTCTTTCTGCTAATTTTTTTTTCCAGCTACCATCTCTGGCTTGTACACACCATTGAAAGGGTGGGTACTTGTGGCATACCAATGTACATCAACAATTGTAATATCTTCATTTTCATTAATGACCTTTATAACCTTCGCAATCCAGAATGGATAGCCAAGTGGATCTTCATCTGCTAACACTGCTATCATGAAACCCTCCTTAACATCCTGCATGAAACCCTGTAAAGGTCTTCCATGGCTTCATGTTGTGCACGTGATTTTCTAGAACCAATATAGATTTCTCTTTCCTCTACCCGTGGAGAATTAATAATAGCTTGAGACTGTTGTTGTTCAACAATGTGTGTTTCCTAATGTTCATTTGGCATATTTGTGGCAAAAAAAAAGAGTCTTCAAAAGCATATCCACATTTATTGATCTTGAAATCATCACTTTGATTACTGAAAAAATACTCCCACCAAACTGAATCAGCAACATTGAAGTACTCAAATGTATCTCTAATACATCTTTTAATTTCCTCCAGACATTCAGAATAATTTATGTCTCTTTTATGCCTTCGTGCATTATGGAGTTCAACAAATGACTGTAATAACAATATCTTTGATGAAAATATTGGACGCTTTGGAATGAACTTCAAAAATGCTAAACCTGATGATGGCCCCCATTCTGCAACAATTGAATACTTCTTGCCCCATATAAGTGTTATCCCATTAATTTTTTTGATACGAAATTGATGCTAGAAGCTAATGTTGTTAAGTTGTTCAATGCATTTCTCCTCACCATGCAATCCCAAAATAAACCTTTGCATGTCAATAGTTTCTTCCAACACATGAAAAACATGCTCTGGAATGTATGATTTCTTAATACATTTAATTAATGATGGCAGGCTCCCAACACCTTTCCTCCTCAATGTTACTGAAAAACGACTGAAAATTTGATCAATATGATCATGAATATGCCCAAGAAGAAGGAAACCAATCTTTATCTTTTTAAAAATTCCCAATTCAACGAGCATGTTTAGATACCTAAAAAGAACCCTCTTTTTTTTTTTTTTTTTTTTTTTTCCGCGACTTGTGTTGTCTAATTGTAAATAAAAAACTTCAGGAAGAATACCAGACCAATGAGTAACCACATCATGGGTTATAGTTATGGTCAGATTTGCATCATTGCGAATATTTGTGGCTGTGAAGAAAACTCTTGGAAAAATCTTCTCATTAAATACCATACAACCAACCAAGTGAAATTGAATGAAATTTTCCTCCTGTAATATTTTTGGCGTGTGGACAAAATGTGGATGAAGTGTTTTCTTTTGGTCCATACCATCAATTATCAAACCCAAATATTTATTTGGATGATCATAACACTTATTTTGATGTTTATACAACTTTTTCCTTTCACTTGTTTGCTGATTGCGATGCTCTTGAAGTTCTTTGACAACGAAATATGTACATAAAATAAAAGAAACATATGAATAAATATATTTTCATAGTTGATAACTATCCAATTTTAAAAAACAATGTTTTGAACGCATACCTCTTTCTGCCCCTTGACATTTATCTCTTTTCTTTAAGAGAAGCACATGTGCTGCAAACCCCCATCCTTGTCTTCTCAGGAATACGAACATTTTTGAATTCATTTTTCCATAACCTTTTAAAATAAGAATATGTAATAAAATTACCAACTCCTTCAATAGCTTCTGCATAATCTCTATATAAGATGAATATTTCTCGTCTTGAGAAATTATTTGGAATATGTATTGTGTCTTTATATGGCATACACTCTCCATGCTTTGAAAAGAAGTCTTTCATCCATGTCTTAGCAGTATTTGCAAATGGCCCAACCTCCTGTTTATAACGTACTTCTGAATAATATGTGGGATCTTTTTCTACTTTTTCTTGGATTATTGACAAATGACAATTACCAATTGAATGCAACATTTTGAAAGCCTTTCTATAAAGCAATACATTCCCAATATGATAATCATAACCTGCTAGTGTAGATTGCATGCAACCCACTAAATATTAATTTTGCATGCTTTTATTCATTGAAATGTATCTTTTCCTTTTCTACAAAACAAAGTTGAAATCCATATGTTTCAAGCAATCCCTTCGACAACAGTCACTTGAAATCAAATGAACGACAAAACTTATTTTTGTGAGATATTTTGTCCTCACCCTTGTATAACTGGAATGTTTTAAATTGATATGAAAAGGTCTACTCCTACTCCTAGTTACAATATTTTATTGCAACAGATTCATCATTCCATCATCCTTTGTAGAAGCAGTTTCATCACCATTAGGAGGAATATTATCCCCACTATCATCATTCTCAACACAGTTAAGAAATTCATCAACATCATTGCCTAGAAAATTTTCATTACCATCATCACTTGAACAAAACATTTCACAAGAATCATCTGCGCTTTTGTAACCCTGACTGTGAAGACATTGCATCACTACTACCTAAAAGGGAATATGCCTTAGTTATTGCAGATATTCCCCATGGTGTCAATTTCCCAGACATTGAATATGATAGTGAACCATATACTTATCAAGCTTTTAGTAAAGTGGTTATGGGTTTTCAAGAAGTGACAACATCACAACTTTGGCGATTTGTGACATTTCATTCAGACACACAGTTTGCAATGTTATTAACAAGCTTTAAGGGAAAATCAACTAAAGGATGCAACTTACATTGTAAGACTTTGAAATTTTATGTTTGATTACTGTTAATTTTTATTTATTTATGAACAATTTAATTGAACTTTACTATGTTATATTACAGGAATAAGTGAAATATTGTTTCTTCCGAAGATCAACCTATTATAAATGATTGTGAGTTCATCCATGTTGAATTTTGGACAAAATAGGATAGCTATAAGCGTATTCTTATGAATCGAGTAGATGGGAAGAGTCATAGTCAAGTATTGGTTCATGAAACAGTTGTAAGAAAACTAACATATGAGGATAAAGATTCAAAAGGAGATATAATTAACATTTATCAAAAACCGCAAGCATTGATTAACTATATTATAGATCTATGTTCAAATGAAGGAGATTGGGTTTTGGATTTATTCTTAAGTTCAGGTTAGTTTTGTTATACAAATTTAAATTTAAATATTTTATTTTTTACTTTTTGTCTTTATACTAATTTTCTTACTTATTCCTTTTGTGCTTGATTGTTAGGTACAACACTAGCATGTTGCCTACCAAAAGGAAGAAATTGCATTTCCATTGAGAAAGACCCAGTGCAATGCAAATTTATTCAAAAAATAATTAACGTTCTTAAATTCCTTCTAGATGTGAAGCAAGAAGTTGGTTTGAGGAAAGGGGATTTTAATGAATCACGTGTGACAAAAAAATCAAAGTAACCTCAACCACCATTATATGGAATGATTGGAAAAGGACACTTTGGAAGATTCGCAGACATGAAAGATCCATTAAAAGAAGGCAATGACCAAAATGAAGCAGAAAATTTTGCGGAAGAAGCCATCAATGATGTTCTAGATGATGTTGAACATGCATTAGTTAATATTGTTGATGATCTTTAAGTTATGCTTGCAAACAAAGCTCATTTTGGAGATCTATTAATTATTTTTACTTGTAATGTTTAGAATTTGATATTTTATGAGAAGAATCCTTATTTTTTGCAAAAAACATGTGATTACTATTATTTTTTGACATAAAATTCAATAAAAATGCTACATTCTTAGGTTTTTTGTTAAGATTTTCCCAAAAAATTAATTTATTTAACATATTTTTTTTAACAAAAAGTCTCTAAAAGTGTATTTTTTGCATTCTATTTATATTGAAAATTTGTATTTTTTTTGTCATATCGTTCAAAATATTGGTTGTTTAGCGGCAATTATTTGATGTGCATTGAAAAATTAATTAGCAATACATAAACTTGTAGAAGATATAAACTTTATAATATTGACCCTTTTTTCATTTTTTATCTATGTGAAAAAGTGAAGGTATCATTACAAATTTTTATTTAAAAAATATATATATATTTTCTTTTTAAAGCACAAGTACATAAATGCACTTACAAATAAACATCTCACGGAAGAAGAAGACGTTAGAAAAAGTATAGTGTCAAAATCAATCCTCTAAAAAAACGTTGGTGATGATATGCCACCACTATTCAAAATCAACATAAAAAACATCACAGAAAAAAAATAAAAAAAAATAAAAATGCCGAAAACATGCTTAAAAAAAAATGATTCTGCATCACCACTTTTCAAAATCGGGTGTTTTTCTTGCTACATCAAAAATTAGGTACCAATGCAGTTACCTATTTCATCGGTAGCAATGTTTAAAAACAAGTTAAAGAACATGCTAGAATACATTTAAATATATAAAACGATAATATTATCTCTATCATCTAACGACTCATTAGCTGTGAAGAGGATGTTGGCACACCCTCGCCAATCCAAACCCGCGTAAGGACAGGGGACCATAATGAAGGGATGCTCATCAACACTGGATAGCAACTCGAGTGCATCATGCGATATCCTCTATGGAAACAAAGTTTCGTCCCTCTTGGGCATCATCTGCCCCCACATGTGCATATGTGCCTCAAACATCGGCCTACGAGGCTGCCAAAGAAAGTAGGCCTCGTCTTTGGAAACCTTTCAAAAAATAAAAAAAAGGCTCTGAAGCAAAAGGGAAGTTCACCCTCCCTTGTGCATGAGCACGACATCTATGTAAGGTTGTACAAAACTGTCGCAAAAAAAAGGCAAACCATCTGACAAGTCGTGGCTCCTGTACTAAAGAATCAACATAATATAGAAGCGAGCAACTAATGCGTTGCCTGTCGTTGGTGTTGCGAGAAATGATAAGTGGGAGACACTGCACCTCCTCACTACCAAATGCACCAATACATAACTGACCTCCAGCGACCCGAAACTCTACAGGAGACAATACTTTTGCTCCAATGTATCTCTGGGAGTAAACTAATTGACTCCCTGCTACACAACCAACTGGAACCTCTGGGAACGAGGGAAAATCCACCCCTCTCCTCGAGACCCCTGTAATGAAATATATATCCTCCTCAGTGGGCGTGTACCACTGGTTGATACCAACCTGGAAAGCCTATTGCTGGGCATTCCACCTTCAGATAAGATGTCTCAAAAACAAACTATGGCCCTTTAGGGAAGTAGCCTCCTCATAGAACTTGACGAGGCCTACCTGCCTTAGGAGACCCTGCGTAGCTACTGTAATAGGGCGAGGGTACGCATCTCTCTCCCTCGTGCCTCCCACAGGTGAGCCATGTTATACTGCTTCGCCTGTTGTTGTTGTTGTTCCCCCTCTTCTCTCCTTCCACGTCTCTAAATGATTGACATATTAAACACAATTTTTTTATTAAATGAGACATGTATTTAGAAATATACATATACATTTTTTTTTGAAAAAAAAAAAAAAAGCAGTCGGTGCGCCAAAAAAACAGTCACGCACTGGTCCTAGTGCATCTTTCTATAGAGTGCACCGGCGTCGGTGCACCTAATAATATTCAACACACCGGGGGCGGTGCTCCAGGAAAATTTGTAGCACACCATTGACTATGTACGGTGTCAGGAGGGCAGTGCGCTGACTAAACTCTATGCCTCAGGGCGTATAGTTAAGTCAGTGGACCGACCTCCTGCCATCATGACATAGTGAATGGTGCGGTCTTCTACAAGGCTACACCGTTGACACAGGTGAAATACGAAAAGTCGTGCGCTGACAAAAATAGCCATCCATGGGCAGCTATTTTGGTCAACGCACCGCATCGCCACTATTCCACTAGGTCAATGGTGTGACTGGGTAATTGACCAGACCGCACTTTTAAAAAAAATTAAAATAACACGGCACGCCTTCGGTATCGCCCTAGAACCGGTGCGGATATTGTTAACACCGGTTTAGCAGGCCGAACTGTTGACCATGTTGAAATGCGGTATGCGGTGCGCTGACAACATTAACCTCCCCGGGGTGGATAATCTAGTCAAGGCACCGTGTTGCCACTATTCCACATTGTCAACGGTGCAGCCTGGTAAATGACTGCACCACACTTTTTAAATTTTTTTAAAATAACACTGTGCGTCTATCGGTACCGCCCCGAAACCCGCACGGATACCATTAGCACCGGTTGCAGTGTGAGCCGAACGGCTCAAGCGCACCGCGTGACAATTTTTTTCTTTTTCTTTTAAATGGTTAATTTTAAGGTTATTTGCAATTATAATTCACTAAAAGGCTTAATTATGGAAAAACAAGAAAAATACCTGTACATTTTCCCGTCGAGGAGGCAAATTGGCTATAGGATTTGCAAAAGAAAATTTGTCTACCGTTTTTCAAAATTCAAGCTGGAGATTGGTGGGCAATGCACAACAGAAGTACGTGTAATGAGTGCAACGGGAGCACTGATGTCAGGGCAGCTCAGACAAGGATAAATTGCACTGGTGCATGAGAGATATGTAGCACTGACAAAAGTGAAAAATGAAATTTTTTGGTCGTAATTTATTTTTTATTTTTTAATTTAACCCTGTTCTGGTGCGCGGGCTTTTATGGGGGCACCGGTGCATTTTCTTCATTCCGCACTGGGCAGTTTCTGTTTTCGCATGCTTTTTAGGAGGCACCAGTGCGAACGTTTTATAAAGCCCTGGTGCGCTACAATAATACAACGCACCGAGCGGGTGTGTACGAAGCGCACGGTGTCCGATGTGCCAATGTGTTGTGCGGTTTTTTTGGCCGTAGTTTTTTTTTTATTTAACCCTGTTCCGATGCGCGGGGTTTTATGGGTGCACTGATGCGTTTTCTTCATTCCGCACCGGGCGGTTTCTGTTTTCGTGTGCTTTTTATGAGGCACCGGTGCGGAGGTTGTGTAAAGCACGATGCACTACAGTAATAAAATGCACCAGGAGGGTTTCTATGGAGCGCACGGTGTTCCGTGTGCCAATGTTTTGTGCAGTGTTTTGGCCATAATTTTTTTTATTTATTTAACCATGTTCCAGTGCACGGGGTTTATGGGCTCCCCGGTGTGTTTTCTTCATTTCGCACCGGGCAATTTATGTTTTCGCGTGATTTTTATGAGGCACCGGTGCAGAAGTGTTGTAAACAGCCGGTGCGCTACAGAAATACAACGCACCAGGCGGGTGTGTATAGAGCACACAGTGTCTAGTGTGCTAATGTTTTGTGCGGTTTTTTGGCCGTAATTTTTTTTATTTAACCCTGTTCCAGTGCGTGGGGTTTTAAGAGCACACTGGCACATTTGCTTCATTCCGCACGGGGCAGTTTATGTTTTCGCGCACTTTTTATGAGGCACCGGTGTGGAAGTGTTGTAAAGGACCAATGCGCTACATAAATACAACACACCAGGCGGGTGTGTATGGAGCGCACGGTGTCCAGTGTGCCAATGTTTTGTGTGCACCAGTGCTTTCGCGTGTTGAACGCACCGGACAAAATACATCAGCAAAAACCGCCGCCTGCCAACCTCCTCTAGTAACCTCCGCTAGAAACGGATGTCTGGGGTATTTTTATAAGGGGTTCCTCATAAACATCCACTAGAGGGTTTTTTCCTTGTAGTGCTTAGAAATCCTTGTAAATAATTTTCTATATCTAACTATAGATATATGCTTTGAAAATATCCTTTCATGGTCAAATCCCTGGATGGGTTTTGCTTCAACTAAATTTTGCGAATTCAACCACTCAAATAATTTTTCTAAATAAGAAAATTTTCTTAAGGTAATTTTCCCATTAGTAAAAGGTAAGGAGATGAACCGTTTTTTCTTTTTTATTTCAAACATAATTAACCATGTGTAGTTATTTTGGTAGACTATTTCTTCAAATCTCTCGCCCAATCAACATATCGTTGACTTCTTTGACAACTAAATTTGGAATTTGATGAAAATGAAATGTCGCCTTTTGCTTTCATAGTATGGGATACCAAAATTGTTGGCTCCATATTGATTTATATTACTTTTATGTGGTAGCCCATGAAAATTATCGCATGAAATGATTAATTGAGACCCTTCGAACTTGAGGCATAAAGTATGGCATGAACTTGGTAGACCCTTCCAAGTTCGAAATTTATGCCTCAAGCTCCCCATTGGAGGAAAAATACCAAAGGTAACATGCTAGAGTATAGGATGGATTTCAAGCTGCAAAAGTTTTCTAGCCACAAACAATTTTAACAATAAATGCTAATGTTTGTTTATGTAAACAAAAATAGACAAGTGGGTTTGAACAGGCCAAAGTGGGTCTTCTGCATCTACAACCCGTCATTTTGACGTCTGATTTCAAAGCTGAAATGTCAAATTATATAATACCTCTACCTCTATTTCATGGGAGGCGAGACTCGAGAGCAGTATACAAGATAGTTCGAAAATGCTCCAACCTTCGACTACCTGCTAGTCTAGTACGTACTAGGCTCCAATGCCCTCCCTTCCACATTGCATTGATTGTAATTATCTTTGCATTGACTATGATTCTTGAAGAGAGAGTACATAAATGTCTGAAAATCATGTTATATTTTATCTGCAATGGAATGAATGCTACTGTTAATATGGTCTGGCCGACATTGGTTTTGTAAATGTGAGGTCTTGTAAACTGTCTGGCAAACATTGTTTTTTAATTTTGAGGCACCGGGTCTTGGTTTGATTGGTAAGATAAGTGGCAGGGTTGGAATCCCATGACACATATTTGTTAGTGTACATGCACCTAGATTAGCTTTAGTTCAACTCTAGATATTGCATGTGATGTGCACTTGGCTTAGTGAGTTAACTTACTGCTTGCATGCGATGTGCACTTAGCTTAGTTAGTTAAATTACTGCTTGCATGTGGTGCATGTGCACATTATCAGAACATAAAGTACACTTAGCTTAAATTAGCTTTAACTATCCATAGTTATTGCATGTACAACTAAGCTTAACTTAGTTGATTTTATGCATTGATTCCAAAACTAATATTGTAGAATTAATTTCATTCTTTTCTCTATTCTTGCTCACTCCTTTCTTCTCTTGCAAGTTTGTTCATTGTTTTTCAAATATAGATATTTGTATCTCAAAATCTTACATGGTATTAGAGCACAGGGGATTGAAGCAACAACAAAGAATGGAGTCTAAATTGGAGTTTCCACAATCGGCAATTCTTACTCCATATAATTACTTCGAATGGAAGCCAAAGATTCTACTTCATCTCAGAAGTAGAGGCTTATTTCAAGTAACCATGGAAACAGAAGTTGAACCAACATCGGCAGTGGAGAAAACAAGATATTTATATCACATGGACGAGGCCTTCAACATCCTATGTTTATCTGTCTCTCCAGAATTGCTATTTCAGGTTGAATCATGTTCAAATCCAAATGAAGTATGGAAAAATTTGGAAGGATTGTTTGGAAAACAGGATAAAATGCAAGGTCACATTCTTGAAAATGAGTTAAAATCATTAGATCCGAGAAAATTTGAGAACATTCAAGATTTTCAAAGCGCATACTGAAAATTAGTTTGGAAAACACATCAAGATACTCCGCACAGATAATGGGACAGAATATGTCAACAAAGATATCATGAATATTTGTAATGAAGCAGGCATACAGTTGCAGCATGCAGTTCCTTACACTCCATAGCAAAATGGCGTGGCTGAAAGGAAGAATCGATCTTTGAAAGAGATGGGTAATTGCATGTTGCATGATGAATCTCTTCCATTAAAATTGTGGGCTGAAGCTATCAATTGTGCCTCATACATCCAGAACATATCTCCTCATAAATCTGTTACTGGAAAAACACCTTTTGAGGCTTGGACTGACATGCAACCTGAAGTCAGTCATTTCTGCATTTTTGGATCTTGATCATGGGCCCGCATTCCTACACATAAGAGAAAGGCTTTGGAGCCTCAAATTAAAGCATGCATGTTTGTTGGATATTCTGATGAAGTCAAAGGGTACAGATTGCTTGATATCAACACTGAAGATATCTTTATTGAAAGGAGTGTAAAGTTTGACGAAGATATTTTTCTTGCACCAGCGGATGAACTTGTTACCAAGTTTCCATCACCACTCATTGATGAGTATGCAGATGAAACTTCAGATTATAATTCTGATGAAGACGAGTCTTTTCCTGTGACACCTGTTGGACCACCAGTTGTTGAACATTGAGATCATACTTCTGCATGTAGTTCGGAAGATTCTCGACCACCTTCAACACAAAAATGGTGCAACATGAGTGATATCCTTGATGATCCTGCCTCTATACCTTTGTTTGAGGAAGATCCGCAAGCACTCTTAGCTATGGAGCCATGCATGCCCATGCATGCTTATATGATGCATGCATCTGATCCACAAACTTATGCAGAAGCAATTGGGCATCCTGAATGGGAAGCCGCAGTGGATGAGGAATATAACTCTCTCATTGAGAACGAAACTTGGGATTTGGTTCTGCTACCTTCCAATCGTAAACTTGTGAGGTGAAAGTGGGTTTATCAGACCAAGAAAGCAACAAATGGCCAAGTTAGTCGATATAAGGCATGGTTGGTAGCAAAAGGTTTTCAACAAGTACATGGTGTTGACTATGATGAGACTTTTGCTCCAGTGGAAAAAATGGATTCCATTTGGCTAGCTCTCTCCATTGCAGCAGAAATAGGATGGGAGGTGCATCATATGGATGTGAAGAATGCCTTTCTTCACGGTGATCTCGAGGAGGAAATCAACATGGAGCAGCCACAGGGATACATGCACAATTCATCTCTGGTATGCAAACTAAAGAAGTCTTTGTATGGCCTCAAGCAAGCGCCTAGAGCATGTTATGCAACGATGGATTGTTATTTGTTATCTCAAAATTTTTTACGCTGCAAATCTGATTCCAATATCATAGTACTCTACGTAGATGATCTTTTGATAATAGGTAGTTCAACTTCTGTCATTACTAAGATTAAAACTGCATTGCATAAGCAGTTTTCTATGAAAAACATGGGCTTGCTAAATTTCTTCCTTGGACTAGAGATCAATCAGAGTGATTATGGGATTACCATTTTTCAACCAAAGTATGCTAGAGATCTTTTGGCACGATTTCACATGAGTGACTGCAAGCCAACAACCACACCTTTCTTATCAGGTTTAAAGCTTCAGAATGGAAAAGACACACCATTGGTTGATTGCACATTGTACCGTCAACTTGTGGGAAGTCTTCTTCATCTCACTCACTTTGGTCCTGATCTCTCATATTCTATAGGATCAGTTTCCAGATACATGTAGAAGCCGCATGAGTTACAGTGGAACACTGCCAAGCACATCCTTCGATATGTCCAGGGGACAATCACCTATGGGATTCATTATGTAGCCAATTTTTCTTTGAATCTCATTGGGTTCAAAGATTCAGATTGGGCTGGCGACAACATTGATTGAAATTCCACCTCCGGTTATGTACTTAGTTTGGGATCTAGCCCAATTTGTTGGTCAAGGAAGAAGCAGGCTGCCATTGCTTTATCATCAGCAGAGGCTGAGTATAGAGGAGTACGGGTTACAATAGTTAAAATTAAGTATTTTGGGTGTCCTAAGGCTTTTTGATGGTTTTGAATCCATTTCCACCATCAAAAATGCAATTCAAACACTCGAACTATCTGATTTTGAATTTTTTTTTATCGGATTCCAGCAAAAAACTGTTGTTAGGCTATTCAGGCTGACTGTTTAGCAGTCACCAATCCTTGTCATGATTTAGTTCTTGAAATAAAAAGGGAAACAATGTCTAATTTGATAGGTGATGTTGACTATTCGGTTATGTGGGTCGTTGTTCTTCACATGTGCAGTTGGTTTTGTCCAAAATTATTTACCAATTTCACTGGCAGGCTATTGTATTAGAATTTATAAACAAATAAACACATAATATGAACTTATAAGGACATTTTGATGGTGAAAGGAAATCCCAGACTTCTGCAATAAATGTTCAGTGTGATAATCTCCTCTCCCCATGGTCCGAATCCCATAGGGAAATATTTCACCCCTTATGGGTTGGTCTCGTTATTTCGTTGTGGTACGAGGCCATCTCAACATTAGGGACAAGTGCAAGCCTTGGGTTACTTAGGCACAGTACATAGCTCCATCCATGCATGAAATTTGGTGGGTACACTAGATTTACTTGGTCAAATACATGAGTGATTTGTCCACAATTTTAAATGGTGTTCTTATCCTATCACTTATTTTATTGTGTCACATTTTCTTATTTTTCTTAAAGATATGATGATTTTTATGGTGATTAATATTGAATTAATTCTGCATTAATGTCATTTATACGTCATTATTTAGGTTAATACATTAGTTGTTATTATGAGTGCTATGAAAATTTCAAGCCGTACATGATTAATGTCATTATGATCTCAATCAAACACATATGCTAATTTAGGAAAAGAGAAGGCACTCTGAGAAGGAGATTAGTGAAAGTTGAGATGCAAGAGTAGTTGAAAGAGAGTTTCCATATTAGAGGAGGTTAAAGGAGGTTGATACTTACAAATTTGCATAAAATGTATAATGAAAGACATGAAAAATTAAAAACTTCATCAAATTTTCATTTGATGGATAGAGGGGATTTGAAATTCCAGGCATAGGGCCACCATAGGCCACTGAGCAGTTGGGGGAGGAAACTGAGTGGGCCCCATAGGCCAAACAAAACCATAAAAAATGAATCCAACCTATCCTTACAGACAAGTTTGGTTCTTGAGCTGAGAAAAAGTAGATGGATCGACCACAACAATAGATTCTAGGGAATTATGTGCAGAAGATGATAGGGGAATGTGTGAACATGCCACATGATGACAAGGGGATCGAGTGTTGCAAACTTCTGAGACAATAAGATTTTGGCACAAATCCAAGTGTCACTTGGAGATTACATAAGAGAGGGTGTGACAACAACAAATCAAGCAATGAGTGTCTGAGCTAGAGAAAAAGTTCACAAGTTAGCTGCAGTCGATGTAGTTGCACTGACAAGACCCATCCATTGAGTAAAAAAAATGATATTAGGGTGATTTGGGCACGGAGGTTCTAGATCAAGGGTGGGTTGTCGCTGTAGCCAATGTAGCCACCAACAAGCCAACCGTTCAGCCATTTGGGCGAAGCAGACAATCGGGTAGAGAAGTTAGAATTCTTTTTGTCAAATAAGATGACAACAACAGGTTTCAAGTTCGAGAACATATTGAATGGTGTTTACAATTTCTGTTTATGGAAGGAGAGGATAGTTTTGGTCCTCATGGAGAATTATCTTTAAGATTTTGTAAACACTCACATTGCAACTCCTTCATACGTTATAGCTTTAGCAGCCCACAAATTGAAAGATGTGAAAGATAGTTGTACCATCTGCATAGATAGGGTAAAGGATCATGTGATCCTTCAGATATCAAGGAATAATATTTCTCATGAGATGTGGATAGCTCTATTGAACTTTTATCAAAATGCTAATCAAAATCTGAAAATGGTGTTAAGGGAAAAGATCAGGAACACCATGATGACTGAATGAGATATGCGACATCATACCTCACTAGGATTCAACAAGTTCAAGATGAAATTAGTGTTATTGGAGTAGTCATGTTATATCTAAGACCTTTGTGATCCATAATGTAGATAAATGTCTTTAAGATTAATCACATCATTATGATTTAGTCGATGTTTCAAACCAACTAATGTGGTTCATCCTCAAGACGAGGTAACAGAGTTAATCGACCTTCATGAATAAATAGTATGGATGCATCATTGCCCGGAAATAGCCTTCAAATAGTAGTCATGTTAGATGAGGAGATTGTAAGGACAACTCTGAGTGGGTTCTTAAAAGCTTGGGTTGCCTTTGTGATAGGTATTCTAACACAAGAAAAACTACAAGATTGGAATAGGTTGTGGGATAATTTCACTCAGAAGGACATTAGGAAAAGTAAAATATTTACTTACTTTAGCCAAGGAGAGGGAGAAGACATCATATATTAACATGATATTGAGAGAGACATCTCAGTGAGGAGTGTGATACTCTAATGAGCTAGGTTCGAGGAAGTGTAGAAAAAGTTCTTAGAAATCTAATCCATATCAGCCAAGGGGATTGAAGGCCTATTTAGGGCATGATCTATTGGATCAAATCCAAAGAATTATATTATGTTATTTTATTAGTTAGAGTCATTATGCCAAGAGGGGAGTCCAAGTAAGTTTTAAGTTTTTTTTTTTTTTAATAAAGAGATATTAACATACAGAATATCATTGTAATTAAGAATGACTAATGTGATTTTTTTTCTTCCACTATTTAAATTGAGCCAGGTTGTGGTTTTATTCAGTTGATAGCCAATAACAACATTCATGTATTCATCTTTAATGAGGATTTTAACGCCAGATTCAACTTTAAAAACATCAGCTTCCTCCCATCCCATGTGCACTTTGAAGGACAAATTTATTTTCCAAGCAGCTTTGGGCACTTAACATTTTTCTCAGAAACAAATGGCCTTCTTAGAGGCATTAGAGGACTACAAAAAAATCTTGAAAAAGGCTTCCATGAACACATCATATTCATGCATGATATGCCATGAAAGAAGCAACAAATCTAATGATGAACAACTTCTTCTACATGATGGAAAACATGGGCTTTAATGCCTGCCTTTGTTGCTTGATCAATAGATCCCTATGATTCCTCCTCATAACAACCAACTCCTTGATTCAGAGAAAATTGTAGGATTAATTTTGGAGTGAATGCATTGAAGAGAATTTTCTTACTGAGTAAAACATGCAAAAGGTGATGGAGGGGAAGACCCATGTCTAGACTCTATATAGAACACAGATGGGAAGAATGCAAGTGTGACCTGAGTTTTTTTTTAGAATGAAAATAATGAGTTCGCGAAGGTTTCTGGAGCACTTAAGAGCACCGAGCAGAGTAATAGGTAGAAAATGAAAAAATAATGCAGATGTAGAGAAACAAGAGTGAGGGTGTTAGGAATGCTCAGAGTGGCAGTTCCGAGGAAGGCCAACTTTGATATCACTATTGGACTGCAGAGCAGAGTGAAAAATAAGTGTGCATTGCATTATCATAAAAAACTAAATACATGTAAATGCATGTTTATGACATCCATTAAATTTACATTTAAAGGTTTTTGGAATTTCTGATAATAATTTATATTCTCATCATAACCCTAATAGATACTAAGTGTTTAATATTATAAGTAAAAATTCAATTGCAAAACAATATGAGAAAGTATTGCCAAAAACCTTACATGTTATCGTAAAAATAAAGTGAATAATTGAATTTCCAAATGATTAATTGAATTTAAGAATGAAGGATAATTAACTCTTTTCTATTCTCCACCTAATAAAATAAAACTCTCTTAATATTATGGAAACCATTTTATTACAGAGGGATCAATCGATTCTTCTCCCACATTCTTAAAGGGAGACACTAATTTATATATTAAAAATAGTAATTAATATTTTTTATTTAAAAGGGAAATGACCTAATAGATAAGACATACAAATAGAAAACAAGACCAAAGAATCAGGTATTCCCAACTTCATAATGCTAGGTTAATCTTCTCATTACTAAGTATTTTTTTTCCTCATATTTCTTATTTTGAATGATGTATTCCCAAATTCATAATGTTAGGTTAATCTTCTCACTACTAGGTATTTTTTGTTCTCATATTTCTTATTTTTCACATACATGAATACAATAGTAAATAAGAATAAAAGGTGAACATAAAAACATGTATAAACATACATATTTAAAACATGTTTAGATTCTTATTTATTGTCATTATTAGATGAGGGACTAAAGTTAACTTTTTCTTCTTGAATAATCTTGTCTATTCCTCCTTTGAGTGTTGGATAAGTATTAATAAATCCTTAACTCTTGAGCTTCTCTAATCCACTGAACCCTAATCTCGTAGGTTAAGCATTGATTCTTGACACTTTTATTATACTTTTATCTCCTATATTCCATTCACCCAACTAACCTAAAGTTAAGGGTGCGATTCACTTGACTAACCTAAAGTTAAGGCTTTGATACAAGAGAATATGCCATCTAAAGTGAAGTTGTCATCAGTAGAAAAAAGTTCATCACTAGCTAAGGGAATTTTTACATTATAGAAATTTCTTTCTCAATAGGAGGCATTGTTAGATTAGGCATTGGTTGAGTGTCCTAAGAAACTGAATTAGGTTCTTTATTAGTTAATTCTCTTCTTTTGCTCCATCCCACCATGTGGGTTTTCTTAGAGCTTTATGATATTAGACACTTTGTATTGTTAGGACACTAAGCTACAATTTATAATATTTCATAACTTTCCTCGTAGTGGAAGAAACCTTATTCACAAGCCTAATTTTTAGTCCATGAGTAGTCTTTGCTTACCTAATTAATTTCTATTGGAAACTCATTACAAAAATCCAATCTACACAAATAGACACATAGGTGGTGATGCATCCTTCATCTCTTCACTTTAAATTGAATTATTTTACCTATAGGATTACCAATATCACTAAGAGGATCATATCCTTAAAAAAATATTTGTCAACTACTATGGATATTCCACTAAAAATAATCATTGCAATTGATCTAATTACAATGTTCCAAAATTTCTTATTATATATTGTATTACTTTAGATTTCATAATTAATATTATTAGTTTAATGCATGAAATAATGGAATAAACTTAAATTGAAGTAAATTGCACAACATTCACACAACTAACACATGATATATCTTTCGAAAACCCAATAAATGAAAAACCTAGATACCAGTGGATCCCTATGTTGTGCTCTTTTACTCTCAACTATGAAATGAAAATACAAAGAAAGGGACACTTAGTATGTATTTTCTATGGACAATGTGGAAAATATGGTAGCTACATGATCTACTTCCTTTGGTTTACTTCAATATCCCACTCCTAGATGCTTTACTCAAATATGGAACAATAAACAATATAGTAAGAATGTAACCCATTCCCTATCCTAGTAACTTAATATTAGGGATGGCTTGATAACTATGTATGGTTAATTTTAGGGCTTTTGCATGCCTCAACCTCCAACTAATGATAGAGATTTAGACCCTTTAGAACCCTCTTAAAGTTCACATGTGACTAGCTCCATCTATGAGTAATGGAAGTTGATGTAAGATCCACTCAATATCATGGTGTTGGACATGATAGATTAAATACAAAAGGCATGGATTTCACATATGAACTTTGATTGGGGTGATTTTTGCATCATTAGGAATATCATAATTTGTATAACAACATCAATATATTGATAAAATTTTTGAATATCTTAGTCCTGATGATGAACCAAACTGGTTGGTTTGAAACGCGTCGACAATGTTCCATTGCATGTGATTATTACCAAAAGAATTCTATAATATGTATGATGGATCACAAAAGCCAAAATTCTAAAAAAGGTAAAAACCATTGTTTAAGGCCCCAAATGGGCTTCACAAGGTTTCAGACCCCAAATCACCAAAGTGGGACTTTCCCCTAAATGGGCGATAACTCCAACTATTTCCACCCATAAAATACCAAAAACATTACAAGTTTTATAATGCTCATTTTTGGATTAAAAATGAAGAGGAAGATCAAGGAGCTAAATATGGATAGGGGCTATGGAAAGGGAATTTGTATTTGGATCAAAGGAAGGAGTCTAAGCCTTCATGCAAAACCTAGAGTAGAGGCATAAAAAAATGCTTCCTCGATAATTTTATTTTTCCAAGCACACTAAACTCATTGATGAAAATCTACTTGTCTCGACCAAAGGTCATTAAATTTTCAAGTAAGTTTGTTAGTTTTGTAAAATGAAACCTAATATCCAATGTGGTTTACTATTGTGTGGTTAATGTTGGGGTCTCTTGGACCATAAATCAAGAATGAGGAAATACTCCACTTAGGAGGTCATTTCACACTACCTCTTTGAATGAAACAATATTAGAGCCCAGGGGATGGGTTGAGCATTCTCTAGAAGGAATACCATCTAGCATGGAGGATGTGCTAGGGATACCTCATGCATAATGAAGAGGAACAACTGCCACCACAATAGAGGGGGCATCTGGCTAAAAAAAAATCATCCTACATTACGAGATATATGTTGAAGAGGGAGGGGAGGAAGAAATAAGACTAATGAAAAGAGTTAAGGGTTATATGGAAAGGGGAAGAAAACTTAGTCATCCCTGACAAGATACTAACCACCATCCACTATGATTCTACTAATGCTATGAATTTCCTATTGAAGTTATTTAAGGAAAATATAGTTATGCTCCTTCTCAAAGCTCTACTATTTATATATAATAAAGTTAATAGTGCTAATATTAATTAACAAATTAATAACATTATTCATTAAAAATTCATTTTCTCTTGAAGTTACTTAAAGAAAATATAGTTATGCTCCTTCTCAAAGCTCTACTATTTATATATAATAATGTTAATAATGCTAATATTAATTCATAATTTAATAACATTATTCATTTAAAAAATCATTCTTCAATCGTTAGAAGGAATAATAAATTATATTATATTGAGTCATACTAATGATTGAGTAGTAAATCATCTCCCTTAAAGTGATCAAATGTGTAATGAGTATTAAAACTATAACAATTTGTAAGAATATGAATGTAATAGTGTTTCCATTCCTTCTCTATCTATAAATCAAGTTCTTATACTAATGCTATAATCTAACACCATTTAGGTTATCTTTGCTTTATATTTTATTTTGTATTTTGATATGAAATATTTCTTATTTGTTTTAGAATTGATCTAATACATCATATTTGACTTGATATTAATTATAAGAGTGATTGCATACCTATCTATGTTGTTTAAATGTAAATTTAAAGATTGAAAGGCTATCCTTATCAAATTATTCATTTATTGAAGTTTTGGTTAGTAATATTTTTTATTTTATTTATTTGCATGGTTAGTAATCTATGTAAGATTGCATAGGAAGATTCTTCATCTAGTACTTAGATTTATGCTACATTGGTATGATTTATAGGACTTGTTTAACTTAATAGATCACTATTGAGTTTATTCATCCTCCATATTTAAGGATTTGCCATTACCTTCACATGGAGAGTATTTATCTCGAAGAAAAAATATCAATCTATATTCAACAAAATCAAAGAGTGAAAATAAAATCTTATGGAAAAAATGTGTTCAAAGGGTGAAGATAGATTCTTAACGAAGTAATAAATTCAAAATTTAATGCTCCATAGGAATGTGATTCATAAAAAAAATGGGTTCATACAATCTATATTCATTTTTTTTTGTTGGTAAAGATAATATTCTATAATAATATTGCTTGATGTTTAATGAGGTAATTAAAAAAAAAATCTAACAAAACAAAGAAATATTATATATTATTAAATTGAATAGATCTATCCTATATAAGATTTCATTTCATAATGCAAATGCTATAGTGGGTAAACACGAGAAATAACTGTAGTATATATTACTACTAAACCAAACTTTAAAATCCAAAAAAAAAAAGATTTCATTGAAGAGCATACAAGATCAAGCCCAATAATTGAAGAATTAGTTTCCAAGAACATACAAACTCAAGCTAGATAAATGAAGAAAATACCTATGCCCATAACATTATTAGATGGCAAATTCTTTCTTCCTTTTCAAATCTCCAAGAATTTAAAAAATGTTAAATAAATCACAAGAATGTTATTGTTATAAACATTTCTTGAGAACCTTTAGGGATATTAAGACACCTATGACAACCTCCACTTAAGGATACCCTTTAATATGTAATACATTACTCATTTGGAAAATCCATTAAACAATATAAATAATTTGTACATTAATATACTCCTATATCTGTTAGAAATTACAGTTTAACAACGGTTATTCAATAACAGGTTGCGCAGAAGACAATCATTGGGAAAATTGTCTAGACTACTAAGAAAGATATGATTATATGTTACATTAGTATGTTCCTAGATTCTTTGGTGCGAAGGCTAGCCTTTGATATTGGAGAGCTATAATTGTCTTCATACAAAAATTTACTTAAAAAAATAAATTATTGATAAAAATATTTTTTCATAAATAAACTCAAAATTATTTCTTTATTTAAATAATTTTTTCATTAGCATTTTCAAATATTGTTTAGATTACCTTCCAATAATACAACTCTTCTTTTCATAAAGTTTCCTCCAAATCAAATCTCAAAGACCCATTACACTATCACATTAAAAATATAGAGCTCATAGAGAACTAGATATGTCTCCTATATCATATAACAAGCACTTAAGCATAAAATGATTTCAGAGTACAGTCTTGCATATTAGTACACATTTCAAATGTAGATCAAATATAGAAACAAGGAAGTGGTAAACTATTTGCAAACATTGTTTCTATATTATCTTATAAAATTTAAATGGAGTTTTACTCATATACTTATGAAACTAGAGACTGAATTTTTAAATAATTTATAAAATTACAAAGGAAAACTTCTAAATAATGTTGTTAAATCAATAAGGGGATGAAGAGAAAGATACCACAATAATATATTAGAAGTGAATTAAGATTAACCTAAACCATTTTTATGTCATAGAAGCCTCTAAACACATGATGGGTGAGAAAATTTATAGCACACAATAATGTAATGCCTTATAAAGTTAATGGCTTAAACTTTATAGGCTCACCCTAGCCATTTATGAGGTAGCGAAGGTGGTACAATAAGGACATGCTATCCAATGACAATGATTTTCAAAGTAGCATAATTTTTGTTTCTTGCTTTTAGATTTTTTCTAATTATATATGTTGAATTTCTTTTTTTGTGTTTTAATCAATGACTATTAAATAAGTAAATTTAATATATATACTAGATAGTTAATATAATTTAGATTTATTACACGTTAAACAAAAATAAAATTTACAAACTTTGTTTGGAATAGGGAAAAACAATTATGTTCATTTATATTTTTTTTTTAGATTTTGAATTCTGCAAGCAAAATTCTCATTTCTAGTTGTTGTCCATAATACTTTCAAATTCCTCATACATTTAGAATATTCATAAAAATTAGAAGTTTCAATAATTAAAGATGAAAATGCAAAATCAATCATATGTGACAACCCAAAAGTTGTACAATGTCACCATTGATACACATGTTTTTATTTATTTATTTTTTTAACTTGAAAGTATTTTCATTCAAATAACGCTTTAAAACAAAAGATGCATGTAACTTGGTACTTGTTTTTTTTAAAAACATGAATATATATTCATTCAAATAAAACATTAACACAAAAGATGCATGTAACTTAGTCCCTACCAAATAAGTTTGAATATAAATATATGTTAATTTAGACAAAAACTAATAATAAATATATTATGAAAAATAAAATATTACCTAAATTTCGATATTAATATTAATTATTATTTATACATTAATTTAAAAAACAAATATTAATACTACTATAGTTAAGGTATAATTTTGTATAATCAAATAACAAAATCTTAAAATTACAAACAATGGAAATTTTTTAATTTTCAAAAATTAAAAGAAAAGTTCAAGGTATTTAACATTAATTATTATTTATATATCAGTTTAAATAACAAATACTAGTGCTACTATAGTTAAGGTATAATTTTGTAGGATCAAAATAGCATAATCTTAAAATTACAAATAATGAAAATTTAATTTTTTTTTCAAGATATTTAATATTAATTATTATTTATACATTAATTTAAATAACAAATACTATTGCTATTAGAATTAATGTATAATTTTGTATGATCAAAATAGTTAATGTATAATTTTGTAGGATCAAAATAGCATAATCTTAAAATTACAAATAATGGAAATTTAATTTTAAAAAATTAAAAGAAAAGTTCAAGGTATTTAATGCATAAGCTACACAACACTGCTACACAGGACTATATTTTTGTTGGAAATAAGTTTAATAAATTAAAATATATGGCATAAGACAAGCAAAAGAAATTTTCGGTGTTTCTAGCATATGATGCATATATTTAAAACTAAAAACAAGGCATGGGTTTGCACCTTTTACTCTACGTTATTGAATAGAAAACCACTCTGAACCTTATCATGTTTAAAAGTAAAATTTTGAGAGTGCTTTAAAGTCCATGTCAAGGCACTCTAAAAACTTTAAACAATCACTACTTGCATATAGATTTGTTGGATAGGCAGAGAAGAGAAACACACAATAACACAAGTATTTCATCCAAGAAATAATGAGCTGCGGCTTTTTCATTAATCCTCAATCTCAATCACAATCACTCTGAATACAATGAACCCGATGAAGGGTATTTAACCTAAATTGACATGCACACATTCTCACATAACTGAACTTGATCAAATCACTTAACTCACTCTTTAACTCACTCACCAAATCTATCTATAACTCAACTCAACTAATTCACTTAATTGACTGTCTAACTCTGCATGCGAGAAGTAATGATATATTTTAACACTCCCCCTTAATTACGACCGCTAATCTAAAACATAACTCATGACAACTCAAACATGCCTGCTGGTATATGTCTCAGCTAGGCTTACAATGACTCAAAAATTTTGCAATTTTTCGTTTTCTTTTTCTCTGCTTCCAAATTTTATATCCTCAAAATTGCTTCATTCTCTGTTGCGTTTTCTTGTTGTAGGCTTTCTTCACTTGTTGCTGCTGCAATTTTTCTTTGACTTGTCTTGAATTTGTGCTGAAAAACAATATGATCTTGTCTTATACACCTTCCTCTTCAAATATTTGTTCAAACATGGATTGCTACCACAACATTGCCTCTTCAAATTGTCTTCTTTGTTATGCTTCTTGCACTTCATATTCCTGAATTTCTTTCTGCCATATTTCTTGATAGCAGAATCTTATCTCTTCTTGACTCCATTGCATAAAAATGGTTTTGTTGCATTCTTCCTTGTTTTCAGAAACTTCCATATCATTCTCTTCACATGCATCATCAAGTATTGCTGCTTTCTTCAATTCTTTTATTCCAGCTGCTACTTTAATACTCACATTGATTTGTTCAATTGGCTTCTGAATCCATTCTTCAATGAACTTTAAATCTGCATCAAATTGATTAACAATCTTGTTTTCATCTTTTGCTCCCATGCTATTTTGAGTACCTGCATAATTAAAAAAAATGTTAAATACATCTTTATTATGCTCTTCAGTGAGAGCTTCTTCCTCTTCCTTCTCTACATTCTTTTCAACAGTTTTACAAACCTCTACTACTACAAACATGTTGTCTTCCATTTGGCTTCCAAACACAAGTGGGTTTCTCTCACCAAATAACAACATATCAGTATGTTCTTTTTGTTGCATCATGTACAACGACTCATCACCAGTTAATGGTTCTTCATAAAATTTAACTTCAACAATACCAATTGTTGGATCTACCAAACAAATTTCTTCTCTGTTGATAGTTGTATCTAAGCCAAACTTAGCTGCTACTTTTTCGCACACTGCTTCATATCTTGCTGCTACAAAGGCAGCTTCAACCTTCAATGATTCATCAAACATGGCGTTTACAATATTACCATAATCAATCCTTGTTTCAAAAAGGAAACCACACATAACATCAAAATAATGTTCATCCACCCTATGGTGGGATATCCGAGCATGCATGTGCTCATTGTCAAGTTCATTACCAATTTCAGCTTTACCAAACTCACCAGCTTCGACTGGATTCACCAATGCACATTTCACTTTGCAGTCATCATCCACATGTGTTTCATCACAGTGGGATTCACCATCTTCTGCACCATCCACATTACAGTGGAGTGATTGAGCATATATATGCTCAATCTTTGTTTCACATACAGAGGCTTCAACTTCCCTCTTTGCAATCTGTGTTGCACCTTCTTCATCCATATTCTTACTTGCATAATTGGTTTCACCATCATCTGCACCATCCATGTTACGGTGGAGTGCTTGAGCATTGATATGCTCTTGCTCTGTTTCACATACAGAGGCTTCAAATTCCCTCTTTACAATCTGTGTTGCACCTTCGTCATCCATATGCATGCTTGCATAATGGGTTTAAACAAGCTCTGTTTCACATACAGAGGCTTCAACTTCCCTCTTTGCAATCTCTGTTGCATCTTCTTCATCCATATGCATGCTTGCATAATGGGTTTCAACAAGCTCTGTTTCACATACAGAGGCTTCAACTTCCCTCTTTGCAATCTCTGTTGCATCTTCTTCATCCATATGCATGCTTGCATAATGGGTTTCACCAAATTCTGTTGGCCTCCCATAGTCTTGCTCATCTACTCTTAGATCTGCGTCTGACATCTTTGCATGTGACATATCCTACTACTGCATGTCACTCCCCCTTGCACAAAATTATGCTTCCAGAATCTTCCATGATTCCTTGGAAGTTGTAGCTTTTGCTGCTTTTCACATAACTGTTTCATCCATTGCATGTTGAATGAGACTCAAAGCTAGGGAATTTTTGTCTTTTGCTAGACATCTCAGTTCATCGGCTATGGCCTGAACCTCTTTGAAGATGACAACTATCTTTGACTCTTCTTTTTTATCCTTCTTCTTACTCTTCTTTAGTCGCGCTTTGCGACCCATGACTTCCGTCATAGTTGCATGCATGCTTGCATGAGGCTATCTTCCATATCGCCCCCGAAAAAAATATGGTTTTTAATATGCGTCCCCGTAAGGCACAATCTTCTCCAAAAAACTCATTTAAAAAACTAATGCACGTGATCCGATCTGCGTTAAATCAAACATGCTTGTCCGCCTTTAAACACAAAACACGATTCCGCACCCTCAAAAATATTAAACCATGGATGATACCCCAATTTTTTACTAATCGTAAGTATGACGAAATTGCTGCAGTTTTTCCAGGGAGAGGTTGTGGACCTTCGCAGGTGTTGCACTGCAAATGTGCGGACCTTCGCGGTTGCAAAATTAAAAAAAAAAATTGTCGGCCTTTCTGCTCTTGGCCTCCTTCTCTGGCTCTGCTCACCCACGAATCTTTTGATCCTTCCTCAGCTATGATACCAATATTTTGGTTAGGCAGAGAAGAGAAACACATAATAACACAAGTATTTCATACAAGAAACAATGAGATGCGACTCTTCCATTAATCCTCAATCTCAATCACAATCACTCTGAATACAATGAACTCGATGAAGGGTATTTAACCTAAATTGACATGCACACATTCTCACATAATTGAACTTGATCAACTCAATTAACTCATTATTTAACTCAGTCACCAAATCTATCTATAACTCAACTCAACTAATTCACTTAACTGATTGTCTAACTTTGCATGCGGGAAGTAATTATATATTTTAACAAGATTAAGTTCAAAAAAATTCACTGTGTAAATTAGGAATTTAGATTAATGCAATATACTTTGCCATATTTAGTTTTAATCTTTAGGAAATAAGCCAATGGCTTGCTTGCACCAGTTAAGAAACTACGGTACAATTTTAGAAGACTCACATTGAATTGTTTCTTGAAAACTATTGTTATGGTTGTTATTTCTAGTGAACCAATTTGTGGAGCTCAAATATGGGCTAATGTATAAGTTATTTTGAAAAATGGTTAGCTTTTGATTTTTAGTTAGTAAAGCTTAGAGCTCAAAAGTAACTCTATTCTTAATAATGTCCCACATTCTCAGGTTGACACTGGGTTCAGTCATTATGGTTTATCTGCTTATAACTTCACCCACAACACAAAAATGATTAACATTCAGTTTGATTGTCTTATCAATGTTTCAAATGAGAGACAAACGATCCTTTAGTATTCACATAACCATAAAAAAGCCTATAAAAATTATGTCTGCTAAACTTTTATTGCACAAATTGTAATTGAAGGTCACTTATTTAGTAAATTTTTTTTACACAATTATCATCGATGCGCACATGCATCTTGTTTTTCACTTTAAAGGGTGTTCTTTACCATTAAAACAAACACCCATGAGAGTATGAATGCCTCCCTACAATAAGTGAAAACATAAAATGCAAGTAGCTTTGCCAAAATCTGCATTATGTGAGCCATGAAATATACAATAAGTGCAAGCATAAAATACAAGTAGCTTTGCCAGAATCTCTATTATATGAGCCCTGAAATATCTAAAAATGATAACTTAGATATACACAAATTTGACATGGTGAATATCAGTCCCTTATGATATAGTAACCATAAAAAATATTACAGATCAAATAACCATAAAAAGAAAAAAAGAAATGAAATTACAAACATTGCATAAAAAAGATTAAAGATCGAATAACCATTAAAAAAAGAAAAGAAATGAGATTACAAACATTGCACTCGTTGAACATTACAAGCAAACACCACCTGTAACTATCCAAAATGACAAATACCAACTGGACATTCTAAATCATTTCAAGGTCATTATGTAATGATGTAAGTTATCACCATTCAAGCATGGGGCTTTGACCATCTCTTGTTTTTTAATATCAAAATGCTACCTTCTCAATACAAGTCCAAATGTTTTTAGATTATTTCATAATAAATATTGAGGCCAAAACATAAGTTTCCATAAATAAATACTCTTATTTACAGATGAAATATCCAGTTATACCAAGAAAAGAGAATAATAACCTATTAGGATGTTAAAAACAATGTGCAAACTTCACATTTCACAAGTCAAGCGCATAGCTGGGTATAAACATGAAACTCAAATCTCTCTAAATTAGTCCCAAAATTGGTAGAAAATAGGCAAACTTTCACAATCCATTAATGCAACCACAAATTTAACTTCACTCAGAATATCCAACCATATCAAAATACAACAATGGTTGATCATATAACAACACTCCATGAATTACAATTTTGAAGATTAAATATTTGAATTCTTTCATATGGCTCAATAGATTCTACGTCAATGTATTAATATACAAAAGCTGGACCAAAATTTTGGAACTCTAATTTTTTAGGTAAACCATAGCCTCCTCTGAAGTCAATGGCTAGAGTAATCCAATAGCTAGTTGTTGACTTCCCAACATATATATGTATGTGTGGTAAGGAGGAAAGACATTCATACATAAGAAATGGTGAAAATATATTCTTGGACTTGAATCTACATTTCATGAACAAGTGTGTCTCAATACATATTAACAGGGGACTATAATATAAATGAAAAAAGAAAAGGTTCTTGAAAAACTGGCAATTGGACTTCAAATGTATAATGAAGCATCTTATAAGATCACGATAAAACATGCAAATAAGCCAATTCTCTCGTGAAATGAAATTTATTGATGGTTGGTATAGATTAACTTGCCTCTGATGTTGTTCGTCTTTTTAATAATTGCATGTGCTTGCACAACAACTCTGAACACTACTAGCAATAGGCTAGCTGGATGGCGAAGGTTCTCAGATTCAAAATTGAGACTGTTGTTAGATTAAGGTTGCACCATAGTTGTTGTAGATTGCACATGCAATCTAGGTGGAATGCTATTTGCAGGGCTAATAGGTCCCACGACTAATGGGATGGAAGGCTGGTGGATAGAAATTAGATGCATTTGACTAGAATGCACAATAGGTAAACTCATAGAATTTGATTTTTCATGTTGCATTGCATTTACACTAGATGCCAATACAGTGTTGTGGGTTATAACACCATAGGATAGTGCCATAGACAGGTTTATTCCACCTGGACTTCTCATCCCTTCTGCCATATTTCCTCTTGAATTTTTCATGCTTCCTGAAGACAAGAGGATATAAGATGCTTGAGGATAAAAAGCATTGAAAGGGTTTATGTTCTAAACAGATGTACATAAATGAACAAGATTTTGTAAAATTTTAACTCTATTTATCTGATCTTGATTCACGACATCTACTCAAAAGCAGTCAAATAATCAGTAACTGATCAGAGAAACACCTATATACGACACACGCTTGGAAAGGTCTATGCCAATAGATTGCTAAAAAGCTGAATAGGAGTTTCACCTAATACTAATTTTTTTTAGCTTTGCATAATTTTCATATACATTTGTAAATGTTTACATATATTGAGAACATGGTAGAACTGCATGTGGCTTACTTGATTGAAGTTGGCCACTATAATGTGTATGTAAATTGACTCCAAGAGATCCAAGTGGATTAATATTTGTAGGGCCACCCCCCAACATTAATGTTGGTGAGGTAAGCGACAATGTCACTTGAACATAATGTTTACTATAGTAGGTATATTTGGTTGACATGTTGAGATAATTTCTCAACAACCAATCTCTTTGTTTTGGAAATGGTTGGATCTCACAATCACTATGAATATGTGATGTATCTCTGTGATTTTCAAGATGCGTAATATAATTTTTTTACTGGTGTGTATCTCTGTTTTTTTACTTGGTATCAGAGTTGGTAGCTGTAGGTTTTCTCCTCACGGAGGGCCCGAAAAGATATGAGAGGAGTATGTTAATGTTGTAGCCGGTGAGTTCGATTAGCCACCTAAGGATTTTTATTAGTTGCAGATGTTGGGCTCTATCCATCCTTTATTTTTTGTTGTCATGATTAGTGTCTTGTTTGGCATCGAAGCCTTCGCCAAAGCAATCTCCAGCTCATCCATCTCATCGGAAGCTGGATAGAAGTCTGCAGTGGTGGAGTCCATTGATATACAAACATATGTATATCAATGGATTCAATCCGATCTAACAATGTACTAAAGTTAGATATTGTATCCTTCTACAAATCAATTGCAGAAATTAAACACAATCTCCAATCACATTAAACAAAGAAAGAAGCAAATCAAACCACAACATAGATATTTTCCCGGGGAAAGCTTGCTACTCAAAACCCCTCTATCTTCTATTGTATATTCACCATAGAATCATGAAACAATTACAATTCACTCTTCTCACAAGAGTATCCTACACTCTCACAACTATCTCACACTGATCCAGAGAAAATCAGGCCAACACTTAGCCAATTCTCATCCCATCTTCAGCCTGCCTTGCTCACGCAATTCCTGAAGAATGCAATCCCTATTCTTTAGGAATTTCAGCCTTCCTCAACTGTGTTGAGTATCATGGGAATCCTGTGGTGTTTTAACTACATTTAAGCAATTTTCTAATAACACAAATGATAGTCAACTTCCCTTTAACCTTTGTCTCAACTGGGTCTCCACTTGAATTTACATGCATGCAACTATTAATAGTAAATCATTATTTGCATGGAAAATCATTAATTGTGAATTAAATATGATTTAATTCACTTGATCTCTCACTAGTGCAACAAACAGTTACAACTAGTCCAACTAACTTTAACTCACCTAACTGAGTTAACTGATTACTCATGAATTTAAACTAATGCATTTAACTGCAACTTGAACTCTAAAAGACATAGAATCACTCTGCATGCCTCACCAACTGCCCTCAACTCGAAATTCATGAGCTAACTGAGTTTATCACACTCAGTTAATGATTACAAGTGATCATGAGATAAGATTACATTTTATTGTCCAATTTAATTAAGTGATAATTAAATTTGACACATATCCTGTTTATTAAATAAATTTAATTTCACACTAATGTATCGTTAGGACCCATCACTACACAAAATATGGTCCCATACTAGTGTAGGTGCTGTCAACTTGTTTCTGGATGCCAATTTCACTATTTCTTGTTGCAAACTTCAACACTCCCTCTCAATAAGAAAAGAATGTCCTTGCATATGCACATGCACCTCTTGCATGTGACATGAAACTCTTGCATGCGACATGCAACAATTCTCTAGTGTTTCTCGCACATGAAACTCTTGCATTCAACACTTCTCTAGTGTTTCTCGCACATGCAACTTTCGCATGCAACACTTCTGAAATTGAGTAGCCTCCAAACACCTGAATCAGTATAATGCCTCTGTCATTAGATTCTCCTGACTATTGGTACCTACTACACATGTCTACTGGATTCTCTGCACTGCTGACATATGCATCCATGCACTCTGCACTGCTGCTAAATCTGATCTGCCCTCCAGTATCCGACACCTATCACTCTGATTTCTGTCTTCCTGACATCTGACTACATCAATCTAACCGATCCTTCCTGCTATTGCTGTACTATGGGCTCCATGTAGCCAGGTTCGATCCATGAGACAAACCATCTCAATGAATCCTGCCCAAATTTCTTCTTGGGATTAATTCCGCACATCGCCCCACTTCACACCTGGAGGTATAACTGCATGTACTCCCTCCGCCCATCTGGCTCAAAATTATCTGATTTAGTGGTTTTTGCCACTCCATGATCCTCCGCATGTGGCTGCTCCATATCTTGAGGTTCATTATTTGGAACTAAGAGTTCCTCATCTGCATGGAAATCCAGCTCCCTCTCAAGGGACAACCACATGGATTTATCACACTTCCCAATGGTACATCCCTTTCATGTGTTTATCTTCACAAGAGTACCCTTTGGAAGCCCCGTAGAAATCTATTTCATGACCTTCAAAGCTCCATGGTGTAACTCAGCCTCATCCCGACTCACCACTTTGTCTGCTTTACCCATCAATGCTGCGCACCCATCTACATCAAGTTTATAGAGATTCTTCACACGAATCCAAATATTCTTGGCTTGTCTTGTTACTTTGTGTTGAAGGAAAGCTTTTCCTTCACTGAAAAAACATCATAGCCTCTATCCTCCAACATTGCAACTGAAACTAAATTCTTTTTCAAGCCTGGTACATGCATTACATATTTTAATAAAAATGGTTTACCTGACTATCTCTAGAAAGTAACTGTACCAATCCCGGTAGCGCTATACCTTCTGTCGTCACCCATTTCGATATGCATCTAGAAGTCCTTCTCCTCCAAGCCACTGAAAATTTCTTTGTTTCCTGTCATGTGGAAAGATACACCACTGCCCAAGTACCACAACGATCCCATTGCACTTGAAACCATGCATGCGATCGGCAAGATTTCCAACTCAAATTGCGAGGCCAAAACATCACTAGCTGCAGATCCTGAAGCCATCTTGTTCTTCTTCTTTTGTGGAAAATTAGTGGCATAATGTCCATGCTCGTGACAGTAAAAACACTTCACTCTGGACATGTCGCGCTCCTTACCTTCTTCGCTGGTCTCATATTTGGAATAAGATTTCTTTCCCTTCCCCTTCTTCACCTTACCAGCCAAGGCACAATTTTCTTCATCATCTTCCTTAGATGAAGATCTATCCCTGGTATTCCACTTGAGTTATTCTTGTACCAAATCCAACCAAAGTCATTCCCAATTTGACAGCCTCTCCCTCCCATTGACAGAGTCCTGATAACTATGCCAACTCTTGGGAAGTCCTAGAAGAGCTAGGATCACCAAGTCATCATTCACGACAATATTTCCTACACTCCCAACCTCATCTCGACATTGGAAAAACTTGGTCAAGTATACTGGAATATTGTTTCCTTTCTCCATTTTGATTTTCCTGAGCTTGTCCTTCAGTGCCAATTTTCTATGATCACTACTGCTCTGAAACAGATCTGTCAAAGGCTTCCACATTGCATATGGAGTTGCTTTTCCATGGAGACTTGAGACAATGTGGTCTCGCACTCCCTCCAGTAAGATACTCCTTGCCCTTGCAACCTTCTTTTTCCAAGCATCAAGATTTGCAGCATCTACTACAACGGGTTTGGGAACATCATTATCAATGAGTTTTTTCAACCCATTGTCCTCCAGTACTGCCTCCATCCCATCTTTCCATGCAATATAGTTAGAGATTCCATCGAGTGAATACTCCAATCTCAAGCCATTGAAATCCATTTCGATCCTGATTCTCTTGTCGCATTAAGAATAATTTTGGAAATTCGAATTCTATTTAGTCACAAACACAACTTCTCCTCCACTATAGTGATTTCCTGTGCTCTGATACCATGTAGAAATTATACAAACATATGCATATCAATGGATTCAATCCGATCTAATAATGTACTAAAGCTAGATACTGAATCCTTCTACAAATCAATTGCAGAAATTAAGCACAATTTCCAATCACATTAAGCAAAGAAAGAAGCAAATCACACCACAACATAGATATTTTCCTGAGGAAAGCCTGTTGCTCAAAACCCCTCTATCTTCTATTGTATATTCACCATGGAACCATGAAACAATTACAATGCACTCTTCTCACAAGGGTCTCCTGCACTCTCACAACTGTCTCACACTGATCCAGACAAAATTGGGCCAACACTTAGCCAATTCTCTTCTTGTCCTCAACCTGCCTTGCTCACACAATTCATGATGAATGAAACCCCTATTCTTTAGGAATTTCAGCCTTCCTCAATTGCGTTGAGTATCACGGGCATTCTATGGTGTTCTAACTGCATCTAAGCAATTTGCTAATAACACAACTGATAGTCAACTTCCCTTTAACCTTTGTCTCAACTGGGTCTCCACTGGAACTGACATGCATGCAACTATTAATAGTAAATCATCAGTTGCATGGCATATCACTGATTGTGAATTAATTATGATTTAATTCACTTGATATCTCACTAGTGCAACAAACAATTACAACTATTCCAATTGACTTTAACTCACCTAACTGAGTTAACTGATTACTCATGCCTTTAAACTAATGCACTTAAATGCAACTTGAACTCTAAAACACATAGAATCACTCTGCATGCCTCACCAACTACCCTCAACTCAAAATTCATGAGCTAACTAAGTTTATCACACTTAGTTAATGATTACAAGTGATCATGAGATAATATTACATTTTATTGTCCTATTTAATTAAGGGATAATTAATTTTGACACATATCCAATTTATTAAATAAATTGAATTTCACACTAATGTATCGCTAGGACCCATCACTACATGACTTGTGGTCCCACACTAGTGTAGGTGCTGTCAAGTTGTTTCTGGATGCCAATTTCATTGTTTCTTGTTGCAAACTTCAACATAATATCTTGTTTATGGTTTGGGAGATGGACCTTGTGTACTCTCTTAGGTCATTGAGTTTCATTGAGAGATTGAGTTTGAGTACTCTCTTGGGTCATTGTGCTTGATTAAGAGACAATTTAATATGGTTGGAGAGGTTGGCCTCATTGATTGATCCCATTGGTTAGTTGGGTACTGACTTTGATGCCATTGGGTTTTGGCTCGTGGGATGAGTTTTATGCTATGTATATTTCCTTATGATGAGACTTGTACATGTGATTTTTGCCTTGGGTTGTTACCGAGAGACCAATGGATTGGCTGGGGATATTGATCTTGAAAGTGAGAGAATGAAAAATACCTCCCTAGCTAAGTGGGAGCGTTGAAAATTGGTAGCTTCGGTTGGTATTTTTATTGGCAAAGCGAATGATAAATTATAAATTTTTATTTTTGACCAAGTTAACCCCACTCATTGAACGAGTTTAACCCTATGGTCAAAACCCTCCTCTTGGAGTTCTATTTACCTTAGTTGCCATCCATCACATCACATCAATTCAATCTGAAATGGAATATTTGTTCACACGTGCAAGTAGAAGAAGAGGAAGATTATTTATGCATTGTCGACCAACTCTCTTGATTTTTGTTTGACCAACGTTCACTTGGGTATTCTTGCTTCTATTTGAATGATATTTTGACTGTGTTTGGAAGTTGAGATTTTCCGTGGTTCGTTGACCAAAGTTCTTTTCCTATTCTAGCTCATTGACTGAGGGTTGAGCATAGGTCAACTTCTATTATTTAACCGAGTTTTTACTATGGTATTATGGGCCGAATTTAAACCCTATGACCAACTGCCTCAGTTTGAAATTCATCCCGTCTGTTGCAGAATTTCACTTGGACCAGCATTGACTATTTCTCTCCCCTTTGACTGGTTTGAATTTGCATTTATTGAGGCCAGAAAATTGGAATTTTGACTGGAATATTCTAATGTACATTTTGATGAATTGAACCCTCTCATAAGGAAATATTTTGAGGTTTTCCCCTTATGGGTCTTGCACTAGTCATTGACCAAAATTTTGGTGTCTCTTGTCACATTGTTTATTGTGATATTTATTACTCTATTGAAGAAGTTAATGGATGGAATTTTTCATGTATAATTGCTTAATGAGTGGAATGCACTAAAGAAGTCTAATTGTATCATTGGAAGTAGTTATCAGTTTGAAAAATTGTATTGCACTAGAAAATCAACAACTCATCCCTTGTTTTATATGAGGATTTTCTATAAAAGGAAGCAACGAATAAGAGTACAAACTATGGAAGTATATTTGAACGAGCTCATATTCAATGATTAATCTCAAATCAACATTTGAAGTTCAAGAAAATAAACATATAATGTTTGTAATATCATTATATGTTTATTATAATGAAACTTCGACACAAAAAATGGCTACTGTGATTAATAATATGAATATACAAAATACTCAAGATTGTAATATCATTTGGTGTTTTGTTTTGAATTTAAAAGGGAAATTAAGAGCCATTGGAAACATACCATATAGAGGGGAAAATGTTGTTTAATTATGTATATAGGATTGTATTCTCCTAATATGGAATATGGTAGTGAAAATGGTATTTAATTATTGCATGGAGAAATTATGGTTTTGTTAAATGATTGCTTTTGAATTGTATTATGCATTTGTAAGATAAATGCATCAAAAGAAAAATGTGTTGCATGCATGACTTAAATAGATATTTTGCTTGCTTCTTAAGAATTAAAAATGGGATAGAGAATGTGTATTTATCCTAAAAAAATGTTAAAATCACTCTTAGATCTTATGTTGAAGTTCTTATAATTCTACTTGATATAAAATTATGTCCTTTTTATGTTTTACATGGAGAGATGAAACAAAACTTTAAATAATGCATGCAATATCTTAGTGATTATTGAGTTTATACATTGAAATAGAGTTATGATATGATATAATAATATGTAATTATGGTTAATATGATAGATAATGAATACATTTATGTTTGAAAAAATGGCTATATGAAAATAAATATAGTTACATTGTTCTATTTGACTTGGAAGAATTAAATAATATTCCTTAATATTGTTGAAATCATGTAATTACATGCTCACTCATACTTATCATTTATTGTTAACACATATCCACACACCATCTCATTTTGCAGATGCCATTTCATTATGTAGAATATATTTGGTTAGTTGTATTAGTGTCTACGAAGGCACTTCATTCTTTAGGGCAATAAATTGGAATGCTTAGTCAACCCCACTTTATATAATGTTTCATTTAATTCTTCTCTCCCACTCATTTCATCTTATATATTTTCAATGAAGTTATATTTGAGATGATTTTATATTTACTTTGAATACTTTTTTATATCAATTTATTCGTTTCAAAAAAAAATTGTTTTCCAAGTCATTTTTAAGAGAAAAAAAATACTTGTTCTCCAAGTAGTTTTTAAGGTACTAACTGTAAGTTAGAATGTCAAGTTTTATCTTTTACTCAAATTGAGAAAATTTTATTTTTTAAGTAAACTGGAACAAAATATTGGAAGATACAAATTTGAATGGTTTGTTGAGATAAATGAGATGATCAAGATTTATATTTTTTTAATAAAATTGGATGGAGAAATAGTTGTCTCCATGTTGGCATCGACATGGCTACATATGTAATCCATGAAGAAATTTTGGTGTGTTTAAATTGAGGGCATTACTGGGCGACAATTACTTTATACTTAAATTTAGTCTTATTAGTCCCTGCCTTCGGCATAGAGGGACTATAGCGATTGATAATCACTAATTTAGCATTAAATGGATTTGATCGAGTAGTACATTGATGCTTTAACCCAATGCTTAAAAAAATATACTGTGCTAAACTATTTTTTATCCAAACTTTTAGATTGTCCCTCTTATTTTCGGGAAGACTTTATAATTGTGATAAAAATTAGGATAAACGTTCTCAATTCATTGAAAAAACTTGAAAAATTGAATTAAAGCTAGTGTGGATAACATTAATTTCAAAGCATTTAATGTTGATGTTAAAACATAGCCAAAATTTCTTATCATATAGTGATCCGAATGATCGGAAAGGGTGTAACTAGCTGTCTGCATGGCTATTGGCATGTTAGCCATATGGCAGGTGTCTCACAGCTGCTAAAAAAATGAAAACAACTCCAGTTGCTGATAATAATGCATGGAACCTCTTATGGCTCATATTTTCAAGAACGAATATGATCTGTTCCACTCCTCTATCTAAAGAGCAGGAAAGTGCTTTCAGAAGGCAAGCTGTAAGGCTAAATATTATATCCATTTCCTAGCTCTGCAAAATCCAGTCGGAAGGAAAGTAATAAGGCCACATCTGAAGGCAAGGCACATATTGATCAGAAGGGCACATATTTCCCTTGTTCCTTATCTTGTACCCTGACCTTGTGGCTAGCTTCAATGCAGGTTGTTCTTCCCTAAAATGGCAATGATACCGCGAGGTATCTATACTGATTGGAAGCTGGATAGAAGTCTACAATGGTGGAGTCCTTAGAGCGAAATACAATCAATCTACGTTGTGAGAACGTATTATGAAGCACGCGAGAGAACCGTAACCGTGCAATATTGTGGGCCAATGATTCAAGTGTTGCATGTGGGGTAGAATTAGAGGGTAACAATTATTTATAGAGTAATTGTTCTTCTTCTTTTTTTTTTTTTAATATGGAGCAAATGGTGGTTGAGAAATTTAATGGGAAAAAATTCTATATTTAGAAGGTTAAAGTACAAATGAATTTAATGCATAAAAATTTGTGGAGTTTAGTAGAAGGACGAGAACCATCACCCCAAGATCCAAAAAAATTAGCTGATTCGTTGAAAAGGGAAGAGAAATCTAAATCTATTATAAGCCTCTCTTTGTTAAAATCTGAACTTCATCTTATAAACCTAGAAAAATCTTTTGCCCAAATATGGAAAAAGTTAAGCCAATTTTTTGGGGAAAAGGATGTGAATGCAAAATTCACCTTGAAATTACAGTTATTAAAATTTAAGATGAATGAGGGGGTATCATTGTCTACACATATAAATGATTTAAAATCACTCATAAGACAATTAGGGGAAACTGGAACGAAAATAGAAGATGAATATGCTAAGGCTATTCTGTTAAACAATTTACCTTCCAATTATGAGAATGCTATTTTTACCCTCAGTCAATTTTCTTCCAAATCATTAGATGAAATGGTAGTAGCTCTTTTAGCAAAAGAAAAGAGAATAAAAAATAGGTGATGCTATTTTTACCCTCAGTCAATTTTCTTCCAAATCATTAGATGAAATGGTAGTAGCTCTTTTAGCAAAAGAAAAGAGAATAAAAAATAGGTGATGTAGAGGACAAATTACAACCCGATATGACACTATTTTCCAGGGGCAGAGTTCATAAAAAAAAGAACTCAGTCAAATGTTTTTATTGCCAAAAACATGGTCACACAACATTGTATTGTAAGAATTGTGCCAAAGATATCTTAAATGGGAAATTAAAAGCATCTGCTAACATAGCTACTATTGAAGACTTACCAGAAGAAAAATTTGAGGACTTCTCACATTATGGTAGTGAAGATGAGTTCAACACATAACCTCTCAAACTTTTTTAAGCTATTAGTGATGTATGTTGTATCTAAGTTATATTTTGTGCATAATAATCTATTGAACAATGTTTCATAATTCAAATTAGTGGTTCTTGGCGCTTGGAAACCCTTGAACAGATAACTAGTTATATTGTGTTTATACTTTTATGGTTTTTTGCTCTTGGTGCTTGGAAACCCTTGAACAACGACTACAGGTTACAATATGAGATCCATGTGTGTGAAACCGATCAAGTTGTTAGATCATATTTTTAACACATTCATTATTTAGAAAATATTCCTTGCAACTGATGGATAATCGAAAGCGAATATAAGACAAATGGTGGAAGGTCCATAGGCTGGTTCATTGCTTAATAGCTCTTATCGTGGAAGCTTCGACGAGCCAAGTTATCAATATTGTTGATCTTGCAAAGTTCATCAATGATGGGTTGTGTTAGGTCCCCATATTAATAGTGTAGTCCCTTATTTTTATTAGTGTATCCCCCTTATTGTTATTATTGTACCCTTGTAACCCCCATATTGTTATTATTGTTCCCTTACATTATTATTGTTAGGTCGGTTAGGATTATCTTGTGACCCCATGGAATCCTATGTATAGAAGGAGGTTCTGTCATTTGTATCATCCAATAATTGTTCATTTATGTTGTTAGAAATATTGTCATTGATGGCAAAGGAGCACAAAGGAGCAACACCTGAACTATCACTAAGGCAAAGGAGCAGAGAATAACCAACTTTGATATGGTGGTTCTGCATACTATTGAGAAGTTCGATGTAAATGTGAGACATGGTTTATAATGTGATAAAATCTATAGAGGGGTTTGATATGATGAATTCCATAGTAGAGTTTGAATGGGAATTCGAATCATCATTGATCACAAATTGGAATCAGTGCTTTTGTGCTTGATTCCCGCTGTCTGATTTCCTCCTTGGTCTCTTACGTCTCTATGGGGGCATCTCAAGCATCATGGGTTCCTCAGCATGGTGCTACCGCAGTGATCCTGGGCCGTCGATCTCAGTCAACCACGCCTTCATCACAGTCAATTGTGGAGGCACCCTGCGTGTTAAACCCTGCGCTAAAAGTGCCCGTGGGTTGAGCCCTTTTCTCAGTGCTTAACACGATAGCGTTAAGAGAGTGACACGTGGAAAGCGAAAGAATATCCAAAACATAGAAGTATAGAACTATTATATAGTGAAGGGAAGCACAAAGGAATGAAGCAGTAAAGTACAGTCATTGGACCAGTGAGATCAACAAACGAGATTAAGGGACATAGATGGCTAGGATTAAGTCACGTAGATTAAATTCAAAAGAAGAACGGAACCATGGATTGGGTTTGTAAACCAACTAGTGGTTTTCGCATGGCATAAAGCTGGTAAGTGGTAAATCCTTGAGCGAGTGCAATAGTGCTTAGGAGGTGACACATCACAAATAAAAACCACCTATTTCACATAGGTCGGGAAACATTAAATGGAATGCAACTTTATTTGCGATAGTCGTCGAATGGCAGAGTTAAAGAACGACGAAGAGCGATGACTGTCCGATTCGCGTAGGTTTGAAATAGTTAAATATCATGCAAGTTAAGATGCGATAGCAGCTGGATGGATGTGTAAAGATGCGATGAATTGATAACCATTGGATTGGGATAAAGGATTGACAGTGGAGATTTGAGCGCTAAGTGAGCATCGAGATACATGCAAGGCATGTAAGTCATCAGCAAAGGTAAGTTGAGTAAAGCTGTGGGCCCGATTATGTTATATGTTAAAATTTATATTAAACCTTTTGGTTTTCTTCTACCAAAGTCGAATTCATAAGAGTGAAGTTCATGAACGAATATTAATATTATGTTGAAATTTTGGGTTTTTAACCAGAGTCGAATTGTAGATTTGATATTCATAAAGTGGAGTTTTATTATGGTTATGTAAGCGAAATAGCTTCCGCATATGAGGTTACTACAGTTTGGGGTCTTTAATATTGAGATGTGCATTGTATATATTCAAATTGTGGGTGAACGCAGCACAAAATACACAGGTAACGGAAGAAGAAGGGCAGTTATGCAGCAGAGCTAGAATAAAGCGGCATAAATAGAAAGGACACAAGGACAGCAAGCAGAAGAGGAAAAACACACAGCAAAGCGAGAAACTGATGGATTGAGTAAATAAGTGTGTATAACTGAAAATGTATTATTAATTTTATATTGTTTGTGATGCAAAGACAAGTCTCCATAGGCATACGGAAAAATCCAATGAGTGCTGAAATTATTATTTCTGTATTTTGGTTGATGTAATAACCTGTATTGAAGTGTGAGGAATTGAATGGGTGGAAGGCATAGAGTCAGGCTTGTTCACTTTGAATTCCCTATAGAATGAAAATACTCATGTAGTTAACTGTATAAAACATGTAATATCTATGTGCATAAAGAAGTTAGAGAGAACAACATGAAAAAGAGGGTGAAAGAGTAAGGAAGAAAAAGAGAAAACAAAGAAGCTGTGTAGATCCAGAGATGATATAAGGTAGATATGAAGGCCGGAGGATAGAAGTGAAGAAGGAATAGAACAGAGCTGATATCCAGGTAAATAAACATGTTTTTTCATTGTAGTATGAGGAAGTTGGTGTTTCCATATCAAGTTGTAGCTTGATAGATGTCTAGTTGTAGCTGGTTGAGGTAGGAGCCTCCTGTGGGTTGTAGCCTGCAGAAAATAGATGGAAGTTGGAGCTTCCTTGCAAGTTGTAGCTTGCAGAATTGAGGTAGTAGCCTCTTGTAGGTTGGAGACTACAAAAAAACAGTGGTGAGAGGGAGTTGGAGCTTTCCTTTGCATCACAACAATAATAAGATGTGGTTTTCTCCCTTATGGGTTTCCACTTGGTTTTCTATTTTCATGGTGAATATGTGTTGATTTTCTATATTTAATCTGCTTAATACTAGCTGCACACATATTAAGATTGTTGTTTCATTATATTTAAGTTGATCGTGAAAAGAAGAAGTAAATAAGTGAAAAAGAAAGTTTTGAAAGACCATGAATGTGTTAAACTAATTCACCCCCCCTCTCAGTTTAACTAAGGGTCCAATAATTGGTATCATAGCAGGTTCCTTCTGTATCAATTTAACAATTGAAAGAAGATCCTAGGTCCCCAAGATGGCTAGTCTAGAAGGATGCTCAACAAATAAAGCCCCTTTTTTTATTGGCACAAACTATGCCTTCTGGAAAATAAGAATGAGGACGTACATAATGTCTCTAGGAATAGAAGTTTGGGTTGTTGTGGAATTAGGATATGCCCCAAAGGATTCCGACACAGAGAAAGAAGACAAACAAGATTTTATCACTAATGCAAAAGCCATGAATGCACTCTTAAGTGGTTTATGTGAGGAAAAATTTATCAAAGTAATGCACAACAAGACTGCCAAAGAAATATGGGATGCATTAGAAAGTATCCATGAGGAAGATAAAAATGTGAAGATGGCCAAACTGCAAGTCTATAGAGCTCAGTTTAAAAATATAAAAATGAATGAAGAAGAAGATGTTGCCAGCTTCTTCTTAAGGGTTGCAGAAATTGTGAATAACATGAAAGCTCTAGAAGAAACCATTAGAGAATGTGTAATTGTACAAAATATATTGAGATCTTTACCATCCAGTTTTAACCCCAAGGTTTTTTCCATAGAAGAAACAATTGAGTGGGAAACATTGAATATGAACCAATTACTTGGAAACTTAACAACCTATGAGATGAGACTTCCATACAGGAAGTCAAATATGAGGGAGGCAACCTTTAAGGCAGAGAAGTGCAAAGAAGAAAAGGAAGATACATGCTCCTGCTTTGATGAAGAAGAGGCCAAATTTGTTATAAGATTGGATAGAGGCTCAGACAAGTATAAAGGTAAACTTCCATTTAAATGATTTAACTGTGGAAGAGTTGGGCACTATGCATCTAAGTGTCCTCATAAGAAAACAAAGAACCAGACACAAGAGACAGAGAAAACCAAAACAAATAATTGGCAGAAAGGGAAGAGATTCAATAGAAAATAATTTTATGCTCAACAAGATAGCAATACATCTAAAAACTCAGATGAATCCTCAAATGAAGAAGGAACCTCTGAATTTGTGTTGATGTCCAAGGAAGAGTTAGAATGATTCCTTCTAGAAGATGAGGAATAAGGTGATGTAGATCTTGAGGGGGAGCTAAGAAGTGCCTTGGAGGAAATAGACAGACTTAAACTCAAGTGCAGAAAACAGAAAGACATTCTCCTGAAATATGTAAAAGAAGAACGAAATTCAGAAGGCCTCATTCAGTTGAAAGTATAACTTGAAGAGGCGAAGAAGGTGGAAAACACTCTACTAAAGAAAATTAAGGATAAAATTCAGAAGCAAGAGAAATTGGAAGAAGAAGTAGTGTGCCTGAGAAAGAAATTAGAAAACATCCAAAGGGAATTATCTATGAACACTCCACGAATGAAAAGCTCTAAACAGTTAGAAAAAATACCAAATGCTCAAATATCTCCTCTTATAAAGACTGGGATAGGCTATGAAGGAGAAACAAGTAAGTCTAAGGGAGAAGACACGGAGAAGATAACCATACTATCATTTTTGTAAAAGTTGTAATGGATAATGAAGCAGCTCAAAAGTTTCCTACAGAAGTAGAAGCCAGCAAGAACATGACCTGCAATGAAGTAAACATAAACAAGTAGAAACCTCAAATGAAAAAGAACGAAATGATGAAACAGTCAGCTGAAAAATGGTCTTACACTCCTGAATATGAATTGAATAGTTTCAGAATTTGTCAAAGGAGATTCTTTCCTCCTATGAGAAATGTCACTTATTTTTCTTGGCACAAACTGGGACATACTGCAACATACTGTCAGACAAATAAAATCGAGTCCAACCAGCAAAGGATGCAGAAAATGAAAAGACTACCTCAAGCAAACAAATGGAGAGGACAAAATTTCACCAGGTATACTAATCGTTTCCATGGGTATTTTTTTTATTGTAAGGGGTCCGGTCATAAAGCCATGGAGTGCAGAACATATGGACAAAGACTGATGTATGAAAACTCAAGGAGATTTATGAACAATGGATAATTCACTCATATACATAATCCATTCAGAAACATAATCAAATGCTTTGTCTGCCATCAAATCAAGCACAAGTCTCACAAATGTCCTCTCAAAGACTATGGTCCATCTTCTCAGGAAAGGTACCAAACAAATAGCTGCATGCAGTGGAAAAAGAAGCTAAATAAGTGTGACCTGGCTCTAATAGCTAAAGATCAGAAAAACTAATGGTATATGGATAGTGGATTCTCAAAGCATATGACTGGAGATCGAACCAAGTTTGTAACCTTTTATGAAAAGAAATCTGGAAATGTAACATTCAACAATGATAAAGCAGGGAAAATCAAAGGAAAAGGCTCAGTCAGTCTGAATAATGGAAGAGGAGAGGCTCAAGATGTACTATTTGTGGATGGGCTGAAAGCCAATTTGCTAAGCGTTAGTCAAATGTGTGATAAAGGATGTGATGTCCTTTTCAAAGCTCAAGATTGTGAAGTAAGATCTAGTACCACAGGAAAGACCTTGATAAAAGGTGTTCGAATAGAAAGTAATGTCTTTATAGTGAAAGAAGAGAATGAAGCGTTCTACATAAGACAACTTGACGAATCATGGTTATGGCATAGAAGATTGGGACACCTAAACATTGACCACATCATCAGTCTGAGCAAGAAGAAGGAAGTTAGAGATATGCCTAAAATAAAGAAGCCTGCAAATACCATATGTAAATCCTGCCAACTAGGCAAGCAGACTCGCACATCTTTCAAGACCAAAGATAAGCTATCTACAAGTAGGTCACTTCAGCTTGTACACATGGACCTGTGTGGACCTTCAAGAACTAATGCACCAGGTGGAGAATCTTATTTCATGTTGATAATAGATGATTTTACCAGATTGACGTGGGTGGCATTTCTCAAATACAAATCTAAAGCACTTGAGAAATTCAAGATATTCAAGGAATTGGTAGAAAATCAAACAGGATACAAGCTAAAGTGCATCATATCAGACAAAGGAGGTGAATTCATAGAGTATGATTTTGCAGACCTATGCAATGAACATGGGATAAAACAACAGTTTACAATTGCAGGTACACCTCAACAAAATGGAGTGGCAGAGAGGAAAAATAGGTCAGTACAATAGATTTCCAAAGCCATGATGCAAGAAAGTAACATTCCCCAAACCTACTAGGCAGAAGCAGTACACACAGCTGTTCACATTCTCAACAAAGCTCATCTAAGACCAAATTGTGATAAGACTCCTTATGAATTATGGCATGGTAAACCAACATAAATCAAGAACTTTAGAGTCTTTGGAAGCAAGTGTTTCATAAAAATTAATGATGAAAAACCGGGGAAGTTTGATACAAGAGCTAATGAAGGAATATTTTTAGGATATGCATCCAAGAGTAAGGGTTACAAGTGCTACAAAAAAATACTGCACAAAATTATGGAAAGAATTGATGTAAGATTCGACGAAGATATACCAAATAGAACAAGAAGCACAAGCTGCACCAATCCTCCAGATGATCATGAAGCTGAGAACCAAGATAATGATGAACAGAGCAAGACAATAGAAGATACTGAATTAAACTCAAAAGGTCCCTCAAGACACACTCAAAAGAACCATCTAGAAGATAAAATTATTAGGGACAAGAATGTGGGAGTCCATACTATAAGACAACTAGCTGAACAAACAAAAGAAGTATACCTAGCCATGCTATGTCAAATAGAGAAAAAAAATAATTGCTCCCGTAAAAAAATTGCCACTTGGTCAATTTTTACGAAGGAAATGATAGCACATTATGAGTATACAAAGAGAAACACCTTCTTTAGCCAATTGATAAATCTCAAACAAAAGGGTTCTGTGGTGGAGCACATTGAGGACTTCCAAAAATTAAATATAAGGGTAACTAATATTCCAGAGGAACACATGATTGATGTTTTCATAGGGAATTTAAAGGATATCATCCAACATGAAGTTCATGTTTGGGAACCTGATTTATTGGAGAAGGCATTCAAGTTGGAAAGAAAAATTGAATGTAAAATTATGGCGACAAAGAAGCCTAACACTCACATCTCTAAAGATGGAAGTGTTGCTACTCCTATACTTCCACAACCTACAAGGTTGACACCACAACAATTGGAAGAAAAAAGAGAAAAAGGGCTTTGCTACAGTTGTGATAGAAAATACACTAAAGGTCATAAGTGTGCTGAGAAGAAATTATTTACATAGATCCGTGAAGAAGGGAAGAAAATGAACAAGAAACTTCAAAAGAAGAGGATATACACCAGGAACCAACCCTAGAAGAAGAAGAAATGAGTCCAACCATATCATGTAATGCATTGGCAGGAATTTCCACTCCTCAAACTCTCAAGATAGGACATATCAAGAACAAAAAGTTAATAGTGTTGATTTATTCGACTAGTACCCATAATTTTATTCACTGTAAGGTAGCCAAGGAATTGAGTTGTTTCCTATACCCAACACCAAAATGTCAAGTGATGGTTGCAAATGGAGGAACTATAAATTGCTCTGGAAAATGCCATAATATCAAGCTAACCATGGTGGAATATGTATTGAATAGTCCAATTATTTCCATTCCAATGGGAGGTGCTGATGTTGTACTAGGAGTGTCAATAGCTACACCTGATGATATCTTAACTTTCAAAAACTTTCTTTCCCGAATTTTTTCAAGGAAAAGAAATTGAATTACAGTGGTATCACAGGGAAGCCATGAAAGATAATAAGCTCTAATTTCATGACAAAGCTTCTGAAGAAAAAACAAAGGGGCATAATTGCACAATTATGCACACTAGAAGTTCCAACATCAAAATCATCTATTTCTCTAGATCTCCAGAAATTCTTGGACAATCATTCCAAGGTGTTTGATGCTCCCAAAGGACTCCCACCTATTCGTGATCATGATCATGCTATCCATTTGATTCCAGGAAGTGTTCCTCCAAACATCAGGCCTTACAAATATCCTTATTTCCAAAAGAGCGAAATTGAACGTATGATTGCAGAAATGTTAGAGGCTGGTATAATTCAACCTAGTCAAATTTATTTCGCTCTAGCATTATCACATTACAGAGGATCATGGCACATGTGTTCCGGATTATAGGAGCTCAATAAGCTCACTATTAAAGATAAATTTCATTCCGTGATTGATGAATTATTGATGAATTACATGGCTAATTTATTTTACCAAGTTGATCTTCATTCAGGATATAATCAAATTAGAATGAAGATCAAGATATTCAAAATAACATTTCAAACTTAAGGGAGAATGCCATGAATTTTTTAATATGCATTTTGGCCTTACCAATGCACCTTCTACATTTCAAGGGTCGATGAATTCCATTTTCAAACCCTTCCTTAGAAAATTTGTGCTATTATTTTTTTGATGACATACTAATCTATAGCAGGTCTTGGAAGGATCATGTTCAACATGTTGACAGTGTGCTCAAACTATTGGAGGAGAAACAATTATATGCAAAAACATCCAAATGTTTCTTTGGAGTACAAGAGGTGGAATATCTAGGTCATATTGTATCTCACGAGGGTGTTAAGGTGGTCCCTAACCAAATTAAAGCCATTAAGGAGTGGAAAGTCCCCACAACCATAAAGAAGTTGTGAGGATTTCTCAGGTTAACAGGGTATTATCGCAAGTTTGTTAAGAATTATGGGAGAATAGTAGCACCTCTAACAACATTATTGAAGAAAGATGAATTTTCATGGACTCCTGAAGCAACTAAGGCGTTTGAAAATATTAAAGAGGCAATGTGCATAGCACCGGTATTAGCTATGCCAGACTTCACAAAAACCTTTATTGTGCAATGTGATGCCTCAGGAAATGGAATTAATGTTGTTTTAATGCAAGAAGGAAGACCCTTTTCTTTTGAAAGTCATCCAATCAAAGGAAAATATTTACATAAAGCTATTTATGAAAAGAAAATGTTGGCAATACTACATGCACTAAAGAAATGACGATCGTACCTAATGGGAAGGCACTTCAAGGTAAAATTGATCATGATAGTCTTAAACACTTTTTGGAACAAAGACTATCTTCAGAAGAGCAACAAAAATGGGTCACAAATATGTTGGGTTATGACTTTGAAATCATATAAAAAAGGGGAAGCTAAATGTTGTTGCAGATGCACTCTCAAGAAAGGATGAAGAGGTGGAAGCATTGCTTTGTGCAATTTATATTATCCAACCAGATTGAATAACCGAAGCAAGGGAAGAATGGAATAAGGACGAAGAAGTGTGAACACTCATTCAAAATTTTCAGCAAGATCCTAGTACATCTGATACATTTAGCTGGAAAAATGATTCCTTATGGTACAAAGATCACTTATATCTTTGTAAGAACTCCCAACTAAAACAAAATATTCTTTTGGAATTGCACACTTCTCCTTTAGGAGGATACTCAGGATTTTTAAAAACTTATCATAGGGTGAAGAAAGAATTTTTTTGGATGGCCTTAAATATTATATTCAAAATTTTGTGGCAGAATGTTTAGTTTATAAAGTTGAGAGAATTAAGAGCCCGGGTCTTCTACAACCTTTATCCATTCGAAGTCAACGTTGGGAGGAGATTTCAATGGATTTTATCATAGGTTTACCTAATTATGAAGGAAAGAGTGTCATCATGGTGGTAGTTGATAGACTTACCAAGTATGCACACTTTTGTGCATTATCTCATCCATTTAAATCAAGTACAGTTGCTACTGCATTTATGCAAACAATTCAAAAGCTACATGGAAACCCAAAGATTATGGTAAGCGACAGAGATTCCATTTTTACAGGAAATATTTGGATGAAATTATTTTCTTGTTTGGTTCCTCAACTAGCTCATAGCTCATCTTATCATCCTCAATCTGATGGTCAAACTAAGACAGTGAAAAAATATGTGGAAGGTTATCTTCATTGTTTTGTATCTGGTAAACAAAGATAATGTGTCAAGTGCTTACCTCTGGCTGAATGGTGGTATAACACTTCCTTCCATATTGCAGCAAAAATGACCATAATGGCACTTTATGGATATCATCCACCGTCCATCACATCATCTTTAAGAGAAAATTATAAGGTGCAAGCAGTGGAAGATCACATCGACCACCAACAACAAGTTCTCCAACTCTTAAAGGATAACCTAAATTTGGCACAAAATTGAATGAAACAACAGGAAAATCAACATCACAGCGAGAGAAGTTTTGATGTAGGAGACTGGGTATTTTTATGGCTACAACCATACAAACAAATGTCCCTCAAGCAAGCTAAGAAGGATAATAAATTATCGCCAAAATACTATGGTCCTTAGGAGGTGTTGCAAAATATTAGTACTATGGCATACAAATTGGAGCTTCCTGCTTCTTCACGAGTGCATTCAGTTTTCCATGTTTAATGCTTAAAGAAGGTTATAGGTGACAAAATTCCAGTTCAAACAATATTGCCAAAAGTTGATGAGGAAGGAAAAATCATATTGGAACCTGAAACAATCACATAAACAAGAACTCAATAGCTACAAAATCGATCAATTTCAGAGTATCTCATCAAGTGGAAGAACTTACCCACTGAAGATTCTCCATGGGAGGATGAGAATTTTATACAGAAGCATCCAGAGCTACTCAAGCGTTGAGGACAAAATTTTTTTGAAGGAGAGGGGCATGTTAGGTCTCCATATTACTAGTGTAGTCCATTATTGTTATTAGTGTATCCCCCTTATTGTTATTGTTGTACCCCTGTAACCCCCATATTGTTATTATTGTTCGCTTGCATTATTATTGTTAGGTTGGCTAGGATTATATTGTGACCCCATGGACTCCTATATATAGAAGGAGGTTCTGTCATTTGTATAATCCAAGAATTGTTCATTTATGTAATGTATTGGAAGTTTCCCCCTCGACGTGGCTGATTTCTAAGGCGTTGATCTCTATTTTCTTATATTTTTGGAGCTGGTTTCATAACAGGCTAAGGCTAGCATGTGTTAAATGGATTTCAAGTGACTGCTCGAAGTAGTGTATGAAGAAAGAGTGATGTTTGCAAAGATTCTAGAGTGGACGTGAGTGTTGATGAAGACTAGTGAGACAAAGACTAGTTATATTGTTGTAACATGTATTCTTTATATTGTAATAATGTAAGCATTAAAAAGGGGACTTGAAACTAACACTTACTATAGTAGGTAGATTTGGTTGAGTTATTGAGATAATTTCTCAACAACCAATCTACTTGTTTTGGAAACGGTTGGATCTCACAAGCACCATAAATATTTGATATATCTCTGTGATCTGCAAGGTGTGTAATATAAATTTTCTTTTGTGTGCATATATCTATTTTTATACTTGGTATCAAAGCTGGTAGCTATAGGTTTTCTCCTCACGGAGGGCACATAAATATATTAGAGGAGTATGTTAATGCTCTAGCCTGGCGAGTTTGATGAGTTACGAGTTCAATTAGCTGCCCAACGAGTTTGATTAGTTGCGGACATTGGGCTCTATCCATGCTTTATTTTTTATTATAATGATTAGTGTATTGTTTGGCATCGAAGCTGTCACCAAAGCAATCTCCAACTCACCAGAAGCTAGACAAAATTCTGCAGTGGTTGAGTCCTTAGAGCGAAATGCAATCAATCTTCGAGTTCTCTGAATGGTGTCGAGGCAGGGCAAGTAGAGGTCCACGTCATGAGAATATATTCTAAAGCACGCAAGAGAACCCTAATCATGCAATATTGTGGGCCTGTGATTCAATTTTTGCATGTAGACTAGCATTAGAAGGTAAAAATTATAGAGCAATTGTTCATTGTTTTTAATATGGAGCAAATAGTGGTTGAGAAATTCAATGGCTCAAATTTCTATACCTGGAAGGTTAAAGTCCAAATGAATTTAATGCATTAAAATTTATGGAGTTTAGTAAAAGGACAAGAACCAACACCCCAAGATCCAAAAAAATTAGCTGATTGGCAGAGAAGGGAAGAGAAATATAAATCTATTATAGGCCTCCCTTTGTCAGACTCACAACTTCATCTTATAGACCGAGAAAAATCTTCTGCGCAAATATGGGAAAGTTTAGCCAAATATTTGAGGAAAAGGATGTGAATGAAAAATTCACCTTGAAATTAAAGTTATTTAAATTGAAGATGCATGAGGGGGTATTATTTTCTACACATATAAATGATTTAAAATCACACATAAGATAGTTGGGGGAAACTGGATCAAAATTAGAAGATGAGGATGCTGAGGGTATTCTGTTAAACAATTTACCTTCCAATTATGATAATGCCATTTCTACCCTCAGTCAATTTTCTTCCAAATCATTAGATGAAATGGTAGCAAATATTTTAGCATAAGAAAAGAGAATAAAAAAAGGTGATGCAGAGGACAACTTACAACCTGAGATGACACTATTCTCCAGGGGAAGGATTCATAAAAATAAGAACTCAGTCAAATGGTTTTATTTCCAAAAACATGGTCACACAACATTGTATTGTAAGATTCGTGCCAAAGATCCCTTAAATGGGAAATTAAAAGCATCTTCTAACATAACTACTATTGAAGACTTGCTAGAAGAAATCCTTGAGGACTTCTCAAATTATGGTAGTGAAGATGAGTTCATTACAGAACCTCTCAAACTTTTTTAAGCTATCAGTGATGTAAGTTGTATCTAAGCTATATTTGGTGCAAAATCAACTGGTTCTTGGTGCTCGGAAACCCATGAACATATCACCATTTAGATTGTGTTTATACTGTTATGGTTTGTTGTTCTTGGTGCTCGGAAACCCCTGAACAATGATTACAGGTTACAATATGATATACATGTGTGTGAAATAGGTCAAGTTGTTAGATAAAATTTTGAACACATACAATATTTAGACCATCTTCCTTGCAATAGATGGATAACCGAAAGTGAAATATCCAGCAGATGGTGGAAGGTCCATAGAGTGGTTCATTGCTTGATATCTCTTACCGCAGAAGCCTTGACGAGCCAAGTTGTCAATATTGTTGATCTTAAAAAGTTCATCAATGATGGCCTGAGGCAAGCATGTGTTCAATGGAGTTCATGTGGCTTCTCGGAGTAGCGGATGAAGAAAGAGTGATGGTCGCAAATATTCCAGAGTGGACGTGAGTGTTGATGAAGAATAGTGAGACAAAGAGCAATTATATTGTTGTAATATGTATTATTTATATTGTAATAATGTAAGAATTAAAAGTGGGACTTGAAACTAATGCTTACTATAGTAGATATATTTGGTTGAGTTTTTGAGATAATTTCTCAACAACCAATCTCCTTGTTTTGGAAATGGTTGGATCTCACAAGCACCATAAATATGCGATGTATCTATGTGATCTGCAAGGTGTGTGATATACTTTTTATTTTGTGTGCGTATCTCTGTTTTTCTACTATGTCCACCACCCAATGTTAATTGGATGATGTTGATGAACCTAGCTACATTTGTAGCTATCGCTCCCACTGTTGACGCATATGAGGATTACTAAAAGATGCTTGTGGGGAATTTGATCCCTACATTTGATGTTTTTGAAGGAGTCCCGATGCTTGATGAGATGTTTGAGGTGAAAACTAGGATTTTTTTATTGTTCAGTTCTTGTTGTTGTAGATACAAATTATGGGTAGAGAGAAATTTCCATGGATTGATATGATATGGCTGGATCTTTAATCCAACTAGCTGTCAAGATGTCACTTATGCAATAAATTCTATTCTACAACACTCGAGTTCGTGGACGACAAAATTTCCATTCCATTCAAAGTTCCTCCACCAAAAAAGCACACACTGGACAAAAACAGTAACTTTAGACAACTTATTAACCTTTGAATTATGTTCCCTATAAACATGGTGGAAGAAGATGTCCTGAAAAATACCATCAACTTCCTTGAAGTTTTACCACATTTTTTTCATTAAGTTTTCGAGCATGCAACTCTGCCTAATTATTGCTATTAAAACCTAAGTGCTCCTTGAAAGAGCATCTCAAAGTAAGATAAATAAACAAAATATCACCCATGCCACATAGACTCAGATTCATTTGACTTACCGCATTGAAAAAACATCAAGGATAAGATTAATCTGTCTCTAGGATTCAAATTTGGTATGTTGGCTTTGTGCTAGGCATGTGCTTCAGTCCATATATAAATTACTTCCAGTCAGCGTAAGTCATGTTCTCATAAATAATATGATTCCTTGTGAACCACCATTCCTAAGAAAAAGTACTTTAAAGTGCTCTATAATTCAACAATAAGGAAATTTCCTCCATCTAATTTTGAAAGCTTTCTATTGTTGGAAATGTTGTCATTGATGGAAAAGGAGATGAAAAAGGAGGAGCACCTGAAACATCAGCCAAGGAGCAGAGAGAGCATAAGACAAGTAGCAGAGGCAGCAAAGAGAGCAACAGAGATAGCAAAGAAGCAGAGAGGTAGCAAGGTAGGATAGAAGGGACAATAGAAGAGGTCCATTTAATAGCAGATATGAAGAGACAGAGCAGTGAAGATTGGAAGGGCCTGAAGGAGCTTAATACAGAGGTTTATTTATGTATTAGGGGTTTAATACAGTTTTTAGATGAATGCTGGAGAGAGGTTAGAATTAGAGTAGACCTAGAATAAAATCTGCATGAAGAATTCTGTGTGGATATGCCTTGAATTTCCTAGAAATCATGCCTTCAACCCAGTTTGGAATATTGGAAGCGTGACAAATTAAGAGACGGTCGAGAAGTAGAGGCAGAGGTCGAGCAGTAGAGGCACACCGAAGGAAGAGGCAGAAATGAAATGGGTGGGACCCCCCCCATACATAAAATTCCGAGAATCGTTACCCAAGCTGGAGGATACATAAACATAAATTCCGAGAATCATTACCCCAGCTGGAGGATACAATAAAGGTGGAAGCGGAAGCTTATATATATGCAGTGTGTTACATATATTACGCCTTATACAAAAAGGTCCAAATCATATATATATAAATTTATATGGAGCGCATGATGGACAAGGGACCAAAGGTATAATACAAGGCATATGTTTCATATTATTGAGCCCGAGATCAAAAGAACCAAAGGTAACAAAGCCTTATATGGTGGGACCCTTTCCCAATCGAATCAGAAAATTGACAGAGGAACAGGTTCAAACAGGTTGCAATTGCGATTGAGTTCCGGACCCGATGGGTTTATAAACCACGATTGATATATGTTTGAGTTCCGGTAAACAGTGTTACATCGCATCGGAGAAAAGTGTGGCAGCGAAGCATGACAATAGAAGTTGTGATTGTGATTGAGTTCCAGACTCGATGGGCATATAAACTGTAATTCATACATGTTTGAGTTCCTGTAAACAGTGATTGATCGCATCGGAGCATCGGAGCATAGGAATATTGGAACATGCAACTAAAAGTTGCGATTGCGATTAATCGCAATCGGAGTAATCGCATCACATCGGATCAGAGTGATTGCATCGGAGCATCGGAGCATAAGAATATTGGAACATGCAAATGAAAATTGCGATTGCGATTGAGTTTCGAACCTGATGGGCATATAAACTGTGATTTTATAGGTTTGAGTTCTGGCCTAATCGCATCGGTACATTTAAATGAACAGTGGTCAATCGCATCGGAGTAAAAGCAGGACATCGGAACATACTACTGAAAGTTGCAAATGCGATTAATTGCATCGGAACTATCACAATCGGAAGAACTTGAAAAACGTTTCATCGCATCGGCATTTCAACGTAAAAAGTGTTTGATCGCATCGACATTTGATCGCAATCGGAAGAATTCAATTGCGATTAATCGCATCGGCTGTTGAAGGCGTCGTATATGTTAACATATGTGAAAAGTGAAGATTTATGGTTGGTTTGTTATGTATAGACCAACATATACTATGAAGAATTGTGATATGCGTTGAATAACCCTGTGGGCCCGAGTTATTCAATTAAGTGATTTATTCAAATGTTAAATGGGTCGGAGTTCAATAGAGAAAAGAAATAACTAGACCGGTGTGCTCGATGATGGATATGCCACAGAGCATTATATAAAAGGGTTGATTCTAAGGTTCGAATATCAAAATAATAATGCTGAGAAAGAACATTAATTTCTTGAAATAATAGAAGGAGAGAACCTTGCATAGAGGACATATATTGGGTTTATAACCATGGCGATATTAAAGCCTCCGCATTCAGTTATTTAAACTGCCAGTAAAGGAAACCAAAGCGTTGGAATTTGCCCAGATTTAAAGTCAGCAGTTATATATATTGTAATGCAGCTATATGTATACAACAGACACACAATCATGGTGAACAGGAATATGCACAGGAATGAACTTGACAGGTGTACATGCGCAGGTGCACAGAGTAGCAGTAAATAGAGTATGCAGAACAGTTTCTTAACAACAGCAGTAAAAGACAAAACTAGGAAAGCCAAAGGCCAGAAAATGGGCTGAGTGAAATTGTTTTTATGTAACTGAAAAGGTGAAATGTTTTTAATTGATTTATATTGTTGTGATGCATTGGAAAGTCTCTGGAAGAGAACAAATATCCCACTGTAATGTTAAATTGGTACCTACAGTTATATTTTCGGAATGGGTGGATAAAAGAGATGAGAAGGCAGAAGGCAAAGAGACATGGCTATCCATTTCAAATTCCCAGTAGAATACAAACAAACATGAAGCTATTTTGTATAAAACAGGGTAATATCCAAGGGGAGGAGGTTACGAAAACAGAGTGAGAGAAGAAGAGAGTGTGCAGCAAAATTGAAGAGAGTTGAAGAAAATAAGAAAGCTGCAAGAGGTTAGAGAGAGTGAATATAGAGAATGCAGGGTATGGAATTGAGGCAGAGAAGATAAGAAGAAGGAGGAGCAGAACAAGATGTTGTGAAAAGTCAGAGAATGCAAAAATGCAGCAGTGAGGCAGAGTAGAAGGAGGAGCTGAGAAAAGAAGAAGGAGAAGCTAATAGTGAATCTGAGAAGATGAAGAAATGATATAAGAATAGATATGAGGACTGTTGAACAACAGAAGAGAAGGTACAGAACAAAGCTGATATCCAAGGTAAATCAGCAAGTGTTTTTCTTTTGAAAGAGTAAGGAAGTTGGAGCTTCCCTATCAAGTTGTAGCTTGATAGATGTCAGTTGTAGCTGACTGAGGTAGGAGCCTCCTGTAGGTTGGTGCCTGCAGAAAATAGATGGGAGTTGGTGCTTCCACATCAATTTGTAGCCGACTGAGGTTGGAGCCTCCTGTAGGTTGGTGCCTGCAGAAAATTGATGGGAGTTGGAGCTTCCTTGCAAGTTTTAGCTTGCAGAATTGAGGTTGGAGCCTCCTGTAGGTTGGTGCCTATATAAAATCAGTGGTGAGAGGGATTTTGAGCTTGCATTTGCATCACAACAATAATAAGATGTGGTTTTCTCCCTTTATGGGTTTCCACTTATATCTAGTGTCTTTGTGCATGATGTTTATGTGTTGATCTGGTTTATATCATCTGCTTAATACTTACTGCTCTCATATTAAGTCTACTGTTACATTATATTAATGCTTTCTGCTCACATTCTAAGATTACTCACATGTTAAGTTGAACATGAAATGAAGGTATAAACAATTGTTAATGAAAAAGTTTTAAAAGTCCATGAATGTGTTAAACTGATTCACCCCCCCCCCCCCCCTCTCAGTTTAACTAAGGGTTCAACATCTATAAGGGTAGGATGCTTCCTGTTAAGGAGGAGGCCTCCTTCCAAACTTCCTTGGAAAATATACAATCAAAGAGGATATACTGAAGAGATTCTTCCAAAGATTTACAAAGTATGTAATAACCTGAGCCTAAACGATGTTTCTTTTTCAATATAACCTAAGTGGGAGCCTTATTTCTATGAGATAACCAGAAGAATATCTTGGACTTCAAAGGAGTGGATTTTCCACAATGGTATTTATTTCAACATTCTTCTTGAGACTCTGCGATGAGCATGGTTTTGTAACTTGTGCACATTGTATAAACCTGGTGTGGTTTTGAGAACAAAAAAGTTCATCTTCTTGCAACCTTAATTTTATAGAACTAATAGACAAACTACCTATCTTTGAGTCTCATTACTCTGCCAATTGTCCTTCAAGGTCCAATTATCTTTCTTGCATCCAACCCTGGTTCCAGAAATTTGTGTTACCTTCAGCTGAAGCATTTGATAAAGGCACAATTCCTTTGATTATGAGGATACCAATTAGATCATTCGACATCCTATGTTCTTCGTTACTACAGATTCATGGATCCTCCCCTCTATAGGTTTTCTGGCTGTGACTATCAGGGAAAAGCGAGTAAGTTCTTTCAAAATTTTAGAATCTCATTCTACTGACTTTGTTCTGGCTTTGATCCAATATTCAAAGAAAATGGGATGAATATACTTCGATTTAATTACATCTCACAATAAATGTGGATAGTGTATGACCTTCCAAAGAATCACAACTGCCTTTTTTTATAGGCTACCACTAGGAATATTTGAAGATTTTCTCAGCTAAACTACATTTGTTCCTATACAAAGTTATGGGTGAGGGGGAATGCTCTTTGGATATTAGAAACTATAACATAAGACGAGGACATAACTTTAACAACTAACAATACTAAGATTGTAAACATTGAAAAAATATTTATTCGTAAGTTTATTTGTAAGATTAATGCACTGGTATAAATTACAAATTTAAAGTTAATATAGTAGAAGATTGTATTGTCATTTATGTATGAAAATATAAACAAATGTAATTTTTTTTCATTTGACAAACTTAATAATCATGTTGAAATTTATTTTGAACTCAAGTACAAGTTTTAAATACATCAAAATTTTCATATTCACTAGTGCTTTAACAATCACGTTGAAGTTTCATTCAAACTCAAGTCCAAGTTTCTCATCCAAGAATATTCAAACTCAATTCCAAGTTTCTCATCCAAGAATATCTTTTGTTGGAAATATTTGATTTGATAGTAAGAAAATAAGAAGATTCTGAGACTTCCCAATATGATTCCATTCAAATGGCCAACATATTTCTCAATTCATCAATATAAATTATAATGTGTTCTATGATGTTAATTTTCATATTGTTCTATGTTGTTTCAATTACTTCACCCCAATTCAAATCTTCATTAGGAAGTGTTTCCAATTATTAACAATGTTTCCAATCATAAGCAATAACTGAAGATATAAAACTATAAGTAATGACAAAAGAGACAATAGCACAAACATAAGAGACACCAGACTGGTCAAAGACCACAAAAAAACCCACTATGGAGAAAACCATTTAAAATCTTCTTCTTATTATATCGTCATCAAAAGTTTTAGCAGAGGGTACAATGAGCCCAATACATAAACTTACAACAGATATTTACCCCATACAAAACAAAAGAAAACTTCCAGAATTACTGTACAACAGAGAGAAACCATCCAGCCATCATACAACTGAAGTTAACTACAATCAACTGTCAAATGCTAGCTCAAAACCTTGGTCTCACTCATCAAGATATACTGTGAGCGACTATAAATTCCCGGTCTCTTTCTTAGACATTGTATGCAGGTGGTTGGTCGCTCCTAGAAGAACTGTAAGATTGCGACTGAGGATAATTTGACCCAGATTTGCTTCAAACCCCCAGTCGCATTGATCAAGTCCTGTGCGTGTGACTCTGCCTTCCCAATCGCACTGAGGAGAGTTCTAAGCATGCCAGTGGGGATGAAATCTTCCAAATTTTCCTCCAAACCCCAGTCGCTCCCTTAAGGATTCGTAAAGTGTGACTTTGACCTCCCAGTCGCACTGAGAAAGACACTATGCGTGTGACCGAGGATGAATTCTTTTGGATCTGAATTCAAACCCTAGTCACTCCCTTTAGGCTTCTGTGCATGCGAATTTAGCCTCCTAGTCACACTGAGGAACACTACATGCATGTGACTAAGGATGAAAATTCCCAATGACATGCGTTCGACCGAGAAACAAAAATCCTAGATACGTGCGAGCCTGAGACATGTAGTTTTGGACCTTTGTGTGAACTTCCTCTGTCAGACTCATGCGAACCAAGAAAATATAAGAGGAGAAGAGATTGTGTGTTGAGTGTGTCCAAATGAGCTTGAGGTCTCTTCTATTTGTAGTATTCCATGAGGGTCCACCTGGATTTGAGGCCATCCAATCCATTGGTACATGTGCATATGGCCGACCTAATCTACTATACATGAGTGGGTACATAAATTCAAAAATCTACTTCTTCTTGTTCAAATGAGGTGATATTTATGTCGATTTTTGTCCTCTTGAAAAGAGGAATTCAATGCAATCATCATCTTTGTCATATGAGTTTTCCAGGGTGTAATTTGACCCTAGTTGAAAAAATTAACACTCCCTCTCAACTAGGAATAATTCCACCCACCAATATCTATCTGTTGATCATCACATCATCCTGTCATGTTATCGCCATGCTTTGACCATCTCTGCTGAACTCCATCTATTGGAAAAATCTTGAATCTAAAAGAAGAAGAATCGGGGAGAATTAGATTCCACCCATACCAAGAAAGAGGATATCCAAACATACAAGGGAGCATACCTCAACCCTGGTATCACATTGGGGAGCTTATTCTCAACCTGGAACCATAAAGGGGATAAAATATCAACCCAATCCTATTTCCCACCAATCTTCCCATCAATGACCCTTAAGAGTAACAAGGTAGAACCCCTACATCATAATACGACTTCGACGAGATACCGAACTTACTAAGAGGTAAGGATCACACTCCTCCAAGCCTCAATCCGTTGGCCAAACGGTGAGGGAAAATCCAAACAAACCTTGCTTGTGGGTATGATGCCAACTAGGGTATACTCTGTAATGACCAAAGGTGGGGGAAATACCCAAATTATCAACAGATAATGATCACACACATCCCACAGGTGATAGATAGGGGTGATCCCCTATTGACTAGAGATCCCTCAATCCCAGGAGCCCTCTATCTCAATTCCTCACCATAGGAGCCCAAACAAGGTGGGAAGAGTTGGCTTAGTGTCCTCGATCAACACTTCCCCTTATCCAGATGGGTCACTGATAAGAGGCTCAGTCTTTAGCTCAAAAATGAAAGTGCTCAGAAATGCTCCAAACCAGAATAACCAAATAGAGCTCGTCACCAGGATTCCAATTCAACTCGTCTCATCAAAATATGAGGTTGTATGAGTAAGTTAGGTCTGTTGTCCATTTTCTCAAACAGGTAAAAAATGTGCAGAACAGTGATAGAATGATGACTTGGAAGTCCAATTAGCACCTCAGGAATAAGGGACTATTCTCTAATTTTCATCCAATGATACTATGACAAGTGTTACAATCATATTCACCAATGTTGCTTGGGGAAATTGAAATTTTCTTGAGATTGAAATTTTATTTATATGGTGCAATATTATTTTTATATTGGTGTATTTGAGCCAATGGAGAAGGGCCACGTGGAGCAGCCGGAGGCTTCCCTCTCCATGGCCTTGTATGGTGTACATTATCCGAACTCCAATGTTGGACCTTAGCCTATGGTGGAAGTCTTTTATATTTAGTGGATAGGCTAATGGTGGAAGTAATTTTACATTATCCAATTCGGTTAAAGATCCCATTTACCCCAAAAGCCAAAAAGGGGTCTATTTGGTTCCTTGTTCTTGTGGAATCCCATATGTTGGGAGACTGGCCAATCCTTCAACACTCGTATCCTTGAAAATTATGTTGACATAAAACAAATTCGATCAAAAACCTATGCACTTGCTGAGCATTCCAAAAATACGAAACATCATATTTGCATTGAGAATACCCGTATCCTTGCTAAAATTGACCAATACTTCCGCGGGAAATTTAGAGAGGCCATTGAGATCAATAAACATCTTAAAAACCTAAACATGGATGAAGGATGGATCATTAGAAAAAAAATGGATTTCCACTCTAAATCCAAATCCATATCTATGGAAACCCCTTAACTTAATGTTTCCATTCACTATTGGGTGAAAATGTGAAGTTGGGTTACATTTTTTTCCCTTTTTTGAGAAAAAATATCAATTTTTATTTTATTTTCTGTTATTCAACTTTTTGCAAGCCAAAACAATTTTTCTGTTTAGAATTTCATTTTACGATAAAAATAAAACTTGTCAGAAATTTTATTAGCTTTCTATTACTTATTTTTTTGAATTTTTTTATTCACATTTGATATGTCAACTTAACATTTCTTTTAGAGTGTGTTATTTAACAATCAAAGGATTCATAAAATGTCATGTTCAAACGCGTTGGTGTATTCTTTGAAAACTGTGTTTTTGAGAATAAAAATGTGTTACAAAAATATAGAGAGAATCTACTTCGGTTTCGTTATATTTACGAAACCAACTGATGCATATCTTAATTACTAGAATTTTTTGAACTGATCCAATATGAAAAAACTGCATATTTTGAATATGTTTCGGCTCGCACAAAATTTCTCAACATATTAGTTATAAACTAAAAATCTAAGAACTACTCATTACAGATGACAGACCAATGTAATGCACCATAATTTTTTCAATTTTCTTTTACAGTATATTTTGGAAGATACAAAATTTTGATTTCACTGAATCATAATGACCTTCAGAAATTGTTTACACCCATTTTGTTACAAAATTAATTAAAATTAGTAAATATTTATGGAATTCCATAAAAGCTATAGTTCTTGAAAGTAGATTGAATTTTGTAAATGCTTGTCTCGGTTCCGACAGTTAATTCATAAATTTTCATGGAGTTTAATTGTTCCAAAGTTGAAGAAATGTGTTTAGAGCCAAGTTGTTACGTAGTTGCAGACGTGTTAGTTCAGCGGAACTTTTAAAAAAGTTCGGCTGAATTGTCTTTTGCCTAGTCGGCCCGTTAATTCTAACGACATAAAGGTTTGGATGAAGTTTTTACAGAAGTTCAGCTGAAATTTTAATCGAATTTACGTTGGCTGGAAAATTCGATGAAGCCCCACCAAAAAACATTTCGCGGCTATATAAATAGCCAAAAACGGAATCGCATAATTTCGCATAATTTCACACATTTCTTCATTTAGGCTGATTTTGCAAAGGACTTTTTTTGGGCTTAATTTTCAAAGGACTCTTTTTGGGCTTAATATTTAAAGGCCATTTTTTGGAGGTATTTTTTAAAATGATATTTTTTTAGATGCTTTTTGGGCTTAATTTTCAAAGGACATTTTGGGAGGTATTTTGTTTAAGATACATTTTTTTTAGAGTTATTTGGGCTTAATTTTCAAAGCACATTTTTTGGAGGTATTTTTTAAAGTGGCATTTTTTAAGATGTTTGGCTTGATTTTCAATGGACATTTTTTGAAGGTATTTTTTAAAGTGACTTTTTTTTAGAGTAAGTGTTCTCGGTTGAAGTAAATCTTTTATAATGATTTTTTAAAGTGAGTTTTTGTCTAACTTTTTAAATCAAATTTTTTTGCAGGACTTGGAAGGAAATATTCTGAGCTTCATTTCATTTTTAAAAGGAATTTTTTTGGTGGAATTTTTAAAGTAAGTGTTTTGGGTTGAAGTATGTCTTTTGTGCAAAATTTTTAAAATGCGTTTTTTTTTTTTTTTTTTTTTTTTTTTTTTTTAATAAATATTTTGTGATGGTTTTTTTAATTGAGTTTTTGTCTAAATTTTTGAAGGAAATTTGTTGAGCTTCATACTCAATTATTATGGGAAATCGAAGGAATTGCAAGAGAAAATATGATCGAACAAAAGACCCTGAGGAACGTAGAGAATAGGGGAGAGAATATCGCAAAAAAAGGAGAGAAAAACACTCAAATATTGAAATGGAAAATCAACCTCAACTAGAAGTTGAAGCAGGTATGTAAATGTAAATATTATAAATTTGATATTTAAAATTTGACTAGTGTATTGTGAAACTTAAATTTTATTTGATGAACTAATTTGAAAAATATTTTGCAATGTAAACAAAGAGAGATATTCTTCAAAACATTGATGATGAGATATACAATTTTGAAAAAGAAAGTGAAAGAGATATTGAACCAATGATTGAAGATGGTGAAAATGTCGAAAGAAATTCAAGTGAAGAAATTGAATCACCAGATATATATATATGTTGAATGTGTATTATTGAAATTATACATATTTATAAATTTAATTATTTATTGAATATGTAAACTTATTATGTACATTTAATTCTAATATGTACAAATGAAATCAATATCGATTATGAGATGTTAGAAAATGTTGACACTCACACATATGGAGATAAAAAGGCTGACCATGTTATACGATATCATGTTAATCACATTATTGATTCGTTCTTCAAAGATGAAATTGTGGCAGTTCAAGCCCAAATGTTGAAAAGTCTCTTAACATTAAAGAAATTAAAAGAAGCTACGACTTTATTAGGTATTCGAAAATCAAAAAAAGATTAAAAAATGAAGGAAATTGTGATACAAAATATAAATAGTGCTCGAAAGTCAACTGGAAGATCTAGAAAGAAAAGCGATTCAGATGCACGTAGAGCAATACAAATGGCAGTGGTTTCATCAAGCACTAAAGAGAATCGCTTGGTAAAATCTATGGCACAAGCATTAGGAACCTCACGAAAAACTTTGCACAAACATTAGAAATTTTGATTGCAAATAGATTAAGATGATGAACTCGCTTGTTGGATAGCTATTTGTGGAAACCATACAAAGATAGACTTGGATAAAATGTTAAAAAAATAGTATATGAATATTGGATGAAAAATTCATGTGTTTCACTAAAAGCAAGGGATGTGATGTGAAGAAGAAAAACACGAAATCAATACGAAGAACATGCAAAACATTTCTTGGACACCACTCAGATAGAGTTGTTCAACAAGTTCAAATAAAAGAGTTGTGAAATTGATGTCTCAATTAGTGCTTTTGTGTAACAAAAACCATGGTATGTTAAACCTGTCACTGTACGCGACACCTGTTGTTGTCGTTATCATGTGGAATTTCAGTTATATTATGACACATTCCTTAATTTGGTAAAACATTTTGGAAATATTCACCTCCTCCTTCCACTATCCATAATTTCATATCTCAAATTCTATGTGGAAGAGAAAGCCATGAATTATTGTACCAAAAGAAATGTGTAGGTGGTAAAAAATGCGATGATTGTGGGAATTTGAGTAAATTTCAAACCAAATATTGTACTGATGTAAGTGATCAATCATTGTCCAACATAAAAGTGAAATGGAAGAGATATGAATATATCCATACATCGATTGATTCAAGTAGTACTACAAGTGCTAAAAGAATTGATTTACAAGAAGAAGAATTTTTTGTGGTAGATTTTTTGAGAAAGTTTGAGGCAAAAATTTATAAATATACCAAGCATTCCCATATATCTCGATGGCAGAACTTGCAATTCAAAAAATCCCATGAGGTTTTTCCACTAGGGACCATTTTGTCAATAGTTTATTTTGCAGAAAACTACACATTTGTTCCACAAAAAAAAATACATAGTGAATACTATCATTCTGACCAAGTCTCCATGCTTGTCCATATTCTATATAGACATGCTGAACAAAATTTTGATAATATAGAAAGCACTAGTGAAAATCAAAATGTTATTAAAGAATATCACTTTTATATTGTGACAATCGTACACATGATACATATTTTGTACAACATTGTTTTGAAAATATTTATGACTCGAAAAGTCATGGAATAAAATTCAATGAACATTGGATATGGTTAGATGGATGTGTAGGTCAATTCAAATCTTCACGATCATTCTTTTGGTTGTGTCATCTTCATACGAAAACCCACATTAAACATTGTTGGAATTTCTTTGAGACTAGTCATGGAAAATGAGAACATGATGGTGCAGGGCATGTATAAAACGAGCACTTCGAAGATATCAAATGGACCACTCTGCAAACCGACTTGTCTCAGCTGAAGAAGTTGTTCAATGGAACGTCGCTACACTAAGCCATGAGACTAACTGATCAAGGGAAGTAAAAAGGTACATTCAATTTAATTTTTATTGGATTTATAATTTTAAACAATATTTATCAAAATGATTATCTTTGATGGTGTTTTGATAACATATTTATATTCTTCTTTGAATTTCCCAAATAGGTTTTTTTGGCATATTGGAGTCCAAGATGTAGACAGATCGATTGGAGTTGACGTTGAAACAATAAAAGGGACTCGAAAATTGCATTCAATTAAAAAAAGCTGTCCAAAAATGTGTTTGCATTGGATAAAATAAAATATTCTTGTTTTTGTCATGTTTGCATAGACAACATAGAATCCAATGATTTCTGTGAAAAAAAAATGTATGTAAATGATTAAAAACATATAGAACTAAATACAAAGGGGAAAATGTCCGTTCCAAGCTTTGAAGAAATGCAATCAGAGGAGACTACAATATCATCTGAAGTTGATCAAGTTTATGATCTTGTTAGAGAAGGTAACATTTCAATTGCTTTCAAATGATAGAGATCTAGAAATAGATAATAAAATGAAGCACACATGTTAATTTTAAAGTTAATTTTTCATGTTAATTATGATTTAAATTTAAATAAAAAAGTTTGTTTTACTGTGCAAGAGATGTTTTAGTTGTAGTTGCATCTATTATCAACAATGAAAATGTGAAGTATTATTTGATGCGTTGCACTGAACGAAAGATGAAATTATTGGAAAGCTATGATGATAATGGGTTTACATATGACATAGTGTCTATTATACTGAAAGGTTATTTTTTCCAACAAACTCATCAAAGTGGGGATTTTTTACTTCCAAGACTATGAACCTAATGTCATAAGTGGTAAATATAGTCACATGGTGTGTGCAGCACACATAAAGTTGATAGAAGTTCAATCAAAGAAAAAATTGAAAATTAAGGAATGGAAAATGTCAAAAGTCGATCATGAACGAATCATTGAAGATGGCACTCCATTGAATTTTTTTGATTGAACTGCCCAACAATTTTTTCTCTTTGGATTCATATTTTAGAACTTCCAGAACTCAACTAAAAATTGAACTGCCTTTTTATGTTATATGTACAAGTGTTTGCACATGTACATTTTTTTGGTACATGCACACGAATAATTTATACACGTGTACACATACACGTCTAGATTATCTGGTCTTAAACTATTTCATACATTCTGTGGTACAATTTTTCATAATGTCCTTATTGCAAAATGCACATATTGTGTATCTAGCATAGTTGATATAATGCAAATTTTAAGTTGCACGATTTTGTTTTAGATGTGTCTATTAAGTAAATTATAACACTACAAGGAAAAGACCCTCTAGCGGATGCTTTTTAGGAACCCCTTATAAAAATACCCCAAACATCAGTTTGTAGTGGAGGTTACTAGAGGAGATGGGTGGGTGGAGGTTTTTGCGGATGTTTTCCTCTGGTGCGCTTATCATCCTAAACCACATCGGTGCGTTCAACTAGAGAAAGCACCGGTGCGCAAAAAACATTGGCACACCGGGACATCGTGCGCTTCGTATAAACCCGCTTGGTGCATTTTATTACTGTAGCACACCAGTGCTTTACAAAGATTCCGCACCGATGCATTCTAAAACCCCGCGCCAAAACTGAAACAGCCCGGTGCGGTCTTAAGAAACCGCACCGATGTGCCTATAAAAACCCGTGCATCGAAATAGGGTTAAATAAAAGAAAAATTACGGCCAAAAAACCGCATTTTTCACTTTTCAGTGCTCCAGAGCTCTCAAGCACCGATGCAACTTTTCCTTGTCTAAGGTGCCCTAACATCGGTGTTCCCATTGCACGCACTGCTGCTATACATTTCCTACCATCTCCATTTTGCATTTTGAAAAACGGTGGTCAAATTTAGTTTTGAAAATTCTACAGTGAATATGCCTCCTCGACGGCCAAGTGTACAAGTATTTTTCTTTTTTTTTCCATAATTAAGCCTTTTAGCGGATTAGAATTGTAAATTAGCTTCAAATTAACCTTAAAAAAAAATAAAAAAATTCCCGTGCGGTCGCATCGCCACCGGTGCTAATAGTAATCACATCGGTTTCGGGGCGGAACCTAAAGGCGCACCGAGATTTTTTAAAATTAAAAAAAAAGTGTGGTGTAGTTGGTTACCCGGCCACACCATTGACCCTATCAAATAGCGGGAATGTAGTGCATTGACGGAAATATCTGCCCTAGGGACAGGTAATGCCCAAGAGGAGGGAGACTGAGTTTTCCATGAGGATATCACATGATGCAATGGAGTTGCTAGCCAGTGTTGACGAGCATCCCTTCGTTATGGTCCCCTGTCCTTATGATGGTTTGGATTGGCGAGGGTGTGACAACATCCTCTTCACAGATGATGAACCACCGGATGATAGAGGTAATAATACTATTTTATTTAAATTTATTCTAACATGTTCTTTAACTTGTTTTTATTAATTTTTTTAATGAAATTGTCTAATTATTGTTGTGTAATTGTATATATTTTACAGACATTAGGTCTTTTTATGGCGATGACATGCTAGTGCCACCAAATGATCAAGGTGTGGATCTTGATGATGATCAGGATATGGAAGATGTCGAGGATCATGAGGCCAGTGCAGATAGACCTACTCTTGCTGGTGCGCCGATGCCACATTTTTCTAGGTGCGAAAGGCTTCATAGTAGATTGAGGATGGAGTTGGGTGACCAACTCTGTGCATTGTTTACTAAGGCAAGAGTCAAGCCTGCTGCTATGAGAGACATACAGACCGATGGTAGGCTGGTACATATGTGGAGAGGCATGCCGCGTGACATGTACAGCCTGATGCGGCATGTCGTAGGAGCTACAACCTTAGTTACACGGTTGAGGAGGGCCCTTGCACGTTATAGGTGTGGTTGAGACGTAGCACATGATCGACAGTCCATGAGCAGCGACACATCAACTGATGATCATGATCAAGGGAGTGATCATTTTTCACCTCACGTCACGCCAGATGAGAAACCTGCAGCATCAACCAACAGTCATCATGGAGAGCAGGCTGGACCATCGGCCACGTCAAGTCAATAGCCCAAAAAATCCAGCAGTGCTCATGATCATGAGCAGGCTGGTCCACCGACCATGTCGAGTCATCACGATGAGCAGCCGATAGTTGATCATGATCAACATGAGGCACCGGTACCAAATCAACAGGCACATGATGATCAACATGTATATGAGCTTGTCGAGGCTGTACCATTGACTGAGCAAGCCTTAACTAGTACTACTATTGATGATGTACCACGAACTGATATATGACATATATATTACACTTGTATATTTTTGACATTATACAATTATATATATATATATATATGGTCCATGTATTTTATGTTCATGTTGTAGTTGTACTTAATTTACATGTTGGTGATCATCATGATGTGTATATTGTTAGGTCATGTTAGATATGTTCATTTAATGTGCATCTTGTAGATAGATGTGTATGTGATAGCAGTTATTTGACATGAGATGTGTATTAGATGTTTGTGTTGTGATTATGTTATACAATGCTAATTGTGTTTTGTTAGATGATCATGATCACGATGATAACGAATTTGAATGTGCTTTTAGTCGAATATGATGTTTGTACGATGGTTATCATGATCGTGATGTTTATTAATTAATTTTAATATTAAAAATGATCATGATATTTATTAAATATTATGTCGTGATTGTAATTGAAATTTTAATTTTAATTGTATGTAAAATTGTAAAATTATATTTGTATTTGTAATTTTAATTTAATTGTAATTGTATGTAAAATATTTGTAAAATTTTAATTGTAATTGTAATATTTAATTTATTGTGAAATGATTGTAATTGTAATTGTATATATACAAATTGTGAAATTGTAATTGCAATTCTAATTGTATGTAAAATTCTAAAATTGTAATTGTAATTGTATGTAAAATATTTGTAAAAGTTTAATTTTAATTGTAATATTTAATTTAGTGTGAAATGATTGTAATTGTAATTGTATATATGCAAAATTGTAAAATTGTAATTGTAATTGTAATTATATGTAAAATTCTAAAATTGTACTTGTAATGGTATATATGTAAATTTGTAAATTTGTAATTGTCATTGTAAATTTTATGTAAAATTCTAAAATTGTAATTGTAATTGCATGTAAAATTGTAAAATTGTAATTGTAATTGTAATTGTACGTGAAATTGTAAAATTGTAATTGTAATTGTAATTGTGTGTAAAATATTTGTAAAATTTTAATTGTATTACTGTGAAATGATTGTAATTGTAAAATTGTAATTGCAATTTTAATTGTATTTGTATGTAAAATATTTGTAAAATTTTAATTGTAATACTGTGAAAATTTTAATTGTATTAATGTGAAATGATTTTATTAAAATTTTATAATTTTAAAATTTGTAAAACTTTAAATAATTGTAAAATAATAAATCTAGAATAATATGAATTTTTGTAACATAATAAAGTTTAGAAAATAATGCAAATAAATTCATGTACTTTAGAATTATCATTATTTTATTATGATCTTACATACCAAAAAAAGAACTTTATATAGTACGCCATTATTTTTCAGATCAACATAATTGCAAATTATCAAGTGAAATATTGATTTTAATATTAACACAATGCAAAATACCAATTAATTCAAAATACATATTATAATGTTTCGAAAAACCCATCTTAAAAAGTATAAATATTGATGAAATAACACATGTACCATATCACTCTCGGTTCTCATGATCACCCTCATTATCTTCCAGCTCGCATGGCATGATAACACTATTGTTCTAAAAAATATGTTTTGATCTAGGGTCATGTCTCAATACGAACCACCAATCCCTATCCAACACATCTGGGTAAAAAAAAAAAAAATCTGGTTGCAGTGTTTGGGAAAAACATAGGGCTCCTTAGCATCATCCCACATCTTTCTAGAGTTGATACATATCAGCCTACTATCGCGATCTTCCTTTACATTATTCCGATCAAAGGTGTTCCACCACTTGCACCTAAAAATAACACATTGGAAAGAAGAGAAATCCACTTCAATGATATCTTGTATCTTTTCGACGTAACTTAATGTCCCTCATACTAGGTTTTGATCACAGTGGCTAGATTGAGTAGATTGATCGAACTCGACTTCCACTCCACAGTCTTGTGTGATGTGTCCATCATCGACATTTTCTATGTGAAAATGGTGTCCATATTCCCACATAGATGGGAAAAAATGCACCTATTAAGTTAAAAAATCATAGTGTCATGTGTCTTATAGTAACCCAACAGTTAAAATATGAAATATAGTTGTAATTACATTTGAAAGGTGCATTATTAAGTTTCAAATGTACATATAAATTAAATACATTATTACCGAGTTGTTGCACCCAATTCCTACATTTAGCGCATTCTCTTCAGCACGCTGGTAACAACCGGTTCCACCATATTTCTCTCTAACTTGGTCAACAACCCAACTGTTGGGGCATATTTTTGGCATATTTTCATTTAAATGATCGGGATAAGACACACTTCTATCATTCAACTATATGAATTCTTTCCTGTCACTATCCCATTTCGTCCTCTTTTGTTTGTACAATGCGACCCATGGTTGTATCGCTTCGGAATTGTAAAGAACGAATTTATTGATTGCTTCAATTTCTGCATTCGCTGATGAAATCAAACCGGAATTATATAGTACATAGAGATCCAAATATACATTATATCGAAGTTCAACATGAATATTTAGTTTGTGTAAATTTGAAAAATTATAAGTCGCTTACTCTTTATCAAGCACTTTTTTCCACTCGTTTGGAGCAACTCCTCTTCTCTTTTGTCTTCATCCCTTTCATTGTCCCAAATCACCACACTTGGTCTGTTGTTGATCTACTTGATGTACTCACTGGCATAATAGAAATACTCATATGATATGTACCCCTCTACCATAGACCCCTCGGGTTTTTCCCTTTGTCGAACAAAACCTTTCAATTTATTCATGTACCTCTCTAAGAAGAGCATCCAACGACAAGAAACCACCCCAACTAATTCAACCTCATCTACTAGGTGGATTAGAAGATGAACCTGCAAGTCCATGAAACTCGTCGGTAGTTCCTTCTCAAACATACAAACAATATCAACTATCTCTTTCAAACGCCACCGTGGAATGCTAGCCACATGAATCTCATTTGACGTGATCCAACGTACAAATGCAGATAATTTAGATATGGCACGTCCTAGGTCTTGAGGTAATTCATGTTTCACACACCCACGCACGAACAAAGGATAATGACACTACAAAGTTATAAACACGTGCAATAATATACAAATTTACTTATGTTTTATGATCCTTGCATGGGATAAAATTTATTAATATAACAAATAATAGAATCATGCTTTTGACATTATACGTACTCTTATAAGATTCAAATGGTCATGTGATTTAACCTCGAAAAATGGTCATCCATGATGAAGCAACGCTGTAGTGAAGACCCATATGAAGATGGAACCCCCACACCCATTATAACTTCCTTTTCCAAAGAAAGATAATCTTTTTTTAAAATCAATGGGACATCACCTTCTTTGAAATACCATGAATTAGAGGGACCAGCGCTTGCCTCTGATCCTGTACTTTCTAATCGTCTTAGCCAATGTTTCTTTTTAGTTTTTGAAGTAATAATATCTTTCTTAACAACCAATGTGTCACTTTGTTTCGGTGATATGTTCCTCCATAAAGAAGATGAAACATTTTTAAATATATGCATCGAATCTAATAAGTGGGTAATCTTAAGATGCTCCCAATATGGAAGGTTATAAAATATAGATTTCCTTTCCATCCCAATGGGAAATTTCTCAACATAGGTGTCAAAGGATTCTGGATCATCGAACATAGGCTCCCCATTTGAATCGAACATTTCTATGAACTCCTTCTCCTTCTCTCTCTCATATGCTCTAAGCCATTCAGTTGGTGTCGTTATTGGAGGCCTTTGGGTTCTCTCTTGTTTAAAATTGAAAGCGAATGCTGCTCTTCTGTAAGGGTGTTCTTCTGGGAGGAATAACCTGGAGCAATCATACACTGGATTTTTTAGGTCCTTGGATCATCTAGCTTTCAGAGAAGGTGCACAACATTTACATCCAAAATACTGTTTTGTTACAAGACCTGCGAAATTATTGTATACAATTGATATGCATGGCACGTTAAAAAATATCATGAAGATCGGAACAATTAAAATGAATTAAACGACTAATATGTGAAATAATATTGTTACGCATATAAACAAATCAATAAACATGTAATTTACCAGAGAAAAATCCTAAGCCTGGATAATCATGTGTTGTGTAAGCACATATGCCATACAACGTAAAACTCCACTCTATTGCGATGGGTCTTGATACATCGTATACATTTATCCCATCCCATAATTCCTTCAATTCATCTACTAGTGGTTGTAAGTAGACATCCATATTATTCACCCATCTTCTACCGGGGACTATGAGAGCCACCCTAAGATGTTAATTCTTCACAAAAAACCATGGGGGGGATATTGTTATTGATCACTACTATAGGCCAAACAGAATATTTGGTGCTCTAGAGGGAATATGGGTTGATGCCATCCATGGTTATGCTGAGTCGTAGACTTCGTACTTCATCCTTGAATTTTTCAGGCCATGTATCCTCTATATTCTTCATGGCTATTGAATCAGTTGGGATTCACATAACTCCCAACTCACTTCTATGTGAGACATGGCATCCCTGCAACATAGCTAATTCTTTGCAATGAAAGAGCCATTGAATCCTTGGGATTATAAGCATGTGCCTCAATATCTTAAAAGGAGGACCACATGACTTACCCTTATTTTTTGATTTATTGTACCTGTCATGCCCACATTTCAGACATATCTCTTTTTCTACATATTCTCCTCTATATAGAATACAATCATTTAACACATATTTCATTAAATTTGGAATTAAATGGTGGATCTAGAATTTCAAAATGACTAAAAAACTCAATTCTAGTCATTTTCCTTGTAAACAAATATGTCCAAAGTTAATGACATATGCGTTATTTGGATATGCATGATATGATATGTACTCAACACCCAACATTTTCAACAATTTCTTTGCCTCTTCGCAGCTACCAGGCAAGACATTATCACTCGGAAGAACCTTATCTTTGAATAAACTGTAGTTGGTGATCATGGAAAATATTAATAAATGTACATTAATGCTGATATAATTATTAATGTTCATAAAATTGACCGTTTGTAATGTTCATTGTGTACTGATTATATTTATCAAATTTATATAAGGGAGGAATTTATGGTAACTTACCTCAAATTTTCTGAGAAAAATGCATTCAACAAGCCAAAATTTTCTTTCAAGTTGTATAGTAACATTGTTGTCCCCAATTGGGTAGACTTTGACTGACTTCCAGGTCCAAAGAGAGGGGTGGTGGAAGCAAATTTAAGGCTTTCGAAAAAGGTGTCAGCGATATGAGCATCATCCCCTAGATGATCATCGTTTTGGAATGCACCTAACAACATTGTCTCCATGGCAGTCGTATCCCTTAAGTAATCATATATACCAACCTCTATTTGATTGCCTCCATTTCCAGCTTGTGAAGAACTACTATTGTTGTAGTCATTCCTAATTGGTGAATCTAGACGTAGCGGGAATTGAATTAGTGGTTGATTGAACCATTCTTGGTATCGTTCCTCTCCAATTTTTTCTCTTATTTCAGTCTTCTCTCGATTTGACATTGTTGTCGTGTGTAACAGAAGATGGTAGGTAGGTTTCTCATCATCACTAGAATCTTAATAATTTAAAAAAAATATTTGAACATGATTAGTAAAAAATATATGATATCAATTAGTAAGAACGTTGAAAAAATTGCATGATTAATTGGTTTGACGTTGAAATAATTACATTAATCAATATACCAAACAATTATAATTATTACCATCATTGTCCCAAGATTGTGGCTAGAAGATGCAATATTGTTACAATTGGCAGGGTGAAGCGGATGTCCATTTTCATCTACCAAATGCACCTTGCTGTATGCTGCTCCTGATAAGAGCTTCCGACGTTTTGGAGTTGTTTGAATATTTTGTGCATCTGAACTCGATTATGAATCTGCATGAACCTGCAAATTTGTATACATTGTAAATTTAATTAAGCTGTGCATGATTGACATGGATAAAAATCATAAATTCTATTAGATAATGAAAATATAAATAAAATATGAAGTAAATATTACGTCTTGAGATGGATAGGGAGAACTCCGTGATGGAATTTGAGAAATATTATGGAACGAGCTGGATTTTGAAGAATTTCCCATTCGATATAATTATGATATTTTCTTCCTGCATTTGAGAAAAATCAACAATAAATTTTGGTGTACACACCTAAAAGTAATTTTGGTGCCTTAAAAATGGACTTCTTGTTATCTGTGCTAATCTACAGATAACCGCACCAGTGCATTTTAGTTACTACACACCGATTCCATGTTATCAATGGACACACCGGTGCGGTGCTATTAAGTGATGCACCAGTGATGAATAACCAAAAAAAAAAAAAAAAAAAAAAAAAAAAAACAAAAAAAAAAAAAAAAAAAAAAACAACTCTATTTTTTTAAGTGAAAAAAAAAAGCGGCAATTTGAAAAATGGCGGAAAAATATTTTCGAAAATCTATTTTGATAAAAAAATTCTTTAAATACTAACACTTTTCATTATTTCACTATTTTTCCTAAAAATTTTCATTGAGATTGTAGGGAGAGACATTCTGAGCAAGAGAGCATCTTAGAGCATCAGAGCAAACAAAATGATGTCTAATAATATTCACAACTTAATTCCAAATCTCTGGTGATTCAAACCCTGTAGCATAGAATTTCAAACGATCTCGTGATTAAATTATATTATTTTTTTACATTTTCTGCAGTATTTTTTATGCACTTAGTAAAAATTTCAATTTTTTGTTCATTTTCATAAACAAAAAAAAATCCATTTTTACCCTAAACCCTTCATTCTTTTTGTATCTTCCCTTGCTTCTTCCTGTTTCTGTGATTTCAGAATTAGGGCTTTTCATTTTAGATTTATAGGGTTTGTATTGCTATATATAGGCCTATGACATCCAACCCACGGGATGACTTGCATAGTTGGATGCCAATCCATGTCATCCCTTGAGTGAATTTAAAAAAAAATAGATTTTTTTTAATCGGTGTGCCTAGCATAACCTAGCGCAACGGTGCACTGGATTATCCCAGCGTACCGCGCACGTATGATTTGATAAAAAGTTTAAAAACAATTTTTTTTTAATCCATGCGCCATATGTAAAATAAGGCACTGATGCACTATTTGATTATGGCGCACCGCAAATGTACTATTTCACAAAAAACAATTTTTATTGTGTTAATTGGTGCACCATGTAACATATAACACACTTTTGAACCTTTAGTTAAACTGAGAGGGGGGGTGAATCAGTTTAACACATTCATGGACTTTTGAAACTTTTCATTAAAACTTATTTACACCTTCATTTCATGTTCAACTTAACATGTGAGTAATCTTAGAATGTGTGTAGAAAGTATTAATATAATGTAACAACAGACTTAATATGAGAGCATCAAGTATTAAGCAGATGAGATAAACCATATCAACACATACACATCATGCAAAAAGACACCAGATATAAGTGGAAACCCATAAAGGGAGAAAACCACATCTTATTATTGTTGTGATGCAAAGGCAAGCTCAAACTCCCTCTCACCACTGATTTTCTGTAGGCATGAACCTACAGGAGACTCTTACCTCAATTCTGCAAGCTACAACTTGCAAGGAAGCTCCAACTCTCATCAATTTTATGCAGGCACAAACCTACAGGAGGCTCCAACCGACATTTTATCACAACTTGATGTGAAGCACCAACTCCCATCTATTTCTCGGGTAGCACCAACCTATAGAGCTCTACCGCCACTAACTCGATAATTCATCAAGCTACAACTTGATAGGGAAGCTCCAACTTCCTTACTCTTTCAAAAGAAAAACACTTGCTGATTTAACTTGGATATCAGCTCTGTTCTGAACCTTCTCTTCTGCTGTTCAACAGTCCTCATATCTATCCTTATATCATTTCTGCATCTTCTCAGATTCACTATCAGCTTCTCCTTCTTCTTTGCTCAGCTCCTTCTTCTACTCTGCCTCACTGCTTCATTTCTGCATTCTCTAACTTTTCACAACATCTCGTTCTGCTCCTCCTTCTTATCTTCTCTGCCTCAATTCCATACTCTGCATTCTCTATACTCACTCTCTCTAACCTCTTGCAACTTTCTTATTTTCTTCAACTCTCTTCAATTCTGCTGCACACTCTCTTCTTCTCTTACTCTATTTTTGTAACCTTCTCCCCTTGGATATTACCCTGTTTTATACAAAATAGCTTCACGACTGTTTGTATTCTACTGGGAATTCGAAATGGACAACCATGTCTCTTTGCCTTCTGCCTTCTCATCTCTTTTATCCGCCCATTCAGAAAATATAACTGTAGGTACCAATTTAACATTACAGTGGGATATTTGTTCTCTTCCGGAGACTTGCCAATGCATCACAACAATATAAATCAATTAAAATATTTACATTTTACCTTTTCGGTTACATAAAAACAATTTCACTCAGCCCATTTTCTGGCCTTTGGCTTTGCTGGTTTTGTCTTTTTCTGCTGCTGTTAAGAAACTGTTCTGCATACTCTATTTACTGCTACTTTGTGCACCTGCGCATGTACACCTGTTAAGTTCATTCCTGTGCATATTCCTGTTCACCGTGATTGTGTGTATGCTGTATACATATAGCTGCGTTACAATATATATAATTGCTGACTTTAAATCTGGGAAAATTCCAATACTTTGGTTTCCTTTATTGGCAGTTTAAATAACTGAATGCGGAGGCTTTAATATCACCATGGTTATAAACCCAATATATGTCCTCTATGCAAGATTCTCTCCTTCTATTATTTCAAGCAATTAATGTTCTTTCTCAGCATTATTATTTTGATATTCTAACCTTATAATCAACCCTTTTATATAATGCTTTGTGGCATATCCATCATCGAGCGCACCGGTCTAGTTATTTCTTTTCTCTATTGAACTCCAACCCATTTAACATTTGAATAAATCACTTAATTGAATAACTCAGGCCCACAGGGTTATTCAACACATATCACAATTCTTCATAGTATACGTTGGTCTATACATAACAAACCAACAATAAATCTTTGCTTTTCACATATGTTAACATATACGACGCCTTCAACAGCTGATGCGATTAATCGCAATTGAATTCTTCCGATTGCGATCAAATGCCGATGCGATGAATCCCTTTTTGAACAATTCCGATTGCGATTAATCGCAATCGAAACTTGCATTTTCATGTTCCGATGCCCTGCTCCTTCTCCGATGCGATGAAACACTGTTTACCGGAACTCAACCATATATGAATCATAGTTTATAAGCCCATCGGGTCCGGAACTTCATCGCAATTGCAAATTGCATTTGCATGTTCCAATGCCTTGCTCCTTCTCTGATGCGATGAAACACTGTTAACCGGAACTCAACCATATATGAATCATAGTTTATAAGCCAATCTGGTCTAGAACTTCATCGCAATCGCAATTTCTATTGTCATGCTTCGTTTCCACACTTTTCTCCGATGCGATGTAACACTGTTCATTTGGATGTGCCGATGCGATGGGTCTGATGCGATTAATTGCAATCGCATCCTTTAACATTTTGGTGCGATTAAAAAAGGGTCCCACTAGCTATCAAATCTCCGGAACTCAAACATATATGAATCGTTGTTTAAACCATATCAGGTCCAGAACTCAATCGCAATCACAACTTTTTGTTTACATGTTCTACTGCCAAGTTTATTCGATGCGATTGGGTGAGGGTCTCACAATATATTAACTCGAACAATAGAGCGCTACATATAAATGTATATGCTTTGAGCCTTTGAATATAAAGCACAACATATGTACCGTGCTGTATATGTATAAGCTTCCGCTTCCACTTTAGTGTATCCTCCAGTTGGGTTAATGATTCTCGGAATTTTATGTATGGGGGGGTCCCACCCTACACACACATTGTCTTCAGTCAACATAGTATTAAGTCTTTAGCTCAGACTTAAACCCAACATTAATGTATATATACATTTATATAACCTCTCGGGCTCCGTCCATATCTTAGCTCATAGTTCCGCTTTCGATTCTATTTCATCTTCGCTTCAATTATTCTTAATAGTTTTGTTATGCCTTCAATATTCCGAATTTAACTGAATCCCAACATTTAACCAACGCATGGTTAAATTGTTGTTCGACTTATATGAATTCCCTTCACGCGTTCTTTGAAGCTCCCCTTTGACAGACATAGATACTACCTCTATTGTTGTTTCATTCACCTTTTTTCTTGTAGTTCCTTTGCATCTGATTCATACTTCCTCTATGCCTTGGCTAGCCGACTTTTTCTAATCGGTTTCTATTGCAGTAAGGCCCTCAAATGACTTCAGATTTCCAATCTCCCTTCGTTTTTCATTACACAGTGGAGGGTGTAATCAAACTATCCCACTGAATGCTGTATGCGACTTTCTCACAAGAATGGGTATCAAATTATGTAAATCGAACCCTTGCATCTTGTTTCTCAATCCGAACTACTAAAATCTCCTTTTTCTTCAAGTGACAGAGGTTTACTTTGCTATTCCAAATGCACAGAGTCGACCTCTTGAGTTTCTATACAAAACTAGTTAAATTGATTTCTACACATCATGTACACCACAACTGCCTCTGCTTCATGTCTGCTACTTTGCCTTATAGCTGGTTCAGGTACTCCTCCTTTGCCACAGGGTTTATTAAACTCTTTTTATAAACCCTGATAGACTCACAATCATCCATGCATAGACAATTGCACATAGGAGCCATTTATACTCCCAATTATAGAGTCTCATCATACTCATGTAATGCTGAACAATTCCTCCATAGATACAAATGAATCCACTTGCAAACACTTCTTCTTGTCTTGACATAACTTCTTCTTCTCTTAACTCTACCCCTTTTTTAAAATCCAATGGCTCTCCTTTTGTCCTCACTACTCTGCACCTTGAATAGCTCTCTGCTTCTTTGCTATCCTCTGCTCCTTGACTGATGCTGCTCGTTACTTCTCTTTTTGCTGCCTCTGCTGCCTCTCTGCTGCCATCCTTTGCCATCAATGACAACATTTCAAACAGTCTCCCCCTTTGGCATTGATGGAAACACATCCCACCAATAATCTAATGCTTCCTCCAAGTCTTCCTCTGCTTGCTTTTTAGAAGACCCTTTCTTCTGTCACTTGCTTTTCCTCCCCCTTTGACATCAATGGCAAAGGGTTGCACATTTCTCAGTGTGATTTCTGCATTTCCTCTCTCTGAGTTGTGTTTAGGCCCTCTTCTTCTGACTTTGTACCATGCTGCTCCAGACTGGTGTACAAGACTTGTTGAGAGAACACTTTGAGGATTATTGGACTTGAATATACATTGTAAATTGATACAATCCAAAGCACAATCTCCTTTCACTAGTATAAGGTTGTAAGTGAAGATAATGACACTTCATAGAGCATATTGTACCAGCCTTATCTAATCATAAATGCATCATTGGGTCAAACCTTAAAGATTGTGAATGCTCCATGTGACATATCAAGCTTGCTTCAGCTATACTTCAGTCTATATTATAATCTTCATCTACGATGCATATCTATTGAGGAAGGTTGTAGATGGAGTAAGTATTTTTCTGCACTGCACATCTACAATACTCATCTGTTCAATTGTGATGATGCTAATATATATTTATTGCTGTGGTTCACCTGTATTGCCTGTTGTTGGTAATTTGTGCTAGATTGCTGTCAGGGATATTACACTTAAAGACTGAAAGGTCCTTGTTGCTGAAGTGACCAATGAATCAAACCAGAGCTTTCAACTTATTGTGATATTAGGCAATATCTTTTAATGTGATAGGCCAAATGACTTTTATTGCTTGCACACGGTATTTTCAAAACAAACCCTTCAATGTATTGGTTAATCTCACTTATCAACCATGCATTCCTTTATGACATAAGGAGGTATGTATGTCAATGATCAATCTCTCTTTAAATGTGAATTACCATTAAATCCATTGTGCTGAAGAAGGATTTAGATGAATTAATAAAAGACTTTTGAGCTTCAAATGGTAACCAAAACTATTCCTTTAAGCTTCAGATACTCTGACTGTTCTATCATGATGATCTTCCCCACACGCATATTCAAGATTTTTAATTGAAAACTCAGCAACCAGAATTCACACAATTTTATGGCTGATCTTAAGGAAGAGGCCTTGAAGATATATATGTACTGACTTCTTTTCATGCTGAATGTGGATAATGCTGGGAATACTACCTTGATGTTCTTTTGCCATAATCCTTTGATCCTGAGGACCTGTGCCATACTGCTGCTCCACTGATAATACCTGGTATTCTGTTGATAGGCATCCTGCTTGTACCAAATACCCACATTGATACCACTTTCACTTCAGTTCACACATGAAACCATATATAAGACAATCTTCATAATTTCTTCTATTGAGCTCTCCACTGTTTTCAACAAAAATCATCAATATACTGAATCTGATCTTGTCCTCATTAACTATTTTCTTATTCTGCCATTCTGTTCAAAGGAATGTCACTGCATTTTATTTTCTAGAACCGCTCCAAATTCATAGCTGCTTTATATACAAAATCAACTATTCTAATATAAATATCTTTGGGAAGGCATCTTCAATTCCTTTACTTGGAATATTCATGGGAAGACCACTCAGGGATTTGTCACTTAATTTAACTTCATTCCTCCAAGGGGACATTTCATAGATGAATGAGGTCATGACATAATGATGATAGGCACTTCTCTTGCTAATCCTTATTAATGTGATTCATTGTTAATTCTCGCAGTATGATGCATAGTGTAATCATCACTTAATGTGTTGATGTTCTCTCAACCACCAGGGCTTCTTGCTGTCTTCTCTTCTTCCATCAATCTGTCAGCTAATTAAAACATCAGATAATCTTCTTCCTTTATAGTTCTCTGTTAGAGGAATTTACTTTCACTTCCTATCTCATATCTGTTCTCATTTCATGGAGCTCTTCTTAGACTACTTTTTGTGGGGACTACATATGAACTGCTCTCCCCTTGGGATGTTGCTTCATATTTATCACTGGTTGGATATTTTCTTTGTTTCTTAGAGCAGCTCCCCATGAGACTAGGATGTATTCATTATGTTATTGAGATAATAGGCTCCCCCTTTCTCTTTTCCTTCCATACTCTATTGGGGTTCATCATAATGTCTGCACTCCTTTCCGATTCATAGTTTTGTTTGATTGGATTGGATTTCATCATCTGTCTGGAGTTCTTTAATATATATGGCAGTTTACAGTCTTCTGCTTTGTGACCACGCTTAAGGAATACATAACATCTTATTTGACCAAGGTGCATTTGAGCCGATGTATAATATTTTGTTCCTCTTCTTGAATACATTTTACAATCAACAATTTTATGTCCAAAATTATTGCATGCATAAAAATAGCCATGGAAATGATTTGTGTACCTGGTGGAAGATTGTCTTTTCCCTTTGCTTTCTTGAAGTGTTCTTCTTGTTTGCTGCATCTTTTCATGGTTGGATTGGGTTTTCTTTGTCTTAAAACATGTTGCCATATGTCCTTGTTTGTGGCATGTAAAACATGTGATATTTTTCATAAGAGGAAAGAACCTCCTTTGACATCTTCCAAATTTATTCAATTCATCTTCAGGAGCATATGAGCCTTTAGCAGCTGATTGTTTCATCTTCTCATTCTCTATCCTACTATGTTGCTTCTTGATTCTATTTGTTTCTTCACAAATCCTGTTCTTGCTGGCTTCTATTTTTGTAGTAATCTGCTGAGCTGCTTCACTGTCCTTTACAACTTTTACAAAGATGATTTTCTTGTTATCTTCTGCCTTGGACTTACTGGTTTCTCCTTCATATCCTATCCCAGCCTTTATGAGAGGAGACCTTTGAGCATTTATAATTTGATCTAGTTGTTCAGAGCTTTTCATTTGAGGAGTATTCATTAATAATTCTCTTTGGGATTTTTATAATTTCTTTCGTAGGCTCGCTACTTCTTCTTCTAGTCTCTCACATTCCATATTTTTCTCTTTCATTTGTTGCAGAAGAGTGTCTTCTATTTTCCTTGCTTCTTCAAGGTGTGTCTTCAAGCCAACAATCTCTTTGTTATCTTCATACTCTTTCTCATCACAAATTTTCACCACTATGTTAAGGTCTTTGTTTTCATTCTTTAGTCTTTCTATTTCAGTCAAGGTTGTGTCTATTTTGGCCTTTTCTTCAGCTGCAATTTCTTCATGATTCTTACTACCATTCACACTAGCAGGTACCTCATGTGTTTGAACATTTTCCTTTTGACATGAATTTTTATTCTTCTTAATTTTCTTCTCCTTCTTGACAATGCAATCCTCAGTGTCTACTCCATGCATGAAATGCAATCTGTCCCAAATTTCTTTTGCAGAGTCTAGATCCATTATCAACTCAAAGTCCTTGTTATGAAGAATGTTATATATCACACATTTTGCCTTGGCATTCCTCTGTTGTTCTTTCACCGTGGGGGAGTATGAGCAGTAACCATCACAAACAAGCTTCCATACCTCAGGTTCATCAACCATTAAATTTGTTTTAACCTTATCTCTCCATTCAAGAAAGTTTTTTGTATTTAACACAGGTACATTTTGATAGTCCATGACTCAAACAAATCTCCTTCAAGCCTTTAAGCTTACACCAAAAGAACCTGCTCTGATACCAATTGTTGAACCCTTAGTTAAATTGAGAGGGGGGGGGGGTGAATCAGTTTAACACATTCATGGACTTTTAAAATTTTTTTATTAACACTTGTTTACACCTTCATTTCATGTTCAACTTAACATGTGAGTAATCTTAGAATGTGAGCAGCAAGAATTAATATAATTTAACAGTAGACTTAATATGAGAGCAGCAAGTATTAAGCAGATGATATAAACCAGATCAACACATAAACTTCATGCACAGAGACACCAGATATAAGTGGAAACCCATAAAGGGAGAAAACCACATCTTATTATTGTTGTGATGCAAAGGCAAGCTCCAACTCCCTCTCACCACTGATTTTCTGTAGGCACCAACCTACAGGAGGCTCCTACCTCAATTCTGCAAGCTACAACTTGAAAGGAAGCTCCAACTCCCATCAATTTTCTGCAGGCACCAACCTACAGGAGGCTCCAACCTCAGTCAGCTACAACTGACATTTTATCAAGCTACAACTTGATGTGGAAGCACAAACTCCCATCTATTTTCTGCAGGCACCAACCTACAGGAGGCTCCTACCTCAGTCAGCTACAACTGACATCTATCAAGCTACAACTTGATAGGGAAGCTCCAACTTCCTTACTCTTTCAAAAGAAAAACACTTGCTGATTTACCTTGGATATCAGCTCTGTTCTGTACCTTCTCTTCTGCTGTTCAACAGTCCTCATATCTATCCTTATATCATTTCTACATCTTCTGAGATTCACTATCAGCTTCTCCTTCTTCTTTGCTTAGCTCCTCCTTCTACTCTGCCTCACTGCTTCATTTCTGCATTCTCTGAATTTTCACAGCATCTCATTCTGCTCCTCCTTCTTCTTATCTTCTCTGCCTCAATTCCATACTCTGCATTCTCTATACTCACTCTCTCTAACCTCTTGTAGCTTCCTTATTTTCTTCAACTCTCTTCCATTCTACTGCACACTCTCTTCTTCTCTCACTCTATTTTCGTAACCTTCTCCCCTTGGATATTACCTCGTTTTATAAAAAATAGCTTCATGGTTGTTTGTATTCTACTAGGAATTCGAAATGGACAACCATGTCTCTTTGCCTTCTGCCTTCTCATCTCTTTTCTCTGCCCATTCATAAAATATAACTGTAGGTACCAATTTAACATTACAGTGGGATATTTGTTCTCTTTCGGAGACTTGCCAATGCATCACAACAATATAAATCAATTAAAACATTTACATTTCACCTTTTCAGTTACATAAAAACAATTTCACTCAGCCCATTTTCTGGCCTTTGGCTTTGCTGGTTTTGTCTTTTTCTGCTGCTGTTAAGAAACTGTTCTGCATACTCTATTTACTGCTACTCTGTGCACCTGCGCATGTACACCTGTCAAGTTCATTCATGTGCATATTCCCATTCACCGTGATTGTGTGTTTACTGTATACATATAGCTGCGTTACAATATATATAACTGCTGACTTTAAATCTAGGAAAATTCCAACACTTTGGTTTCCTTTACTGGCAGTTTAAATAACTGAATGCGGAGGCTTTAATATCGCCATGGTTATAAACCCAATATATGTCCTCTATGCAAGGTTCTCTCCTTCTATTATTTCAAGAAATTAATGTTCTTTCTCGGCATTATTATTTTGATATTCGAACCTTAGAATCAACCCTTTTATATAATGCTCTGCGGTATATCCATCATCGAGCGCACCGATCTAGTTATTTCTTTTCTCTATTGAACTCCGACCCATTTAACATTTGAATAAATCACTTAATTGAATAACTTGGGCCCACAGGGTTATTCAACACATATCACAATTCTTCATAGTATATGTTGGTCTATACATAACAAACCAACAATAAATCTTCGCTTTTCACATATGTTAACATATACGACGCCTTCAACAGCTGATGCGATTAATCGCAATTGAATTCTTCCAGTTGCGATCAAATGCCGATGCAATGAATCCCTTTTCGAACACTTCCGATTGCGATTAATCGCAATCGCAACTTGCATTTGCATGTTCCGATGCCCTGCTCCTTCTCCGATGCAATGAAACACTTTTTACCGGAACTCAACCATATATGAATCATAGATTATAAGCCCATCGGGTCCGGAACTTCATCGCAATCGCAATTTGTATTTGCATGTTCCAATGCCTTGCTCCTTCTCCGATGCGATGAAACACTATTTACCAGAACTCAACCATATATGAATCATATTTTGTAAGCCCATTGGGTCCGAAATTTCATCGCAATCGCAATTTCTATTGTCATGCTTCGTTGCCACACTTTTCTCCGATGCGATGTAACACTGTTCATTTGGATGTGCCGATGCGATGGGTCCGATGCGATTAATTGCAATCGCATCCTTTCAAATTTTTGTGCGATTAACAAAGGGTCCCACTAGCTATCAAATCTCTGGAACTCAAACATATATGAATCCTTGTTTAAACCATATCGGGTCCGAAACTCAATCGCAATCGCAACTTTTTGTTTACATGTTCTGCTGCCAAGTTTCTCCGATGCGATTGGGTGAGGGTCCCACAATATATTAACTCGAAAAATAGAGCGCTACATATAAATGTATTTTCTTTGAGCTTTTGAATATAAAGCACAACATATGTACCGTGCTGTATATGTATAAGCTTCCACTTCCGCTTTAGTGTATCCTCCAGCTGGGTTAATGATTATCGAAATTTTATGTATGGGAGGGTCCCACCCTACACACACATTGTCTTCAGTAAACATAGTATTAAGTCTTTCACTCAGACTTAAACCCAAAATTAATGTATATATACATTTATATAACCTCTTGGGCTCCGTCCCTATCTTATCTCATAGTTCCGCTTTCGATTCTATTTCATCTCCGCTTCAAATATTCTTAATAGTTTTGCTATGCCTTTAATATTCCGAATTTAATTGAATCCCAACATTTAACCAACGCATGGTTAAATTGCTGTTCGACTTATATGAATTCCCTTCACGCATTCTTTGAAGCTCCCCTTTGACAGACATAGATACTACCTCTATTGTTCTTTCATTCACTTTTGTTCTCGTAGTTCCTTTGCATCCGATTCATACTTCCTCTGTGCCTTGGCTAGCCAAATTTTTCTAATCGGTTTCTATTGCGGTAAGGTCCTCAAATGACTTCAAATTTCCAATCTCCCTTCGCTGTTCATTACACAGTGGAGTGTGTAATCAAACTATCCCACTGAATTCTGTATGCGACTTTCTCACAAGAATGGGTATCGAATTATGTAAATCGAACCCTTGCATCCTGCTGCTCAATCCGAACTACTAAAATCGCCTTTTTCTTCAAGTGACAGAGGTTTACTATGCTATGCCAAATGAACAGAGTCGGCCTCTTGAGTTTCTATATAGAACTAGTTCAATTTATTTCTACACAGCATGTACACCACAACTGCCTCTGCTTCTTGTTTGCTACTTTTCATTATTGCTGGTTCAGGTACTCCTCCTTTGCCACAGGGTTTATTCAACTTTATTTATAAACCCTGATAGACTCACAATCATCCATGAACAGACAATTGCATATAGGAGCCATTTATATTCCCAATTACAGAGTCTCATCATACTCATGTAATGCTGAACAATTCCTCCATAGATACAAATGAATCCACCTGCAAACACTTCTTCTTGTCTTGGCAGAACTTCTTATTCTCTTAACTCTGCCCCTTTTTCAAAATCCAATGGCCCTCCTTTTTTCCTCACTACTCTGCACCTTGAATATCTCTCTGCTTCTTTGCTATCCTCTGCTCCTTACTTCTCTTTTCGTTGCCTCTGCTGCCTCTCTGCTGCCATCCTTTGCCATCAATGACAACATTTCCAACAGTTGCCTTTGCTGACACCACACTGGGTCTCCTATTTGACTGAGAGCACTGTACAGTGGTACCTTGTTTGCGTGAGGCGTTTATAAGAGTAGGTCGCACTGCCCCCTCCACGACACTATATGCTACAAAAACTAACACTAGATGATTTTTATTATTTTTTCAGTGTTAATTGATGCGGTGTTTGACATGTAATGCACCGATGCTCCTTGTTGCAATAGAGCACCATATGATGTTTTATACTGTTTGGGCAGTGCGTTTATAAGACCACCATGCACCGACGTCAGTGCATACTCCATGAAAAGCGCATTGGTTTCTTGATATATATTTTTTAACTTGAAAAGTTAACAGTTTATTTAGAAAATATATTAATGAATGATATGGTACAGGTTTTATATTGTTGAAGAAATTGCTGACAAGAGATCAAGTAACAAAAATACTGATAACACATCAAGAAAAGCAAACAAGACAAGTTCTTTGTAAATTCTTTACAAAAAATATTATTTTTGAACTATATGTAAGTTTAAATAATATGTATTGTTTACTGTGTATCATGCAGAGTCACAAAATGACGAAACTCGATAAGATTATTTCTTATCTAGGACCAGAAGAGCGTAAAAGCTTGATGGAAAAATTGTAAAATGATGAATCAGGTGAATGAAAAAATACTATCGATCCAATATGAGTTTCTTTTTTTAATTTTCATTAATAATATACTTAAAATTATTAGATAACATGTTTCAAACAATCTATTAATTCACATTTGTTTAATGTTCTACAGGGACCAACAACTTAGAAAAGGAATGTTGTTCTAAGAAAAGAAAAAAATAGAACATGCAAATGAAAATGAATTGCTCCTTAGCTCATCTAGAGTGGTGTTGGAGGTTAATGAAAGGGGGAAATACTTTTACAAAAGTTTGAAGGATCTAGTGGAACGAATGCATAGACGTTCTTTCCACTTACAATACAAAAATCAATCCAATGATTCCAAGAACCAAATTTTATCTAAACTACAGGAAGAGTTTCCATAGAATTGGTCAATGAGACATGTCAGACTTTTAACAGCAAAAGCGTACAACAACAAAAAAGAAGGAATGAAAAAGTAATATTCCTTTATATGTTTTTTCTAGAATTATTTATAAATATCACTTTTTTTATACTTACTTTTCGTATATCAATATAAAAATTAAATAGTTTATTGTCATGTTACATTTTCAGGAAGATTATGAAAATCTCAAAGATGAACGAGCTAATATCAGAAATATATCAGTAGGAATGTCCAAAAAGGTGTACAAAGATATGGTCAAAGAAATGGACAAAATTGCATCGCAGGAGGTGCCATCTCAACAACGTGCTTCAAATGTAATATGCAATCATTGAATTTTTCGATCATTAGGTACAATAAATAAACAATTTAGCATTAAATATTAATTTTCAAGTATTTTCTTGCAGAAAAGAAAAGAATATGGAACTCACTCAGCACATAAAACAGGATGACAAGGAATAAAATGGTTGATATCTAAGTTTGTGAGTAATTTTTACTTCCTTATAACAACTTAACTAGATTTCATTTTTGTATATTTTAAGTCGTTTTACAAAAACCATCATTGAATGTCTTCAAATAGGTGCTAACATAAAAAGAATAACCATCAAACGATATGATTGAAATTAGGTTAAATATGGGTTGTGAGTATATGTTGGCATATCATAAATTAATTGTGGAATTTGTAAGCATCTATCGATCTTGTTTTACTTAGCTCCGTCTATAATTAATAGAACAAATATATCTTTTATATTAAATATATTATTTATTATGGGGTATAAAACTTGCAGGAAACAAAGTATGGAACTGCACCAACAGATGAAATCTTGAAATATGGCATAGTACATGGTTTTGAAAGAATGTGTATAGTTTATGAGTCAATTCTTGCTATGGTACGTCATTTATTTTCGATTTACATTAATGTATATTATTTAATATTTCAATTTTCATTATTCTCACCAATGTATATACACTCATTACAGTTTATTTTTATGTTTGTAGATGGAAGGTGAAGAAGAAGAAAACAATCAACACTGTGAACAAAACATTCCTGAAAATAACCCAAGTCATGGAAGTAGCTCGAGAAGTGACAACAGTTCAAGCGAAGAATGATGATCATTATGTATGGATATCAAAGCAAGGCGTTGTATTTTGTGAAATATTTGTCTGTGAAATTAGACATTTTGTTTAATGGAATGTTCATAGTGTCCTGAAAGACAAAGGGATACCAATAACTATCCCATTTTATATGACAAAGACAGTCTTATATATATAATAAAATATGTTTTAATTTATTCTATTGCGTTCTCCATTGTCGCTGTGAAATGTAACACCGCTGATTAAATTTATGGATGATTAAATATTATAATGAAGAGATGTGAAATTTGATGATATGATATAAAAAATTAAGCCAAACATCACATTCAAATGCACTAATAAAAATTTGTTTGATATGAATACTGTTATAAGATATGTGTTGTCTTTTGATGAATAATGAATTTAAAAAAATCACAATAATTATGATATGATATAAAAAATTAATCCAAACATCACATTCAAATGCATTAATAAAAATTTAATTAATATGAATATTGTTATAATATGTGTCAAATTTTGATGAATAAGGAATTTAAAAAAATCACAATAATTGCATTGTCACAGGTCAATATTTCTAAAAAATACAAAATGAACACCGGTGCGTGTCAGTTACTGTACACTGGTGTGTTTGTATGATAATGTGCACTGGTGCAGTTCTACAATCTATAGGCACTGTGCAAATACCAATACCAATTATAAATCTCGGTGTGTTTGTGCGATATTGCGCATCGATGCGTTTATTTGAGACTACACACTGGTGCATTTGTATGACCTATGGGCACCACACAAGTACTATTACAAATTAGAACAATTATTTTTATCTGATACTGCGCACCGGTGCGTTTCTATAAGACTACGTATTAGTGTGTTGATACGACCTATGGCACCACACAAATCCCAAGACCAATTAGAATGACCCCGTGCATTGTATCACCAATAGTGCACCCGGTGCGGTTTTAGACCTTGATGGCCCGATGCGTGGACCTTTGACTACCTTGGGCCACTTTCTGGATGATATGCACCAGTGCGTTGACACCTTGGCAGCGCACCGAAGAAAAAAACATCCGTAACAACCTCCGACCGCCCAATTTTTTTAGTTGTGTTGAAATTTCATTAAAAGCTCTACCAAAACCTCTGTAACCATAAGCAGATGTTGTAGAAAATGTGTTTTAAACAATTTGGGCCAATTTTATAACACTAAAAACCTCCTTTATAACCTCCATAAGAGGGTCTTTTCCTTGTAGTGTAATATTCATTCTTGAATGCAAAAATGTGTGGTACGTGTTTTGTAATTTCCCATTTACTATCAACTGAAAGTAGCTTTTCTATGTACATTAATGAAAAATGTTGTGTACTGGATATATGTTTTAATGCATTTTTAAATTTTTATGATTGCTTGACACATCTAAGAACACCTAGAATTTTATGATTTTTTTTAGAGATATACATCGATATGTATTGTAATTCAATCATTTTTACATATATTAAAACATGTACTTCAATCATTTTTATGTACATATATTCATGTGAAATTTTATTTATTTATTTGTAACTTGGGCTAAACTATATTAAAAGCATGAAAAATTGTACAAAGGAAATGGGCAGAGATGGCAAGCAGTGCTTAGCCTATCCCTGCCTTGGTAGTGTTCGAAATAAACCAAGTTTGGGGCTACCTCAAAGGAGGAAACCAACCCATTAAGAGTGTAATCCAGTCTTGTAATACAAAATATTTAGTGGCCCATATAAAAACAAAAGAGTTGAGGTATATCCCGAGGTGACAAAAAATAGAAACTAACCTTGCTACTGAACAATCATGGAGTTCATTCATCTTCGTCTGCCGCTTGGTCCTCTTCCTCTACCAGGCACCTGTATTCTCTAGAAATGGCTTCCTCCTCAGCTGTGGGCATTCGAGGAGGCTTCAGAGGGGCTGCATGGATGACGGGAGCAACTGGGTACTCCACATCATAATATCTAGTCTAGACACTGTCCGAGTCCATAACCCAAACACCTATCTCCTCCATCGTGGGCTCATAAACTGGAAGCGGGTTGGTTTTCCTGGGTAAAGGATACACATATTTCAGAATAGTGGATTTCCTGCAGCCTCTTCTACCCTTAGGCTTCTTTGGAGGCAAAACAGTTTCTCTATGAATGCTATCAAATGCTTGAGGAGCCAACACCTCATGGCTATCAGATGTAGATCCCTTGGTGGATTCCAATTGTTGGTCATGGCCACGGTGAGAGCGACCTAAGAATGCACCCCTGTGGCTGCCTCTGATGGGATTATGATGCTGGCACGGGGCCATGGTATGGATTCTGACCTGTACATTTTATATATACATCGATATGTATTGTACTTCAATAATTTTTCCATATATTCAAACATGTACTTCAATCATTTTTATGTACATATATTCATGTGAACTTAAATATGTATTTAACCATCTATGATTGTTTTAAATGACATGTATGATCATGCAAAATACATACTTAAATATCACCTAAATAATAGATGTACATCCTAAAATTATATAACATTCACACACTTGTTCAAATGCATAAGATGTACCAATGTATGTGTTAAATGTAATTTGAAATTTCCATCTAGATTCATTTTATATTTAACAAATATAATGACAACTTGAGTTTTAAGAACAAAATATTATATCACAACATGTGAGCACATGCCAAATGTAGTTCAACTATCCAAAATATACACATGTATGTGTAAATTGTAATTTGAAATTTCCATCTAGATTCATTTATATTTAACAAATATAATGACAACTTGAGTTTTAAAAACAAAAAATTATATCACAACATGTGATCACATGCCAAATGTAGTTCAACTATCCAAAATATACACATGTATACATGGTTTGTCATTCGAATTTCCATCTAGAGATTCATTTTATATTTAACATTTATAAAATGATAACTTGAGTTTTAAAAACAAAACATTATATCACAACACGTGATCACATGCCAAATGTAGTTCAAACCATCCAAAATATACACATTGTGAAAATGTAATTTGAAATTTCCATCTAGATCTATTCATTTTATATTTAACAAATAAAATGACAACTTGAATTTTAAAAACAAAAAATTATATCACAACATGTGATCACATGCCAAATGTAGTTCAACTATCCAAAATATACACATTTTGAAAATGTAATTTGAAATTTCCATCTAGAGATTCATTTTATATTTAACAAATAAAATGACAACTTGAGTTTTAAAAACAAAACATTATATCACAACATGTGATCAGATGCCAAATGTAGTTCAACTATCCAAAGTATGTACACATGTATACATGTTTTGTAATTTGAAATTTCCATATAGATATTCATTTTATTTTTAACAAATAAAATGACAACTTGAGTTTTAAAAACAAAACATCATATCACAACATGTGATCACATGCCAAATGTAGTTCAACTATCCAAAACATACACATGTATGCGTTTTGTAATTTGAAATTTCCATTTTCATTTTATATTTAACAAATAAAATGACAACTTGAGTTTTAAAAACAAAACAACTTGAGTTTTAAAAACAAAAATATTATATATCACAACATGTGATCACATGCCAAATGTAACTATCCAAAATTTAAAATCATTCTTGATAAAAGTAAATGTAGTTTCAAACTATATCCAAACAATAAAATATGTCCAAAATTTGTATCACATGAATAATAAAAGTAAATATATATAGTTCAATGTATAGTGTTACAAGTATCAAGTTATATAGGAAAGTAAATATGACTAAATAGATAAGAGTATATATAGAAAAGTAAATTTAAGACTAGATCTATGAAATAAAATGTTTCACACATGTGCATCATCGATCAAATACAGATGGATCCATTGTCTTTGCCAACAACGTTCTGAGTCTCGTGCTATCCTCTAAAGAATGGGGAACCTGTACATAACGTGTACAAACATTAAAATTTAATGTTTTAAAATTGAATGAGAATGTAAAAATTCATATAATAAAAAAAATGAAAAAAAAATCAGGCAATACCTCATGTAGTTCCCTCTCCATTGTCTTTTTTTTTCTCGTCCATTAAAACATCCTCCACAGTAAACTATACAACACACACACACACACACACATTTTTCAAATGAAAATGCATATAAACTAATTTTCAATAATATTAAAAGAAATTTAGGCAACTTGTTCAAATGGTGTGGATGTTCCCATCTCCATCATACACTCCATTGCTAGAGTCCTTGGAGAATGGAAATCATCTCCAAAAACCTAAAATTCAAAAATTTTAAAACTATAAAATAACTCAAGATATAGATCTCATTTTATAATAAAAATTTTGAACTTCAATTTATAACTTAAACATATAAGTGAAAAAATGAATAATTGTGATGGTGGATTGAGCACATCTCCTAAGGGTGGCTCTGAAAAAAATCATCTCGAGAAACCTAAAATTTAAAAAGTTTAAAACTGTAAAATAACTCAAGATCTAGATCTCATTTTTTAATGGAACTTTTGAGCTGCAATATATAACTTAAAAACATATTAAATAAGTTAAAAATTGTTTATACTTGTGATGGTGGATTTGACACATCTCCTAAGGAAGAAGAATATATCTCCATCGCAAAAAAATCGGACAAAATCATAATCTGTTAACATTTAATTATATACATGTACATGTGTACACAATTATTTATTTTAAAAATATGTCATCATGTTCCGATATATAATAATAGATTAAAATAATTGTACATCATTATGTTCACTTAAAAAACACTAACATGAGCCAACATATCATCTTGATGGTGAGAACCATCTTGATTGTGTGAACCTGAAGCTTCGACCATGATATTAACATCTTTGTTCATCAAGTGTGAGAACTGAAAATTGTGTTCACATATATGATACATTTTTGTTATATTAACATATACAAATAAATGTATGTATATGTATTTATTACAAATTGTACATGTGTTAAAATAATCATCCTAACCATTAACACATATTGATCCCATGCCCTCTTCTTCATGAATAATTAGGTCCTCCCAACCATTGCGACAATTCATTGCATATTTTCTAAGATCTTCAACACTCATGTTGTCTATCTCATCATCTGTATGATACAAAAAATTAACACCTGCATTCTCTTGTTCTCTTTGTTGATTGAGACAAACATCAATTCCACCAAGTCCACTCTGAACATTGTCAATGATGACATCCCTTGCGTCTCGACTAATTTAAGAAGTGGCATCCATCTATGATCACAAAGTTTCCACAGGAATATGTCTACTTACTAATGGTGGCTCGAGGCGAAGCAACTCAACATCATGCTTAGCGCCTCTACCGTTACATAATCGACCTTTCCTAGGACCAAAAAATTCAAAGGAGAGGTCATTATAATTGGGTTTCATTCCCAAAAAGAATTATGCAAAAAAGAATTTTACAAAATAAATAAGAACCTTGTCATTCCATGGTATTCTTCCGTAGGCATCAAGGTGCTTGTCATACAAATGGCAAGCTATATTAGGGTGCTTGAAATATTGCACCTTTAACATCTTTATTTTCGTCCCTTCTTTGAAATTAAACATAAACTTGGCCATTTCTGTTGTAACTCTTTGTTTAACAACCTCCCATGTATCAGGACCCATCACTGTTTCCTTTATTTTCCTCATCACTTCTACAAAAGTATTAGTGGTTGACCCAAACGTTTTGTACACATCTACAAGTTTGCTTAAAGAGTGAGTAACTATTTCTAAGCTTTCTCAACTCTCAGCAGGGAGTTTCAAAGACACAAGATCTTTATTTAATTTTGAATAAAGATGTTGACACCTTTGTAATGTGCATTGCTGGATGTTTATATCCCAAGGTATATCAGAAATTTCAGATAGATAAGTTGTGGTTGGTGTACAGCTTTCTTCTTGAATAACGCGTTCTGGCCTATGTATTTTTGGAGAAACATTTTCACCCTCTGCATCAATATATAAATTTTTGTATAAATAAGAAAACATGTGAAAAAAATTGTACAAATTGAATGAAAATAATATTCAAATTGATGGCCACCTCGATATGGTTGGCCAACATCATGTCCACCATGAGACTGTTGAGAACTAGAATGACCACCGATTGGTTGAGAACCGGCACGAATACCCATTTATTGGCCTATGGGGGAAGGCATATCACCACCCTCACGCAATTGGCCACCACCTATTGATGGGCCACCAGGGGAATGTGTACCACCACCAACCTCGCGCGACGAGAGGGAAGCTTCATAAAAAAAAAATGAATTTATAATCAATTCAAAAATAAATTCATACATATAAATACATGTACATATGAATGATTGAATTGCGTGAACCATGGACATGCTCCATTGATGGAGTAGATACTCTTGTCCTCCTAACTCCTAAAAAATAAAAAAATGAAATTTATTAAAAACTAATTTAACTCACAAAATTGAGAAAAAATCAATTCTATATGTATACATGTATGTACACGGGGATAAAATTATATATATAATCAATAAAAAAAATAATTCCTCATGTATGTACATGTATGTATGGAGATAAGATTGTATATTCAAATTTCATTTAAAAACATGCACATTTAATATAAATAGCATGAACATCCCTCGATCCATGATCCCCCTCTCTTGTAGAGGCATGGGATTCTATTGATCTCCGCCTTCCATCCTCCATGATATATATGGATATCTACAGTGGAAATTTACAATTATTTTTAAATTACTATTTAAAATAAATTCAAAATATTTCAAAAAATTAATGTAATTTAGTACACAAATTATGTAAAACAAAACTTTCAAAGCACAAATTGATGTGTGAAACTCAATTTAAACAAAAATTTGTTGAAGTCCTCACATTTTGATTTTATAAAAATGTGAAACTCACCAAGTTGTGCTTACATGGTGGGAGCACACTTGGTATATAATTGAAAACAACACATGGTCATTAAAAATGACGCATTTATAAGTAAAAAACACACACATATGAAAGATATGTTACGATGTCCATCAATAAATTTTGAAGGAGAGTGTCTCAACAATAATTCATCTTTGAGAGATGAATCTTGAATTATCATTGCCCCGTATAATACTAATTCATCTATTAATTCGTCTTTGACAAATGAATCTTGAATTGGAATTGCCCCACACAATAAATCACCAGGCATCTTATTAACATTTGCACAATGTCTTATACTAAAAAAATGAAATTGTCTAACAACATTGTTCTCTTTTCCATGCAATTGTTTTAGCCTCTCCTTCTTAACTTGGTACACGCCTTTCATCTGGTTGCACACAATTTAAGAATTGGTGAAAACTACAATTCCATTTGATCCATACTCCCTAGATGTTCCCAAGCCTTCTATCAATGCAATATACTATGCGTTGTTGTTAGTTGTTCTTCCTGATATATTCATTTTCCTTTGGAGGACCTTGTTAGTTGCGATATTGAAAATGACATATGTAATCAATGCTTTCCCTGGATTGGGATAGCAGGAAACATCTATGCATAATGTCCATTTTTCAACCATATTTAGTGGATTTTTTGATCCCTGAAAAAAATCAATAAAATTTATTAAATTAACATTTATTGCAAATGCATTGGAGAAATGACATGTACATGATTTTCCTTAAAGTTTATGGGTGAAATTACATGTACATGGTTCCCCAAAACACTAGCAAATGCCTTAAATTTTATGGGAGAATACATGGTTTCCAAAAACACTAACATTCTCCATATTGCAAATGCCTTAAACTTTATTCCTTATTGAAAATGCCTTAAATTTTAATGCAAATGCCTTAAATTTTATGGGAGAAATGGCATGTACATGGTTGGGAGAAATGACATGTACATGGTTCCAAAAAACAGTAGCAAATGCCAACTTTATGGGAGAAATGACATGTACATGGTTTCCAAAAACACTAGCATTTTCTTTAAAAATGTATTAAATGAAAATTATTGCAAATGAATTAAATTTTATTGCAAATGCATTGGAGAAATGACATGTACATAGTTTCCAAAAACACTAGAATTTTCCTTATTGCAAGTGCATGAGATAAATGACATGTAAATGGTTCCCAAAAACACTAGAAAATGCCAACTTTATGGGAGAAATGACATGATCCAAAAACACTAGCATTTTCCTTAAAAATATATTAAATTAATATTAATTGCAAATGACTTAAATTTTATTGCAAATGCATGGGATAAATGGCATGTACATGGTTTTCCTTAAAACACTAGCATTTTCATTAAAAATATATTAAATTAAATTTTATGAGAGAATGACATGGACATGGTTTGCCTTAAAGTTTATGGGAGAAATGACATGTACATGGTTTGCCTTAAGTTTAAAAAATATATTAAATTAAAGTTTATGAGAGAATGACATGTACATGGTTTGCCTTACAATTTATGGGAGAATAACATGTACATGGTTTGCCTTAAAGTTTGCCTTAAATTTATGGGATAAATGACATGCACATGGTTTGCCTTAATTTTATGGGAGAAATGACATGTACATGGTTTGCTTTAAGGTTTGCTTTAAAGTTTATGGGAGAAATTACATAGAAATGAGAGAAATGACATGCACATGGTTTGCCTTAAGTTTATGGGATAAATGACATATACATGGTTTGCCTTAAAGTTTGCTTTAAAGTTTATGGGATAAATCACATAGAAATGACATGTACATAGTTCCTAAAACACTAGCAAATGTCTTAAAGTTTATGGATAAATTACATACAAATGACATGTACATGGTTCTCAAACCACTAGCAACTGCCTTAAAGTTTATGGGAGAAATGAAATGTACATGATTTGCCTTGAGTTTATGGGAGAAATGACATGTATATGGTTTGCCTTAAAGTTTTCCTTAAATTTTATGGGACAAATCACATCTAGAAATGACATGCCTTAAAGTTTTCCTCGTCTAGAGTTTAAGGGAGAAATGACATGTACATGGTTTGTCTTAAAGTTTGCCTTATGGTTTATGGGAGAAATGACATATTTATGGGAGGAATGACATAGAAATTCCATGCCTTAAAGTTTTCCTTGAGTTTATGGGAGAAATAACACATGTACATGGTTTTCCTTAAAGTTTTCCTTAAAGTTGATGGGAGAAATGATATAGAAATGAAATGTACATAGTTCCCAAAACAATAGAAAATGCCTTAAAGTTTATGGGAGAAATGACATGTACATGGTTATCCTTAAAATTTTCCTTTAGTTTATGGAATAAATGACGTGTACATGGTTATCCTTAAAGTTTGCCTTAAATTTTATGGGAGAAATAACATAGAAATGACATGCACATGGTTCCAAAAACACTAGCAAATGCCTTAAAGTAAAGTTTGCCTTAAATTTTTATGGGAGAAATGACATAGAAATGACATGTACATGGTTCCAAAAACACTAGCAAATGCCTTAAAGTTTATGGGAGAAATGACATGTACATGGTTATCCTTAAAGTTTTCCTTGAGTTTATGGGAGAAATGGGAGAAATGATATGTACATGGTTATCCTTAAAGTTTTCCTTAAGGTTTATGGGAGAAATGACATAGAAATGACATGTACATGGTTCCAAAAACACTAGCAAATTCCTTAAAGTTTATGGGAGAAATGACATGTACATGGTTTCAAAAAACATTAACATTTTCCTTAAAAATATATTAAATTAAAGTTATGGTTTCCCTTAAATTTTATAAGAGAAATCACATGTACATGGTTTTCCTTAATGTTTGCCTCAAGTTCCAATCATCGAGTGATGTTGTCATCTGATGATGAACATTAGCCAAGAAAACCAAGTATGTGCATACGTTTAAATTGGTATGTTTATTTATGAACTTAATTGAAATAAATATGCCGATAGAAATGAAAATATAATGATAGGTTCAACAAGATGGATGTAGACTAATGTTTAATATATGCATGTATACATGTATGTTTGGTGGAGCTATTGTGTGCATGTGAAAGCTGTGTGAAGACAATTATCCTGCACATAGAAATGAAAATATAATGATAGTATGCATGTATGTCTGGTGGAGTTGTTGTGTGCATATGAAAGTTGTGTGAAGACAATTATCCTGCACACTAGTATTATTCATGATAGGTTCTATAAGATGGAAGTAGACTAATGTTTAATATATGCATGTATGCATGTATGTCTGGTGAAGCTGTTTTGTGCATGTGAAAGCTGTGCAAAGACAATTATCTTGCACACTAGTATTATTCACGATAGGTTCTACAAGATGGATGTAGACTAATGTTTAATATATGCATGTATGTCTAGTGGAGCTGTTGCGTGCATGTGAAATCTGTGTGAAGACAATTATCCTGCACACAGAAATGAAAATATAATGATAGGTTATACAAGATGGATGTAGACTAATGTTTAATATATGCATGTATGCATGTATCCATGTATGTCTGGTTGAGTTGTTGTGTCCATGTGGAACCTATGTGAAGAAAATTATCCTGCACACTAGTATTATTCATGATAGGTTCTACAAGATGGATGTAGAATAATGTTTAATATATGCATGTATGCATGTATGTCTGGTGGAGCTATTGTGTGCATAAGTACGTTACCACAAGCGATAGTTTTAAGTTCTTGGGAGAAGAAATTAAAAAACAGGTAATCAATATAAATATATATCTCAATAAATATTAGATCAATATTAATCTCAATGCATATCCAAGTCTGCTAAAAAGAAAAAGGGCTGAGAAAATTTTACATAATCTAAGTACTTCAGAAAATTTTCAAAATGTTAAATCTATTTCTAAAACAATATTTCACTGTATTAACCAAAAATAAAATAATTACATTATACCTTATCTAAATTTTTAACCAATTTATTACATGATAAAAATTAATTTGAACCTCGTGACTATTAGATGAGGGTGATGATGTTGAGATTTAGAGGATCAATATTTCTCATGTTTGGGGTGATGGCTTTGGTGTTGCTTCGATGTTGTGGCCATGGCAACTCAACTTCAAAAAATGTAGATCAAATTGATAATAACACTGGAAATCCAAGGAAGCCTCAAGGAGAAGTATTGAGTAACAGTTTACGAAATTCAATGATGATTGGAGGGCCTGCAACTCCTGCAATGCTCCCTGCTCCCTCAAAATGAAAAACTGGATATAGGTAAGTATCATAGGTTACGTTATTCTAATAATCTAATATAGGTAAACATTACTTAGTGTAAAACAGATAGGGAATAAAATCCCATTCAATATGAGGTTACAATGGCTCTATAGTTTAAAACTGTGTATCATACTCATTGTCATGGTAATCTACATAATTAAGCTTATAATAGTGTGTGCAACTTGCTAGTGCACGCATAATGTTGTATAATAAAGTTCATCCTCCATGAAGACAAGCAAAGCTAATCCCACCAAAGCTCAGGTTACACTTATCAATACAAGGGTTTATCTCTTTGTTCGTTATTATTATGGATACCATCTACTCTACTAACTCAATGATCATGTACTAGTTCCAAGCAGTTGTAACCATAAAAGCTTCTACTTGTTTACCATTAGTACTACCATAATTAACAGTAAGCTGCTTAATACATAGTATTAGTTACCTATATGATTACAACTCTTAATGGGAACAAAGCTCTTAATGGGAAGAGATCTAACATATAAGTGTAAAAGAAGCAGTAAGGCTAAATAATGAATACAATGGTACTTATACTAATAGTTACAAGGGTCATGTTTCACTTACCACTATTAAAAAATAACCTCCAAGCTGTAAGCTGATATTAACTAGTAAGCTTCTAATAATCAATGATGCTTCAACATGATGGATAGTATAAGCTAGTTATGATGGTTCTTACTAAGCTGATTAGTACTAGTGATTTTGAAGTATCAACGTAATACAACATATGTCTCTTATGGAAACACAAGCACCTTTAGTGAAACCACATAATGTTGAGTACTAATTGTGATTAGAATGAGTGATTACCATTATATTTACCCATATGTAAGCTAATATGGATATGTAAGCTCTATACGGATAAACACATGGTTTAATAGAGTATAAGAAAAGCTATATCATAGTGAAAGCTAGCTTACTCCTACTATATAAGTAAGCATATAGTTGGATGATTTACAAGCATTCAGCTAAGAACAGAGCTCAATCAAGCTCAATTATGGAAAGAACAATATGTATTTATCATTTCACCAGTGTAATCATGAAGTTGAGTACACGCACCTATTTAATGAAGCTAGATAGCTATCATGATTGATCAACCTACCAATACTTTTGTAGTATCACCATTACTAATCTGATATCCTTGTTATAGTATCACAATTGGTAAATAAAATTAAATAAAGTTGTCAAGATATATACATCTCACACATTTTATTAAATTTTAAATCAATAAAAATAAGTAAATTAGAATCCTAGATAAATCTTATTCGTCCCTAGTATGCATATATCCACTCTAGTTGTATGGAGGTTTGTTGACTTTTTGGATGGATAACCACTATTCATTCTCCAAAAAATAAGTTTGGCCTGAACATCTATCTATGGTTGTGATTTGAGGAGTGTGAAGCTTTAAAAACTGATATAAATGTGGTTGTGATGTGTTTCCCTTCCCGACTCTTTGTGCTCATTCCTCCTCCGCTCCTGTTTTCGGGGCACTCAACTCTGTAATGGTAGAGGAGTTTACTTAATGATGGAGGAGGTATTGGTTTATTTATCTATTTTTTCTTTTAGACTTAGAGGTGTCTTTTGAAAAAAAAATTGTTCCCATTGTTTACTTGTTTACTTGATCTCCTCTATTTTTGCCAGATTTTTCTTCCAGATTATACCGGCGTCACATGTAGTCAGCGTTTGGCAAAAATTTCTTGAATCCCTTAGCAGCAGGATATTTTGTTTTTTTTTGTTCCGGTTCATAGGAATCTAACCCTTGAGAGTGGACAGGTTGAGGATACAAATGGTAACTAGAGGTTTCCAGGTACACATCTCTTTTACATTATTTTCCCCAATAATTTTCCTTTGCGAGAATAATTATTCTTGAATCAGTAAGGAAAAGTAGGAACATAAAGGAAAAGAAGGAAGATAAAGGACTAATTTGGTGGTACATAAGTATGTTGAGTACTAAGTGTGATTGGAATGAGTGATTACCATTATATTTACCCATTATAAGAAAATTTATATCATAGTGAAAGCTAGCTTACTCCTACTATATAAGTAAGCATACGACTGGGTGATTTACAAGCATTCAGCTAAGAAAAAATATCAATCAAGATCAATTATGGAAAGAACGATATGTATTTCTCATTTCACCAGTGTAATCATGAAGCTGAGTACAAGCACCTAGTTAATTAAGCTGGATAGGTATCATGCTTGATCAACCTTACCAATACTTCTGTAGTATCACCATTACTAATATGATATCCTTGTTATAGTATCACAATTGGTAAATAAAATTAAATAAAGTTTCAAGGGGATCACTCGGAGAATTGATCTGGGGACTGCATAAGAAAAGACATCACCATTCGTCCATGAAGAAAAGGAATCAAAAGGTTTTTTCTTCTACCTAGAAATTTGGAGACAACAAGACAGCGAGACAATGAGGCCACAACGAGCAGACAATGAGATGATGAGGCCGCAATGAGTAGACATCGAGATGACGAGGTAGAAGATTGCCAAGGACGCAGATTACAAATAACCTACAAACACATAAAATAAAAATTAAAAACACAAAAAAATAAACAAAAAAATAAACCATCAACAGAGCATAACCTTCTCATCTTCGCTTGCTCCCCTCCTTGCCCCTGCAACATCAAACACAAACAGAGCGAGATAGACAACAAAAGACCGAGACAGACAACAATAGAGCAAGACCAACAATAATGGTAACTAACTGAACGGTAACAAACCTGAAACTTGTTATGGTCTGGGGGCCGGTATATTTATAAGAAAAAGTTTGGTTGAATTATTTTCAAAATTTTGGTCGGACTATTAGTTCGGCCAAACTTTTGTTGCCACTTTTCCCATCTCTGGCCAAAAATCTGTTTACCCACATTGTCCATATACCGTAAATGTAAATGGCAGAATTAGTTCGACTGAATTAATTTTAAAACTTTGGCCGAACTGTTGGGAAAATGAAATTTACGACCGCGTTTCTCACGAAAGTCTAACCCACCTTCGCATTTTTACCCTACTACCCTAATTTAATTCGTTTAATAGTATTAATTCTTGATTTATTTGATTTTAAACACTCAAAAAAAATTTAAGACATTAATTAATAATAGCATTTCAAGTACACATAAAATTATTTTACAATATAACAATTAATACTTTAATGATATTACTTATTAAAAACTTATTTAAAAACATAATACAAGCATATTAACCACTCCTGAAAACTCATTTTTAGCACTTATATTATTTTATATAAACAAACAAATTATTATTTTAACCAAATATATTAATCCTTTTAATTAAATTATTAAAAACGTACCAGTTTAATAATTTTAACATAAGCGCTATTTTTGAAAATTTCATGGTTGACAAATTTCACAAAACCCTAACATCATTTCCATATTTATTCAACACTAATGTGAATTAGTTTTCGAACCACGGTTGTGGGTTTGAAACATCGACCTCTAAATCCACATGAATGGGATGGATCTGGAAAATCTATTACAATAAGCTAACAATCCCAGAAATCTTAAATAAAAAACATAAAATACAATTTTTTATATTAAATGAAACATGTATGTATAAATATGGAAACATAACTTTCAATTAAAAAGAAAAAATCACTGGTGCACTCAAAACAAAGTCATGTACTAGCTCTGGTGCACTTCCAAACATAACCTCATCGATCTTGGTGCGCAAATAAGTATGACACACCATTAGGTTCATCAATTTAAATTTTCATCACAGTGTGTCACACTTATGTACCAGTGCGCACATATAACCTTAGATGCACCAATACAAAATTTTCAAGTTGTCAAAGGCATCAAGCTATAGCTATATTTTTTAATATTATTTTTGCGGTGCGCTTGGTAAATTTAAACACACCGACGTACAATTTATCTCCTTCCTGGTGCGTTTAATTTACGAAACACACCACAACAATCACGGCGTGTTATGTTCATGCACCGAAATGTGGTGCACCCTGTAAATTTATAGGTGCACCATTATCGGTGCGAGCCGAATATATCGAGCACATCACACAAGGAGAATTAAAAAAATGGAAAATGTAACCTAATTTGAAATTATAATCCGCTAAAAAAATAAATTAGAGAGAAACATAGATATTACCTGGACATTTGGTTTGTCGAGGAGGCATTGTGAACAGGTAATGGAGAAAAACAAATTTTAGCACAGTTTGAAAAAATGGAAAGTCAGGCAGTGAGCATAGTATGAAAGGATGGTGAGCAAGAGAAGCACTGACGTGAGGGTGCTTGCATGAGGCAGGAGTGGCACCGGTGCCTAAGATCTCTCCAACATTGTAGATGGTAAAAATGAAATTTACGACCATAAGTTTTTTTTTTTTTTTTTTTAAATTTTATTTAACCCTCCTCCGGTGTGTTACTCTAACCACGCCAGTGCATATTAGATCCAGGAGCACCACATTTTTTTAAAATTAAAAAATGTATCACGGTGCTTTTCATAAGATGCCCTAACGCATTCTAATACAGGTACCGCACCGATGCTTTGTTTGGTTATAGCACCGCTCTTTTTAAAAAAATTAAAAATTTCCTAGTGGTGCTCTTTCGAAGACACCTCGGGGCATTTTACTATACCTTTACCGCACCGGTGCATCGTTGGAAAATAACACCACATTTTTCTGAAATTTAAAAGCTATAGTGGTACTACTTAGTGGTATGCACCATGACGTTTTACTACTTGAAGGGCACTGATGCTATCGATTATTCAAGCACCAGTGCGTTGTGTTATTTAGTGCACCGTGATTTTTTATTTTATAAAAATAAATTTTCCACAATGAACCATGTTATATGCAACACCTGTGGTTATATGGATAGTAAAGCACCAATGCGTTTGTATATTGTAGATGCACCATTCAAAAAATATCTACCCGCCCACCTTCACTACAAACATATTTTTGGGCTATTTGGGCTTAGGAAAAAACCTCCGCTAGAAGGTCTTTTCCTTATAGTGACATGTTTTTGGTTCCTACCATGGTTTGTAGAGATGAAACTAAAGTAAAATGCTTATATAAATGGGTTTACATTTAGTGATGCCTCCCAAGATAAAAATGTGTGTAAGGTTGTGTGAAGAGTGGTTTTATGTGTGTTTCCAATGGAGAAAAAATATGGTTTTGGTGGCAAGTTTTCTTGGTGAAAAAAAGAAACAAATTCGTGCGACACTCTAAATAAACAAAAGCAATCCACAATTGTTGAAAGGGCCTTCTAAATGTCTCAACTAATAATGTTGGAATCTACTAAGTAGTAAGGCATGAAAATATGAATGAGTAGATATAGAAACACAGTCAAGGTAGAGAAATTCAAGGGGATAGTTATTGATGGTGTTAGGTTCCCTTACAATCCCATGAGAACCTATGATTGTTTAGTAGGATGCCTCTTCACAATCTATGTATAAGGGGTCACCAACCTTAGTGGTCAAGCAACACATAGATTTGAATAATTTGGGAGATTCATGCAAATATGTTGGCTTGACCTCAACATTGAGACCAAAAATATGGTGTTTCCTTGTACTAGTAAAAATAATAGCTAAGAAACACTTCAACATCCCTTGCACAATGTCTATGTTTCAATGAGAAACAACCATGAAATGTTGCTTAGATGCCTAACTCCACAACCCTAACCTAGAATATAAATCACTTTGGCTCCTCCCGTGAAGGTTTATTCCATTATATTAGCTGGTTGTTCTTAAAAGTCATGGCTTGGTGGCATGAACTAAGCTCATTTTCTTGAGTGTTGAAGGAGGTAGGGCACTCTCCAAACCATTTTTGAATCATGCTCTTCATCTTACGACTACAATGATGGGTGAATATGGGAATAATTAATGTGACAAACTTTATGTTTTATGTCCCTCTTGTGCATAGTTATTGTGATAAACTAAATTTAATTGCAAATGTCATGTCATGAAATAATAACATCTTGAAATAGTTGAAAATATATAGAAATAAAAGAGGAAAAATAATAGAAATGAATGATTTTATTCTTTATTAATATGAATTCCTTAAATTTGAGCAAATTAATGAAAACAAAAAAGATAAAGCAAGAAATAAATCATGGGAAAAATTAGCAAGCTAAGAATTCATTCGCGTGTGACCAAGTAGCGAGAGGCATGAACATTAGGCAAGCGTCATGCAACTATGAAAAAGTCAAGAAAATAGCATTAAAATTTCTTAGGAAAAGGAAGAAAATAATTTTTTTTTTTCAAAAAAAAGTTTACTTCACACTTCTTGTGTGTTGCTATAAAGGTTCTCTCCTCCCATACCCTTTAACGTAATATAAAACTAGTATTTGCCCCTAAGGGTGTAAAGGTACACTGAAGGAGTAGACTTTGTATTAAATCTTGTGCCTATGAAAGAGTTCGGCCTGGTCATGCGTGTTTTGATTGAGATTAACAATTGACATTTTCGAATAAATTAAATGTTAAGAATAATGAAATACTATTTATAGTTTAAATATATAAAGAATTATTTTATTTTTAATAATTATATGTTAGTTGATTCAAAACTCATAACATTAGTTAACTTATTTTATAAGTAATTTTATTTAAGCTTAAAAAAATAAAATAAAAAAAGAATTAAAAAAAATAAAAATTAAATAAATTAGAAATAAAAATATAAAACATATAAAATATAAATATAAATAAAATAAATAAATAAATAAATAAAAATAAAATAAATAAGTAGATAAAAATAAAAATAAAAATGAATAAAATGAAAAATATAAAAATAAACGAATAAAAATAAAATCAAAATCAAAATCAATAATATAATCGGTCCATATCCATTATGCATATTTGGTCACATTTCAAGGATTATGCTTTGATTAAATCCAAATGTAAATCTTTTATTTTAAAATACAATAATTTTATAAAATATCAATAATCGAGATTACCCACAGTTCTGGTTTTCTGATTATTTCAATCTCAATTCGTGTGTAAAATGCCTCGAAAGTTTCATTGCCCAACCAGTTCCACCAATTTGCAAACTCACAAAATCTGTTGCTTTTAATATCTCAATCTGAGATTGAGATATTAATTTAAAATTTCCCCTTAATTATGAACTCCTTAAGCATATAAAAGTATTCCTTTTACAATAACCCTGCAAAAGAACCAGTCTCGTATCCAAAACCCTCAGCACACCTTATAGACATACATATATCGACCACCAGGGTTTATGCGTTCGCAAGATCAACGCTCGTAAGGTTCAAGCCCTTACTCAACCCACATGTATGGCTACACTCATACGTTCGGTTCCAACCTTACTCAACCTCTTGCAGACGCATATATATAATAAAGTTCTAATCGGATTTAGTTTCTTTTAGTAATTTATTTTTTTATCATATTTAAAAATTATAATAATCTAAGTGATAGTGATATATTACGTTTTTTTTAAAATTAATTAAAAATTTGTTAAAAAAATTATGTAATTAAAAATTAAAACAAAAGAAGAAGTGCATCTCTGTATTGTTTTATTGATTCTTTCACAGACGAGAACCATGCCACCAGGATCTTATTGAAAATAGAAATAAAATTTATTTAGTAATAACGTTCTAATCGGATTTTTTTTAGTAATTTATATTTTTATCATATTAAAAATTATAATAATCTAAATGATAGGGATATATTACGTTTTATTAATTAAATCATCCTCTATTACCCCGTAAACTTTAGTTTGAAAAGTCCCAATCAATACAATTTAAATTGGGGCCCAGAGCTGACGAGGCTTCCACATCCAATGACAGACAACACGTCGCACGGGTTCAGATGATCTGACAGATATCGCTTGGCTTAGATGCACGAATGATAATGTGCGATGGCATGCGATGAAAGCGGTTTTCCAAATTCGCTCAGGGGCATGCGTCACCCAATCTATGGGATCACTCCAAATTCTCAAATACCGCTTACTCCACAAAGGCAGTGCGATCAAACTACCAGTTCAGCTCTAAACCACGTTCAATGTTCATCTTTTTGGTTCCACCCTTTTTCCTCAGGGTTCCGCAACATTCAAATTACATAGTTCTTCTGCGTTGTGACTAACACGCTCTCGCTCCTCGTTACACAGTGCTCATCCTTAAGATGGGAAGCTTAAACTCCCTGAACTGAAGGCCAAGTGGGAAGATACTTACCAGTGTAGAACCCGCACCAGCCCATACTTTATTCATTCATTGCCATCAGTTCATAATGCTCTGCATCGTGTCTGGTTTAAACAAAACATTCGTTGCTATTAGTTCATAATGCTCTGTGGTATGGGTCAAGGTAATACAATTATTAAACATCACTGTGATATGGTTGGACAACTCGGCAGAGGATTGTTTATTACTAGTTTGATACTTAAAATGAATATTGTGCATTGCCCTAACATATGGTGGAGCCGAAATTCTGGGATTTTTGAACAAAAGGATGTAGATGCTAGGAGTACAATGTTAAAGATGGTTGCATTTTATGCGGAGATCGGTCCTATGAAGAAGAAGGAGATCGGTCCAGGTGGGAGGGTGTAAAACGCACCAATATTCGCACAGAAATCACTGCGTTGTGGGGCTTTCGAATATATGGCAAGTGGTTGGGAATGAATGACCAATAGTCGCGCAGAAATCACTGCATTGTGGGGCTTCCGAATATATGCCAAGCGGTTGGGAATGGATGACTTTCCTGCATTTTGAGATTGAAAAGTATTATTATTAGGTGATGGGACTTACACATTTCCATCTGCCATCGCTCACCATCACCAACTGGATGCGCAACATCCATATCTTGGAGAAGTATTTTCAACGAATCCCCTTCATGCACATCTTCAAGGAGTAGAATCAGGTTGCGAATTCTCTGTCAAAGAGATGAGTGTAGACTGATTTGACTGATTTGATTTGAGCGTGATCAATTTTGCAGCTTTTGTCTATGGCACTTTGTCAAATGCATGGAGCATCAACATCATATAGTATTACTATGTTGGCACTTTGGAACTTTGATCTTTACATTTTTGTTTTTGATGACATATAAGAGTAGTTTTCTTGGCAGTAATAAGTATATACCAGTTCGAGATACACTGTCGACAGTATTAACACCGGTTTCTCTAACTACATACAGGCACAATTAATCTCAAATTGCAGAGTACATATTTACACATCCTTACATTCTCGTTTATGAAGTGCTGGCACATTCACATAGAAGTCGAGGGGATTCGAGAATTCTCATACAGAACTAAACCAACAATTGTATATATATATATATATATATATATATATATATAGGTGATCAATCTCAAAGCATCAGCCAGGAACAGGGCTCGATGTTGGGCCTTTTATACAAAGCTTCGATATGTTAACAACAGAGATTTGGCATCATATATGCCAAATTTACAATCTGATCCATTTCTCCGCCCATGTGTAGAATCACAATCAAAACGTTGAGCGCGCAGCCGAAGTCATGAGCTCCTGCAATGATTTGCTTCTTGGCGTCGGTGGTTACAAAGCGTACAACGAATCATGACGTAGCATGACACTGTTCAGATTCTGTCAGGAACGATGAATCTCTACAATTTTGCTACGAAAAACCCCACAATAAATAACACCTTCGGTGTAATTAAATACATCTCTAGGAACAACATAACCTTTAATGTAAGTCTAATCACTTTTTGATTGTTGTTTGAGGTATATAAGTCTAATTAAAAAATATAATTGTGTTATCAATGCTAAAACCTTGTGCATGTAATAAATAATCCATTCAAAATGTGGAATTTAAAAATATTCACACATGGAAAAAAATCTTTATTAGTAACTTTAGATTAAATAGCTCTATAAATGTGTGGAGGAATTATAAAAATGACCTCGAGGTTGAACTAATTAATGTGAATGCAAAAGATTCATGTACGACACCCATGTTATTGACATAACCAAATGAATGGTTTAAATACCCTATTAATCCACCGAATTAGGGGGTCGAATGATATTCAGTAGCCAAGTTCTTGAGGTGGCCTATGAGATTAATGGGTTGAGAAATCAGTCAAATCAAGTCATGAGGGATTTTTCACAGGCGAGCCTTATATCTCAGTCTATTATATCTCAGTCTATCGGCTCATAAATGCACCGAGAGAGGAAATGACCACCATAGGATCATTTATTGCTTTAATCTGAAAATGGCCATTTTCTCCCTCAATATAAACTGAGATATAAGGCTCGCCTTTTTCACATGGGTCCTTCGATGACCCTTCGACTATTGACATAAAGTTTTACATAGATTTGTGGTATGTAGTTGATAAATAGCGATTAGTGCATTCCAATGCCTTTAGTATGGTTAATGCTAGTTTGAAATGTATCTTTAAAATGATAACAAAATTAAAATGGGAACGGGTGAAAGTTACTTTGTAGTATATAAATTGAAAATTAGTTTGAAAAGTGCCATGTAGATGAAAGTTTCGTGATAACAAAATAAATTTGAGAAGGGATGAAAGTTGTGACTTCGTATTATATGAATTGAAAGTTTTATTAAAAAAAATTAAATAGTAATAATAATTTAAAGAATAACTCTAAATCTCGAGAGTGCATGTGATTTTTGAGAGCGTAAGTAATCACAAAGAATTTATGTTAATGGAAGTTTGAAATGTGATGGAAATTAGTGTGATAGCAAAATAATTATTTTATTAAAAAAAAGAAATAATAATAATATAAAGAATAATTATACATTTTGAGAGTGTATGTGATTTCAAAGATTTTGAGAGTGTAGGTGATCTCAAAAAATTTATGTTTAATAGGAGTTTGAAAAGTGCCATATAAGTGAAATTAGTGTGATAACAAAATAAATTTGGGAAGAGATGAAAACTTTCATGTAGATGAAATTAGTGTGATAACAAAAGAAATTTGGAAAGAAATGAAAGTTAATTTCAAAACGAAGAAAAATAAAGAAACAATAATGTAAAGAATATCTAAAGAAACAATAATAATATAAAGAATATCTATACAACTTAAAAGTGCATGCATCTTAAATAATATATCTTCATTCAAGGTTTGAATAAAAGTTAATGTACATTGGTTACATATATCTTATAATGATATAAACACACACCACATTTTAGTATTTATGGTATAAAACCAAGTAGATTAATTAAAAAAGGAAAAAGGAAAAAATCAAAATTTTGATTTGTGAAATGAGATTTTAAATTTGCAAAGATATTAATTAGAAGAAACAAAAGGAAAAATATGAAAATAGAAAAAATAAATAAGAGTGAGGATCTTCCATATTTTCTTAGTAGAAATTTACAAAAAGATATAACTTATTGTCCCTCATCACATTGAAGTTACCCAACAAAATATTTAGAAGTGTTGGAATAGTTAACTTTGCCTGTTTTGTTGGTTGGTTAAGATGCTATTCTTCATCATAACATAAAATTGTAATGATCTCTTTTATTTCAACAACAATAATGATAACAAAACACTATATTTGTTTGTTTGAAATAATTACATGTAACATTGTTGATTGAACTAGTCTAGACTCTAGATCCATCTTTGTTTAAAATATTTACATGTAACATTGTTGATTGAATTAGTCTAGATCCATCTTAACTCCGGATCTACCAAGCTGTTATGAGGCTGGATCATTTTTTTTTCATTTTAAAAGAGGTGGGATCAATTTTTGTCCTCTCTAAAAGAGGTTTGCATCTCAATAGATTTGATCCCTCTTGATGCTTAGTAGGTTTGGAGTTAAGATGGATTTAGAATGATTTAATTACACCTTTTAAACTAGACATAAATACCATGGGTCAATACTATGGATCATTTTTATTTTATTTTTATTGGATTATTTTTATTTTTAATTTATTAATTTTATTCATTTTTATTTTATTTTTATTGGATTATTTTTATTTTTAATTTATTAATTTTATTTTGAACCAGTTAAAATGTTTACATTACATTAAACTTTTTAATTTAATTTAATTTATTTTTTTATTCATTTTTATGTAATTTGACTTAGTCAAAATGTTAAAAATTAAATTACAACATTTCCAACAATAATAACATATTTAATTTAGTTTTTTTTTAAATTTATATTTACTCTTAAACTTTTTAATTTAATTTAATTTATTTTTTTATTCATTTTTATGTAATTTGACTTAGTCAAAATGTTAAAAATTAAATTACAACATTTCCAACAATAATAACATATTTAATTTAGTTTTTTTTGAAAATTTATATTTACTCTTAAACTTTTTTATTTAATTTAATTTATTTTTTTATTCATTTTTATGTAATTTGACTTAGTCAAAATGTTAAAAATTAAATTACAACATTTCCAACAATAATAACATATTTAATTTTATATTTTTTGAAAATTTATATTTACTCTTCTATTAAAATTAACTTGTCATTTTTATTAAATATAAGTAAAATCACATAAACACTAAAAAAAAACATATAACATCTTGAAACAATTATTATTAATTTGAGTTAAAATCATTAATCTTATAATTAATTTTTTTTTCTTAAAATTAATAATGAAATTAGATAATTTACAGTGACAATTACATCTATCTAAAAATCAATGATGAAAATTGTTACATGGATCTTACAATCTTGTTGACACAATTGGATTTATCCAATAATCAATGATGAAAATTGTTACAGGGATCTTACACAATTGGATTTATCCAATAATCAATGATGAAAATTGTTACTTGTTGACACAATTGGATTTATCCAATAATCAATGATGAAAATTGTTACAATCTGCACCATATCAATAACTCAATAACTGGTTTATATTAAGTACCAGCACATAAGTCTTAAGGATTTTTTAGTGATAGTTACATCAACAACAAAAAAACATTCGGTTTCTCCTTCTTATCCCTTACAACTTTAAATTGGTAGTTGCATTTTCCGTGGTGCTCACTAATATGGTTCAAGAAACACTCATTATGTGAATAAATGTATTTTTGGATAAATCACATCATTAGGATTAGGTCGACGTTTCGAACCAATTAATCTTCTGAGGATGAGGATGAACCACATTAATTGTAATGATGTGATTTATCCGAAAATACTTTTATCTACATTATAAATCACAAAAGTCTTAGATCTAAAAAGACTCGTTATATTGATATTCACTGATATAGTTCAACAAACACCGAAGGAAAATGTATTGCTCATATTGCCAATTTACATATTGGAAACACTAATGTATTATACTAAGCTGATCACAATTAAACAGAAAGAGGATTCACAATCAACATATATTCAGGTTGATGTTGGTGCTCACCGATATGGTTCAAGAAACACTCATTATGTTGATGTTCACTGATATGGTTCAACAAACACCGGAAGAAAATGTATTGCTTATATTACCAATTTATATATTCGAAAGTTGTTGATAAATATATACTAATGTATTATACTAAGTTGATCACAGAAGCGAAAGTTGATGGATACGATGACAACGAACGATAGAGCAACAACTTAGAGCAAGAAAAGTTCCTTTCTATGCTTGTGCATAATACAAAAGTCAAATAGATGAAATCCAAAACACTAACCTTTACTTTTGCTTAAAAGATGTGAAAACCGCAATTCAATTCTAGTGGGGCATGGTCAGTCCTGAATGCATGACCATGACCATGACCATGACCATGAGCAGAATAAAATAGAAGAAGAATAGAGCAACTCAGTATTCCTCCCCGTCATCTTCCCCATCGGCGTCAGCAGAATCAGCACCCACCTCTTCATAATCCTTCTCCAGAGCAGCCAGATCCTCCCGCGCCTCAGAGAACTCACCTTCTTCCATGCCCTCCCCAACGTACCAGTGCACAAACGCTCTTTTAGCATACATGAGATCGAACTTGTGATCGATTCTGGAGAACACTTCCGCCACGCTAGTCGAGTTCGAAATCATGCAAACCGCCCTCTGCACCTTGGCAAGATCCCCTCCTGGAACAACAGTGGGGGGCTGATAATTAATCCCACACTTGAACCCCGTGGGGCACCAATCCACGAACTGAATTGTTCTCTTCGTTTTAATGGTGCCCACGGCGGCGTTCACATCCTTGGGCACCACGTCCCCTCTGTACATGAGACAGCACGCCATGTATTTCCCGTGCCGCGGATCGCATTTCGCCATCATGGACGCCGGCTCGAACGCGCTGTTCGTGATCTCGGAAACCGACAGCTGTTCGTGGTACGCTTTCTCTGCGGAGATGACGGGCGCGTAGGAAGAAAGCATGAAGTGTATGCGCGGGTAGGGCACCAGATTCGTCTGGAATTCCGTTATGTCCACGTTCAGGGCACCGTCGAACCGGAGGGAGGCGGTCAAGGAAGAGATGACCTGTGAAACCAGTCTGTTGAGGTTGGTGTACGTGGGCCTCTCTATGTCCAGTGAGCGCCTGCAAATATCATAGATTGCCTCGTTGTCAAGCATCACTGCCACGTCAGTGTGCTCCAGGAGGGAGTGGGTGGACAGCACGCTGTTGTAGGGCTCCACCACGGATGTGGAAACCTGAGGTGAAGGGTATACTGTGAAACCCAGCTTCGATTTCTTGCCATAGTCTACTGAAAGTCTCTCAAGGAGGAGGGATCCAAGGCCGGATCCGGTGCCTCCACCCACTGCGTTGAATACCAGGAAGCCTTGCAGCCCAGTGCAGTTGTCGGCCAGCTTTCGGATGCGGTCCAGGCAGAGATCCACAATTTCTTTTCCAACTGCAGGAAAAAAGAAAATGTGTATCAATCCAATCGAATTTATTGCAGAAAAAAATGATTCAAAATGTAAGATAAAGTTTTGGAAATATGTATTAATTCAATCAAATTTGTTTTAGAAAAGGATTTGAAATGTAAGATAAAATTTTGGAAAGACCTGTGTTTGAGAATTTAGTTGGTCTTAGTTGGTCCTCAAATTGTTTGCCCAACTAAATCACTACAGGCCAACTAAATCACTAGAGCTAAAATATTTGCAGGATTAAATAACTGTGAAAATTTGTATAAGGATTCAAATATTATGTTGAAATAAATACTATATTATTCAATGAAATTTGATTTAGTTTTCAGAAGGTGGGATGCTAAAGGGGGAAATTGATTTTTGAAGAACAAGTCTTAGACTGTAGGTGGATTTTTACAAAGATAAACAACGCTTTAAGAGACCTAGCATTTCGTAACATGTAATTTTGATAGGACAACTCAAAGTGGGAGATGCAGCTGTGGCGTTTGATTGAGATTAGAAAATGGGATACAACATAAGATCACTTGGGCTGTTAGAAATGACACAAATACAAGAGCTGAGGTTGTTGCACTTTGGGGACTATTGTGGATGGCGAGGGGACTATTGTGGATGGCGAGGAGACTAGGGATAAACAAATTGCATGTATATGGCAACTCTAAAATCATGATCGATGGTTTTTGCTCCTCTCCTTGATGGATGGATCTCACACATCAATGATCTTACTTTATCTTTCAAACAAATATCCTTCTTGCAAATATAGAGGGAAGCTGATGGTTTTTGCTCCTCTCCTTGATGGATGGATCTCACACATCAATGATCTTACTTTATATTTCAGACAAATATCCTTCTTGCACATATAGAGGGAAGCTAAACCGTAGTGAAATGCATTACTGGATCATTGATATCCATTACTAGATCATTGATAACAACAATATTTTGGAAGAAGGCTTTCTAACACTGCCACTAAACCGTAGTGAAATGCATTATTGGATCATTGATACTGCAGTGAAATGTTTTACTAGATCAATTTCTTTTTGGTCTGAAGAATCTTAGATAGTTAGATGCAAATGAAAGAATTGGGTATCAGAACAATTTCTTTTTGGTCTGAAGAATCTTAGATAGTTAGATGCAAATGAAAGAATTGGGTATCAGAACAATTTCTTTTTGGTCTACAGAACCTTAGATAGTTAGATGCAAATGCAAATCAATTTCTTTTTGGTCTGAAGAATCTTAGATAGTTAGATGCAAATGAAAGAATTGGGTATCAGAACAATTTCTTTTTGGTCTGAAGAATCTTAGATAGTTAGATGCAAATGAAAGAATTGGGTATCAGAACAATTTCTTTTTGGTCTACAGAACCTTAGATAGTTAGATGCAAATGCAAATCAATTTCTTTTTGGTCTGAAGAATCTTAGATAGTTAGATGCAAATGAAAGAATTGGGTATCAGAACAATTTCTTTTTGGTCTGAAGAATCTTAGATAGTTAGATGCAAATGAAAGAATTGGGTATCAGAACAATTTCTTTTTGGTCTACAGAACCTTAGATAGTTAGATGCAAATGCAAGAATTGGGCATCGGATCAATTTCTTTTTGGTCTGCAGAATCTTAGATAGTTAGATGCGAATGCAAGAATTTGGTATCTAGAATGTTTTGGCATATGCAGTGTTGTATACTAAACATAACATTGGCCTGATTTCAAAATATGTGGCTAGTACATTATATAAACTAACTGTTTTTTAGAAGAAAATTAAAAAGAAAAAAAGAAAAAAAGAATAAAGAAAGAAAAGAAAAAAAATAAAAGTGATCTAGTGGCTAGTTGATAAATGAGATGACTCAAATTGGTATGGAATAGATAGTGGTGGGATGGTGTCCAGATATAAGAAAAGAAAATGGAAAATCATAGTGGAATTGGAAAATAAAAAGAAAATGGAAAATCATAGTGGAATTGGAAAATAAAAAAAGTGATTCAGTTTTTAGGATAAGTGGTTAGTTTATAAATGAGATGACTCAAATTGGTATGGAATAGATAGTGGTAAGATGGTGTCCACATATAAGAAAAGAAAATGGAAAATCATAGTGGAATTGGAAAATAAAAAAAGTGATTTAGTTTTCAGGATAAGTGGCTAGTTGATAAATGAGATGATTCAAATTGGTATGAAATAGATAGTGGTGGGATGGTGTCCACAAAAGAAAATGGAAAATCATAGTGGAATTGGAAAGTTTACCAATTTGTAATTTCAGTTTTGCTTTCAAAAGCCTAAAATGCGAAAAAAAATAGAAAAGGGAAGAATCTGTGACAATATGTTAACTTGTAACATATTAACATTGTATTAATTTGTAATAAAAAAACTAATTTTATGAGTTTTCTGAATACATTTTTATCTAAAGAGATTTTATATAATTCTTATATATATCTATATCTATATCTATATCTATATCTATATATATATTTACTATGAAAGATTTTATATAAATAAATTTTGAAATTAGAAAAGAATTTTAAATTTATTAGATAACTCAAAACCTACTGTTGGTGTGGTGTGGAACTGATTGTACAAGAGGATGTTAAAAGAAAATGGAAAATTTTACCAATTTCTAATTTTACTTTTGATTTGCCAAGGGAAAAGGAAAGGGAAGAATCTGTTACAATGTGCTAATTTGTAAGATTATGATAATATGATAACTTGTAACATGGTGTTAGTAAATGATTTTCTATATATATATATATATATTAATTATATCTGTAAAGTTGTTATATTATGAGCTTAAAGTTATTTAAAATTTAAAATAATTTCAGAAAAAATCCATACTACTGTCAGGAACAAAAGTCCTTAAATTGTATATAGGTCAACATATTTTTAATTAAAATATTTTGATTCTTATTTCTGTTATTAAATCAAAATTAAACTTGCAAACTAAGTTCGGTATAGTATTTAGGCTCTATTCTAATTTGAAAAATCATATGACTTAATTGAGAATTAAAAGGTAAAATTTTGAGGAATATTATCAATGTAATCTTATATATAAATATAAATGGAAAAATATTATTTTCACAAAATATCCAAAAATTAGCCCTTTCACCCTTTAAAAAATTTCCCTGTAGAAAATTACAAACAGCATGCATAACCTTACTGGTATAATGGCCTCGGGCAAAGTTGTTGGCAGCATCTTCTTTGCCGCTGATAAGCTGCTCGGGATGGAAGAGTTGCCTGTAGGTTCCAGTTCTGACTTCGTCGATCACAGTGGGCTCTAAATCCAGAAATATGGCACGAGGGACATGCTTTCCTGCTCCTGTCTCGCTGAAGAACGTGTTGAATGCATCGTCTCCCACTCCCGCTGTTTTGTCACTTGGCATTTGCCCATCAGGCTGCATTTAAAAAATACAAATGAGTGCATCTTGAATTATTATTATTATTAAATTTTAAAGAACTCAGACATTAAACTAATGTATAAGATTTTTGATTATGGAATAAGAGACAAATTGACATATGAGAGTGCTGGTTTATTTTTCAAGAGATAAATCTCTTGTTTATTAAGATGAATTTGTAACTTTTTAGAAAAAACACATACCCTTCTAATTTAATCGGAAGGAAACACACTCTTATTTTCTGCAATCATAGGCTAATTATAATCTCTAAAATTATATACCATGATGATTTAAAAAAAAGAAGGGCTGAGTAGCTGTATAAATGGATAAAATTGACCTGGATACCGTGCTCAAGGCAGTAAAGCTCCCAGCAGGCATTGCCAACCTGAATACCGGCCTGGCCGATGTGAACTGAAATGCATTCCCTCATGTTTTGTGTCTCACCAACTAATTTTACCACTGAAAAGACGCGTGCAAAGATGTCCCTGTCACAGACAGTAGAGTTACTATTAGGAAAAAACACAGAAGAACGAGATTTGATGAGAATCGGCGCTTCTTCTTTTATCAGAGTCGCAGGCCGTTCGCTTGGATCACCTGAAATTGGGGCTGTTAGCCGTTATAACGGCCTTTCCAATATCATCTTAATTTTCAACAATACTACTTGGAATAGAATGGATTGAAATGTGAAATGCGCCACGTTGACGAAAATTGGGGGCAATTAATTCGATCAATTCCTTTTCCTCCGCATAGGGGGGAAAATCAGTCACCAGGTCCGCAAATTAGGGTTGACGAACCTAACCTTCATTGGTTTAAATATAATATGATTTTTAATTTATTTGATGTTCTCATCAAATCCATGATCCAAACTGATTCACTCGAATTGACTTTGAGCGAAATGATCATGCGAACATGATATTTAATAATTTTCTTAAGCCTTGGATTAAGCAAGCCATATATGAGAGGAACACTATGGCGGGTTTCTAGTTCGGGCACACGGGCTCTGCAGCTAGGGTTTCTGGCCATGGTGGACCAGTAATGTTGCAGGTTTTGGCCTGCCTCAGGCCACGCGGATGGATGATGGGACAGGGGTCCCTTTCCGTCAGGTTTTCGCCCACCTTACAGCTTTCATCCGTGCATTCTTACCATGTGGAGTTACTGGGATAGGTTTTGTTTTCAACCCTTGTCTGTTAGCGTTTTTTCCTTTCCGATCGTTGTTTTCCACCGGACCGGAGAAGTCACGGGTTTCTAGCTCCCGGGCGACGGGCTAGGGTTTCAGTTTTTATCTGCAGGTATGGGTCTTGAAAGAGAATTGGTTGATTTGGAGCCGGCACCTGAGGACTTGTTAACTGTTTGGGGCCATGACGTATCGGTCCAAAACCTGGAGCGTTTCTTCCCTCTGAGATTTGCGAAGCAAGAGGTGAAATCTTTCGATCTTGAGGCGACAGTTTCTTCCCTCAGATCTGCTCTTCCCGAAAGGGCAAAGCCAGAAAAGGGCGAATGTGCTGGGTTTCCCTCTCAGGGGGTTCTTTCTGTAGGTGGAAGCGCGGTGGAGAATGTTGCAGAAGTAACCGGGTCTTTTTTTTCAAACTCGGGGCCAGATCTCTCCGATTTCACAAGTTTTCCGCCTCTATCTGGAGGGCTTGCGGACGTGGTAGCCAATTGCGGCTTGCATGGTTCGAAAGGGCCTCGATTAGTGAAGGACAAGACGGAGAAAAGGCCTGTCTCCGAAGTATTTCCCCCATGGGGTCTTGAAAGTGAAACCAGGGTTCCAGTTCAAAGGTCAAGTTTGAATCCAAGCCCCAAAATTGATATTGGGCCCCCGGCGGCGAAGAGCTGGGCTCTACCTCTGACTGACCCCCCGGTCGGGTCTCTGGGCGAAGGAGGAGCGCTCACAAAGGAGCCGTTTTTGCCGGAAAAAGGGTTGAAGGAGTGTCTGCAAAAGGAGCCAGCTTCTGGAGGTGAAAGGCAAAAAGAGAAGGCACAAGACCCGGCAGGAGCAGGGACGCCCGTAGACCGACATCACTCGGATTCGGGAGATGGTGCGGTGCTGGTCATCAAGGTGGGGGGGAAACGAAAGAAGCAGGGCCCCATAAAAAAGAAGGAGCCTCAGCCTTGCTGCATTGTTGGAGTGGACATTCGAGTCGAAGAGGCAATGGCAGCCTCAGAGACTAGGGTTATAGGCAGAGTGCGAGGCCGAAAGTTTTCGGCAGATTACATTCGGAGATGGGTTCTTTCGGAATGGGAACATGCACCAGGGCAACCCGTGGACATCAAAGTACTGGAGAGAGGATGGTTCACCATGCTTTTTTCCCATAAAGACCATGTTAACTGGGTGCTTGACAGGAATTGGAGTTTCGGTAAGCGGCCCCTCCTTCTTCAGCGATGGACGCCTTTGTTTGATGCTCAGACTGAGAAGCTGAACGAGTCTCCAGTATGGGTAAAATTGCCAGGCTTACCCCTCCAATTTTGGTTTGATTCTGTGTTCAAGTCCATTGGAGATACTCTGGGGAAGTTTTTGGATTTCGATCATTCGTTTGAGCAGTCAGATGATATGAGTGTGGCGAGGATTTTAGTCAGTTTAAACCCTCGGGAGGGGCTTGCAGAGGCAATGACCTTAAGGTACAGGGAGCTGGAGTTCGTGCAAAAATTGGACTACGAAAACCTGCCTTTTCGTTGTCATCGCTGTCATTCTTATGGGCATCTGGCCAAAGAATGCCCTTTGGGCTATCGCCGTCGAAGAAATCCTCTCAAGATGGCCCGAAAGTCGGGGGCTGCTCCTGTATCTAACTCTGGTTCGGATCCCTCTTATGAACCAATGGAGGAAGAGGCAAAGGATGGGTCGGAGGAGGTGATGACAGAAGCCCCCTTGCAGCAGTTCACCCCTGCTCGGTCCGTTGAACAACCTTTTGTGCGGACTGTCCCTCACATTCCTACGACTGCTGGGCTAGCGGTGGAGCCTCTCGAGCAGCTTCATGCACAGACAGCCTCACAGGCTAACTCGACTGTTGGGTTTGTGGCGGAGCCACAGACGGGTATGCCTAATTTCCTCCCCTCTTCTTTATGTTCTTCATATTTGGAAAATGTCTCTGCTATTAGTTTGCCTGGTTCTTCTGGGTGTCTCCAGAAGGAGTTTTCTTGTTTAAATTTGAATCCCCAATTGATTGATAGTCTTGTGGTCACGGTTCCCTTGCCCTCTGGAGATCCCCTGGCCTCTCTATCTGCCTCTTGTCATCCCTGCTCAAATCTGGACCCTGCCCCTCCTCTGACTGCTCCTCCCTATAATTTGAGATCTCTGTCTTTACGTAATGGGAAAGAGACTGCTCCTGGAGGTCTTGAGCAGGACCTAGTGCCTATAGGGCCTAGAAAATCTAGAGGTAGGAAATCCAATTTGTCTAAGGCTAAGCAGAAGGCAATCATTGATATAGTTGATGGGAAGCAAAAATCGTTGACTGGGGTGCTTAGAGCAGCAAAGCCACCCTCTGTATCGTTGAAATGATCCTGCTTTCTTTCAATTGTAGAGGGTTAGCTAGTCAACCCAAAAAACTAGCTTTCAGGAGTTTAGTCAGTCAATATAATCCGGATATCCTTATGTTGCAAGAAACTCTTGGTAATGGAGAAGAAATCATCGCTCTCCTTTTAAAATTGCTGCCTGGTTGGCTCTTTCGGGCCATAGACGCCGATGGTCGATCTGGTGGCTTGGTCACTGGATTTAGAGCTGGAAACTTTAAAGAAATTACCTCCTGGGGTCTTGAACACGCACTGGCGGTGGAGCTTTACTCCAAGGAATTCTGTTTTCCCTTACTGCTCATGAATGTCTACGGGCCCTGCCAGGAAAGGGAGCGCTTTTGGTCCTCTTTCTTCCAAAAGTCTTTTCTGGCCCATCATAACTTAATCATCGGAGGCGATCTAAACTTCTCCCTTGGGGTTCTGGAATCATGGGGAGCAAATGCCAGACCGGATCCTTTAACTGATTTTTTTATCTCTCAGATTGCCTCATCCCATCTGATAGACCTCTCTCCTATCAAGGTTAGGCCTACCTGGCGCAACAAAAGAGTTGGATCTGACTGGGTTGGGAAGAAATTGGACCGCTTTCTCTTGGGAGAAGGCCTGTCAGAGAAACTTTCCATTTTTCGACATTGGGTGGGGGATGGGGGCCTGTCCGACCACTTCCCGATTCTACTGGAGGCAAAAGGATCTCTCAAAAAACCAGGGACCCCCTTCAAATTCAATGCTTCTTGGCTGTCCGACGATTCCTTTGTCTCCCTGGTTCATTCCACTTGGAGGAGGGATGAAATAAGGGAGGAGGGGGTTTTTAGTCGAAGTAAGGCTTTTATGGATAATCTGAAGGCTTTGAAAACTGAAACAAAAACCTGGGCTTCCCACAAGGCATCCCTCGAAGATGAAAAACTAAGGGCCATAAACTCTGAACTTGAGCTCCTGGAAGCCCCGGATGGGGGGGGATATGCCACAGTGGAATCACGTGATAGAATTCGGGCTTTGGAGGCAGCCAGAAGGAAGTTTCTGCAAGATAAGGAGGAGAGCTGGCGATTAAAAAGCAGAGCCATATGGCTTCAGGCGGGGGATGAAAACACAAAGTTTTTTCAAAACTATGCAAAAGGGAGGAAAAATATAAACACCATATGGGAACTGCCTAAAGCAAATGGGGAAAAGGCACAGTCTTTCGAAGAGCTTGCCTCCCTTGGAGTTGATTACTTCAAAAACCTCTTTAAGGCCAATGCAGAAGTTTCAATTGCTGAAGTCATAAGAGTAGCCCAATGTTTCCCAAGGTATATTGAAGATGAAGGAAATGACCTTTTGATGGCTCCTGTGTCCAAGGAGGAGGTGGAAGCAATCCTCAAATCAATGCAAAAAGAGAAAAGTCCAGGCCCTGATGGCTGGACTGTGGAATTTTTCCTACACTTCTTTGAACTTCTGGGAACTGACCTGACAGCGGTGGTGGAAGAATCAAGGGTCTCAGGCCTGGTCTATCAGCCCTTTAATGCCACATTCCTGACTCTCATTCCAAAGTTGGACCAACCTTCATCTTTCAATGATTTTCGGCCCATCTCTCTCTGCACCTGTTTATACAAGGTTATTGCTAAGATAATTGCTTCCAGGCTGAAACCTTTCCTCTCTAAAAGCATATCTGAGGAACAATTTTGTTTCTTGGATGGGCGACAAATTCATGAGGCCGTGGGAGTGGCTCAAGAAACCCTTCACAGTCTAAAAAGAAGCCGGAAAAAAGGGGCTATCATAAAAATTGATCTCTCAAAGGCTTATGATAGAATCAGCTGGATTTATCTAAGGCTTCTTTTAACTCACCTGGGGTTCAGGCATGATTTTGTAAGGTGGATCATGGCGTGTGTCACCTCTACTTCGATTGCAGTTCTGATAAATGGTGCTGCCTCGGATTTTTTTAATCCGCAGAGGGGGCTTCGCCAAGGTTGCCCTCTCTCCCCCCTCCTCTTTCTGCTAGCAGCTGAAGGACTAAGCTTACTGATCAAAGAGGCGAAGAGACAGGGTGAATTGAAAGGAATAGAAGTAGGCATGAACCTATGGGTGACACATCTCCTCTTTGTTGATGACATCCTTATTTTTAGTAATGGGAGCCGGGAGGACTGCTGCTGTCTAAAAAGGCTCCTTGACCTCTTCCTGAAAGCAACGGGACTGGCCATAAATGATCAGAAATCTTCTGTCACAATTGCAGGGCTCTCTCCCTTTGAAGCAAATAGAGTAAAGGAGATTCTCTCTTTTGATCTAAAGTCTCTTTCGGATCTGTTCAAGTACCTTGGCTTTAAGTTGAAACCTGACTCCTACAGGGTCCAAGACTGGAATTGGCTATTGGCGAAAATTGAGGACAGAATAAATCACTGGAGTTTTAAATGGTTGTCAAGGGCAGGCAGGCTTGTGCTGATAAAATCGGTGATCTTAGCCATCCCAGTGTACTGGGCTAGCCTCATTTGGGTGCCTAAATGTATCCTGTTGAAAATAAAGAAAATTTGCAGCAGATTCTTATGGGCTGGACAGAAGAAGGATTATGTTGCTCCCTGGGTTGCTTGGGAGAAAATTGCTCGCCCGAAAAAATGGGGAGGGTGGGGGATAAAAGATTTGTTCCCTTTCGCTCAGTCTTTAGCAGCTAAACTAGCGTGGAGGCTGATTGTTTCTGATAACTTATGGACTGCAGTGACTAGGAGGAAATATATTGACCCAGCTTCGCCCCTTGAATGGATAAGACAACCCTCAAAATCTACAAGGAATTCCTCGGTGGTATGGAAAGCTTTGGTGGCAGCAGTCCAGATTATCGAAAAAGGATTGGCTTGGAGAGTAGGAGATGGGGTTTCAATAAGGCTAGGAAGGGACCCGTGGGTGGGCTGCACGGACTCTTTCGCTCTCTCAAGAGACCTGCTTGAACATTTAAACTCCAGAGGCTTTTTCTCTCTCAGCCAAATTGCTGATAGCGCAAATTCTTCTATCTGGAGACAGGAGTGGCTCACAGCGACTGATTTGGCACTAGAAGAGAGGTGGCATGAGGAGTGGGGGACTTTTCGCACAGGACTGTTACAATCCCACATCCGTATTACAAATGAGTCAGATGAATTGCGGTGGGTGTATGCCCAAACAGGTTTCTACTCCCCCAAGATGGGATATGACTGGCTTATGTTACAAAAGGGGTGGGGGGAACCAATCTGGTGGGCAAAGTCTTTGTGGAAGCTGAAAGGGCCAGCAAAGACCAGGCTGTTCTTCTGGTGTGTTCTACAAAGAAAAGTTCCTACATGGGATGCACTCCAAAAAAGGGGGAAGATTGGCCCTGGCTGGTGCTCCCTATGTAAGGAGTGTGAGGAAACTTCCCAGCATCTGTTCCTTGCCTGTCCTTTCTCCAAAAGTCTCTGGAATGAAATGTTAAGACTATCAAAGGTCCCCCTCTGTTGGGGAGGGGAGGACATAGCCGAAGCCTGGAACAATTGGTGGCAGCAGGCCCCAAATGACAAAGTCAAAATGTTGCCTCTGCTGGTAGTATGGGGAGTATGGCTTGCCAGGAACCACCAAATTTTCAAAGACTCTCTCTTCCCTATTGACAGACTAGCAGTCGAAGGAGTAGCCATCTTTGAAAGCATTCCACAGCCTTCAAATGCTAAAAGTGAAAGACCGGTGCAGGTAGAAGAAATAAAAGGGTCTATTCCGTGGGCTTATTTCGATGGAGCCTCAGATGTAAACAACAACTGTGGAGCAGGTTTGGTGATAAATTATCCCACAGGACATAAGCTCAAAGCCTCTGTTGGGCTGGGTACTGGGTCAAATAACTACGCTGAGCTCAAAACACTACATTTACTGCTGTGCTGGTTACTGCAGCGCAATGTGAGGGAGGTACAGATTTTTGGGGATTCTCTGAATACAATCAAGTGGGCAAATGGATCACATCATTGCAGGAATTTTATTTTACTTCCTTTGCTGTCTGAAATTATTCGTCTTAAAAGTATTTTTTCCGTCCTAACTTTATCTCACATCTACAGGGAAAGAAATGCAGAAGCAGACAGCCTTTCTAAAAAAGGCATTGAGCAGGTTTTGGACCAATGGTCCGTAGAGGAAGTAGCTGAAGGGAGAACAAGGGGACTCCCTCCCCCTGTTTTTGATTAGTTTCGTGAGCTGTCAACAGCTCGTCTTCTCATTACTGTTTATTTAAATGTTCATACTTTCCAGTTTAAAGTCCTTTTTGTATATGTTTATAAAAAACAAAAAAGCAACTTGTGAAAAATCATTAGAAGGCAAAACTGTAAAACTTTCAGTGCTGTTTTTCCCTTTGTTGGAGGCCTGAGTTGATGTTTTTTTGTCTTAAAACAACACTTTCAGCCAGCACAGTTCTTACTAGCTGGTTTGTGGACAGTTTGTGGACGTGAGCAATCCTGTTTCGGTGTTTTTCCTTAAAGGAAGCCGGGGGTTGCTTACTCCAGTTTTTTTGTTTTTTTGTGGTTAACAGTCTTCTTTGGACAGAGCTGTAGGGTGGTTATTGTTCTGAAAAATCACACAGCAGCGTAGTTTTTATTTCCCTGGAAAAGGGAAAGGAATGCAAGGCATATGCTATGTAACCCTCTTTTTAAATAGAAGGTTCGATTTTTTCTGTGGAAAAAAAAAAGCAAGCCATATATGAATTAAGCGTTGAATTGGATTAATTAAAGCTTGCATTTAATCTTAGAAACCCAAAATTAAATTACTGTAATTATTTAAATGGTTATGTTAGATCTAAGACTTTTGTGATCCATAGCCTAATAGAAATGTCTTTGGGATTAATCACATCAATAGAAATGTCTTTTGGATTTAAATGGTTAATTAATCAATTTTAAATTTGTGTTGAAAGTTATTTTATAATATAGTAGTAATATTTGAAGTCTCGACTCTTACTAAATCATAAGATTCGGTATAGCTGGCTTGCAGGTTGCTGGATATACTCTTGGTGTTATAAGGCATCGACGAGGATTGATCCTGAGATCTCCCTTAGATTAGTCTAAAGAGTTATCGATTCACCATGGTAAAAAAAAAATTATTTGAATATAGGTATAAAAAAGACAAGGCCGTATTTTCAAAGCTAGAGAGATAGAGTGTGTACATCTTTGTAAACTTTAATAGTCAAATCACTATGTGGAGGTAGGTCTCTTTAAGGGAGTCTATATATCAATTTGGTGTCTTAGTTTTTTTTTCTAATTTAGGCTAATTCTATTAGATCATAAGAAACAAGAACAAGAAGTTACAGGTCGCATCCTGTGGAAAGAACGGATTCAATCCATAGGGAAAGTGCCAAAGAGTTCTGTCAAGTACTGGACTGCCCCTAAAGGGGAAACCAATCCTTAGAAGTTCAAAAAATATTGGTGCCCATGGCGGGAAACCAACAAAACAGATAGCAGAGATGTACAAAAAAACCTAGGATAAACATGATTGCACAGGGTAATGCCGCAAAGAGTTAAATAGATAAAACTAAGGGAGACCTGCATGCTTGTCACTGGAGGCTTGAGGCTCTTCGAGGATCCTGCACATGTAGCCCATGTCCATCATGCATGTGTCCAATGCGTGTTCATCTTGCAGAGGGCGTGGCGAGGCGGGGTCGCTCAAGGTCGCCACACCATCAGTAGTCGGAGGAGCTACATGGTGCTGAGGGCAGTCGCCAATGTTCAACTCCAAGCTGCTGCCCACATCCAGCTCTGGGCTGCCTTCGTTGTTGCCGTTAGAATCACTTGAACCATTGCTACCACTGGTAGCACTGCGAACCAGAAGAGCTTTTAGCTTGCGAGGGATGAAGGCGGGCTCAGGGGAGATGGTGGACTTGCGAGCTCGTTTTTTGCTGCGAAGGGGAGAGGGAGGCAGAGCCAAAGCAGGGAGCTGCTCAGAAGGCTGAGGATTGTCAAAATCAATCCAATCAATGGAGAAGTTCAGGTCGCGACAAAGGTAGGGTGACATGGGAGGGTAGGGAGGGCGGGAAGGCAAGCCACGCCCACCAGCTCGTCGACATTGCTGCCTGTGTTGCCGCGGCATGACAGTCCAGGGGGGCGAGTCTTCAGATTAGAGGGAGGCGGGAACAGGTTTCCGGGAGGGGAGAAGACCAGAGGGAGCCTCCGTCCTAGAAGAACTAGGGCACTGCTCCAAAGCCGGAGAAGCAGAGATGGGGAGCCGAAGGAAGAACGAGAAAGCAGAGCCGAATTCGCAATGGAGATCCAAGGAGGTGGGTTTAAAGCCCATGATGAGTAGCATTAAAAAGACACAGACCTGGTACGTCGACGGTAGGGTAGCGGAGGGTGGAGTAATGACACCCTCATGCCAAGCTTTCAGATGGTGCCCCTTCCAAGGACAGAGCACGTGGAGCAGCCATGTGTCCATCCTCATGGCGGCCCCATGGCCCTTCTTCCCTTTACATGCCACCCACATCCGGGAATTTGGTGTCTTAGTTGACAATGAGCAGAAAATTAGATTATTATTGTTATTAACAAAAAATAATATGAATTTGATTGGTTAAGAGCTTTACTTCCTTTGATACAAGGAAACAAATAAATAGTCCAAGCCCTAGAGGCAAGAGTGCAAGTATAATTCTTTATGAACTATAGTTAGGGATTTTGAGTAGCATAGTTTTCCATGAATAATAGTGATTTGTCAACCCATATATCCAATGTAATGATAAATGAGTTATGATACATTTTGCTACCTCTTATATATATATATATATAACATTCACTTAAATCATAGTTGGTACCTCTAGAAATGTAAGAATTATTTGGTTTTCTTTAAAACTTTATCTGTGTGCTCTAAGAAAAACATTCTGGAATCACCATATTTTTTATCAGTTAGAAGGTTAGAAACAAATATTTTGAAATTGTATTTTAATATGAATGTATGCTTGGTGTTCTAAGTGAAAATGATTTTCATCTTGCAAAAATGACAAATTCTTTGACCCATGACATTTTAGAAATTGTCCAACTGCCCATTTCACTATGGAGTCCATGAAAGTTTGTTCTTATTTTAGCAATGCTAATTTTCTTCTTAATTTTGATATTGTTTGTATTTAGTACTTAGGTCCTATTTTTCTAGGATTGATTTTGATCTCCCTATTCGAATGGATCTTTATATAATTGTATTGTTTGTTTGAGTATTCAATGAAGAGTAGCGTTGTTGGGCAACCTTAAGGGCTCCATACCCGAGATATGCTATATTAATGAGATCAACACTCTTGTCGGTTAGTGAGATGTGTGCTGATGTGGGAAAACTTTAGAAATTGTAAAACTTGGCATTGCAACGCAACACGTCAGAGTTATATGGTGCACTGGAGGATTGAAGTTTGTAATGTGATAAAGGTGCCACCTCAGGTGAAAGTTTTTTTTGAAATTATTTTTACTTTTTTAGTAAAAGAAAAAAAAGGGGGTGGGGGGGACTTGTTGATTTTTGGGGTCAATTTGTGTGTTTAATAGAAAGGATTTTTTTTTTTTTTAAGATGGCCAATCCTCTTGCTAAAAATTATTCAAATGAAGCTAGCAAATTGGATGGTTCCAATTACGTTAATTGTAAATTCAAGCTGAAAACACTGTTGGAAGGCTATGGCGTTTGGACCATCACAAAGGGAGAAGAAGCAAAACCTACTACAGGTGCGACAACTGCATCGATTCAAGACTAGGAGAAGTGGGATAACAAAGAAAAGGTATTATTAAGGATGTCTTTTAAAGATAATATTATCCCTCACATTCGTGACTGCAAGACATCCAGTGAAACCTAGAATACACTAAAGGAATTGTATGAAACTAAAAATACAAATTGAGCCATATTTTTGAATAGTAATTTCATGTATATTAAAATGGAGGAAAATGAATTTGTTAGTGATTTTGTTTCAAAAATAAAAGACTTGAAATATAAGCTAGGAGATATAGGAGAATCAATACCTAGTACTAACCTTATGAAAACAACTTTAAATGGAATGTCATAAGACTATCAAATCTTTATTATAGGTATTGCAGCAAGGGAGAAAGCTCCCACTTTTGAGGAGTTGACAGGTATACTGATACAAGAGGAAGAGATGCACAGGAAGTATAATCCTCAGAATCCAAACTTAGCGCTTGTGGCGAAGAAGAAATTCTTCAAAGGAAAATGGGGAGAATGAAGTAAAGGTGGAAGTCCATTTTAGAGAAAGTCATCTCCAAAACCAAATCAAGTTATGTCACTTGGTAGAAATGATTCTAATTTTTTTTTTTTTTTTTTTTTTTTTTTTTTTTTTTTTTTTTTTATTGTGGTAGAAGTGGCCATCTTTCTAGATATTGCTACAAGAAGAAAAATGATGAAGCAAGGAATAAACACAAAATAAATTTAGGACATTTTTCAGGAGAATCCCTGAATTATGATCTTACCAATCACAAGTTGTTTGTGTATAATGTTGTGTTGTCTGCTGAAATTGATGACGTCGATGCATAATTTGTGGATTCTGGAGCTTTAATCCACATGACATGCAATAAGGATTGGTATGATAACTTCAAATAACTAAGCAATGGCATAAACATCTATCTTGGAGATGATCATGCACATCATATCAAGGGATATGGTGATATTCTAGTGACTTTACCAAATGAAAGTGTCAGACACATTCATAATTTTATGTATGTATCTGGGATCAAGAAAATCAGATCTTCGTGTCCGCAATTATAGATCAGAATTTGAAGGTTGAATTGTTCAAAACACATTGCATAGTAAAGGATGTATTGGATCACTGCAAGATTTTTGCTTCAGGAGTTAGAGTTAGAGGCTTATGTAGAAATTCATACCAATGAGATTCAATTTCATCTTATAATGTACTAAAACAAGATATTGAATCCTTCTACAATTTGCAGAAACAAAACACGATTGCACAATCACATATTAGCAAGAGAAAGAGATAATCAATCGCACAACACAAGATGTATCTGGGGAAAGAAATTGTTCAAAACCCCTCTATCTCTATATATCATAGAGTCAAGATCATGAAACAATACAATGATTTCTCACTCTGATAAACTTCCTACACTATGTTGATTGTCTCACTTTGATCCTACTCGAAACTAGCTTGAAATCTAAGAAAAATCGATCAAGTATTTAACCTTTTGCTTGCCTCTGCCTGCCCAACCTTCCTTACGCATTCTTGGACTAATTGAACCCCTATTAATTAGGAAATTACCAAATAATGATTATGAAATCCTTCAAGGACTTCTCGATGACCTCATGCATGACCTACACAATTTTCTAATAGTACAACTAATAGTTATCTTCCCTTTAACCTCAGTCTCAAATGTGCCTTCCTTAGAACTAACATGCAAAAAATATTGATAGAAAATTATCAGTTAACTGATTAATCATTGCATGTGAATTAGATCTAATTTAATTCATTGGACCTCTCACTACCTCATCTCTCAGTTAGAATTAGTTAAACTGATTTTAACTCAATTAATTGAGTTAACTAATTACAACTCACAAATAACTCAACCAAGGGTCCTAAAAAGTAGGAGATCCCTTTCCATGCATCCTCTTAGACCTCTACCTTGAATTTCCTAAGCTAACTAAGTCTTCCTGACTCAGTTAAGTAGTACAAGTTGTCATGAGATGAAATTACAATTTTTCTTTCAATTTAATTAAGGGAAAATTAAATCAAAAGCCTCACATGGTAGCCATTTCTGGGTGCCATTTTCTAGATTTAATTTCTGGTTGCCAATTTCACTATTTATTGTTGCAAATTTCAACACTCTCTCTAAACAAGAAAGGAATTCAATCTATCCCAATCCGGTGCCTTTGGAATTTTATGCATGCAACACTTCTCTAGTGTTGTTTTCTCCTGCAACTCCTAAACTAAATAGCCTCCAAAAAAAATAAATCAGTATAATGCATTTGTCATTAGAGCCTCTCATTGCTACTAGTTACTGCACTGTCTACTGAAATCCCTGCGCTGCTCCTGAATCTGCATCTTTTCCCTCTGCACTTCTGCCGACTCCTATATGCACTCCAGTATTTGACATATGTCACTATGATTTTTGCCTTAATGGCATCTGTCTACATAAATCTAAATGATCCTTCCTGCCACCATTGTACTGTGGGCTCCTTGTAGCCAGGTTCAATCTATGAGACACACCATCTCAATGGATCCTGCCCAAATTTCTTCTCTTGGGATTATATCTGCACATCGCCCCACCTCTCACCTAGAGGTATGGCTGCATGTACTCCCTCTGCACATCTGGCTCGAAATTTCCCCCTCCTAAAGGTCTCTTCTGAGTGGATGCTTCCACTCAGTCTCCTTTCTTCTTATCCAATTATTGCTGCTCCACAACCTTATGAGACTGCTTCTGAGGCTGCAAGTTGTTGCTTCTCAAATATTTGCATGCATCCTCGACCTCAAGAGCATACAAATTCTTGAATCTTACACCAATCTGTTTCACCCGTTCCATGGCGATGTGTCTAAGAAACACATTTCCTTTTATAAATATGACATCATAACCACGGTCTTCCAATGCCACTACGGAAACATGATTCTTATTTAGTCCTGGAACATACAAAACATCTGTCAGTCTGAGAGGGGAGCTAGAATCCCTCTAAAAGGTAACTGTACCTATGCCGGTCACGCTATACCTCTCGTCATCTCCAAACTCTATGTTTTGCTTGAGGTCCTTCTCCTCCAAGTCACTAAAAAAATCTCTATTCCCCGTCATATGGAACGAGGCACCGCCATATAAATACCACATGCGTCCCATCATAGTGTTGGCCATGCTTGCAATTAGAGTAAAATCAAGCTCAAACTATGAAACTAGCGATTCACCCACTGCAATTTCAGTCTCCTTCTTGATTTCCTTATTCTGTGGACAGTTCTAGGCTTAGTGCCTGTGACCGTGATAGTGAAGACACTTGATCTTGGACAAGTCTCTCTTGCCTTCTTCACCTTAGGACTTATTTCCCTTGGATTTCTTGCCTTATCCCACCAATGCAAAATATTCTTCTTTATATTTTCTAGAGGTCCCGTCTATGGAGCCCCGCCTTATCTCTCCTATTACCGAGTTAGACCACAAATTGTCCCAGTATGGTATCTTCTCCCTCCCATTCACAGAGTCCTGGTAACTATGCTAGCTCTTGGAAAGGCCTGTAAGTGTTAGGCTCACCATATCATCTTGGGCTACTGCCACACCAACACTTCCAAGCTCATTTCGACATTGAGTGAACTTTGTCAAGTATGTTGGTATCGTCTTGCCCTCCTCCATCTTGATCTTTCTGAGATTGTCCTTCAGTGCCAACTTCCTGTGGTCACTATTATTCTGAGACAAATATTTTAAGGCCTTCCACATAGCATATGTATTCACCTTCCCATGGAGACTCGAGACAATATGATCTCGAACTCCCTTAACAATATCCTTCTCGCCTTTGCTACCTTCTTCTACCATGCATCAAGAAGTTGGGTATATGTTGCTTCAGGCTTGGAAATATCAGTATCTATGAATTAATTCAACCCGTTGTCCTCCAAAACTTCCTCCATCCTGTCCTTCCATGCTATGTAATTCAAATTTACCTTAAGATCATATTTGAATCTCAAGCCATTGAAATAAATCTTGATTTGTTGCTAGATACTGAAGAATAAACTTTCTGCAAATTCGAACATGTTAAAAAAAAACTCAATTTATTCTCTTCTATTATGATTCCATGTGCTTTGATACTATGTATAAAATCATACTAACAGGATTCAATCTGATCTTATAATGTACTAAAACAAGATACTGAATCCTTCTACAATTTGTGGAAACAAAACATGATCACACATTCACATATAAGCAAGAGAAAGAGACAATCAATCACACAACACAAGATGTATTTGGGGAAAGAAACTGCTCAAAACCCATCTATATCTATATTTCATAAAGTCAAGATCATGAAACAATACAATGCTTTCTCACTCTGAGAAAATTTTTGCACTCTGATGATTGTTTCACTCTGATCCTGCTCGAAACTGGCTTGAACTAAATCTAATTTAATTCACTCGACCTCTCACTAGCTCATCTCTCAGTTAGAACTAGTTAAACTAATTTTAACTCAATTAATTGAGTTAACTAATTACACCACACAAATAACTCAACCAGGGGTCCTAAAAAGTAGGAGATCCCTTTGCATGCATCCTCTTAGACCTATAATTCAAATTTCCTAAGCTAATTAAGTCTTCTAGACCCAGTTAACTAATACAAGTTGTCATGAGATGAAATCACTTTTTTTTTCCAATTTAATTAAGGGAAAATTAAATCAAACGCCTCATATGGTAGCCATTTATAGGTGTCATTTTCTGGATTTCATTTATGGATGCCAATTTCACTATTTCTTGTTGAAAATTTCAACAACATGTACAAACTTGACGTCACCAATAAGAGTCATGAAGAACTAACTTCTACTTCTGTGTCAACAGAAATCCTTTGGCACAAGAGGTATGGTCATATCAATTTTCATGATTTATTATTGTTGCAGAAACAAAGAATGGTTGAAGAACTCCCTATGTTAAATAATGAGTATGTTGCTTGTGAGGGATGTGCATTTGGAAAAATACACAAAGATGAATTCCCTTCTAATTTTTATAGGAGAAGAAGAGATATATTAGAACTTATGCATTCTGATGTTTGTGGAACCATGCCGACCAGATCCATATGAGATGATTATTATTTTCTATTGTTCATTAATGATTGCATAAGGCACACTTGGGTGTACTTCCTTAGGAAGAAGAGTGATGTCTTTGAGTATTTCAAAGAATTCAAAAACATGGACGATAAGAAAACTGGGAAGTTCATAAAGATCCTCCATTTAGATCAAGGGAGAGAATACAGGTTGAGGAAATTCATCAAGTACTGCAAGGATCATGGAATTATGCAAAAATTTACAGTACCCTACACTCCATAGCAGAATGATGTTGCAGGAAGGAAAAAACAGAACATTGGTGGAGTGTGCTCGAAGTATGATTAAAGGTAAGTATCTATCAAATGATTTTTGGGTAGAGCCCATTAGTATTGTTTTTTTTTTAAACAAAAATTTTCCAACAAAATATCTTGATCTCAATATCCCATTTGAAGCCTTGTATGGTTTTAAACCAAAAATTCATCATTTTAGGGTATTTGGGTGTAAGGCTTTACACATATTTTGAAGGAGAATAGAAATAAACTTGATGCTAAAGCTATTAAATGTATTTTTGTAGGACACTGTTTATAATTTAAAGCTTATAAAAAGTTTGATCCCTCTACTCATAGAGCGTTTGCAAAGAGAGATGTAATTTTCCATGAGAAGAAAAGAGATATAAACGCCTTAGAAATGAGCCACTTCTAGGGGGCAACCTCCAATACATTACATAAATGAACAATTCTTGGATGATACAAATGAAAAAAACCTCCTTCTATATATAGGAGTCCATGGGGCCACAATATAATCCTAGTGGGGCCATAATGTAATCCTAGCCGACCTAACAATAATAATTTAAGGGCACAATATAACAATATTGGGGTTACAGGGGTACAACAATAACAATAACGGGGCTACACTAATATCAATAAGGGACTAAACTATTAATATAGGGACCTAACATGCCCCTCTCCTTCAAACAAGTGTTGTCCTCAACGCTTGATTATTTCTTAATGCTTCTGTATAAAATTTTCATCCTCCCATGTGAAATATTCTACAGGAAAGTTCTTCCACTTGCTGAGATACTCTGAAAATGATCGTACTTGTCGAGTTCTTGTTTCTATGACTGCTTCATAACTTCTTTCAATGTGATGTTGATCTTCTTGTTGTTTCATTAGATTCTGCACCAAAGTTGGGTTATCCTTTGAGAGTTGGAGAACTTGTTGTTAATGCTCGCTGTGATCCTCCACTAATTTATCATCCATATTAGCTATTATTTGATCCTTCAAACCATCCAACTTAGCCTCCATATCTGCTTTTAAACTATCTATTTGATCTTCAATTGCTCTTCGTAAGATTGAAACTTTTTGCACTTGGTACCATAATTTTGATATCTCATACTGTAATACTTCCTCTTCATGGGTCATAGTATAGCTTTTTGAGGGCTTAATGGCTATGAAATTATCTTTTGGAGCCATTATAAAACCCAAATACTGATACAAATTCTAAAATATGCCTTTGGAATTGCTTCAAACTACTTTTTCAAACAAACGTTATGCAATTCTAAAAACCAAATACACACCTTTTTCTTGATTTTGAGGAGCTTGATATTGAAACTGAATTATATATATTATTTTCGATCCTCAATATCTGAAATTCAGCCCTTTATTATCCCTCTGAAGCTTCTTTCAAATGCCACAGGTCTGATCTAATTTGGATTCCCCAAGACAAAGTTGTGTCCAATCTCCCACAATGACCTAATTCTGGACTGGTTCAGTAGAGCGAACTTGTGCGACTTGCCACGTGTCACTATTTTTTCCTTTGTCTCTTAAATTGATAGCCAAGAAACTACAGTCTGTGTACTTACCACCACTTTTTACAGAACTCCAATCCGATGCTCAGAGAGAGAGTTATTGAACTTTTTCCACGATCACGTCTTTGAGATGAAATTTCGTATTCGAAAACAATACCTTCCACGTATCATATTCCAAAAACATTGCGAACCAAGGTCTGAAATTTTTGACACTTTCGTGATTTCAAATTTTCCTCGCACCATACGAATTTCAGATTCTGACCCTTCGTAGAAAAATTTTTATAGTGAAAATGCCACGATGACCTGTTTAGGATCTTGAAGAAAGACCTAACTTCCACAGATGATATCTCCGAAAATATTGCGAACTAAGCTCTGAAATTTTTAGACAATATTCCTCAGGATTTCAGCTTCGCACCTTAAAATTTTTAGCTTCTGAAACTTCATAGAAAAAAGTTATAGCGAAAATTCCACGATGACCTGTTTGGAGCAGCGAAACCCTAGAATCCCAAGCTCTGATACCAAATGTTGTGTAACCAGCTCCAAAAATAGAAGAAAAGAGATATGAATGCCTTAGAATTGTGAGGATCTTCTAGGGGCACTTCAATAATAAAAATAAATGAACAATTCTTGGATGATACAAATGAAAAAAACCTCCTTCTATATATAGGAGTCCATGGGGCCACAATATAATCCTAGTGGGGCCATAATGTAATCCTAGCCGACCTAACAATAATAATGTGAGGGCACAATAATAACAATATGGGGGTTACAGGAGTACAATAATAACAATAAGGGGGGCTACACTAACATAATAAGGGGCTAAACTATTAATATAGGGACTTAACAAGGAAGATGAAGGAAACAAGGAAAACAACCATGAAATGTGGGACATACTTCCTGAAGTTGAAGAAAATCAAAAGCTTGAGGAAGAATCCAGTGACATGGACATCACCAGTAGCCAGAGTCCACCTAGAGGTGGAGAATTACGTTCAAAGAACAAGGGTGAAGATAGTGAAGTGTGAAGGAGATATACTCGATAAATTAGCCTACATGAGAGCTATAAGGACTATGTCATGATGGGAAGTGTTTTGAATGTTATAGAACCCACGAGTTTTAATGAATCTAATTGATATGCAAAGTGGAGAAAATAAATGAAGGAAGAATATGAATCTATAATTAAAAATAAAACTTGGGAATTGACTGAATTATCTAAAGGTACTAAATATCCCATAGGAACAATGTTACCGATGAAATAGGTAACCACAATGTTACCTACTTTTTTTTGGTAGCATAAAAAGCACCCGATTTTGAAAAGTGGTGATGCAGAATCACCATTTTTTTTTTTGGTGCACATTTTTGACACTCTAAAATTTTTATTTATGAAGTATGAATATTTGTTTTAAAATGTTAGTGATTTTCATGCTAATTTTGAAATGTATTGATGCAGCATCAAATATTTTTTTTTTTTTTTTTTAAGAGCGGTGATTTTCATGCTAATTTTGAAACGTATTGATGCTGCATCAACCTTTTTTTTTTAGAGCAGTGATTTTCATGCTAATTTTGAAACGTATTGATGCTGCATCAACCTTTTTTTTTTAGAGTGGTGATTTTCGTGTTGGTAATAAAACACAAAACTTAGATAAAAAATATATATATAAAAACAATAAAAAAAACCAATAAAAATGTAAAAAAAAACAAAAATAGCTCATAAAAATAAAAAATTTAAACAAAAATAAATAAATAAAACAAAAATATTTGAAAATTATATCAAAGGAAATGACAAAATTTGAAAGAAAAAAACACATAATTTAAAGAAAAAAAACAAAAATTGACCAAAAAAAATTAAAAAAAAATAAATCAAAAACATTTTTTTCTAACTTATTAAAAAAAACAATATATTAAAAAATATATATATATTTAAAAAAAAATTAAAATAATTAAAATTACAAAATTAAAATTTAGAAAAAAAATTAAATTTAAAAATTTAAATTAAAAATAATAATAATAATAAGGAAAAAAAATACAAATTTAAAAATTAAAAAAAATAAAAAATAAAAATAAAAATAAAAAAATAAAAAAATAAAAAAAACCTCTCATTAAAAAACAAAACAAAAAACAAAAAAACCACGTGCAAATAATTAAAAAACAAATATACATAAATTTAGTGTTTTTTTTTTTTTTAGTGAAACCATTTATAGATTTTAAAAATGAAAAACTAAATAAACGAAAAAATTAAGAAAAACAATTAAATTAAATTAAAATTTAAAAATTTTAATAAATAAATTTTAAATTTTAAATTTAAAAAAATAATTATTCTATAATATTAAATATAAAAAAAATTAAACAAATTGAATTTAAAATAAAAAAAATTGAATGAAAGAAATAATTTTAAATTTTTTGAAATTCAAATTTAAAAAAAAAAAAAGCAAACTAAAATAAAATATTAAAAATTAAAAAATAAAAATAAAAAATAAAAATAAAATTCCGAGAATCGGCCCTCCGCCTGTCGGGGGCCGGGAGGCGGCCTGGGCCGCCCCCATGGCGCCGCTCGGCCGGCCACCGCCGCCCAGCGGGCGTGCCTCGCCCCCACCACCACCACTTTTTTTTTTAATTGATTTTTTTTAAATTTTTTTTTAATTGATTTTTTTTTTTTTTTTTTAATTTCAAAATATTAATTTTTTTTTAATTATTTAAAATAAATTTCGTTTTGTTTTAATTTTTTTTAATTTTATTATTTTTTTGTTTTAAATTTATTATTATTATTTTTTTGTTAATAATTTTTATTAAATTTTGCCCATTTTTTTTATTTAATTGATTTTTTTTTTTTTTTCATAATTTTTCTTTGTTATTAACTTTTACGTTTAGTTTTTTAATATAATTTTATAAAATTCAATAAATTTTATATATATTTTTTTAATTTATTTGGATTTAATATTTTTTTTAAATGTTTTACTTTTTTATTATTTTTTTTTGTTAATTACATAAAATTTTTATATTTTTTTATTTCAATTAAAATTGTGTATTTAAAATTAGATTTTTTTTTTAATGAAACTTAATTTTTTTAAATTATTTTTTTTTATTTAATATTTTTTTCCTTTTTTTTTCAATTTTCCATTTTTAATTGATTTTTAAAGTTTTTAAAGTTTTTCGTTTAACAATATATATATATTTTTTCTTTTATATTTAAAATTTATTTTTTCTTTCAAAATTTATTTGTTTATTCATTTATTTATTAAAATTTAATATTTTTGTTTTTAAATTTAATTTGTTATTTTAATATTAACCTCTTTTTTTTTTAATTTAATAAAATTTGATGTATATACCTATTTTAATTTAAGTTCATATATATATTTTATTTTTTATAATTTAAATTTAATTTATTTTTTATAGTTTATTTGTTTTTTTAATATATATTGTTTTAAATTTGATATTTTCATTGTATTTTGTTTTTTTTTTTTTTAAATTACTTTTTCTTTTTCTTTTTTCCTTTTAATTTGATTTTTTTTTTTTTTTTTTAATTTAATATATTTCCTTAAATTTAATTATTTGTTTTAATTTTTTTTTTTTTTTTTTTTTTAATTTAATAAACATTTTCTTTTTCTTTTTTAAATTTAATTTCTATATTTTATTTTTTATAATTTCCTTCTTTTTTTAACTTGTTTTTTTTTTTTTAATAAATTTAATATTTTTATTTTGTTTTTATTTTTATTTTTTAATTTCTATATTTTTTTAAATTTTAATCTTAATTTTTTTGGGTTTATTTTTTAATTTTTTTTTCCTTAAATTTTAGGTTTTTTTTAATGATTGAATTAAATTTTTTACTTTGTTTGTTTGTTTGTTTGTTTTGTTTTGTTTTGTTTTGTTTTTTTTTTTAATCTTCATATATTTTTAAATTTTAAGCTTTTAAATGTTTTTATTTTTTTAATTTATTTTTTTTCTTAAATTTTAGGTTTTTTTTCAATGTTTGAATTTTAAAAATTAAAAAATGTTACTTATATTTTTAAAAATGCCAATAGTATGTCACAATTTTTTTTTTTGTTATTCCAGCATCAACTGGTTTTGTTTTGAGGGTGTTTTTTCAATCCTTTTTTCAAGAAACAATTTTGTTTTTACCATAATTTTATAAAATGTTGAAATTTGACTTTAAAAAAAAAACGAAGTGTGTTCTGGAAGACACTTTTTTTTGGGGGGGTGTTTTTTCAATCCTTTTTTCAACAAACAATTTTGTTTTTAGCATAATTTTAGAAAATGTTGAAATTTGACCTTATAAAAAAAACAAGTGCATTCTGGAAGACACACTTTTTTTTTTTGGGTGTTTTTTCATGTTTTTTGAGAGTTTTTGGGCTAGAGTTCCCGTTTTGAGGTCAGGTTACCTATTTCATCGGTAACAGTGTTTAGGATGTAAATGATTATGCAAATCCAATTTTAAAGTAGATGGAAATATAGATAAATAAAAAGCTATATTGGTGGCAAAAGGATACTGAAAAAAAGAGGGTATTGACTATGCAGAAACATTTTCAACTGTAACTAAATTAAATACTATTAGATTGTTAATTGAATTAGCTAGAAAGTACCATTAGAATTTGCACCAATTAGATGTAAAATATGATTTTTTCATTGGTGATTTAAAGGAGGAGGTGTATTTGAAATAACTTGAAGGGTTTGTGAAAAAGGGGCAAGAACATTTAGTTTGTAGATTAAAGAAAGCTTTGTATGGGTTGAAGCAGGCACTCGGGTCATGGCATGAGAAGATATATTCCTTCTTTCTTCAGCAGGGTTTTATGCAAAGTCAAAGCAATCCAAATTTGTATACCAAATTTGACGCAAAGGGGAATGCTGTACTAATTTCCTTATATGTTGATGATTTAATTATTCCAGGAAATTCAATTAAACTAATTAATGGAATTAAGGTGCATATGTCACAAGTATTTGAGATCTGGCCAAGCTTTTGTCTCTGAGGGTAAGTATGTCATAGAATTGCTTTAAAAGTTTAATATGGATCAGTGCAAAGATGCCTTTGTTCCAATGCCACAAAATGTAAAACTTCATTTTGATGGTGACTCAATGGAGGTTGATGGTACAAAGTATAGACAAGTAGTGGGAAGCTTGAATTATATTACTACAACCAAACCTGACATAGCATACTCTGTTAGTTTGTTAAGTCAGTTTATGGCAAGACCTCTAGAAATCCATTGGAGAGTAATGAAATATGTACTAACGTATCTTAAAGGAAAATTTGATTTTGTTCTTAAGTATACTAATTCATTTGATGTTGAGCTGACATGTTACTCATATTCAGATTGGGTTGGTAATCTCAATGATATAATATCTACTACTGTGTTGAAATTTGCAACAAGAAATATTGAAAATGGCAAGAAGAAGAGGCTTCTAATTTAATTTTCCCTTAATTAAATTATAAGTAAATTGTAATTCCACCTCAGAAAACAACTTGTACGAGTTAACTAATTTAAGAAGACTTAGTTATCTCAGTTCAAATATGAGTTGAGAGTCTAATGGGAGGCATGTAGAGTGTTCCCTAAGTTTTAGGGGGGGTAGCTACAGTTTATTGTGAGTTTTAATTAATTAACTTAATTAATTTGAGTTAAAATCAATTTAACTAGTTCTAACTGATGTAGCAACTAGTGAGAGGTCAAGTGAATTAAATTGGATTTAATTCACATGCAGTGATCAATCAAATAACTGATAATTCGCTCATAAATAACTCATGCATGTGAGTTTTGAGAAAGACCTATTTGAGATTGGAGTTAAAGGTCCAAGTCTATTATCAGTTGTATAATCATCCAAATTATACAAGTGGTGCATGAAGTTAAAAGAAGGACTCAAATAAATCATTCCTTAATTAGAGAACTCACTAATTTTAACCATTCTAATTGCCTTTAAAAGGAAGAATGAAGGCACAAGTTTAATCATTGTTTTGGTGAGAACAAGTTGATGAGACCAAGCAATAGGAAGAAAAAGTTTTTGCAGGGAGCTTGTGAGAGAAATGTGTGCCTAGAGAAAATTGTGTATAGGTTGGTAGTGAGATAGACAGAGATAATGTAGAGAGCTCTCAAGCCTGAGAGAAGAATTGTATTATTCTCATATTATTTGACTTATGGAATATACATATATCAAGCTTTTTAGCTGAGGCTTTCCCCAGATACATCTTTGTGTTGTGCGATTGAAATTATTTCTCTTTCTTGTTCATGTGATTATGTGATCGTAATTGGTTTCTGAAATTTGTAGAGTAGATTCAAGTATTTTGTTTTATCATATTACAAATATCAGTTTGAATATATGTGGATTTTCTACATGTTATTAGAGCATAAATCACAATAGAAAATAAGAATTCAAAGTTTTCCTTGCAGGTGAATCGAATTCACAGTATGATTGTTCAGAGCTAGCAGGATGTCTTTCTATGGATTGAAACTTGAATATGCCCCTGAGGGTAGTAAAAATTATATTTCTTGGAAGGACATAATGGAGGCAATGTTGGAAGATAATCATCTGAAGGAATTCATAGATCATGATATCCCAAAGCCGCCAACATTTGATGCTAAATATTTAGAAGAGTAGAAGAAGTGTGTAGAAAGAGCCAAGAGGATCATCCTGGAGGGTGTGAGAGACCACATAGTCTTGAAAATACATGGAAAAGAGACTCCCTTTGTCATGTGGAATACTCTCAATGAGATTTTCAGGAATAGAAATGAAGCCAGTAAACTTGAACTACTGAAGAAATTGAGGATTGAAGACAATGGGTATGAGGTAGTCTTCAGATATGGGAAGGCCTACCTCGAGCATCTTGCTTCATGTAAACTCAAGAAATTTGGTGTCAAGGTCAAGAGCCTCTACACATTAGAGGAATATGCATGCATAACCTTGAGGAGCAAGGCAAGGATTATAGATGTTGTTGTTGAGAGGGAGCACGATTTAGCTCTCAAGAGGAAGCCTCAGCCAGTTAACAGTTGGGCTGACCATGAGGATGATAATCATTCAGAGACTTCCAGTAGGAGGAGAGTTCGAGCCAAGTGGGAAGAAGGAGTGCATGCATCCATACCTCTAGGAGAGAGGTGGGCAGATGTGAAGAAATATTCCCACAGGTGCATAAATTTGGGCAAGGTCCATTGAGATGTCTCGTCTCATGGATCATTACCTTGCTATGGGGGCCCACAACACACATTAGTAGGATGAATCGGTGGCGGTTGATGCAATCATATATCAGAGTGATAGATGGAAAGACTAGTAGTAGTCAAATACTAGGGAGCGTAGAGAAGAGTTGGCAGCAGTGCATATGGCACAGTGCAGATTCAATAACAACACATATTTTTCAATAGATAGTGCAGTAGTTGGTAGGAGTCAGAGACTCTGGTGATCGATGCATCATACTTATCACAATTGATTCAATTTGGATGCTTTTCAGTTTCATAATCTATAGTAGCAACAAAACTAGAGAGAAGTGTTGCATGTATAACATTCCAAAGGTACCAAATCGAGATAGAGTTGAATTCCTTTGTTGTTGAGAGGGAGTGTTGAAATTTGAAAAAATAAATATTAAAAATGACAACAAGAAGAGGCTTCTAATTTAATTTTCTCTTAATTAAATTAGAATTATATTGTAATGGGATGCATGTAGAGTGTTCTCTAAGTTTTAGGGGGGGCAATTATAGTTTATTGTGAGTTTTAATTAATTAGCTTAGTTAATTTGAGTTAAAATCAGTTTAACTAGTTCTAACCGATGGAGAAACTAGTGAGAGGTCAAGTGAATTAAATTGGATGTAATTCACATTTAGTGATTGATCAAATAACTGATAATTCACTGATAAATAACTCATGCATGTCAATTCTGAGAAATACCCAGTTGATATTGGAGTTAAAGGGAAGTGTACTATTAGTTGTATAATCAGAAGAGGACCTAAAAAAAAAAATTCCTTAATTAGAAAACTCACTAATTTTAACCATTCGAATTTACTTTAAAAAGAGGAGTGAAGGCACAAGTTTAATCGTTGGTTTGGTGAGCATGAGTTGGTGAGACCAAGAAATAGGAAGCACAAGTTTGTGTGCGGAGCTTGTGAGAGAAATGTGTGCCAAGAGAAGCTTGTGCACATGTTGGTAGTGAGAAAAACATAGATAGTGCAAAGAGCTCTCAATCATGAGAGAAGCATTGTATTGTTCTCATATTATTTGACTTATGCAATATACAGATAGTGGGGTTTTTAGTTGAGGCTTTCCCCAGATATATCTTTGTGTTGTGCGATTGAAATGATTTCTGTTTCTTGTTCATGTGATTATGCGATCGTAAATGGTTTCTGCAATTTTTAGAGTAGATTCAAATATTTGTTTTATCATATTAAAAATATCAGTTTGAATCTATATGGATTTTCTACATACAAGATATGCTTTTAGCATTGGATCAAGGATTGTTTCATGGAGTAGTTGAAGTAACCAACTGTATCATTCTCATCTACTGAGGCAAAATATAAAGGTTTGTTTTGCGGAAACTTGTGAAGTTATTTTTTTTAGGAGAGTTCTTCAAGATGTTGGAGAACAAAAGAAGGCTATAGTAATCAAATGTGACAACCAGATCTCGATCAAGTGGGAAAACAACCCAATTTATCATGCAAGAACAAAGCATGTTGATGCTCAATTTCATTTGATTAGAGAGAAGATACAATCAAAATATTTTTTTCTTGGATATTGTAATAATTGTGAAAACACTGCTAATTTTTTCACTAAGCCCCTTGGGAAGATAAATTTTGAGTTGTTTAGGGAGATATTAGGTGTGGAAATGAATCCTTTCCCCATTAAGGGGGAAACTTGAAAATAATGGATAATGGATTTGTTAGGTATTTTTTGATATTGTTTGTGTTTAGGACTTAGATCCTATTTTTCTGGGATTGGTTTTGATCTCCCTATTTGAATGCATCTTTAAATGATTGTATTGATTGTTTGAGTATTCAATGAAGAGTAGCGTTTTTGGGAAGCCTCAGGGGCTCCATACCTGAGAGCTGCTAGATTCATTCATCAATTTGTCTTCCATTTTTTAGTAACAATATGATAATTAAGACAGTTAACATTCACTTAAATTATATTTGGTACCTTAAGAAATGTAATAATTATTTGGTTTTCTTTAAAACTTTATCTACATGATCTAAGAAAAACATTCTTAAATCACCATATTTTTTATGAGTTAGAAGGTTAGAAACAAATATTTTGAAAATGTATTTTAATTTGAATGTATGCTTGGTGTTCTAAGTGAAAATGATTTTCATCTTTAACCCTCTTAGTGTTGCAAAGGTAACAAATTATTCGACCCATAAAATTTTAGAAATTTTCCAACTGCCTATTTCACTATGGAGGTCATGAAAGTTTGTTCTTATTTTAGCAATGCTAATTTTCTTCTTTAAATGAATCAAAATAGAGAGATAATTTTGATTTTATAAATTAGGATTGATTACCTCCTTATGTTTTTTTGTAAGTTAAATATTTCTATTAATTCTTGAAAATGATACATTTTGAGGAGATCTTATGCCAAATAACTAAGGACTCATTGTATCAGATTTGTTGGCCATCAAGTATAAACAAAAGAACAGCAATATCGAAAAAAAAAACTACATGAACACATATCAATGGACCAAAAGGCCCAAAATTGTTTAAAAAACAAAATACAACCCACTCTCTTCATTTTGCATTATCATTAATAGGACCATGATTAGCAATACCTCCCTCGACAAGGCAGTGAAAGGAATTGTGAACATGATATTCCATATGAGCCAACAGCCTTCGAAGATGTCCATATGATCTTAGAGGTTCTTTTTGTCGCGAAAAAGGGAGTCCTGGTGGTTACGAATGTGCCACTAGTTATGTTGAATATCATTGAAAAATATGATAATTTCATTCCTGTCATTGTGTTGAGCCTAAGCCTGTTGTTCAACTGATGCCTAGATAAGGCGAATTTGAGCTTCAAGGAAATCTAAAGGATGGGGTGAGTCCACCTACCTAGGGGAGCCACTAATTAGTTTCTCCAGATCACCCTCATCTATAGGTTGCACCACATGGCGTTGATCCCCTACCCACTCTGTCTACCACCTCATCGCGACCTACCTCACTGACGCTGCATGGGGTGACCACACATATTACAGCTATTTTTTGTGTCACACCATCAAGTTATTTCGGTATTTAATACACCCTCATTTCCCATGCACACCCTTGCCAAATTTTCCGAATTATCCCCCTTTCCCAACCTGTTCTGCACGATAGTCTCTCACCTACCAATGGGCTTCACTCCTCTCCCACATGTACCACTATCAACTACTTCTAGGACTTGAAGTAGCCAAGGATGAACTAGTGCCTAAATTACTCCATTGAAAATGTTGAAATTGGCAACAAGAAACATTAAAAATGGAATCCATAAATAACTATCAGTTGTATAATTAGAAAATTGTACAGATAGTGCATGAGGTCATCTTGAAGGCTTGGAAGGGTTTCACAATAATTAATTTGGATTTTCCTAATTAATAAGGGCTCAATTAGCCCAAGAATGCATAAGGAAGGAAGGCCAACCTTAGGCAAGAAAAAGATTAAATATTGGACCAAACTTGCTTAGATCACAAGCCAGATTCAAGCAGGATCAGAGTGAGACAGTCAACGGAGTGCATAGGTTTCTTAGTGTGAGGAATAACATTGTATTGTTTCATGATATTGACTTTATGAAATATGCAGATAGAGGGGTTTTGAGTAGTTCATTTTCCCAAATACATATTGTGTTGTGCGATTGATCATTTCTTTCTCTTACTTGTTATGTGATTGTACGATCGTATTTGGTTTCTGAAAATTGTAGTAAGGATTCAATATTTTTTTTAGTAAATTACAAGATCATATCGAATCTCGTTGAAAAATTTTCTACATGGTACCAGAGCGTCAGGAATCACAATAGAAGTGAAGAACTAGTGTTTGTTCTGAACAAGTACATCGAATTTACAGATTTATTCTTCAGGATCCATCAATAGATCAAGATGTCTTTCAATGCCTTGAGACTCGAATATGATCGTGAGGGAAATTAGAATTACATAGAATGGAAGGACATGATGGAGGCAGTGCTAGAGGACAACAAACATAAGGAATTCATAGATAGTGATATTCTTGAGCCCGCAGTAGCAGATGCTCAACTTCTTGATGCATGGAAGAAGAAGGTAGAAAACATGAGAAGAATATTGTTAGAAGGAGTTTGAGATCATATTTTCTCAAGTCTCCAGGGAAAGGCGACTTCATATGCTATGTGGAAGGCCTTGAAAGATCTGTTTCACAATAGAAATGACCACAGGAAGTTCACATTGAAAGACAAGCTCATAAATATCAATATGGAGGAGGGAAAGGTGATACCAAAATACTTAACGAAGTTCACTCAATGTCAATATGAGATTGGAAGTGTTAGTGTGACAGTAGCCTAGGATGATTTGGTTTTCCTTTCTCTTCTAGGCATTCTCAAGAGCTAACATAGTTACCAGGACTCTGTGAATGGGAGGGAGAAACTACCCGAATGGGAGAATTTGTGGTATGACATGGTAATAGAAGAGATAAGGTGGAGCCCTGGAGACAGGATCTCCGACATAGACTTAAGAAGAAGATTTTTCATTGGTCGAAAAAGGAAAGAAAGCCAAGGGAAAGAAGTCCCAAGGCGAAGAGATCAAGAGAGACTTGTCCAAGGTAAAGTTTTTTCACTGTCACGAGCACGACCACAACCATTATGCCTTGAAATGTCCACAGAAAGAAAGCAAGAAGGATCCTGCAATTGCAGCAACAATTGAAGTGCTAGCTTCACAGTTTGAGATTGATTTTACTCTCATTTAATGCATGCCAACACTGTAATGGGATGCACGTGGTATCTAGACAATGATGCCTCGTTCCATATGATGGAGAATAGAGATATATTCAGCGACTTGGAGGATAAGCACCTCCATCAAAACATAGAGTTTTGAGATGATAGGAATTATAGCACAACCAAAATAGGTACATTTAACTTTCAGAGGGAGTCTTATTCCCCTCTCAGAATGACATATGTTTTTTATGTTCCAGGAATAAAGAAGAATATTATCTCCATAGAAGTATTGGAAGACTATGGTTATGATGTCATATTTAGAAAATGAAAGGTGTTCCTTAGACACATCGCCATGAGATAGGTGAAACATATTAGTGTATGATTCAAGAACCTGTATGCTCTCAAGGTAAAATATGCATGCAAAGCTTTGAAGAGAAAAGAAGAGCTTAGAGACTTGGTGGTTGAGAGGAAGCATAAATTACCTCTCAACATGCAGCCTTAGAATCAATCTCAAAAGGTTTTGGAGTAGCCACAACTAGATAAGCAGAGAGAAGACTAAGTGGAGGAATCCACTCAAGCAGAGACCTCCAGGAGGGGGGAATTTCAAGCCAGATGTGCAAAGGGAGCACATAAAACCATACCTTTAGGTGAGAGCTGGGGTAATGTGAAGATACAATCCCAAGAGAATAAATTTGGGCAAGATCCATTTAGATGGATTTTTTCATGGATTAGAACTAGCTATGGGGAGCCCACAATACAAAATAGTAGGAAGGATCGGTAGGATTAATGCAGTCATATTTCAGAAAGATAGAAATTAGAGTGATAGATGTTATATACTGGAGCGTAGATCAGAGTTGGTAGCAGTGCAGAAGGAACAAATGCATAGTCAGAAACAACGAAAACTTTTCAGTAGAGAGTGCAGTAATCGGTAGCAGTTAGAGACTCTAATGATAGATGTATCATACTGATTCATTTTTTGGAGGCTATTCAATTTCAGGAGTTGCAAGAGAAAACAACATTAGAGAAGTGTTGCATGCAGAACATTCCAAAAGGTATCGAATTTGGATAGATTGAATTCCTTTATTTTTGAGAGGGGGTGTTGAAATTGGAAACAAGAAACATTAAAAATGACATCCAGAAATGGCACCTAGAAATGGTACCATAGGGGGTTTCTGATTTAATTTTCCCTTAATTAAATTGGAATAAAATTTGTAATTTTATTTCATGACAACTTGTATTAGTTAACTGAGTCAGGAAGACTTATTTAGCTTGGTAAATTTGAGTTAGAGGTCATAGAGGAGGCATGTTGAGTTCTCCCATGATTTTAGGGGGTGCAGTTATAGTTATTTGTCAGTTGTAATTAGCTAACTCAATTAATTGAGTTAAAATCAGGTTAACTAGTTCTAACTGAGAGATGAGCTAGTGAGAGGTCCAATGAATTAAATATGATTTAAGTCACAAGTAGTGATCAATCAGTTAACTGATAATTCACTATAAATAGTTGTTTCTTGTTAGTTATAAGGAAGGCCCAATTGAGATTGAGGTTAAATGGAAGATAACTATCAATTGTATAATTAGAAAATTATACAATTAGTGCATGAGGTCATCGAGAAGGATTATAAGGATTTAAAAATCATTAATTGGTATTTTCCTAATTAATAGGTGCTAAATTATCCCAACAATGCGTAAGGAATGCAAGCTAGGCCTAGGCAAGCAAAAGGTTAAATATTGGACCAAAATTTCTTAGATCGAAAGTCAGATTCAAATAGGATCAGAGTGAGACAGTCAACTGAGTGCAAAGGTTTCTCAGTGTGAGGAATAAAATTTTATTGTTTCATGATATTAAATTTATGAGAAATACAAATAGTGGGGGTTTGGGCACTTTCTTTCCCTAGATACATCTTGTGTTTTATGATTGTAATTTCTTTCTCTTATTAGGTGATTGTGCGATTGTATTTGATTTCTGCAAATTTTAGGAAGGATTGAATATTTTGTTTTAGTACATCACAAGATCAGATTGAATCCCGTCGATATATTTTATATAGTAAACACCACTCAGAGCCCCGAAAAAGAGGTTAATTGCAACCTCCACTAAAATGAAACGCCTAAATAATGCACATGTGCACCACTCAGTCTATGCCCCAACCCAACTTTCATGATTTCTTTGATACAAGGGGGAACTTAGAGACACCAATATCCCAAACAATCTCGGCCTAAAACATCTGCATAACCATCCGAGACTAAAACTGCTGACCTCCTAGTTCTACCGGAAAATTTTCCACCGTAGCGATCACCCTTCGTTTTGCTTTGGTGTTATGAAACTAGCTCCAAAAATAGAAGAAAAGAGAGATCAACGCCTTAGAAATAAGCCACTTCAAGGGAGAAACCTCCTTTACATTACATACATGAACAATTATTGGATGATACAAATGAAAAAACCTCATTTCTATATATAGGAGTCCATTGGGTCACAATATAATCCTAGCCAACCTAACAATAATAATGTAAGGGCATAATAATAACAATATGGGGGTTACATGTGTACAACAATAACAATAAGGGGGCTACACTAACAACAATAAGGGACTATACTAGTAATATAGGGACCTAACATGCCCCTTTCCTTCAAAAAAGTGTTGTCCTCAACACTTGAGTAGCTCTAGATGCATCTGTATAAAATTTTCATCCTCCCATGTAGAATCTTCAGTGGGTAAGTTCTTCCACTTGATGAGATACTTTGAAATTGATCGATTTCGTAGCTGTCGAGTTCTTATTTCCATGAATTCTTTAGGTCCCAATGTGATTTTTCCTTCTTCATCAAGTTCTGGAAATATTGTTTGAACTAGAATTTGTCACCTATAACCTTCTTTAAGCATGAAACATGGAAAACTGGATGCACTCGAGAAGAAGCAGAAAGCTCCAATTTGTATGCCATAGTACCAATATTTTGCAACACCTTGTAAGGACCATAGTACTTTGGTGATAATTTATTATCCTTCTTAGCTTGCTTGAGGGACATTTGTTTGTATGGTTGTAGCCATAAAAATACGCAATCTCCTACATCAAAAATTCTTTCGCTATGATGTTGATCTGCCTGTTGTTTCATTTGATTTTGTGCCAAATTTAGGTTATCCTTTAAGAGTTGGAGAAATTTTTTTTGATGCTTGATGTGATCTTCCATTGCTTGAACCTTAGAATTTTATTTTAAAGATGATGTGATGGATGGTGGATGATATCCATAAAGTGCCATAAATGGGGTCATTTTTTCTACAGTATGGAAGGAAGTGTTATACCACCATTCAGCCAGAGGTAACCACTTGACCCATTATGTTTTTTTATCAGATACAAAACAACAAAGATATCCTTCCAAACATTTGTTCACTATCTGAGTTTGCCCATCGGATTGAGGATGATAAGATGAGCTATAAGCTAGTTGAGTACCCAAACAAGAAAATAATTTCGTCCAAAATTTCCAATAAAAATGGGATCTCTGTCGCTTACAATAATCTTTGGGTTTCCATGTAGATTTTGAATTGTTTCCATAAATGTAGTAGCAATTGTACTTGCTTTAAATGGATGATATAATGCACAAAAGTGTGCATACTTGGTAAGTATATCAACTGCCACCATGATGAAACTCTTTCCTTCGGACTAAGGTAAACCTGTGACAAAATCCATTGAAATCTCCTCCCAACATTGAATTGGAATGGATACAGGATGTAGAAGACTCGAGGTCTTAATTGTATCAACTTTATTTTGCTGGAAAACCAAACATTCTGCCACAAAATTTGAATATAGGATTTAAGGCCATTCCAAATAAATTCTTTCTTCACCTTGTGGTAAGCTTTAAAAATCCTGAGTGTCCTCCTAAGCGAGAAGTGTGAAATTCCAAAAGGATCTTTTGTTTTAGTTGGGAATTATTACAAATATATAATCGATCTTTGTACCATAAGGAATCATTTTTCCAACTAAATGTATTAGGTGTACTAGGATCTTGCTGCAACTTTTGAATGAGTTTCCACACTTCTTCATCCTTCTTCAATTCATCCCTTGCTTCAGTTATCCAATATGGTTGGATAATAGAAATGGCACAAAGAATTTATTCTTTGTAGTATTGCCAAAATTCCTTCTCATAAATAGATTTCTGTAAATACTTTCCTTTGATTGGATGAATTTAAAAAGAAATGGGTCTTCCTTCTTACATTAAAACAACACAAATTCCATTTCCTGAAGCATCACATTACATAATAAAGGTTTTTTGTGAAGTTTGGCGTAGCTAAGACCAGTGCTAGGCACATTGCCTCTTTAAGATGTTCAAAGGTTTTAGTTGCTTCAGGAATCCATGAAAATGCATATTTATTCAATAATGTTGTTAGAGGTGCTTCTATTCTCCCATAATTCTTAAGAAACCTGTGATAATACCCTGTTAAACTAAGAAATCCTCGCAACTGCTTTATGGTTGTGGGGACTTGCCATTCCTTAATGGCTTTAATTTTGTTACGGTCTACCTTAACATCCTCGTGAGATACAATATGACCCAGATATTGCACCTCTTGTACTCCAAAGAAACATTTGGAGGTTTTTGCATATAACTATTTCTCTTGTCAACATGTTGAACACGATCCTTCCAAGACCTGTTGTAGATTAGTATATCATCAAAAAATACTAACACAAATTTTCTAAGGAAGGGTTTGAAAATGGAATTCATCAACCCTTGAAATGTAGAAGGTGCATTGGTAAGGACAAAAGGCACGACCAAAAATTCATAATGACCCTCATGAGTTTGAAATGTTGTTTTCGGAATATCTTTAGTCTTTATTCTAATTTGATGATATCCTAAACAAAGATCTAGCTTGGTAAAACAAATTTCTCCATGTAGTTCATCCAATAATTCATCAATCACAGGAATGGGAAATTTATCTTTAATAGTGAGCTTATTGAGCTCCCTATAATCTGAACACATGCGCCATGATCCATCCTTCTTGTGCACCAATACTACTGGAGCAGAGAAAGAACTTTGACTAGGTTGAATTATACTAGCCTCTAACATTTCTGCAATCATACGTTCAATATCGGTCTTTTGGAAATAAGGATATTTGTAAGGCCTGATATTTGGAGGAACACTTCTTGGAATCAAATGAATAGCATGATCATGATCACGAATAGGTGGGAGTCCTTTGGGAGTTTCCAACACCTTGGAATGATTGTCCAATACTTTTTGGAGATCTAGAGAAATAGATGATTTTGATGTTGGAACTTCTAGTGAGCATAATTATACAATTACACCTCTTTGTTCTTTATTTAGAAGCTTTTTCATGACATTAGAGCTTATTTTATTTCCCGGCTTCCCCGCCATACCCCGTAATTCAACTTCCTTTCCTTTCGAAAAAAAAATTCAAGAGAAGTTCTGGAAAATTGGAACCATTGTAACCGTTGTACTCTTAGTACAACATCAACACCTCCCATTGGAATGGAAATCATTGGACTATTCAATACATATTCCCCCATGTTTAGCTTGATATTATGGCATTTTCCAGAGTAATTTATAGTTCCTCCATTTGCAACCATCAGTTGACATTCTGGTGCTGGGTATAGGGATAAATTCAATTCAATGGCTACCTTAAAATGAATAAAATTATGGGTACTACCTAAATCAATCAACACTATTACCTTTTTCTTCTTGATATGTACTTCTATCTTGAAATTTTGAGGAGTGGTAATTCTTGCCAATGTATTACATGATATGGTCAGACTCATTTCTTCTTTCTCTAAGGTTGATTCCTGGTGTATATCTTCTTCTTTTGAAGTTTCTTCTTCATTTTCTTCATCCTCTTCACAATCTATGTAAAATAATTTCTTCTCGGCACACTTATGACGTTTAGTGTATTTTCTATCACAACTGTAGCAAAGCCCTTTTTCTCCTTTTTCTTCCAATTGTTGTGGTGTCAACCTTGTAGGTTGTGGAAGTCTAGGATTAGCAAAACTTCCACCTTTATAGATGTGAGTGGTAGGATTCCTTGTCACCATAATTTCACATTCAATTTTTCTTTCCAACTTGAATGCCTTCTCCAATGAATCAGGTTCCTAAAGGTGAACCTCATGTTGGATGCTATCCTTTAAAGTCCATATGAAGAGATCAATAATGTTTTCCTTTGGAATATCAGTTACCCTTATATTCAATTTTTGGAATTCCTCAATGTGCTCCACCACTGAACCCTTTTGTTTGAGATTTATCAATTGGATAAATAAGGTGTTTCTCTTTGTATCCTCATAACGTGCTATCATTTCCTCCGTAAAAATTGACCAAGTGATAATTTTTCACAGAGAAAAGCCATCGATACATACAAATGTATTTTGTTCTAAATATAAAGTTGCAATGTGTACCTTTTGTGTGTTCTTCACATTATTGAGATCAAAATATTGCTCCATCTCTAGTATCCATGTTACATGATCATTGCCATCAAACTTCCTCATAATGATCTTTGGAATATGGTGGGTCTTCAATCCAAGATTAGAGTTTATGAAATCACGATTAATATTTATTTTGTTCTAATAATGAGTTTCCTCTACTATCTTTTCACCATTAGGAATCATTTCTTGTATCAAATTTGTCAAACCTTCCTTCAAACCTTCCATATCTGCTTTTATATCATTCTTCATGTCTTCCATTTTTTCTTCCTTGTCTTCCATGCCATTCTTCAAACCATCCATCACGCCTTTATTCAAATCATCCATATTAGCTTCCACTGCCTTCTTCAAACCATCCATATTAGCTTCCATGCATTTCTTCAAAACTTCCATTTCATTTTTTGTTTCTCTTTATGAGAGAAAAATTTGGTGCACTTGCTCTTGTAATTTTGATATATCATGTTGCACTTCTTCCTCTTCATGATTTATAGTAGAGTTTTCTGAGGGCTTCATGGGTAATCAATTATTTTCAGGGGGAATTTTAGAACTCAATACTGATAACTATGCTTCAATATGCCCTTGGAATCACTTTAAACTGATTTTTCAAACAAGACTTATGCAATTCGAAAAAAAATACACACTTTTTCTTGATTTTGAGGAGATCGATATTGAAACTGATGTATCTCTGTAATTTAAGATTCTTGAAATTTTATATTTGGTCTTATAGTAGCCCTCTAAACCTTCTTTCCAATTCCATAGGTCTGACCTGATTTGGATACTTCAAGACAAAGTTATTACCAATCTCCCACAATGACTTAATTATAGACTAGTTCAGTAGAGCGAAATTATACGACGTGTCACGTGTGACTGTTTCCTCCTTCGGCTTTGAAATTGATACACAAGAAACTAAAATCCATGTAATTGCAACCACTTTTTACAGAATTCCAATCTTATGATCAGAGGGAGAGTTATGACGTTTTTCCCAAGGTCACCTCTTTTAGATGAAATTCGAGAGCTTGCAAAAATCATAACTTCCACAGATCATATCTCTGAAAATATTGTGAACTAATATCTGAAATTGTTACACGACGTCCTCATGATTTCTATGAAATGGGTTTTTTGTTTTAGTGTATGAACCCTTGTAGAAAACAAGTTATAGCGAAAATGCCACGATGACCTGTATGAAGCAGCGAAACCCTAGAATCCAAAGCTCTGATACCAAATGTTATGAAACCAACTCCAAAAATATAAGAAAAGAGAGATCAACGCCTTATAAATAAGCCATTTAGAGGGGGAAACCTCCTTTACATTACATAAATGAACAATCCTTGGGTGATAAAAATGGGGTGACAATATAATCCTAGCCGACCTAACAATAATAATGTAAGGGCACGATAATAACAATATGGGGGTTACAGGGGTTCAATAATAAAAAAAAGGGGGTTACACTAACAACAATAATGGAATATACTATTAATATAGGGACCTAACATTTGGTGGCCAATTGTACCAACCAAGATTTTCCATACTTAATACTTTGCAGTTGACACGATTCCACTATTTTTGGGTTAACATAACTTAAACTTGCATCGGGGTCTATTAAAACATAAATAGGGTGATTATTTAATTTACCTTGAAACACTACCATGGTTAGATGATACTAGATATGATGCTCTTCCAATGCCACATTGATTCTGTAACAACCCTGGTGAAAATTCCATGGAATAAAAGTTAAAAAGAATAACCATGGTTGATGGGACACTTGTTCCAAGTTGAATGTTGGGAAAAAAAATCCTGGGGGGTGTGTTTATTTGGTTTATTATGGTTAAGGAAATTGGCAAAGGCAAAGGCAAAGGATTTGGAAAGAAAAAATGACATTTTTGGCACATTTATTTATTAAAATAATGGAAATTAGGATAAAAGGGAGATGAAAGGTCACAAGTTGCATGTGAGAGGAAAATGAAGGAAAATAATGGAAAATGAAGAAAATAGAGACCTCTTCAATAAAAAGGATTTTAAGGATAAATCACTACCTTTTGTCAGTACATTTTTGGAGCTCTCTCACTATTCTCTCTCTCTCTCTTGGACACTTAAAGTTTTTGGAGCACTTTGGAATTGGAGAAAGAAAGGCAAGAAATGATCTAAACATGGGTGGATAAATTGTTATTCTTTTCAAGCACCTCCCATTCAATTAAACAAATTAAGATCTAGCTTATACTTGACTGTGCGGAATATAATTCTTGATTCAAGTGTACGTGTTTTAACACTACAAGGAAAATACCCTCAAGCGAAGGTTATAAAGGAGGTTTTTAGTGTTATAAAATTGGCCAAAATTGTCAAAAAAACATTTGCTACAACATCCGTTTATGGTTACAGAGGTTTTGGCGAAGCTTTTAGCGGAAATTCAACACAACTAAAAAAAAATGGGTAGCCAAAGGTAATTACGGATGTTTTTTTCATAGGTGCGCTAATCAGGATTTAATGCACCAGTGTGTACCTGTAGTCGGAGCCCTGGGGAAGTCGAAGGAGAATGCACCGAGCTGTTAAGGTAAGAAACAACACCGGGTGTAGTGTTGGTGATACAACGCACGAGGCCATTCTAATTTGCCTTGGGATTTGAGCGATGCCCATAGACTTATAGAAACGCATCATTGTGTAGTATCACACAAATGCACTGAGATTTATAATTGGTATCGGTATTCATCCGGTGACCGATGTCGTACAAATGCACTAGTGCGTATAGACACATAAACGCCCCAGTGCACAGTATCACACAAATGCACTGAGATTTATAATTGGTATCAGTATTCGTGCGGTGCCTATAGGTCATACATGCACCGGTGCATATAGTGACAAAAATGCCCCGGTGCATAGTATCACACAAACGCACCGAGATTTATATTTGGTATCGATATTCGTGTGATGCCCATAGGTCGTAAAACGACACCGGTGCGTATATAGACATAAACGCACCGGCGCGCCATACTGCACAAACGCCTCAATATTTTTAACTGGTTTTGGTATTTGTGCAATGCCCATAGGTCATTAAAATGCACTGGTGCGCTTAAGAATAGAAGCGCACCGGTGTAAGAATACACACACCGGTTTTCATTTTTTATTTTTTAGAAACATTGACCTGTGACATTGCAATTATTGTGATTGTTTTAAATTCATTATTCATCAGAAATCGACACATCTTATAACAATATTCATATTAATTAAATTTTTATTAATGCATTTGAATGTGATGTTTGGATTAATTTGTTTATCATATCATAATTATTGTGGTTTTTTAAAATTCATTATTCATCAAAAGTCAACACATATATATCTTATAACAATATTCATATGAATTAAATTTTTATTATTGCATTTGAGAACGAAAATGGAGAACGCAATAGCGACAATAGAGAATGTAATAGAATAAATTAAAACATATATATATATATATATATATATATATATATATATATATATGAATAAGACATTCTTTGTCATACAAAATGGGATAGTTATTTGTATCCTTTTATCTTTCAATTGAGACACTATGTCCATTACATTAAAGAAAATGTCTGATTTCATAGACATATTTCAAAAAATACAATGCCTTGCATTGATATCCAAACATAGTGATCATCATTCTTCGCTTGAACTACTGTCACTGCCAGAGCTACTTCCATGACTTGGGTTATTTTCAAGAATGTTTTGTTCACGGTGTTGATTGTTTTCTTTTTCTTCACCTTCCTGCTTCTACAAACATAAAAATAAACTGTAATGATTGTATATACATTGGTGAGAATAATGAAAATTGCAATATTAAATAATATACATCAATGTAAATCGAAAAGAAATGACGTTCCAATGCAACAATTGACTCATAAACTATACACATTCTTTCAAAACCATGTAACATCCCATCTTTCAAGATTTGATCTGTTGGCACAGTGCCATACTTTGTTTCCTGCAAGTTTTATACCTCATAACAAATCATATATTTAATATAAAAGATTTATTTTTTCTATTAATTATAGACGGAGCTAAGTAAAACAAGATCGATAGATGCTTACAAATTCCACAATTAAGTTCTGATATGCCAACATATACACACAACCCATATTTAAACCAATTCAATCAATTCCTCTGATGGTTCTTCTTTGTATGTTAGCACCTGTTTGGAGATATTCAATGATGATTTTTGTAAAACAACTTAAAAATACAAAAATGAAATCTAGTTAAGTTGTTATAAGGAAGTAACAATTACTCACAAACTTAGATATCAATCCTTTTCTTCCCTGTTGTCCTGTTTTATGTGCTGAATGGGTTCCATTTTCTTTTCTTTTCTGCAAGAAAATACTTGAAAATTAATATTTAATGCTAAATTGTTTATTTATTTTACCTAATGATCGAAAAATTAAATGATTACATATTACATTTGAAGCAAGTTGTTGTTGAGATGGCTCCTCCAGCGATGCAATTTTGTCCATTTCTTTGACCATCTCCTTGTACACCTTTTTGGACATTCCTACCGGCATATTTCTGATATCAGCTCGTTCATCTTTTGAGATTTTCATAATCTTCCTGAAAATGTAACATGACAATAAACTATTTAATTTTTATATTGATATATGAAAAGTAAGTATAACAAAAGTGATATTTATAAATAATTCTAGACAAACATCTAAAGGAATATTACTTTTTCATTCCTTCTTTTTTTTTTGTTGTACGTTTTTGCTATTAAAAGTTTGACATGTCCCATTAACCAATTCTTTGGAAACTCTTCCTGTAGTTTAGATAAAATTTGGTTCCTGGAATCATTGGATTGGTTTTTGTATTGTAAGTGGAAAGAACATCTATACATTCATTCCACTAAATCCCTCAAACTTTTGTAAAAGTTTTTCCCCCTTTCGTTAACCTCCAGCACCACTCCAGATGAGCTAAGGAGCAATTCATTTTCATTTGCATGTTCTATTTTTTTCCTTTTCTTAGAACAACATTATTTTTCTGAGTTGTTGGTCCTTGTAGAACATTAAACAGATGTGAATTAATAGATTGTTTCATACATGTTATCTAATAATTTTAATTATATTATTAATGAAAACTAAAAAAGGAAACTCATATTGGATCGATAGTATTTTTTCATTCACCCGATTCATCCTTTTGCAATTTTTCCATCAAGCTTTTACGCTCTTTTGGTCCTAGATTAGAAATAATCTTATCGAGCTTCGTCATTTTGTGGCTTTGCATGATACACAATAAACAATACATATTAGTTAAACTTACATATAGTTCAAAAATAATATTTTTTGTAAAGAATTTACAAAGAACTTGCTTTTTTTGCTTTTCTTGATGTGTTATCAATATTTTTGTTACTTGATCTCTTGTCAGTCATTTCTTTATCAATCTCAAACCTGTATCATATCATTCATTAATATATTTATAAATAAATTGTCAACTTTTCAAGTAAAAAAAAATCTCAAGAAACCGGTGCGCCATTGATGGTGTACGCACCGACGCCTGTGCGTGGGTGTTTTCCAAACACACCGCACAAACAATATAATAGACCGTACTGTGCTCTATGTCAACAAGGAGCACTGGTGTGTTACATGTCAGTCACCACACCGGTTAACCATGATAAAATAATAAAAATCGTCCAGTGTTAGTTTTTGTAGCATAAACTGGTGCCATATTTTACATATGGCGCACTGATAAAAAAAAAATTGTTTATTAACTTTTTATCATGTTACTTATGCGGTGCGCTTGTACAATACAGAGCATCGGTGTGCTATGTTACACCAGGCGCACCGATAAAAAAAAATCTATTTTTATTTTAAATTCACGGAAGGGCCGATATGGATTGGGATCCGACTATGCTAATTGTCCCAACAGTTGGATGTTTTAGGTCTATATTTAGCAATACAAACACTATAAATCTAAATTGAAAAGCCCTAATTCTAAAATCAAAGAAAGAGGGAGAAGAAAGGGCAGAAACAAAAAGAATGTAAGATTTGTATTTTTTGAAAGTTTTTTTTTTTTTTTCGAAACAGAACGTTCGCGGTGCGCCATAATGAAATAGCGCACCGACTGCATATTTTATAAATGGCTCACTGAGAAAAAATAATTTTTTTTTTCTAATTTTTTATCAGAGTACTTTCGCGGTGCACTGGGATAATAGAGCACACCGGTGCGCTCAGGTACATAGGGCGCATTGAATTTTTTTTTTTTTTTTTTTTAAATTTACGCAAGGGCCAACGTGGATTGGGATTCGACTATGTAGGTTGTCCCGTGGGTTGGATGTATTAGGCTTATATTTAGCAATACAAACCCTATAAATATAAATTGAAAAACCCTAATTTTGAAATCACAAAAAGAGGGAGAAGAAAGGGCAGAAACAAAAAGAATGTAGGGTTTGTTTCTAAAATGATTTTTTTTTGCGAAACAACACGTTTGCGGTGTGCCATAATGAAATAGTGCACCAGTGCCATATGTTACATATGGAGCACTGATAAAAACACATTTTATTTTTATTTTTATTTTTTATCACTGTACTTTCGCAGTGCGCTAGTATAACAGAGTGTACCGGTGCACTATGTTATGCAGGGCACATCGACGAAAAAAAATATGTTTTTTTTAGATTGACACAAGGGCCAACATGGATTGGGATCCGACTATGCAAGTCGTCCCGTGGGTTGGATGTCTTATGACTATACAAACCCTATAAATCTAAATTGAAAAGCCCTAATTCCGAAATTACAAAAAGAGGGAGAAGAAAGGGCAGAAACAAAAAGAATCTAGGGTTTTTGTTTCTAAAAATGGTTTTATTTTATTTTTATTTTGTTTCTGAAAACTGCAGAAAAGGTAAAAAAAACTGCAGAAAAAGTAAAAAAAACAATAAACTTTGATTTTGTTATTTTACTTCATAAAAAAAACTACAAAAAAATAAAAATAAAACAATAGAATTTGATTTTTTCTTTTACTGCAGAAAAAAGTAAAAAAAAAAAAACAATAAAATTTACTCACATTGTTTGAAATTATATGGTACAAGGTTTGAATTACCAGAGGTTTGGAATTCTGATTGTCTGAATACTTTTGTTCAAACATATTTCCCTGCTCCATAGTGCTCTCATGGTCTGTTTGCTCCAAGTATGTATCTTGATAATCTCTCGCTGAAAAGTTTTGCAAAAATAATGAAATAATGAAAAGTGTTTAGTATTTAAAGAAATGTTTTATGAAATTAGTTTTTCGAAAATATTTTTCCGCCCATTTTTCAATTTACCGCTTTTTTTTTCACTGAAAGAAAATAGGGTTCCGCTTTTTTTATTCACGGTTATTCGTTTACCGGTGCGTCCCTTAATTAAACAACACCGGTGCGTCGATTTATAAAATGGTACCAGTGCGCAATACTAAAAACGCACCAATGCCGAAATTACATTTAGGTGTGTGCACCAAAATTTATTGTTGTTTACTCAAATGCAGGGAGAAAATATCATATATTATATGGAATTGACAATTCTTCAAAATACAATTCGTTCCATATGTTTCTCAAAGTCCATGGTAGAGATCTCCCTATCCATCTGGAGACGTAATATTTACATCAGATTTGTTTTATATTTTCACTATCTAATTGAATTTATGTTTTTTATCCATGCAGTCAATCATGCACAAATTAATTAAATTTATAATGTATACAACTTTGCAGGTTAATTAGATTCAACATCGAGTTTAGATGCACAAAATATTCAAACTGTTCCAAAACCTCAGAATTTCTTATCAGGAGCTCCATAACGCAACACACATTTGGCAGATGAAAATGGACAGCCGCTTCACCCTGCCAATTGTAACAATATTGCATCTTCTAGCCACAATCTTGGGACAATGATGGTAATTATAATTATAATTTTTTGGTATATATATTGATTAATATGTAATTATTTCAACGTCAAACCAATTTATAATCATGCAATATTGTCAACGTGGTTACTAATTGATATCATATATTTTGTACTAATCATGTTCAAAATTATTATTTTTTAATTATTAGGATTCTAGTGATGATGAACGACCTACCTTCCATCTTCTGTTGCACCCCACGACAATGTCAAATCGAGCGAAGATTGAATTAAGAGAAAAAATTGGAGAGGAACAATACCAAGAATGGTTGAATCAACCACCGATTCAATTTTCGCTATGTCCAGATTCACCAATTAGGAATGACTACAACAATAGTCGTTATTCACAAGCTGGAAACGAAGGCAATCAAATAGACGTTGGTATGGATGATTACTTAAGGGATACGACTGCCATGGAGAATATGTTGTTAGATGCATTCCAAAATGATGATCAGCTAGGGGATGATGCTCATATCGCTGGCACCTTTTTCGAAAGCCTTAAATTTGCTTCCACCACCCCTCTCTTTGGACCTGGCGGTCAGTCAAAGTCTACCCAATTGGGGACAATGATGTTACTATAAAACTTGAAAGCAAATTTTGGCTTGTCGAATGCATGTTTCTCAGAAATTTTGAGGTAAGTTACCATAAAGTACTCCCTTATATAAATTTGTAATATAATTAGTACAATGCAATGAACATTACAAATGGTAAATTTTATGAACGTTAATAATTATATTGACATTAATGTACATTTATTAATATATTTTTCCATGATCATGAACTACAGGTTATTCAAAGATAAGGTTCTTTTGAGTGATAATGTCTTGCCCGGTAGCTACGAAGAGGCAAATAAATTGTTGAAAATGTTGAGTGTTGAGTACATATCATATCATGTATGTCCAAATGATTGTATTCTATATAGAGGAGAATATGCAGACAAAGAGATGTGTCCGAAATGTGGGCATGACAAGTATGATAAATAAAAAAAAGAAGGGTAAATCATGTAATGGTCCTCCTTTTAAGATATTGAGGCACGTGCCTATAATCCCAAGGATTCAAAGGCTCTTTCATTGCAAAGAATTAGCTATGTTGCAGGGATGGCATGCCTCACACAAAAGTGAGTTGGGAGTTATGCGAATCCCAAATGATTCAATAGCCATGAAGCATATAGAGGATACATGGCCCGAAAAATTCAAGGATGAAGTACGAAGTCTACGACTCAACATAGGCATGGATGGCATCAACCCATATTCCCTCCAGAACACCAACTATTTTTTTTGGCTTGTAGTAGTGATCAATAACAATATCCCCCCATGGTTGTCTATGAATAATGAACATCTTATATTGGTTCTCATAGTCCCTGGTAAAAGATAAGTGAAGAATATGGATGTCTACTTACAACCAATGGTAGATGAATTGAAGGAATTATGGGATGGGATAAATGTATACGATGTATCAAGACCCATCGCAGCAGAGAGGAGTTTTACGTTGTATGGCATATGTGCTTACACGACACATGATTATCCAAGCTTAGGATTTTCTCTGGTAAATTACATGTTTAATTTATTGATTTGTTTATACATGTAACAATATTCTTTCACATATTAGTTATTTAATTCATTGTAATATTTGTTCTGATCTTCATGATATTCTTTAACGTGCCATGCATATTAATTAATGTATACAAATATAATCTCACATGTCTTGTAAAAAAAGGGTATTTAATATGTAAATGTTGTGGACCTTCTCTGAAAGCTAGATGGTCCAAGGACCTACGAAAGCCAGTGTATGATTGCTCCAGGGTATTCCTACAAGAAGAACACCCTTACAGAAGAGCAACATCCGCTTTCAATGGTAAACGAGAGAGAACCCAAAGGCCTCCAATAGTGACACCAGCTGAATGGCTTAGAGCATATGAGAGAGAGAAGGAGAAGGACTTCATAGAAATGTTCGATTCAAATGGGGAGACTATGTTCGATGATCCAGATTTCTTCAACACCTATGTTGAGAAATTTCCCATTGGGATGAAAAGGAAATCTATCTTTTATGACCTCCGATATTAGGAGCATCTTAAGATTGTCCACTTATTAGATCCCATTCATATATTTAAAAATGTTTCATCTTCTTTTTTGAGGCACATATCATCGAAACAAAGTGACACATTGGCTATTAGGAAAGATCTTATTACATCAAAAACTAAAACGAAACATTGGCCAAGACGGTTAGAAAGTACGGGATCAGAGGCAGGCACTGGTCCCTATAATTCATGGTTTTTCAAAGAAGGTGATGTCCCATGGATTTAAAAAAAAGATGATATATCTTTAGCAAAGGAAGTTATAATGGATGTGAGGGTGCCAAATTCATATGGGTCTTCACTACGACGCTGCTTCACCATGGATGACCATTTGTCGGGGTTGAAATCGCATGACCATTTGAATCTTCTAAGAGTATGTATAATGTCAAAAGCATGATTTTATTATTTGTTATATTAATAAATTTTATCCCATGCGGGGATCATAAAACATAACTAATTTATTATATTATTGGACGTGTTTATAACTTTGTTGTGTCATTATCCTTTATTCATGCGTGGGTGTGTGAAACATTAATTCCCTCAAGACCTAGGACGTGCCATATCTAAATTATTTGCATTTGTACGTTGGATCACGTCAAAGGAGATTCATGTGGCTAGCATTCTACGGTGGCGTCAAGAGATAGTTGAGATTGTTTGTATGTTTGAGAAGGAACTGTCAATGAGTTTCATGGACTTACAGGTTCATATTCTAATACACCTAGTAGATGAGGTTGAATTAGTCGCAGTTGTTTCTTGTCGTTGGATGTTCTTCTTAAAGAGGTACATGAAGAAATTGAAAGGTTTTGTTCGAAAAGGGAAAAACTTGAGGGGTCTATGGAAGAGGAGTACATATTGTATGAGTATTTCTATTATGCCAGTGAGTACATCAAGCAGATGGACAACCTACCAAGTGCAGTGATTTGGGACGATGAAATGGATGAAGACAAGGAGAGTTGCTCCAAACGAGTGGAAAAAAGTGCTTAATAAAGAGTAAGCGACTTATATTCAAATTTACAAAAAGTAATTAATATTCATGTTGAACTTTGAAATAATGTATATTTTGATCTCTAAGTACTATATAATGTTGGTTTGATTTCATCAACGAATACATAAATTGAAGAAATCAATAAATTCGTTCTTTACAATTCTGAAGCGACACAACCATGGGTCGCATTGTACGAACAAAACAGGATGAAATGGGATAGTGAAAGGAAAGAATTCAGACACTTGAATGGTAGAAGTGTGCCTTATCCCAATCATTTAAAAGAAAATATGCCAAAAATATGCGCCAACATTTGGTTTGCTAACCAAGTCAGAGAGAAATACGGTGCTACCAGTCGTTACCCGCGTGTTGAAGAGGATGCGCTAAATATAATTATTGGGTGCAACAACTAGGTAATAATCTTTTTAATTTATATGTAAATTTGAAACTTATATTAAGACATCTACATTTCATATTTTAACTGTTGGATTATTATTTATAAGACACATGACACTATGATTTTTTTAACTTTTTTTATAATAGGTGTATTTGTTCCCATCTATGTGGGCATATGGACACCATTTTTTCACAGAAAATGTCGTTGCTGGAAACATCACACAAGATTATGGAGTGGAAGTCAAGTTTGATCAATCTAGTCGATCTAGCCACCATGATCAAAACCTAGTACGAGGGATGTTAGGTTACGTCGGAAAGAAAGAAGAGATCATCGAAGTGGATTTTCTTCTTTCCAATGTGTTATTTTTAGGTGCAAGTGGTGGGACACCTTTGATTGGAATAATGTAAAGGAAGATCACGATAGTAGGTTGATATGTATCAACTCTAGAAAGATGTGGGATGAAGCTAAGGAGCCCTATGTTTTCCCTAAACACTGTAACTAGGTGTTTTTTTACCCAGATGTGTTGGATAGTGATTGGTGGTTCGTATGGACACATGACCCTAGATCAAAACATATTTTTGAGAACAATAGTGTTATCATGCCATGCGAGCTAGAAGTTAATGAGGGTGATCATGAGAACCGAGAGTGATATGGTACATGTGTTATTTCATCAATATTTATACTTTTTAAGATGGGTTTTTTGAAATATTAATATAATATGTATTTTGAATTAATTGGTAATTTGCATTGTGTTAATGTTAAAATGAATAATTCACTTGATAATTTTCAATTACGTTGATCTCAAAAACAATGGCATACTGTATAAATTAATTCTTTTTTTTGTATCTAAGATCATAATAAAATAATGATAATTCTAAAGTACAAGAATTTATTTGCATTATTTTCTAAAATTTATTATGTTACAATAAATCATATTATTCTAAATGTATTATTTTACAATTTTTTAAAATTTACAAATTTAAAAATTTTAATAAATTCATTTCACATTAATACAATTAAAATTTTACAAATATTTTACTTACAATTAGAATTAGAATTACAATTACAATTTTACAATTTCACGTACAATTACAATTACAATTACAATTTTAGAATTTTACATATATACAATTACAATTTTACAAATTAAAAAATTACAATTACAATTACAAATTTACAAATTTACATATATACCATTATAATTACAATTTTAGAATTTTAAATACAGTTAGAATTACAAACACTACAATTTTACAATATCATGATCATTTAGTATTAAATTAGTTAATAAACATCACGTTCATGATAACCATCATACAAACATCATATTTGACTAAAAAACACATGCAAAATCGCTAACTGCATCATCGTGATCATTTTTTTTCCATAGAAAAAATCAGCAACTTTTTATTAAGAAAATGAAAAGTTACATGTAGCATATGCATTTAAGCATTTCGAAAATTGCCCATTGGGCTCATGTGCTCTGGCACACAATGCATCGTAGTGAGGCTACATTGCATTCAGAATAAAAAGAAAAATGAAAGCAGTAGACAGAAAGAAAATAGGAAAAAACATCAGCCTCTAGATTGTGGGTAAATGTCCCACAAGTCAAGTTTTTCTCCCTTTCTTTTTCTCAACCTTGCGCCACTGACCTTGAGATGGCACACAAGTAGCAAGGATAATTTGATTTTCTGTTGTTTGTGTCCCTGTATCCTTGTCCGAATCTGAGGTTTCTGATGGGTGGTGTCATTTGATCCCTCCACTATCCATATCATCAATATTCCTTTATGTTTGAATCAACTAAAATTGTGGATCCATGAGTGTTGTTGTGTCCTTTTGTTGTACTTCTGGTTCCTGAGTAGGTTGTTTACTTTCTGTAGGAGCTGCTTCCTCTTCTTCTTCTGACTCATCCTCCTCTGAGTCTGGCAGGGAGAATTTCCAGCCTTTCCTTTGCTTCCCTTTCTGATTCTTTCTGTTATTTGTTTTCTTTGCTTCTAGGCATGTATTCTGTAGATGTCTTGTCATCCTACAATTCCTGCATCTGAACGCAGTATTCTCATAATATAATGGTTGCAACTAGTTTTTTTGCTGATATATCAGCAGTATGTTCTCCGGTAATCCTTTTCTTAGATCTACCTCGACAAAGATCTGGGCAAGGTGTAAATTCTTTCTTCTATTCTTTCCATGTTTGTCTTGATATACGGCCCAAGACTATTCCCAATGTTCTCAAGAACCTGATCATTCCAGAAGTGAAGAGGGAGATTGAAAAGTCTCACCCATACTGGCATTCTCGATATTGTCATAGTATTGGGGTCAAATTCTGGAAACCATGGGGTGATAAAAAGCCCCGTGGATCCCCAGAACCATGGCCCCTCTCTGATGATAATATCTATTTCCTCCAAGGAATTAAATTTCGCAATAAAGAACCCCTTGGAACAGAGGTGAATTTCGCATTGAGGGGTCCATCGAGTGAAGATCCAATGGAAAAGGTCCAAGGGTTTGGGCCATAAACAGTTGAATCGACATATTAATGCCTGGGCTTTGTATGTCTTGACATGCTCTTCTGTTGTTGAACTGTTGATTTTTATTGCTGGAGTTTGTTCAAGTTGTTCTACTATGTATGGCCTCGAAGCATTGCCAACTTGTTCAGGAGGTGTGCCTACCCCTTTTTTCCCTTGTAGAATGTTTTTGTAGGAAGGGCCTCCATTTGTTTGTTGCTGGATGTTGGGTTTTTTTGCTTTGTCACCCCCTACAGATCTTGATGTGCCCTAATTCAGGGCGCCCCCTCTCAGACGCAAATTTAGGGAGATACTCATTTCTGTCTTGATGGCATAGTCCTTCAAAAGTCTGCGATCCTGAAGAGAGTTGTGTCCATTGACGAGATGCTGAATCGGTACTGGGTACCCCATCAATCCCCATATTTTCTGTTTTAGTTGCAGAATGGAGTTTTCTTCATGTACCCAAAGTAACTGAGATTTACCCACAGGGGGTCTGATAAAGATTTGAAAAGGGTTAAATCTCTACTGAAATAAAGGGTTACCTGTTAATTGGGGATCAAGGATCATGTGATTTGTTGATGAGAGAATGAAAGGCGCTCCCTTATGTTGCCGTTCACACCCTGACTCTACCTCCCCTTTTGTCTGATCTGGAAAAGGGATCTGTTGTTCGGACTTGGGTGCCTCTGTTCTCATCCTAGACATTGAACAAAGCACACAACGTAGCACAAATTTCCTGCCATATACAGCCAAAAAACTTACCAAGAGCATGGATCTCAGGTCGGGGCTTATCCTGCCTTCAACCGCACAAGGAGAAGAGATCCATTGATTTCCTTAACGAATTTCAACGGATTTTCTTGACCAAAATGGCTAGATCTCCCTGCCCGCCATAAAATGTACATGAGCTACCATGATGGCGACATTATCTTTACTCATTGTGAGCTGATCTGAGTAGGTTCTACGGTAGATTGCCCTTGATCGAGGCCCATCGCAGACTGATGGCCCTAGATCTGGGAATGCGGCTCTCAATTTTGCATTATCTGCCCATGGGGCTAGAAACCGGAGATCTAGTCCATGAGACAGCAACAGAACCACCTCTCGCGCCCTGCTTGCTTCTGATGTCGTCAGATCTAGTTGGTAGGCCACGTCAACAGCGCCACGAGGAGTCCTTTCTGAAGCTGTGCTACCAGTATCAACATGCTTGACAGCTGCAGGGTTTGGCAAGACCCTATCTGAAGCCCTAACTGAAGCCATCGTTCCGACAATTCCTATCAACCAACATCATCGTGATCATGATCATCTAACAAAACACAATTAACATTATATATTAACATCATCACAACACAAACATCAAATATACATCTCATGTCAAATAACTCATGCTATCACATACACATCTATCTGCAAGCTGCACATTAAATGAACATATCTAACATGACCTAACAACATACACATCATAATGATCACCAACATGTAAATTAAGTACAACTGCAACATGAACATAAAATACATGGACCATATATATATATAACTGAATAATGTTAAAATATAAAACTGTAATATAAATGTCATGGATCAGCTGGTGGTAGTACAACATCAATATCAGTACTAGTGGAGGCCTGCTCATGATTCAATGGTGCCTGCTCATGATCATGAGTACTGATGGGTGTTGCAGGCTGCTGACTGGATGTGGTCAATGGTCCAACATCATCTCCATGATAACTGCTGTTAGATGCTAGTGGAGGCTCATGCTCATCTCACGTGGCGCGAGGTGAAAGATCATGAGATGATGGTATGCTGTGCCTTGCAGAATGTCCATCACGTGCTGCGACTCGATCGTAATGTGCAACAGTCCTCACCAGTCACGTAAAATATGTCGTAACTCCTACGACATGTTGCATCAGGCTGTACATGTCACACGGCATGCCTCTCCACATCCGTAATAGCCTATCATCAACCTCTATGTCTCTGTAATGAGCGGGTCTGATGCCCGCCTCAACAATCAATTCAATGAGTTGGTCGCCAAACTCCATCCTATATTTAGCATCATTAAGTCGACCGTGCACCACCGCACCAGCAGTAGCAAGTCTCTCTGCCCTCATCGTCATCAGGATCCACACCTAGATCATGTGGTGGTGATGGAATCTCCTTGCCATCACAAGAGCCAATTTCTGAAAAATATATACAAGTACACAACAATAATTAGACAATTTCATTACACAATTTAATAAAAACAAGTTAAAGAACATGTTAGAATAAATTTAAATAAAGCAGTAATATTACCTCTATCGTCTAGCGGCTCATCAGTTGTGAAGATGATGTTGGCACACCCTCGCCAATCCAACCCCACATAAGGACAGGGGACCATAATGAAGGGATGTTCATCAACAATGGCTAGCAACTCTAATGCATCATCTGATATCCTCGCTGGAAACAGAGTCTCCTCCCTCTTGGGCATCATCTGCCCCCACATGTGCATACGTGCCTCAGTAATCGGCTTACGAGGCTGCCGAAGAAAACTAGGCCTCGTCTCTGGAAACCTCTGAAAAAATAAACAAAAAATCTCTAAAGAAAAAGGGAAGTTGACCCTTCCTTGTGCATGAGCATGACATCTATCTAATGCTGTACAGAATTGCTGCAAAAAAATGGCAGACCACCTGACAAGTCGTGGCTGTTGTACTAAAGAATCAACATAATATAAAAGCGAGCAACTAATGCGTTTCCCATCACTGGTGTTGTGCGAAATGGTCGAAATGATAAGTGAGAAACACTGGACCTCCTCACGACCAAATGCACCAATACGTAACTGCCCTCCAGCGACCCAAAAATATGCAGGAGATATTAAATTTGCTCCAATGTATCTCTAGGAGTAAACTAATTGACTCCCTGCTACAAAGCCAGCTGGAACCTCGGGGAATGAGGGAAAATCCACCCCTTTCCTTGATAGCTCTGTAATAAAATATATATCCTCCTCAGTGGGCCTGTACCACTGGTTGATACCAACCAGGAAAGCCTGTTCCTGGGCATTCCACCTTTGGATAAGATGTCTAAAAAAAAAACAATGGGACATTATGGAAGTAGCCTCCTTATAGAACTTGAGGAGGCCTACTGCCTTAGGAGCCCCTGCGTCATTGTTGTAATAGGGCGAGGGTACACATCTCTCTCCCTCTCTCGTGCCTCCCACAGGTGAACCATGTTATATTGTTCCGCTTGTTGTTTTTGTTGTTTCCCCTCTTCTCTCCTTTCATGTCTCTGAATGATTGACATATTAAACACAATTTTTTTATTAAATGAGACATGCATTTATAAATATACGTATATAAATATTTTTTTAAAAATAAATAAATAAAAGTTGGTGCACCAAAAACACAGTCACGCACCGGTCTCGGTGTGTCTTTCAACAGAGCGCACCGGGAATGGTGCACCTAATGATATTCAGTGCACCGGGGATAGTGCTCTAGAAATTTTTTTAGCGCACCGTTGACTACGTGCAGTGTCAGTAGGGTGGTGTGCTGACTACACTATATGCCTCGGGGCGTATAGCTAAGTCAGTGCACCGCCCTCCTGCCACCATACATAGTCATTGGTGCGGTATTTTAAAAGGCCGCATCATTAATGTAGGCCAAATACGGTAAGCCGTGCGCTGACAAAAATAGATGTCCCGTGGTAGTTATTTCGGTCAATGCACCACATCACCACTATTCAACTAGCTCAATGGTGCGGCCAGGTAACCGACCGCACTGCTCTTTTAAAAAAAAAAAAAATAACATGGTGCGCCTTTGGTACCACCCCGGAACCGGTGCGGATACCCTTAGCACCGGTTTACCAGGACGAACCGTTGATAATGTCGAATTATGGTATGTGGTGCGCTGACAACATTATGCGCCCTGGGACAGATAATTCCATCAACGCACCGAGTTTCCACGATCCCACATTCTCAATGGTGCGGCCTTGTAAACGACCGCACCGCACTTTTTTAAAAATTTTAAAATAACACGATGCGCCTATTGGTACCACCCCAGAACCAGTGCATATATCGTTAGCATCGGTTGTAGTGTGGCCTGTAAATTTACAGACAGCATCGCAGACCGGTGCGAGCCAAACGGCTTGAGCGCACTACGACAAATATTATTATTATTTTTTTTTTTACGGTTAATTTTAAGGTTTTTTAAATTATAATCTGCTAAAAGGCTTAATTATGGAAAAACAAGAAAAATACCTGTACATTTACCCGTCGAGGAGGCATATTGGTTGTAGAATTTGCAAAAGAAAATTTGTCCACCATTTTACAAAATTCAAGTTGGATATTGGTGGGCAATGCACAATAGCAGTGCGTGCAATGAGTGTAATGTGAACACCGATGTTATGGTGGCTCAAACAAGGATAACTTGCACCGGTGCTTGAGAGCTCTGTAGCACTGAAAAAAATGAAAAATGCGGTTTTTTTGCCCTAATTTTTTATTTATTTATCCTTATTCCGGTGCACAAGGTTTTTATTGGCGTACTGGTGCGTTTGCGCTATACCATCCCGGGAAGTTCCTGTTTTCGCACGCTTTTATGATGCACCTGTGCAGCATAGTTGTAACACACCGGTGCTCTATAGTAATACGACGCACTGGGCACAGTGTCCGGTGAGCCAATGTTCAATGTGGTTTTTTGGCCGTAATTTTTTTTATATTTAACCCTGTTCTAGTGCGCGGGGTTTATGGGCTCCCTGGTGTGTTGCCGTCATTCCGCCTAAGGTGGTATCTATTTTCACGCGCTTTTTATGAGGCACCGGTGCTGACGATTTGTCACGCACCAGTGTGATTCCTTAATATAAGGCACAGGGCGGGTGTGTACGGAGCGCACGGTTTCTGGTGTGCTAATGTTTTGTGCAGTTTTTTGGCTGTATTTTTTTTTTATTTAACCCTCTGCCAGTGCGTGGGGTTTATGGGTGCCCCGATGCATTTGATTTATTCCACACTGGGCGGTTTTTGTTTTCAGGCATGTTTTCTGAAGCACCGGTGCGGAAGAGCTGTAAGGCACCAGTTCTCTACAGTAATATGACGCACTGGGCGGGTGTGTTAGGAGCACACGGTGTCCGGTGTGCCTATGTTTTGCGCAGTTTCTTCGCTATAATTTTTTATTTATTTAACCCTATGCTAGTGCATGGGGATTTCAGTGTGACTCGGTGCGTTGGCGACCCGGTGCGTTTAAGGGCGACGCAAGTGGTTTCAGTTTTCGTGCGCCTTTTACTATGCGCTGGTGCGGAAGTTATGTAAAGTACCTGTGTGCTATAAAAATACAACGCATCGGGCGGGTGTGTACGGAGCGCATGGTGTCCAGTGTGCCAATGTTTTAACCACACTAGTGCTTTCTCCTGTTGAATACATCGGTGTGTTTTATGGTGATAAGAGCACTGACGAAATACATCTGCAAAAGCCTCCACCACCAACCTCCTGTAGGAACCTCTACTAGAAACAAATGTCTGGGGTATTTTTATAAGAGGTTCCTCAAAACAATACGCTAGAGGGTCTTTTCCTTATAGTGTAAACTATTTTAATGCTTTAAATGTGAGGAATTAAACATTTTTTTTGCTGATATTAAGCATGTACGACAACCATAAAGTGCAGAAAATAATCATCAACACATAACAACAAATTTAATAAAGGAGTTCAACCAAATATCGTGGGCTACGTCTCCTTGAGCCTATGTCAACTGACTTGGCTCTTTGGGATTATGATGGGAAATTTATTTTACAAGTAACTACTCAACTCCAATGGTTATTTGGACTGTACCATTGGTATTATAATACCATCATATCCCTAGAATGGTTGTTATCTCTTTGAAGATAGACCTAGGTTCCCTTAGACTTGACCTCTTCTGTCGGCACCCTTAAGCTTCCCTGAGCTTCTCTGTGGAACTAAATACTTAAGAAATCATTTTTTGTCCCTGAAACCTCACCTACTATCTCTAGCACATATCAGACATCCAAAATAGTCTGATCATTTTCTCAAAATGAACTTTGGCTCCCCAATCTAGGCCTCCATCCACTGTTGGCCTTAGGCTGCCTGAAACTTCCCTATCGCTTCTCGACCTTCAGAAGTCTCTAAATGACTCTAAAAATCATTCCATTTGATTCATAATGTCAAAAATAGTCAAAATAGACTATTCACTTATTGAAATTGGCCTTCAGCTTCTTTGGTTACACCTCCAACACCTGGTGGCACCCCTTGGCTCTCGGTTCACTGAAAACTTCTCTAAAGCATATAGACCTTCAAAAGTCTTCACAATATTCTGAAAATCCCTCCATTGGATTTATAAGGCTCAAAATAGTCAGAATATACTATTGGTTTGTTTAGAATGGAGACTAGCTGATCTGGATAGGCCTCGTTCTCCTGCTGGCCCCTGATGGCCCTAGTGGCCCTTGGAACTTCTCTGAAGTATATTGGCCTTCATAAGTCCTCTAATGGAATTTAAAACCTCACTATTAGTTCTATAATGTCTGAAACATATAAAATTTACTATTGGGTTCCTGATTAAGGCCTCTAGCTGCCTTGACTATGCCTCTTTCTGTTGCTGGCCCCTGGTGGCCTTGGTGGCCCCTAGAACTTATCTAAAGAAAAATCACACTTATAATTCCTATGATGGATTTTAAACCCTCACCAGTGAGTCTGGAATGAACAAGAAAGTCTAAATTGACTATTCACACTCCCAGAATGGTCAAATAATGCTCAAGATAGAGCATAAACAATTTTTCCCAGTAACCCCTAAAACAACTCCACTAAAAATGGAGCAACTACAGTTAACTCCAGTGAAAATAGAAAATTTTCCAAAAATGGCGCGCTCCTCCAGATTATCCTTCGAAAGAGCGTTAGCAATAAAATTTGATTGTTGCATGTGATAGGCCTAACATAAAGGCTGGCTAAACCTCCACCAGACTTGACCGTCGAACAAACCGCAATATTTAATTTCAAGGGTAGGTCACATGACACCACTACGGGGTTTTCATTGGAGGTTATCAGAACTCCAGGGTTTAAACCACGGTATCAACCTTTAAATCAGATTTTTAACTAGTGTTTAGACCTGACCGCGTGGAGAAAGTTACTATAACTACTGCATGTGATAGCCTGAATGCGGCGGAGTCTGCAGATGGTTTTTGGTTGAGTTTAATGTTGTGGTTTGTTGATAGGACATGTGACCATGTAACAATACCACTGGCGGGTTTTTCTCGGGTGCCTAGTCCTAGACTAAGGACCTATGGGGAGGGGCTAGTCCCTCCTCTCCCCCGCATGTGGCTTCAACAAACTTTAAATTTAACCCGTGACCCTTAGGGGTTAAGAAACACATGCAGCGAAGACTGTAAGAGCGCGGGCCTAGTGGGCAGGAGGTCACGCGATTGATCCCGGTGAAGTCCCAAAATTTTACACAACCTTCCTAGGCCATGTGGCGGCCTCTAGGCCTGCCACGTGGTGACCTTTGATTGGCCAAAAACTACAATGGTCAACCAATTATCCAGTATTATCATGCCACTTGTCAGTCTACAATTTGTCCGAGAGGAATATTCTAGGAATATTCTATGGAATATTCTTTTTTTGACTTTTCAAAAACCCAGTCAATCCTGGTCAAATGTCAAAAATTGTAGTTTATTGGACTTTTCAAATCGCGATAACTTCTTCATACGGTGTCGTTTTTTCGAATCATTCACGGTACCGGAATCAGGAAGACAATATCTATCTGGTAGGTCAGTTTCGACATACTTTCGAACACTTTGAAATTTGAGCTATCACTTAGGTCCTTGATCTGAATTTAATCAAGAAAGCAAGAAGCAGGACAAAGAAAGCAATTAGGAGCAATAATCAGGCATCTACAACATGATTCTTTACAGGAACTAATTTGTTTGTATGATTTACTTGCTAGATTTGGCATGCGTGGTACTACATGTGGTTATTTGTTGTCTTGGCATGGGTTTTTTCCAGGAGTGATAGTGTATTCAACCTATACTTGCCATTTTCGAATAGCCATGGTGTCATGGAGTTCTCATGTTTGGTTTATCTAGACTACCGGATGGATTCGAAGCTAAGAGAGGTGGATCTCTGAATGATTATGGAACCGGTTCATGTGCTTCCTCGGTTTAGGCCCTAGTAATCCAAATTTGGATTACGGTAAATCTTGAGAGGTATTTTTCTCTCCACTTAAGGCCTAGAAATTTTGGGCTTGGGATATACAGTAAAGCCTGGAGAGTATTTCTCGATTTAGGTCCTAGTGACCCCTAATTCAGACTCTGGGTTGTGGTAAAACCTAAGAGACTAGGAAAAAGAAAAATTCCTCACGGTTTAGGTAGAGAGAATCCAGTGATATTTGTGCTTGTGTTGGACTAGTGATAGGGTATAGATCATGGTAAATGATGGTTTATGATTGATGAGGGTGAGGTGGTTTAGCCTCGAGATTCCTTGGTTGGTTCTTTTGGCTTGAGTCCCACATTCATGCATGGAATATGGCATGAGGGTGATTCGCTAAAGAGATATTTGGCTCAACTAATCTATGGTCGAGTTCAATGTGTAAGTCCCATCTCCAGTTGGTTTTTACACTCATTAATGAGAAGATCATTCCTTTGGTATTTTATGTATAGTTGGACTAGTTAGTATGTGGATTATATTGTTGATGTATCCATGGTATTTATGTTGTTATTATGTGGATTATAAGCATGTATTTTATCAATGATGATGCATGGCTCTATCCATGTTTTTGCTTGTAAATGAATGAAAAATTTATCTATGGTCAAATATATAGTATTGCAGCTTATGATGTAAGGGATCAATGCTTCTTAACGATTCTTAGATAAGAATGAGACCCCTATGTTTAAATATGTTGTTTACACCTGCAGATGCAATGTTTGTGACATGTTTTATGAAATATTATCAAGGCTAGGAGGAGTCTAGATGAGTTCTTAATGATGTGATTTCTTCCATACCTTTTTTTTAATGTTATTCATCATTCCCTAAAGTTTCATGAAGTTTTGGGCAGTGACCTGGGCGCTGGGGCTGAAAAGGTGGCACAAATCCCGGAGTTGCAGCCACAAAACTGACCAATTGGGGCCATGGTCACATTATTCTTGCATTGTGCCTGTGGCTATAGGCTCCCAGCCACTACCTTTCCTTGGAATGCTTGCGGCTATGGCCTAAAAGGGTAAAAACGTTAGTCTCCCTTATGAGTAAGGGGCTTGGAAGGTTGGGTTACTTCCTCAGGATGTTGTTGATGTTGTGTAAGGTGTGTTTGTCTTGTTTCTATTAGTTCCCCTTCCTTAAGGTCATCTAGGAGGTTGAATCTCATATTAGTAGCGCCTTGTCACATTTTTACCCCGACTGGCTGGTTGCTTGGGTAGATGTGGGAAGGGGGTGTTACAAAGTGGTATCAGAGAATGGGTCAACCCTTGGATTGGATGGACCAGAAGTGTTGGTCATGATTTTTTTGATTGCTTACATGTTTCTCATACCTATGGTGTATGTTTTTTTTGCATCTATGTTGTGTTTTCCATGGTGGTAATTGTGTCACCATGGGAGGAGTACCGATGTTTTTTTCAAAATGTTGTCATGAGTATGTGATGGATTGTGTGTTGTTTCTGCTTATGTATTTTCCAGTAATACTTGCTTACATATTGTTACATGTTTAATATTCATTGCTTGCTTATTCTATGTCACATATTGGTCATGCTTGTGTGTTTTCCATGTATTCTTACTTGAGTGATTTCATATGCTAAACATGCATTGGTTGGTCATGCCTGGTTACATGTCACTTATGATTATGTATGGTATGTGATTGTGGTGGTGTGTGGTCAAGTTGCATTGATATGGTTATGCATTAGGTCATGTTGTCTATTTGGTATGGGCATGCATTGATCATTGGACTCCAACTAGAATGATGTTTATGCGCTAGCATACCGCGTGTTATGAATTTATATGCTATTATGATTTTGTATATACATGTATTATGTTGATTGGTTGATCTTGCAAGATGTATCCTCCCCAAATTACATTAAGGTATGTTGGTTTAGCTGGCATATTATACCTTGCATGAGAAATATCCTCATCGATAGAAATATGGTATAATACAAGGACTTTTCCTATGAGTCGTATGAGAAACATGGTGGGAACTCTTCTAATTTGGAATACACATTGAGAAATCTAAAGGAAGAAATAAGGAGTTGTAAAGAGGATAATGATAGGGTCATATAGGCACACGAGAAACAAACATAGGTGAATGCAATAATTCTTCATAGCTTGTCAGATTTGGAGAACCAAGGTCCACTTAGGATCAGGGAAAATTTTAAGGATCGAAAATTATCTTGAATTTTAAAACATTGGCAAATCTCACTAGTCCCTAATAGGTAAATTATAATATATTTACTAAAATATTTGTAAAATTATTAAAATTTATAATTATTTTATATATAGTATCTATATAATTGGCGATTTTTACGATAAAATAATTTTATATTGTAAAATTTGGGCGAATCATTGTTAGAAAAAATGGAAAATGGAAAATCTTTTTTTTTGGAAAAATCATGGAAAATTAGCCCACCTATGAATATTAGCTCCTAAAATTTTCCATGCTTAGGATCAGCTATGGACAGGAGGGAAAAAAATAATGGGGCATATGGTAGTAGGTCTCCTAGTAGACATAGGTCAGATATAGCTGATACAATGAGAGATGGAAGGTTTTTGGACACTTTGGATAGAAGGGGTGATGAGTAAATGTACCATCCTAGTTCTAGTTCGGATAGACATAATGATTGTCATCATTATCACCCTTACAGGAGGAGTGACATGGGATACATGAATAATGAATTTAAGAAAGTGAAGCCACCTACTTTCGATGGGGACTTGAAAAAACCAGAAAGGTAGAAGCTTGGATACTTTGGATGAAGAAGTTCTTTGAGTTGCATGGGTACTCAGATAACCTGAAGGCCAGGATTACTATATTTAGCCTTAGAGGTAAATAAAACATCTGGCGGGAAGATGTGAAGCAGGTTAGACACATTAGGACATATGACTTAAGTTGGCACGAGTTCAAAATACTTTTCAGGAAGAAATAATTGTGAGATAGTTACTACGATAACAAGGAAAAATAATTTAATGAGCTAAATATGGGACCAATGAAAGATGAGGAGTAGACGACAAAGTTCTTGGAGCTACTGAGGTATGTACCATATCTTGAGGATCATAAGGCTAAAGTCTGGTGTTTTTTCAGTGGTTTTATAATAGAATTTAGAGATCATATTGAGTATGATGAGCCTCATACACTTGAGGAAGTCACTGGGAAGCTGAAGCATTTCTATGAAAAATCAAAGCAAAAGAATGAGTCTCATCAAGGATGGAAGGGAAGGACAAAGGTAAAGGTAAATGGAAACCAAAAAGAGCAAGGCCTTATAATTCAGAAGAGAAATAAAATGTGGCACTACAAAAAAGTTTAATGTAGGTGGACAGGGACATAGGCCACAACATTAAAAATATAGATCACAACAATAGCATGGAGGTAATGGTATGGGACGGTTGGAGTGTTGGACATGCAGTGAGGAGAATCTTAGGAGATATTGTCCACAAAATTAGGGATGTATGCCTAAGATATACTGTACCCGTGAGGCACATATTGTTGGGGATTTTGGGCAAAGAATTCCTCTTATTTATGCAGTCGTAGACAACAAACAAAAATATCACCAGGCTTCTATCATTGAGATGGACAGTAAGCTTTGTGATCAAGTATCTCTATTTTGATTAACCCTAGATATAATTGTAGCTATGTTAGTTCTTACTTGGTGGATAATTGTGGTTTGAGTAAAGAAATGCATGCATAATCTTGGTTAGTGTAGTTGGTCACAGGTACGAAGAAAAAGTTCACCATTGGGTAAGAGCTTGTGCATTCGAGTTGGATGGTATGCCTACAACATCGCACTTGAAAATATTTCCATTTGGATCATACAATATGCTATTGGGTATGGATTGGTTATATCTTCATAGGAAAAAGTTATATTTCTATGACAAATCAACTGAATGCTTGGATAACAATGGGGAACGAAGAGTTTTATAGGGAAAGAAGAAATAAACATTAGTTAGTATGGTGAAAACCATGCAAGCCAAGCACAATCATAGGAAAGGGTGTGTACTATTTTCAGTTCATATCTCTAGTGACTAAGGTAAGGAAGGTGAGGATGCAAATGTGTTGAATAGGTATCCAGTTTTATAGTAGTTTTAGGATGTGTTTCCAACAAAGGTTTCAAATTTTCCACCACACGGGAAGTAGAATTTTATATTGAGTTGATGTTAGGGGAAGATCCAACATCAAAGGAACCTTACAAGCTGAGCACACTTGAGTTTGTAGAATTAAAGTTGTATCTGAAGTAGATGCTTGAAAAAGGGTACATTAGGCCAAGTGTATCGCCATGGGGTGCACCAGTATTTTTCGTGAAGAAGAGGGATGACACTCTTATACTATGCATTGACTATAAGCAGCTAAACAAAGTGACCATCAAGAATAGGTACCCACTACCAAGGATCATTTATTTGTTTGATCAGCTGAAGGGAGAGACAATGTGTTCTCTAAGTTTGATGAACAATGTGTTGTTTCCTCATTTGGATTTTTTTTTAATTTTTTTTTATTGATGATATATTTGTATATTTTAAAATGAGAAAGATCATGCCGAGCATTTGGCAGTAGTGTTGAGGTTTTTGAGAGAGTATCATTTGTATGCTAAGCTCAAAAAATGTAGTTTCTTCCAAACTAAGGTACACAACTTGGGACATGTTGTCTCCAAGTAGGGAAATGCGGTAGATCCAAAGAAGATAAGGGCCATCATAGACTGGGTATCTCCTAAGAATGTAGATGAGGTGATGTCATTCATGGGACTGGCAAGTTATTACAGGAAGTTCATCAGGAAATTCTCATAGATTGCTTATCCTATTACATCATTGCAGAGGAAAGATAAGAAGTTTGACTGGACAAATGAGTGTGAGGCCAGTTTTGAGAAGCTTAAGTAGTTGTTGATGCATGCTCCAGTGTTAAATATTGCAGATCTAGGCGAGGGGTTTGTAGTGTGTACAGATGCTTGCAAGAGAGGACTTGGTGGGGTCCTTATGTAGGATGGACAAGTGGTATGTTATGAGTCGCGAAAACTAAACAGGCACAAGCAGAACTACTTAACACATGATCTTGAGCTAGAAATGATCATACACGCATTGAAAATGTGGAGACATTATCTTCTTGGCAGGATAATTGTATTGATGAGTGACCACATTAGGTTGAGGTACTTATTTGACCAACCAAGTTTGAATTCCAGATATGCCAGATGGTTGGGCACGATTAGCGAGTTTGACTTCTAGATCTAGTACATCAAGGGAATGGAGAATAGGGTTGCAGATGCTCTTAACATGCAGGTACAGGTAAACCACTTAGCAGTGATGAGCTCCTATGGGAGAAACTTACAGGATATGATATTGCAGGAAGGTGAGTAGGATCACAGGTATATGGAGATTGTGCACAGGTTACAACAGAGTGCATGTACAGGTGTTGGTACAAGTACATGTACAGGTGTTGGCATAGATACAAGTACATGTAGTACAGATGCACGTGTATAATAATTTGGATTATTGTCTCATGATAGATGGATTGGTTATATTTAGAGACATGATATATGTATTGGAAAACATTGAGCTTAAGAAGGTGATCTTGAGGGAGTTTCATGCAAAACTATATTCAAGTAACCTAGGCTACCAGAAAAAATTGACTGCAATAAAGAGGTTATAATATTGGCCAACTATAAAGAGGGATGTGGCATAGTTTGTAGCCAGATGTTTGGATTGTGAGATGTTTAAGACAAAGTGTAAACATCTAAGTGGATTGCTACAACCGATTGCGATTCTAGAATGGAAATGGGAGGTCATTTCCATGGAATTCATCACAGGTTTGCCTAGGACAACTAGATAGCATGATTCCATCATGGTTTTTGTGGAAAGGTTAACAAAGGTTGCACATTTCATACCAGTGAAGACTACATACTCAATTAGTGATGTAGCAAAGGTGTTCATTAGGGACATAGTCAGATTTTATGGTGTTCCAAGAAGATTGTTTCAGACAAGGATGCAAATTTTACTTCCAATTTTTGGAAGGAGTTGTTTTTAGGTTTGGGCATTGAATTGGAATTCAACACAACTTATCATCCACAGACAGATAGACAGACTGAGAGGGTGAAAATGATACTAGAGGATAGGTTGAGGATGTATGTGATGCATCAACAACGCAAGTGGGAAGAGTATCTTCCATTGGTAGAGTTCGCTTACAACAACAGATACCAAGAGTCATTTAATATGAGTCCATTTGAGGCTATGTATGGGTGGAGTTGCAACACTCCTATTAGTTGGGTTGATATGATTAGCAAGGTACTGATTGGACGAGAGACGTTGGCAGAAATGGAATAGGAAATGTAGATGATCAAGAATAACTTAAAGGAAGCACAATATAGGAGGAATATTTATGCATATAGGAACAAGTTTTTAAGGGTGTTTTAGGTTGGGGATCATGTGTGCTTGCGTATCAAGCCCAAGAAGAGCTCCTTGCTGATTGGATCATGTGCGAAGCTAGCACCATGGTTTTGTGGACCCTTCAGGATCGTTGAGAGGATCAGGCCAATGGCCTATCAACTTTCACTTTCTTCCATACTGAAAGTCCATGATTTTTTCATATATATTTTCTTAAGAAGTATGTTAATTATGTTGATCATGTGATTGACTGGTCTATATTGCAGGTGGAACCAGATGGAGAATTCCAACCAGAGCCTCGATGTATATTGCAGAAAAAGGTCTTCATGCTCAAGAACCGAGAAATAGAGAAAGTTAAAGTGCAAAGGTAGCACTTTGGGGCCGATGAAGGTACATGGGAGATGACAGATCAGATGTGGGCCATGTATCCTTCCTTGTTTTGCAGTTGAGGAAAAACAGTTTTGGTGTGATGTTGGTTTTTGTTTAGCTTATGTTTTGGTGATGTTTTGGTATATGTTTTGATGTGATGGTTGGATGTATGTAAATATGTATATGGATGTAAATACCACCATGAGCCATGTTATAAAGCTCTAGTAAGTGGTATGGTGTCATGTCATTATAGTTGTCATGTTGTTATGATGTCATTTGGTTTTCTTTTCAGTAGGGTGATCATTGTAAATACTGCATTGAGCTATGTTATAAAGCTCTATCGGTAGTATGGTTGAGTATTAGTGGTTTTGTAGAGGTATATGTGTGGTTGAACACTGAGGACGGTGTCCCCCAATAGGGAGGGTTCTGTAACAAACCTGATGAAAATTACATGTAATAAAATTTAAAAATAATAACCATGGTTGATGGGACACTTATTCCAAGCTGAATGTTGGGAAAAACATCCTAGTGGGTATTCGTTTTGTTTATTATGGCTAAGGAAATTGGAAAAGGAAAAGGCACAGGATTTGGAAAGGAAAAATGGCATTTTTGGCAAATTTATTTAATAAAATAATGGAAATTAGGAGAAAAGGGAGATGAAAGGTCAAATTTTCACATGAAGAGGAAAATGAAGGAAAATAATAGAAAATGAAGAAAATAGAGGCCTCTTCTATAAAATGATTATGAGGATCAGTTGGTAAAATTTCTTAGTGAATTTTTGAAGCTCTCTCATTATTCTCTCTCTATCTCTCTCACTCTTGGACACTTAGAGTTTTTGTAGCACTTTGGCATTGGAGTGAGAAAGGAAAGAAAGAAAGAAGCAGGGGGAAGCAAGGAAGGAGGAGCAGGAATCAAGATGTTACAAAAGGATTCTTTACATGTATTGAATTTCATGTATGATTTCCTTGCTATATTTGGCATGCATGGTACTACATGTGGTTTTCTCCTATCTTGGTATGTGTTTTTTTTAGGTGTGACAGTGTATTTAGCCCAGCCTTTCCATTTTCGGATAGCCATGGTGTTGTGGAGTTATCATGTTTGGTTTATTTGGATTACTGGATGGATTCGAAGCTGAGTGAGGTGAATCTCCAAATGATTATGGAATCAGTTCATATGTTGCCTTGGCTTAGGGCTAGTAATTTGGAATTGGATTGTGGTAAAGCCTAAGAGGTGCTTTTATTTCCATTTTAGTCCAAGGAATCCTAGGTTTGGGAAATATGGTAAAGACTAGAGATTATGTTTCAGTTTGGGGCCTAATGACCCCTAATTCAGACTGTGGGTTGTGGTAAATCCTGAGATACTAGGAGATAGGAAAACTCCTCACAATTTAGGCGGAGAGTATCTGGTGATATCCATGCTTGTGTTAGCTTAGTGATTGGGTGTAGATCACGATAAAGCCTAGTTTATGATTGATGAGGGTGAGGTGGTTTAGCCTCTGGATTCCCTGGTTGGTTCTTTCAGTTTGAGTCCCACATTCATGCTTGGAATATGGCATGGGGATGATTTTCTGATGAGAGATTTAGCTCAACTAATCTATGGTCGAGTGGAATGTGGAAGTCCCATCTCCGATTGGTTTTTACACTCATTAATGAGAAGCTCATTCCTTTGGTATTTGATGTATAATTGGGCTGGTTATTATGTGGATTCTATTGTTGTTGTATCCATGGTATTTTTGGTGTTATTATGTTGGTTATAAGCATGTATTTTATCAGTGATGATGTATGGCTCTATCCATGTTTTTACTTGTAAATGAATGCACAATGTATCTGTATTCGTATATATTGTATTTTAGCTTATGATGTAAGGGAGAAATTATTCTCATAAATTCTCAGATAAGTATCAGACCCCTATGTTTAAATCTGTTGTTTACACCTATAGATGCAATGTTTGTGACATGTTTGATGAAATTCCTGTCATGGATATGAGGGGTCCAGATGAGTTCCTGATAATGTGATTGCTTCCATAAATTTGTCTTACTGTTATTCATCATTCCTTAAAGTTTCATGAAGTTATAGGCAGTAACCTGGGCTCTAGGGCTAAAAAGGTGGCACAAATCACAGAGTTGCTGGCACAAAAACTAACCAATTGGGGCCCTAGATGCATGCTTGTTGTGTTTTTTATGTGGCTATAGCCGATACCTTTCCTTGGCATGCATGTGGCTATGGCCTAAAAGGGTTAAAAAGTCACTCTCCCTCAAGGGTTAGGGGTCTGGAAGGTTGGGTTACCTCCCGAGGATGTTGTTGATGTTCTGTAAGGTATGTTTGTGTTGTTTCCGCTAGTTCCACTTCCTTAAGTTCATCTAGGGGGTTGAATCTCATATTAGTAGCCTCTTATCACATGTTTACCCCAATTGGACGATTAATTGGGTAGATGTGGGAAGGGGGTTTTACATATTCATGGCATGCTCCTCAGGGAAAATTTTAAGGATGGAAGTTTATCTTAAAGTTAAGAAATCTTGGCGAATCTTACAAGTCCCTAATATGTAAATTGTAAAAATTTTATGATATTTTTGTAAAAATATTTAGGTTTCTAATTATTTTATATTAGTATATATAAAATTTTGGTGATTTTTCAAGGAAAATAACTTTATACTATAAAATTTAGGCAAATCAATTTTCAAAAAAATGGAAATTGGCAAATGCTTTTTTTTGGAAAAAGCATGGAAAATTAGCCGACCTGCGAATATTAGCCCCTAAAATTTTCCCTGATGCTCATCGCTACTTCTCCTACCATAGAAGATTCTTGAATTATGGCAGTGGGTTTTGTCCTACCGCGATGAGGGAAATTCTTGTATTAATGATGTTCTCCACACCCCCAACACTGTAATGGAGGTTTTTGTGTCTTATTTGGATATGGTTTACTTGATGCTTATGTTTATATAGCTTCATTAGGGGTCCAGGTTTTTTGTTGTTTTCTCCCTAACACTCCACTAAATGCTCTTTTATGTGAGCTCTTGTTTCTAGTAGATTTAATCCCTTTATTATTTCGAAAACCCTTCTTCCCCTTCTTACTTGGCCATCCTCTGTTGTTTTCTCATTTCTACTTCATCTGTTGATAGAAGATTCAATCTTTCTGAGTGGCTTCATCCATCATCTTTATATTTTCAAATTCCAATCTCTCCTTCATAAACATTAGTAGACTACGGATAAATAATTCTACTTTAGATTTTTACTCCTAAACATAAGGAACATATCTTAATAGTGAGGCAAACTTAGTTATGAACTAATCCATAGTCTGTTGGCCCAATTTTATGTCATGAAATTCCTTGGCTTTCTCATCATAGAAACACTCTGTAAAATATTTGTCTCTAAATTGTTTTTGGAAATCATTCCATGTTACTTTTTTTCATCGATCTTCTGAATTGTCTTTATTTCTTCCCACCATAAGGTGGCTTTATTCTACAACTGATATACAACCAATCGGTCCTTAAGATTGCCGTCATACTCATAAATTTGGAAATAATTCTTCATGTTAATTAGCGAAGCTTCAACGGCTTCTTTTGCTTCACAATCGAACGTTGGGGGCTTAATTTTCTTAAACTCCCCTTGTAATTCCACTTTCACCTTTTTAGCTTTACCATTTGATATATTTTCAGACTCCTCTTCATTGTTTAGATTATTATCTACTACCTCAGGATGTCTTTCCCCTTATGGATTGAATTTTACTCTATTTCCATTTTTTGGGCTAGGATTTAGATTTCGTTGGTTTTGTCCATCTGACATACTTTTAAAAATATTCTCCTTCTCTAACCGTAATCTCTCATTATCTTCTCTCAGATTTCTCATTTCCACCTATAACTGCTGAACTATTTCCAACAGTAGATAATTTGTATTCTGAATGTTTTCACCCAACTGGACCCACATTTCAAGGTTGGATTCCATATGGGCTTCTGGTCCCATGCCAACCGTTGGTCTCCCAGATGGGGTGGCTCCTGCCCCTATGCATGATAAATTTCTTCCTTTGTGCATCATAAAAAAAATTTTATTCCTCTTTTGTGCAAACATGACGCAACTTGTACATATGCTCTCATGGAAATTGTAACATGTACACCTACTAAATTTAACCTCTATATCTAAAAAAAAATTAACATTTACTAAAGTTAACTATCATTAATCTAATACCACGAGAGTAATCCTTATTTCAAATTAAGTGAAATACAATTCACTGAACCAAGTTATACATCGGTCCTTTCATTGTTTTTATTTCTAGAATGGCATCAGTAATGAGGGTCACTAACCATACATATGTTGATGGATGGTGTTTTAATGAGATTATTCAATACAATTTGAACACCCCTAGACAATTCATTTCGGTGGAGGCGAGGTCTATCTCAAACCTTATGTTGCATCCAGTTGTTCCACATTGTTTGGGAATTTGTGCACATGGAGGATCAAAGGGTTGGGATGGATTTATTGAAACAATGCTGGAGATCATTCCTCAGTTAGATCAAGGGCTCTAGTTCTTTGGGGATTGGTTAGGGTATTACCGCACCCCAAAACCCTTGTTTGCAACCTCATTTTCTCATGCATTCTCCAAAAATTTCTCTGCGGCTTGACGAATTCACTTAGCCACTAGAACACTCCAGTTATGTGTTGCGGGTCTTCAGGTAAAACTAGGGACTATATTTAGTCATTATGTAATGGATCTTATGAACATTCGAAAAAAACTATGAGTAATCAACAGTTGCAGGCTGTCTTGTTTTTTTTTTCTCTGTGATTTTCATTCATTTTCCTAATTCCACTGTAGGTGGAAACTAGTAGGTAGCTAACATACAGAACCCATGGCGTCTAGAGGTGTGCAAGTGTACAAGGGTTTGCCTCTCAAAACCTCTCAGAAATATTTATCTACTCATGAATCCACTTGGGTTTTAAACTTAGGGTTTGGATAATCAATCTCTGGTTCCCATCGACATACAAGCACACAGACTATATATGAGTTCAAATAAATGTATAACAGAGCCAAGTCTGTGTGCTTGTATGTCGATGGGAACCAGAGATTGATTATATATATATATATATATATATATATTGGTTTTTAACTCTCTCGTGCTTTCATGCAGGTGTGGCATTTCTCTCAGCTTTCTTTCTAAGATTTCCCAAAAGCCAGGGTTTCTCTGTCTCGAGCCTGACCAAGTATTTCTTTCCTTAGATCCACCTCTCCATGGAATTTTTGTCACAACTACTACGGCTTCCTACTGAGGAATAACACTGATACTTTTACCATTTTAATTTTTCTAGTTAAAGACTTACTGTAGTGACAATGGCCCAATATTTTTTAAAGATTTTGGGCGTGACTGTAACATTTTTGGAAGAGTTATATTTTAATATTGAGACCCCAGGCCCCCCTTTAAATTTATAGTTTCTATAATTGCATGCACCTACGAGTTCTTGTATTTATGTTTGGAAATTTGAACATATAGTATTATTATATATATATAGTGCTTCTTCATGCCAAAGATTACAGTTTCCTTCTTCTTTTTTACATTATGTATTGTGTCTTTTATATTGATATTTATTTGTACCATTTGGTTTCTTTTCTCTCATTCTGTGTTATATATATATTGGTGTTTTTTTTCTTCCCTTCACATACTTAAATTTTATGAATCTTCCTTAGGTTAATCCTCATTTATCAGAGTTTCGTTCCATATATGCTATTATGTTGTATCTTTGATACGTGGAACCTAGCTAAGTTTGCATAGCTTTTAATTATCTGAGATATTTGCATGTATATATATTCTATAGATTCTTGGTTAATTTGCTATCTGAAACCATAATGCAGTCATTTGCATGTTATTCCATTTAATAATAACATAACAATATTGGGACGTGGATATTTGTGCTTTAGTCGAGTTCTCCATGAGCCCACGAGGTTAACATTAACCAATGACAAGGACAATTCTTAACCCCACATTTTTTATGGGTTTGACCTAACCTAACTCTAATTTTTAGTTTCTTGTTGTCTGTAATAATTTTTTCTGTTAAATTGTTCATCGGTTTGAGAACAATAATTATTATATATGCAATACCCACTATATAGTTTCTTTATACAATTAACTTGACGAGTTTATTTTACTGTATGTAATTATATTCATATCCTAATTTATGAACCAACCTTAGTAGATCAAAATTTTTCAAAAGAATAATTAAAAACAACACAAAACTCATTTATTATCCATGCATATCAGCGTCACCACTAAACCTGTGAAAAATTATAATACATATTTGATTAACACTGTAATAGTCTAGGAACTCTATTAGATATTTTCTCTCCTCCCTTCCGATGAGATCGATGATAACATCTGTGCCTCCCACCGAGCCCCTAAACTTCTAGATCAGTTCTATTAGCAAGAGCACACTGGGTATAATATCCAAGTATCGAGACCTTTCCCAAAAGATCCAACCTCAGAGTTTCCATATTTCTGTCTGTGAGTGAAGGGTTCCACAGGTTCCATCCCAGCTCTAGAACCTACCTTCATAGTTAGTACAATTATTTGATTTGTTCTGATCTTATCTTCTTCAATCTCTTACTTCATCTTTCTCCTTTTCTCGAGAGGGGAACAAAATAACCGTAACTGTTTGGAAGTTAGGTGATTCATTTAAATTTTCTCCAGGAGTTCCCAAACTTGTCCTAGTTTATATTAAAATAAAATATACAAATCATAATATATTATTCCTCCAAATGTTTGACTATGTAGTTCTGTTATCAAAGTAATTAATAGTAATTCGGGTTAATTTAGAAATAACTATCAAGCATCCAAAATTATTGGGGTGTACTCAGGGTGTTACACAAACCAACCATGATTTTTATCTACCTTTTTTACAATTTAACATATGAAAAGAAAAATAAATGATAAATTTATTTAACATTCTCTAGTTATGGAACACCTATTTATAATTAATTTGATTTTAGAATATAGTTATGAATATTTTGTTAGTTAAAATTTAATGTAAATAAAACAGAAAGTTGCTAAATTGTCAATGTGTATTTTAAGTATCTATACTAATTAAGGGAATTTTGAGGTCTAAAATGGACCTCCTAAGGAAATTATGAAATTATAGTGGAAATAATAAAATAATATTTGATTACATCATCAAATTTTAGAGGGAAAAAGGAAAAACTATTTTTTCAACTCGTATTTTCAACTTATCTACGTATGGGTTTACTCAAATTTCGAGCGGAAACACTCGTTGGATGCAGAATTTGATTTTTCATCCAAGGAATACCCATGTTGCATACTTTCAATGGACCTTGCTACACAAAAACTGAGAAATACATGAAAAACGTGATTGCAAACACGTTTTTTCATGTATTTCTCATTTTTCGTGTAGTAGGGTCCTTCAAAAGTATGAAACATGGGTAGTCCTTGGATGAGGAATCAAATTTTGCATCCAACGAGTACTCCTGCTCAAAATTTGAGTAAAAAATTAGGGAGATAAGTTGAAAATACGAGTTGAAAAAGTAGTTTTATTATTTTATTATTTTCTATTATTTGTACTTTTTTACTCCAAAAATGGTGAATCATCCCCCATGGTTGACATCATCATCTTGAATACTATTGGTTCTTATAAAGTTTATTTTTGTTGTACATTTTTCTTAGGAGGCCCATTTTAGACCTCAAAATTCCCCTAATCAGTGTGAATTACAACAAAATACAAAATAACAGAAACTCAAAGTTCAATAATTCAAGGTAAATAGGTCACTCACCCATACATTTGGTAGGCATACAAGTGACATTGAAATCCATTTGGCATGTTTCAAATATATTGGAATGCCTTAATAACACAACTTAACACCATCATGTCCATTGACTAATTATTTTTAAATATTTAAAATATTAATAACGTTGATCATATATAGCTCAATTAATATGACAATGTCTTCAATATATAAAAAGTGGGAATGAATATTATCAAAATATTATCTTATTATCTCTCCATATGGTAGGGTACATTGTGATTAAATCTATTTTAATTTTTAATTAATTATGTTAATAAAATATTTTTATTACAGGTAAATAAAAAAATGAACTATAGCCTAATGTCAGTAGGTGAAGGCATGTAATCTGTTACCATCACCTCTCTATTTCTTTATATTAACTCCTTGGATAGGATTTCTTTTTCACTTTCTACCTGGGCTAGCCCTTTGGACTGTACATGTTTAGTTTTATGTATTTTCAGCTTGTGCCTCAACTCTTGGATTTCTGCTTGCGGGATTTGAATGATGGCTTCTATAACAACTATATCATTTGGGTTAACTCATAATTTGGAAATTGATTCTTTTAAGCTTTCATTATGCCAGTAGAGGGCTCTAGATTTGGACTTTTCTTTCTTTACTCTGGTGGTATTTTTTTCTAATAGCTTCTCAACCTTACTGATAGTCAAGGAATTTTTACTCAGCTCACTATATAGAATTTCTCCAACCTTCCTGTGCCAATTTATTTTGTCCGAAAAAGGAATACTCTTCATATCTAGTGACAAATCCATTGTCCTAAATTGTGATCCTGATGGAAGAGACTTTGCAAAAGGATGATATATGGAGAATTTCATCTGGTTTCTCTCGAGGTCCATGGCAATTAGGAGCCTAGTCTGATAAGGAACTGAATGTGTTTCTAGCTTTTGTTTCATTTCATCTTTAACTCTTTTGTTTCTCTCCTATTTTCTTTGCATCTCTTCCCATTTAAGGTCTATTGTTGATGCACTTCCCAAAGAGCCCAAGATTTCTTCCTCTATGGATGTAGAAGTGGAAACTTGCTGAGAATATTCTAGGACTACCTAGAAGCTTGGCTGGTCCAAATTTATCTCAATCAACCTGATCTCAATTTCCTCATCAATTTGATCCTGTATCTTAGATTTCTTGTTAGATAATGCCCCCTCCATCGATGTGTCTCCTGCTTCATCCACACTTCTCTTTGGAGTCTTTTCCTTTGAAGCAGGTGTTTCAATTTCCATTTATGTATTAATGGGCCAAGAATCCAAATTATCCTTCCATTCAACTTCAGGTTTATACTCATGCTCATAAGTTGAAGCATTTATATCCCCTCTCCTCTTTGATATGAAACCATGGGGATCATAGTGCCACATCTATCCCATTTCAAAATTAAGCTCTATCAATATGTATTCTACTTGTTGAATGGCTTGTTTGGTGTTAACAATGAATGGATGTACCACCCTACCCAGATTAAACATGTATCCATTTTTGGCAGGAAAAAAGTGTATTTGATCAACATTTAGGCTCTGTGTAATATATTATAGGGAAAATATTCTCATGGGAATGAAAACATGAAAGTGATATGGGGAAGTTCTTACCCATATACTCTGGTTTTAGTGTAGTCCTCAAACAAGAACCAATCACCCACTCGAGTATATTAAATGAGTTGAAGGATTTTCTTTTGCTAGGGCAAGATTCTAGGAGGGGAAATATTATTTATAATTTTGTAGGCAGTGGACATATAAGTGGAGATAAACTGAGAAAAACCCTCATTGTCAGACTTTTTCTTTAGGGAATTGTCCTAATCAAACACACACTTCCTATTCTTGTGAGAACATGTAATTTACTAAGGCCCAAATACTAAAATTCTTCTACGTGAGTATACTGGAAAAGATAGAACAATAAATAATAGTATCTCAAAAAAGAAGTGGCAAGAAAATGATTGAACTAGAATTTTATGGATTCTGTAAGGAACGTGGGTATGTTCAAGGCGATATTAGGTTTCATCATTTGTGCAAGAAATCTATGGCGACTTTCGTAATATTAGAAGCTTATTTTTCCTGAAAAATCAAGGTGATAATGGTCAAAATGGGCTGTACAATTTCATAAAACATGGAAACATGGAATGCGTCTGTGGTGGGGAGGGTTTGATTTTCAGGTGTAAAATTAACAAGAGGAAGGCTTGTTATTTTCTGATTGAGAGCCAATTATATGTGTAGAAGAGTGTAGCTTCTGTGAACCTATAATGATTGGGAGATTTTGGGTACATGAGAGACTTTTGGATCAATTTTGGCTTGACTTACAAAATATTCTCTTTAGTGGGGGATATGAAACAATTCTTCTCTTTGACATAGGAAGTTGTGAGCCAAGAAACAAATACTATAAAATGGTAGACTTTGGGAGTGATTTGGTGATACAACACTACATCTACAACTCGAAGTGCATCTTCTCTTTTTAGGCGACAGTCATACAAGTCGAAACAAAGATAAGACAAGTGGTAGGAGCATAATGGGTCATAGATTTTGAACTTTGTGTCCATGAGAGGCTAAGTATAGCCAGAGGGTTTTTCCTCTCAAATTTTTTGGGTTTTGGGATATACATTTTTCATTTTAATCACAACAGAGAATGATTAAGTGGTGGAGGATTATAAGATACCTAGTGGCTGGAAGCAATTGGACATAGTGGCGCTAGAAGAGATCTACATTGGATGAAGGTCGAATTGGGTTGCAAAAAAGTGGAGCAACAAGGGAATTCCATTTGAATGAAACAAATTTGAACTCCAATGGATAAAGAGTCATGTTTTACAGGAAGGAAACACAATGGAGTGATGCACGAGAGAGATAGGGGGAGACATGTGGGAGGGACACATGGTGCTACCGGTTTGGATGAGAGGTGAGAGGTGAGAGGAAGGGACTGATGGCCCTGTTATTGCCTAAATCTACCTCAGGCTGAAGGAAGGCAGAGTTCAGGGTAACATCATACCACGCTCAGTCTAGTAGCTAGCCCTACCAGAACAGGAGAGGGCTCTCTCCGGGTCAATCTCGGGAAAAATGTATCAATAGGGCTTGAGATGATTGAAATGAATGCTAATTTTAGGCTAGGTATATAAATCAAGGAGTTTGAAATGATTTTGTAGGTTTTTGTCGGAAACAAAGGGAAAGGCAATTTGAGCTTGGGGATGAGGCCAAATTCTTGTAGAGTTCAAGTTGGGGCAAGGAAGGCAATGGCTTTGATGTCTTAGATTGAATGAATGGATAGAAAAGACTACTGAGGAGCTGAAGAGGGCAAGAGGCTGCAAGGATCCTCTTCAAACAGATGAAAACATATAAAACTAAACAAAAGTTTAAGGCAGAGCACCAACAAACTAATGAATTCTACCTTAGTCACTCATTTGTTTAATTTCAGAAGCAAAGAGAAGGGAAATGGCATACATAGAACATTAATGAACTTACAATTACATGGATAAAAACACCATCAAAACTTAGAGCCACAAGGATCCCAACAAGTGCTGCAAAACCGTGGTCTTTCCTTTGCCAAAAAATGCTGAAATGAATATACAATGAGGTGCCAAACTATTCCCAAGAGTCCAACCCTAAAAATGACTCAGAAAATACATAATATAGACCAGCCTAACCCATTCCCATGCCTCTAAGGGTCGAGCTCATCCTTCTAGGAGTTTTTTCAACCAATTCTAAACTAGGAACTGAAATCTAGGCAATCAAACAACTTGCCTCTATATGGTAGGAAACTGATTCATTCATTTAATTTTCACTTTTTAGTGAATGAATCCTCTAGAACAAGTAAAAATATGCCCAAATTACATCATGAACATGAAATTACATCAAGATAGATCAAGATTTACGTTAAAAAGTAAAACTGGCCAAAACTAAGCGAAATTCTGAGCTGAAGAGTGAAAAATAGGCCAAAATTCTCTATGTGCCGCGCCCAAAATCTCTATGCGTAGCACAAGTTTGGAGCTGATTTTGAGGCACTTCCTGAAGTCCAAATGGAGCTCATGATAGCTCGTTGGAAAGCCCTGCCTGTCTAATTTCCAACCCAAGTGGAATTTCTGGATTTAGTGTCCATTTGCCCCTCCAAAAGTTCAATCTCCCAACACTGCTTCCTATAGTAGCAAAAGGTGGCAAAAGGGCCATTTTCAAGGTGTTTTTGACCCTTTAGGTCACCCAGAACTTGATGAAATCCTTAGGCCATTCCTGAGCATGCATAAATTTTCATAAAAAATCCAAAAATTTCAAGTTTTCCTCCAGAATATCTCCCAATCATAAGCGCGCGCATGGTGGCGCTATGCATAGGGCAGGAAACCCTGTTTTGTGACCAAAAAAATTCAAAAATGACAAAATTTTCTCCAAATTCCTTGAAATTTGGACTGAAGGTCCCTCATCAAGTATCATGCTCAGCCAAAGAAGCTTCGGCCAAGATTTGAAGTCGATCATGCCTTTTGCGCCTCCTCAGTTCATGAAGATCTGTGGTAGAATCACTGTCTTGCTCATATGATGAATCTGTGTCTGTCATGGTGTTGCAATGTGTATGACAAGTGTATGTTTGGTTTGTTGAAAATGAGAAATGAAAATTTGTGTCTTTATCTCTGTTGGCAATATGATGCTGAGTGTTGTCCTTGATGGCAACCCACTTGATGAAGATGATGGCAACCTACTTGATGAAGTTGTCCCTGATGGAATATGTCTTGATGAACTTGTTAAATGATGTAAATATGATGTATATACAATGAGTACATAAGGTAATGATGGAAGGAATGCCAGTATGTGCTAGAACATGATGAAAAGAGTATGTCTCAATGCATACACGGATTTGTCTATACAAAGTAGCGTATGCACGCGGGAAATAACGTGCCAAGTCGCGTATGGGAAAAAGCGCTCTAAATATGTAAAACCAGGGGTAACCACCATGGTATTGACCCATTGTATTGAGTAATGATCGTCTATGTGACCCCGCCCAGGAATACCATCGAAAGTAATGTGGTTTTGGCTCATGGTATTGAAAAAGGGTAAACCTATATAAGGAGAAGAAAATCATTGTGCATGGGGTGTGCATGGGTCTAGGCTTTGATGAATACTTCACTCTGAAGTATATTTGTATGGGTGAACTCTATTCCTAATTGATAGATCTGAATCTATGATGCTCCTATGAACATGATGAAGGCTCAAGATCTCTAGATCTAGAAATGGTGAATGTCAAGGATGATCTGAAAAGAAGTGAAGAAGACCTGGCGCAATCCTGTTGGAGAGATTGAAGAAATCTGGGTAAGTTTATAGATCTGGTCTGTACTGCAAAGTTTATCTTTTATAGATCTATACGCAGGTTCGTTTCATGAAAAGCGCGTGTATACGTGGGTATGTGGAAAGAAAAGCGCGTATGCGCAGTTAGGGTTTTCTTTGGAAAATGTACTGAAGTATACGCAGTTTTATCTTCTGAAAGGCGTGTATATACGTGGGTCTTATTAAATAAAAGCACGTATGATTTCTGATCTGATGGTTGCTGAAGGTTGAATGTGTTTCTGCATATCTATTCTGAAGTCTGAGTTATATCTGATATTCTGGTTACAGTGGTTTCACTGTTCTGTTTGATGCTTTGGGCAAAGGTTGTTTATTGACAAGTAAAGGGTTGTGTTGGAGCTGTTTGATCCAGTTTGAAAATTGATGAAACGTGGTCTGCAGTGGATCTGAGGGTTGAAGCCTTCAGTATGAAAGTGGAAGCTTTCTGCCAGTAGAAGTTATCAGGGGTAGTAGCTCCCTTCCAGGAGAGGCTGGTAAACGAGTGCAGGGGGTTGTAGCTCCCTTCCAGAAGAGGTTGGTAAATGAGAAAAGGTTGTAGCCTTCTGCAGGTGGGTGCCTGCGTGCTGGTATGAATCTGCACCAGTACATGTTGTAAGAAGTTTTCTTAATAATAAAATTTTGAAGGTTGAGACAACGGCAGCGGTGGTTTTCTCCCGAATTGGGTTTCCACCTAAAAATCCTGGTGTTCATGTGTGTTGCCTATGTGTGATGATTATTCTGTTCTTTCTGTATCTGTTTACTGCTTTCTGAAATATCTGATGAATGAATAAAGTAATGATCTGAGTTAAGAATTGAATGCATAATTATATCTCTGAGCATACGCGAGTTCAATAAAGGATATTTGCATATATACGCTAGTTTCCTTCAGGAAAGTAGCATATTGGTTTTATGAAAGAAAATGAAAAGTTTCATCGTCTGCCCTGAATACTGATTCACCCCCCCCTCTCAGTATTCTTCTCAACAATTGGTATCAGAGCGGGTCCTTCTGAAAAGGCTTAACCGCTAGAAGGAAGATCAAGCAAGATGAGCAATCTTGAGGGAACAACGTCTATCAAGCCTCCACTCTTCAATGGAAGCAATTTAATCTTCTAGAAAATAAGGATGAGATCCTATCTTCAGTCTATGGGAGCAGATATATGGGCCATTGTTGAACAAGGGTATCAATATCCAGCCTCGGTACCAACAGATGCAACAGAAAAGAAGAATTATGAAACTAATGCAAAGGCAATCAATGCTCTATTGGGGAGTCTAACTGAATCAGAATTTGTCAAGGTCATGCAGCTGAATACAGCAAAGGAAATATGGGACAAAATCATTCTAAGTTATGAAGGTGATGCAAAGGTAAAAAGTGCAAAACTCCAAACTCTCAGAATAGAATATGAAAAGTTAAAAATGCATAGTGATGAGAGTATTGCTAGTTTCTTTTTACGTCTTGATGACATTATAAATCGTATGAGAAATCTGGGAGAAACAATAGCTGAATCTACTTTGGTTGAGAAAATCTTAAGATCACTAACGACAAAATTTGAGTCAAAAGTTTCTGCACTTGAAGAAAAACAGGATCTCCAAAACCTTACTGTGGTGCAACTTCATGGGATACTAACTGCTTATGAAATGAGAAGGGGAGGATCATCGGATGTCAAAGAAGCCATCTTTAGAGCTTCTACAAAAGGGAAATATGTACAAGAAGCAGAAGGATCAGGATATGTCTCAGAAGAAGAGGAGGTAAATTTTGTAAAGAAACTTCAACTTGGCACAGGACGATTCAGAGGTAAACTTCCTTTCAAATGTTTTAATTGTGGAAGAGTTGGACATTATGCTGCTAAATGTCCTCATAAAGAAACTTTTGCAAAAGGAAAGGAAGTAGCAAGAAGAAATAAGAACCGGTCTAGCACTAGAAAAAGTTACTATACTCATGAAGACAGTGATGGGTTATCTGATAGTGAGGAAGAAGGTGAACAAAATCTTAGACTTCTTATGGCATTTGAAAATGATTCTAAAGAAGATAAGGATACTTTTATGGATGCCCTAGAGGACAATTATTTTCTTAATGAAAACAATCAACTTAAAATATGCTTAGAGGAAAGTAAAATAATTATAAAGACTCTAAAAAATCAGATTGAAGAAGAGAAGAAGCACAATGAAAAATTAGAATGTGAAGTGGTAAGTCTAAGAAAAGAACTTGAGAAAGTAAAGACTCTGAATCTTAGATTTGCTAAAGGATCTGAAACCTTAGATGAGATTATCAAGGTACAACGTTCTCCTCTTATAATGACAGGGCTTGGATATACCGGAGAATCTTCTCAAGCTTCAACACCAAATTATCTAAAAGCAGCTACAACTGGTCTACAAAATTCTGCCACTCAGAAAGGGGATAAAGATTCTTCACAGGTAAAGCATGAGCAGTTCAAGTCAAGAAAATTCATCACGAATACTTTTCAAAAGAACACCAATCAGTAGGTAAATTCAAATAGAAGATTTCATGATCGCAGAAATTTCTACTTCAATGGAAAATGTTTCTCATGTCACAATTTTGGTCATAAAGTTGTTCAATGTGTTGCATATAAAACTATCATGACAAGAGAAGCAAGAAAGAAAAGGATTGATATTGGAACAAAGAAGAGTACCTATAACAACTTTTCTCCTCTTCAAAATGAAGTTGAATGTACTTATTGCAATAACTTTGGCCATGAAGAATCTGAATGCAGTAGCAAAGTCCAGCCAAAAGAACATGTTCCTTCCAACACCAAAGTATGGAAAAAGAAGGATGTACAGGTTGAGAATTGTGGTATAGCTTTATTTGCAGAAGGAGAAGAAAATCAATGGTACATTGATAGTGGATGCTCAAAACATATGACAGGTGACAAAGACAAACTCCATGCTTATAATGCCCTAGAAAAGGAAAAGAATGTTACTTTTAGAAATGATACACCCGCTGTCATTAAAGGAAAAGGATCTATTTTTCTAAAAGAAAAGGTGAAAGCTAACAATGTCATGTATGTGGATGGATTGAGACATAACCTGTTAAGCGTAAGTCAAATGTGTGATCAAGGCACTGAGGTTGTATTTAGTTCAAAAGAATGTGTGGTACGTGATCTTGACACAGGTAAAACAATTATAAAAGGAAAAAGGACTCCAAACAACCTGTATGTGTTGAAGAACTGCAAAGATCAATGTTACTTGAGAAAATCATCAGAAAATTGGCTGTGACATAGACGGCTGGGGCATCTGAGCTTCTATCAAATCAACAAATCAAGCAGACTTAAAGCTGTTCGTGGTCTTCCCAATATTACTCTTCCTGAAAATATCATATGTAAATCTTGCCAATTCGGTAAGAAGACCAGAGTGCAATTTAATGCCAAGGAAGGATCATTAAATGGGCCCCTTGAAATTATTCATACAGATATATGTGGACCTATGAGGAAAAATTCACCACGTGGTGAAGAATATTATATCTTATTTATTGATGACTTCTCTAGAATGTGTTGGATTGGGTTGCTTAAACACAAGGATGAAGCATTTGAGAAATTCCAGATATTCAAAGCTTTGGTTGAAAATGAATTAGATCTAAAAATCAAATGTCTTAGATCTGATCGAGGAGGTGAATATACATCAAATGAATTCCTTGAATTTTGTGAACAACATGGCATAAAAAGACAGTTTTCGGTAGCAGGCACTTTTCAACATAATGGTGTAGCAGAAAGAATGAATAGAACAGTTCAACAAATGGCTAGAGCCATGCTTGATGATTCCAGAACACCTGACACATTTTGGGGGGAAGCAACTCACACAGCGGTAAATATTCTCAACAAGGCACATGTTCGTGTAAATAGTGACAAAATGCCATATGAACTCTGGTATGGTAATCCTCCCTCTGTGAAGCATTTTAAAGTTTTTGGGAGCAAAAGCTTTATCAAAAATAATGATGAAAATCTCGGCAAGTTTGAACCAAGAGCAGATGAAGGTATACTCCTTGGTTATTCTTCTCAGAGTAAAGCATACAAATTTTACAATAGAAGACTTCGAAAGATTGTTGAATGTATTGATGTTGTTATTGATGAATCTCCTGCAGCTTCAAAAGAAGAAAAACAAGCAATAGATGAAGGTGATGATGACGTATATCCTTCTACATCAAATAGAAATAATACAGACAGTGAACCCAATGAAGAATCTGGAGATGATTTATCTGGAAAAGCTCCATCTAAATATTTTCAAAAGAACCATCCAGAATCTCAAATTTTGGGTGACAAAGGATCTGGTGTACAAACAAGAAGGACTCTTGTGGGATCTTCTTGCTATCTGGCATTTCTGTCCACTATTGAACCACACAATGTCAATCAAGCTAGCAAAGATGAATGTTGGATACAAGCCATGAATGAAGAACTTGATCAAATTGAAAAGAATCACACTTGGGAATTAGTTCCAAGGCCTCATAACAAAAATGTCATTGAAACTAAATGGATATTCAAAAACAAGTTAAATGAAAATGGGGATGTTATAAGGAACAAAGCTAGACTTGTTTGCAAAGGGTACACTCAACAAGAAGGTATAGACTTTGAAGAAACTTTTGCTCCTGTAGCTAGACTTGAAGCCATAAGAATGTTTCTTGCTTTTTCAATTTCTCAACAAATCAAAGTCTATCAAATGGATGTTAAATCTGCATTCCTCAATGGTGATCTAGAAGAAGAAGTTTATATAGAACAACCAGAAGCATTCATTTTGGGAAATGATGAAAATCTTGTTTGCAGACTTAAAAAGGCTCTATATGGTCTCAAACAAGCTCCAAGGGCATGGTATTATCGTCTTGACAAATATATTCATCAACAAGGATTTTCAAAGGGGTCCGCTGATAGCAACTTATACACAAAGGTTGAAAATGATAAACTATTGATTGTGGTTGTATATGTTGATGACATCATTTTTGGGAGTAATGAAGAATCTATGAGTAAGAAATTTTCTTCTGTCATGCAGCAAGAATTTGAAATGTCCTTACTTGGAGAACTAACATTATTTCTTGGGTTGCAAGTGCATCAAACTGCAGATGGAATATTCTTATCACAAGCAAAATATCTTAAGCAAATTTTGAAGAAGTATGGCATGGAAGAATGCAAACCTGTAAGTACACCAATGATAACCGGATGTAACCTCAGTTCTCATGATGATTCTCCCGCAGTGAATCAACTAGAATATAGATCAATGATAGGAAGCCTACTTTATCTCACTGGGACTAGAACAGATATTATGCATGCAGTTGGGATTGTTCGACGATTCCAAGCTAATCCAAAAGAGTCTCACCTTCAGGCTGTCAAAAGAATATTCAAATATCTACAAGGAACTCAAGACTTTGGACTATGGTATCCAAAGAATGCTGATCTTAATCTTCATGCTTACATGGATGTAGATTGGGCTGGAAATGTTGATGATCGGAAAAGCACTAGTGGTGGTGCATTCTATATGGGGCCCCGGTTGGTATCTTGGTTCAGCAAGAAGCAAAATTCTATTGCCTTATCTACAGCAGAAGCTGAATATGTGGCTGCCGCGTCTTGTTGCACTCAACTCCTTTGGATGATGCAAACCCTGTAAGATTTTCAAATCAAATATACACCTCCTATCTCCATTATGTGTGATAATACAAGTGCCATTAGTATCTCAAAGAATCCTGTTATGCATTCAAAGACCAAGCACATTCCCATCAAGTATCACTTCTTACGTGAACAAGTGCTTGAACAAAAGGTGAAGTTGGAGTATGTTCCCTCCAAAAAACAAGTTGCTGATATATTTACCAAACCTCTTCCCAGGGAAGCGTTCGAATATCTCAAACAGAAGCTGGGAGTAGTCTCTGCTGGGAAGAAAATCAGAACTGCTTAAATTTAGAAGATCAAATTGAATATGCGGGTTTCCTGAAAGACAATCGCGTATATACGCGATTTTATCCACAGAAAGCCGCATATGGTAAGTTGCTAACAATTTTTGGTTGGGGTCAGCATTTTACAGCACATCTGCAACACTGTTTGATATCTCTGATGTTGTATGGTATCTCTGGTGAAGTTTTATCTCTTATATTTCTGTCTCATTATTTGATATTGGGTAAATATGCCTTGATGATCTTCTGTTGAAAAGTGTTCAGGATGCACAAGCTAAGGGGGAGATGAAGGAGTACACTGATGTACAGGTTCAGGGGAAGCAATAGCCTTGCTGGGTATTATGCATTGTTGGCTTATGATTTTGAAATATGATCTCTCTTGAGGTCTTTCTGATAGTGGTCATAAAAGGTCATATTTGTAATTTGATGAAAAAGGTCATGTTGAGACCTATGATGACATTTTGTAATATTCAATCATGTAAGGACTTGTTCAATTTTTAAACCCACTTGATTGGGTAGTTGAGTCAAATTTGTAAACCCACTTGGTTGGGTAGCTGAGTCAAAATATGTAAACCCACTTGGTTGGGTATTTGAGTCTCATATGTAAATCCACTTGGTTGGATATTTGATGTAAGTATGAGTCATTGGTGATAGGAAGGTCATAGAGTCATGTACTTCATTGAATAATATGTTTGAAAATTCAGCATGAACTCAGGGGGAGCATGGCAACTTCAGTGCACATCAGATCTGCCGAGCGTTTCCATCTACATGAGGAGAAAAACCTTGTGTTGGTTTTGATCCGCCCTTTGCCCTTGATGTCAAAGGGGGAGAGTGACATGGTGTTTGAATAAGGGGAGAGTAACATGGTTATTGTGTAATGATTATAATCAATGTAATCTATCTGTTGTGATGATCAAACACCATCGTGGTTGCCATCAAGTCCAAAGGGGGAGATTGTTGGCAATATGATGCTGAGTGTTGTCCTTGATGGCAACCCACTTGATGAAGATGATGGCAACCTACTTGATGAAGTTGTCCCTGATGCAATATTTCTTGATGAACTTGTTAAATAATGTAAATCTGATGTATATACAATGAGTACAGAAGGTAATGATGGAAGGAATGTCAGTATGTGCTAGAACATGATGAAAAGAGTATGTCTCAATGCATACGCGGATTTGTCTATACAAAGTAGCGTATGCACGCGGGAAATAACGTGCCAAGTCGCGTATGGGAAAAAGCGCTCTAAATATGTAAAACTAGGGGTAACCACCATGGTATTGACCCATTGTATTGAGTAATGATTCGTCTATGTGACCCCGCCCAGGAATACCATCGAAAGTAATGTGGTTTTGGCTCATGGTATTGAAAAAGGGTAAACCTATATAAGGAGAAGAAAATCATTGTGCATGGGGTGCATGAGTCTGGGCTTTGATGAATACTTCACTCTAAAGTATATCTGTATGGGTGAACACTGTTCCTAATTGATAGATCTGAATCTATGATGCTCCTATGAACATGATGAAGGCTCAAGATCTCTAGATCTAGAAATGGTGAATGTCAAGGATGATCTGAAAAGAAGTGAAGAAGACTTGGCGCAATCCTGTTGAAGAGATTGAAGAAATATGGGTAAGTTTATAGATCTGGTCTGTACTGCAAATTTTATCTTTTATAGATCTATACGCAGGTTCGTTTCATGGAAAGCGCGTGTATACGCGGGTATGTGGAAAGAAAAGCGCGTATGCGCAGTTAGGGTTTTTCTTTGGAAAATGTACTGAAGTATACGGAGTTCGTCTTCTGAAAGGCGCATATATACACGGGTCTGATTAAATAAAAGCGCGTATGATTTTTGATCTGATGGTTGTTGAAGGTTGAATGTGTTTCTGCATATCTATTCTAAAGTCTGGGTTATATCTGATATTCTGGTTACAGTGGTTTCACTGTTCTGTTTGATGCTTTGGGAAAAGGTTGTTTATTGAGAAGTAAAGGGTTGTGTTGGAGCTGTTTGATCCAGTTTTAAAATTGATGAAACATGGTCTACAGTGGATCTGAGGGTTGAAGCCTTTAGTATGAAAGTGGAAGCTTTCTGCCAGTAGAAGTTATCAGGGGGTTGTAGCTCCCTTCCAGGAGAGGCTGGCAAACGAGAGAAGGTTGTAGCCTTCTGCAGGTGGGTGCCTGCGTGCTGGTATGAGTCTGCACCAGTACATGTTGTAAGAAGTTTTCTTAATAATAAAATTTTGAAGGCTGAGACGACGGCAACGGTGGTTTTCTCCCGAATTGGGTTTCCACCTAAAAATCCTGGTGTTCATGTGTGTTGCCTATGTGTGATGATTATTCTGTTCTTTCTGCATCTGTTTACTGCTTTCTGAAATATCTGATGAATGAATAAAGTAATGATCTGAGTTAAGAATTGAATGCATAATTAGATCTCTAAGCATACGCGAGTTAAATAAAGGATATCCACGTATATACGCTAGTTTCCTTCAGGAAAGTAGCGTATTGGTTTTATGAAAGAAAATGAAAAGTTTCATTGTCTACCCTGAATACTGATTCACCACCCCCCCCCCCCCCCCCCCTCAGTATTCTTCTCAACAATCTCCAAGTGCCAAATGTGTGCCAAAGGAAAATGAGGGACTATTAGGAATATGGATAATATGGACAAGGGGTATAAAATGGACTGTGGGAAATGGTACAAAGGTAGGAAATGTGGTTCACCAAGGAATTTTACAATGTGGGATGTACTACTGGGGAATTGGGAATTAAGGAATTTTGCAAATGATATGGGAGAGGGAAAGTGATAAGGAATGATAGGGTTAAGGGATAGGGATAAATGGGAACAAGTGATAAGAGTGACTTTGGGACATAGGGGAAAAGGAGAGGGATTGTATGATGGTAGTGTGACAGTAAGGAGGAAGGGAACCAAAAGAGGGGAATGGAGTTCAAACCAATTGGCACCAAGATCAGAATTTTAAAACACCAATCAGAAACCTTATAAGAGCCATTTCTAACAAGAGAGTAGGGTTTAAAATTATTGGCATCCCAACTCTCATATTCAACCATATAACCTCATCAATCATGAGTTCATGGGCACTAAAAGGATGACATGCACTTACTTGAGCTAAAGGACCGAGTCAATTGAAGTTTTTGGAAGCAACAATAAAAAATCTGTGTTTCGGGCCTGTGCGCCGCGCAGTCAGCCCAACGCACCGCACACGCCATGTGCACCGCGCCAGTGTATTTTTACACTGCGTAAAACTTCTCAATGCGCCGCGCACGCCATGTGCACTGCAACACTCATCCTATGCACCGCGCTCTGCAACTGCAACACATTTTCGGCCTTCAACGTGATTTCTTCACTCCTCCATGATTTGTCTTGGTTTCACTGATGTATTTGGCGTGTGAATGGATTATATAAACACCAAAAATGCCTTATATATCATGGACCTTGATTTTTGACGTGGAAAACCCACTTTTGTAGTTTTGAAACCTTTGACACTTCAATTTGAAACTCTGTTTTGCTTGATTTGGGATTTTCTGAGCTGAATGATGAACTATCTTCTCTGTCTTGCAGGGATGAATGGCCTGGAACTTGGCAAGGTGACCAGGGCTGTGCCTGAGAACTTTACAACTGAAAAGGTTTGAAAATATATTTACATTTATTACAAACAATAAATTTGACGATTTCTTCTTCAAAACAGAGTTTTGAAGAAGAATCATTCTCAGCATTATTGATGATGAAAATTTTGGAATGAAAACTTATTAGAAACATCCTCATGTACCTGCTGGCATTATTTGACATGTTTGAAGACGAAACCCTAGACCTAATGACTGAAATGACTCTTTGCTGACCAAAAGACCATCCATGACTATGAATGACTATAACATTGACTTTGATAAACTTTGATGATCAGACACAAACCAGCAGATACCTGACATGAGGGAAAATGAGAGACAAGACCCGTCTATCAAAAGACCGATGCTCCTAATGGAATGCAAATGACTGAAGTGAATGAGACGCCTAAAAAAAAGAAATGCAACAAAGAGATTTTGATCGCTGATGGAGGGATGAACAGACCGACTCTAACATTGGCTCCAATGGGGATGGTAGCTCCTTGGAGGTGCCAAGAACTACAGATCTTTGGGAGAGCAGACAGTGCCTTCATCCATTGGGCAATGGAGTCAAAACACGAAAAATGACATTATGCAGACTGACTCTAACTCAAGGCTAAAAATAAAAAACATGACTAAAACATAACAAACTAGAAAGATGCTCAAATTTGAGCTTATTCATCAAACCTACTCTAATTTTTCTTTTCACCACCCGATCAAGTGAAATGGAACAACCAACGCAACCATGTAAGCATCCTGGCAGCTATTTGATTTCTTCCCAAATTCTTTGTGATGCGCAGGAAAAGGAAAGAATCGAAATGCAACTCCCATGGAAACTCGGAATCAAATTGACTGCAGATAAACTTACAAAGCATGAATTGACTGGATGACTTCAAGAATACTGCGAAAGGATCTTCATAAACATAGCTATTGATTTCCATTAACACATTACTACTCTGGTCCAAGTAATCTTCATAGCTGGAAATTAAGATTTTCCTCACATCTGTGCTGTCTTTCTTTGGTCATTGCAGCAAGCTGTCAAAAGGATCCTGAATTTCGTGAATAACCAAACTCTGTAGCTAATTCCAAACAGAACAAAAGTATCCTTTATCAATCTCCTCATATGACTGCAAATATTGATATATGCTTTGTAATGAAAAATCTGTTAATGAAGGCAACTTTTGAATAAGATTATTATCAACATTCTTTTCAGGCACATGGTTAGCCAATGGGGAAGAACTATTACAGCAAACACCATCCAACACACGGGCAATAGGATCATCAAAAACTTGAGAAGACTGTTGCAATTTATCCATTGAAAATGTATGAAATCCTACGGGCTATTCCTCCTTTTATTTAGATACATTACGAAGATTCTTCCTTACAAACTGAAATGCTTCGAAACAAAAGGGTACAGAATTCTCTTGCATCATTAAATCATGTATTTCGGCTTCCACGCCTTCATCTGTAATCTGACCTTAAATTTCGTTTGGTGGCCGCAAATCTGGAGCTAGGGAGAGTTTTGTATCCAAAATGATTTCATCAGTCATTCCAGGGAAAGATTTCTCATCAACAACTTGCTCAAGAACTTCGCTATCTGTCTCATCCTCCACATTAAAACTGAGAGATTTTCGATTTCCTATAGGCTGCTCATTTGAAGATTTATTATGAAATTTACCCTTCAACAACTGGAATGATTCAAAACAAAATGGAACAGAATCATATTGTATCATTTGATCATATGTGCCAGCTTCCAAGTCCTCATCTGCAACTTGATAATCAATGGCACTCGAGGGTTGCAAATCTGGATATGAAAAGTCTTGACCAAGGTTTTGATTGCCCTCAAGATGGTCCAGATCAAGACTTGTCGACAGTTGATTTCTGATAGCATGGAAGTTATCTCTGATGACCTGAAATGAATCAAAACAAAAAGGCAAAGATCCTTCACTTACTTCAAAATTTGTTGCATTTTCCTCGTCATTGTCATAGCTGATATGCATCAGTTGATCACTGTACTCGAGCTGCTGAAAGTGAACTTCCTCCTTCCACAAACTAGCTGTTGATTTGTCTACAAGATTAGCTTCTGTTTGGAGAACATAATCATCATCATACTGATGAAACTGAGGTAAATCATCAGTATACAACACATCATCAAACATACATGTCATATCAACAGCTCTCTCTTCTTCAAGATGATCTATAAATAAATCACTATGACAACTGGGAGAAGAAACAAAATGTTTGGGATTAGCCACTTGTTCTTCTTCAATTAGCAAGTCATGGGTTTGAACATTATACTCATTCCTTGTGGTGTTCTTTTGCATCATCTCTTCTACTGCACTTACCAACATGTCAAGCTTTACCTCTAGAGATGTTGATTTCTCCGGATCCATGTTTTTCATCTCTTCTTCCTTCAACCTTGCCCTTCGGATCAAAAAATGAGCCTCTACATTTACTACATTGTTTTGCATCTCGTGAAGTGTTGCAAGATTCATTTCTCTCAACTGAAACTCCATTTCCGGATCAAAGGCACCCGAGTATTGCAAGAGAGCAGATCTAGGAGAAGGTCTTATATCAGTTGGCATTGAACAATATACTTGGTTAAATCTGGTAGAAAATTTTTGTACTGTCTCCCCTAGCTGTCTTTTCAGCTGGGCATACTCGTCTAAAATAAGGAAAGGGTTCTGTCCGATCACCCACCTGTCGAGGAAAACTTCGACGAAGTGCTGGAAATCTGAGATGCTCGCATCAGGCAGGGCTGTGAACCAACTCTTCACTTTGCCTTGCAAAGAAAGAGAAAAAATCCTAGTACTAACATCTTCATCATCAGCTTCAAAAAGGTCTAGAAAAGTCTCAACATTATGCACATGTTGCTCAGCGTTGACATTGTTACAGTCACCATCAAATCTTGGTATATATAGGTCATAATTTTTAGGGAAAGCATGGAGAACAGAAGGTAAAACAAGAGGTTTATACCTATCTGGGACTATAACAGGTGTAGGAGTATATACAAGAGCTACGGGATCGGTTTGGTTTTCTTTAAGCTCATTACTCTGAAGAGAGTCATCATAAGATGTGGGAAAAGTAAGGAGGCCAGGATCAAAGGGAAACTCAGTATTTACACTTTTTGAATGGGTCAAGTGAATATTTTGATCACCTTTGTCATACAACAAATTCTGAAAAAATTTCGGGACAGCTCCAAGAATGACGAAGAAGTAATTTACAAGAAAGCAGACTAGATCCTGAATACCATTCCACTTTGGATACCCGAACTTAGTGTCAGATCCTTCCATTTTCTCAGAGAAAAATTCAGTCCTCCAGTGGAGTCTCTGCATTGAGTTGGAGTCACCAAGTGAATGATTTCAACCTTCTTATGTCTGATCGTTGTCCACCATCAACCATCATATCTAACTTGATACATGTACTGGGGAAATTTATAAGTTAGATGTTACGCTTACAAACTAGACCGGAGATTGACTGAAGCAGCGTTTATCTAGTTTCGCTAATGCAAAGCAAGAGCGTTTCGAAGGCTACCTGGCTAACTTCAGGCTCCGTCTGTAGTTTATAAAATGATTAACACCAACAAAAAAACCATTTTCTTCCCCGGTATGGTCGCCACTATGCTATTGCCTAAATCTACCTCAGGCAGAAGAAAGGCAGAGTTCAGGGTAACATCATAACACGCTCAGTCTGGTAGCTAGCCCTACCAGAACAGGAGAGGGCTCTCTCCGGGTCAATCTCGGGAAAAATGTATCAATAGGGCTTGAGATGACTAAAATGAATGCTAATTTTAGGCTAGGTATATAAATCAAGGAGTTTGAAATGATTTTGTAGGTTTTTGTCGAAAACAAAGGGAAAGGTAGTTTGAGCTTGGGGATGAGGCCAAATTCTTGCAGAGTTCAAGTTGGGGCAAGGAAGGAAATGGATTTGATGTCTTAGATTGAATGAATGGATAGAAAATACTACTGAGGAGCTGAAGAGGGCAAGAGGCTGCAAGGATCCTCTTCAAACATATGAAAACATATAAACCTAAACAAAAGTTTAAGGCAAAGCACCAGCAAACTAATGAATTCTACCTTAGTCACTCATTTGTTTAATTTCGGAAGCAAAGAGAAGGGAAATGGCATACATATAACATTAATGAACTTAAAATTACATGGATAAAAACACCATCAAAAATCAGAGCCACAAGGATCCCAACAAGTGTTGCAAAACCTTGGTCTTTCCTTAGCCAAAAATGTAGAAGTGATGTACAATGGAGTGCCAAACAATTCCCTAGTATCCAACCCTGAAAATGACTCAGAAAATACATAATATAGACCAGCCTAACCCATTCCCATGCCTCTAGGGGTCGAGCTCATCCTTCTAGGAGTTGTTTCAACCAATTCTAAACTAGGAACTGAAATCTACGCAATCAAACAACTTGCCTCTATATGGTAGGAAACTGATTCATTCATTTAATTTTCACTTTTTAGTGAATGAATCCTCTAGAAAAAGTCAAAATATGCCCAAATTACATCATGAACATTAAATTACATCAAGATAGATCAAGAGTTACATTAAAAAGTAAAACTGGCCAAAACTAGGTGAAATTCTGAGCTGAAGAGTGAAAAATAGGCCAAAATTCTCTATGTGCTGCGTCCAAAATCTCTATGCGTAGCACAAGTTTGGAGCTGATTTTGAGGTACTTCCTGAAGTCCAAATTGAGCTCATGATAGCTCGTTGGAAAGCCCTACCTGTATAATTTCCAACCCAAGTGGAATTTATGGATTTAGTGCCCATTTTCCCCTCCAAAAGTTCAATCTCCCAACACTGCTTCCTGTGGGTGCAAAAGGTGGCAGAAAGGCCATTTTCAAGGTGTTTTTGACCCTTTAGGCCACCCAGAACTTGATGAAATCCTTAGGCCATTCCTGCGCATGCATAATTTTTCATAAAAAATCCAAAAATGTCAAGTTTTCCTCCAGAAGATCTCCCAATCATAAGCGCGCACAATGTGGTGCTACGCATAGGGCAGGAAAACCTGTTTTGTGACCAAAAAAATTCGAAAATGACAAAATTTTCTCCAAATTCCTTGAAATTTGGACTGAAGATCCCTTATCAAGTATCATGCTCAGCCAAAGAAGCTTCAGCCAAGATTTGAAGTCGATCATGCCTTTTGCGCCTCCTCAGTGCATGAACATCTGTGGTAGAATCACTGTCTTGCTCATATGATGAATTCGTGTCTGTCATGGTGCTGCAATGTGTATGACAAGTGTATGTTTGGTTTGTTGAAAATGAGAAATGAAAATTTGTGTATTTATCTCCAAGTGCCAAATGTGTGCCAAAGGAAAATGCGGGACTGTGAGGAATATGGACAGTGGGTATAGTGGACTGTGGGAAATGGTACAATGGTAGGAATGTGGTTCAGTCAAGTGAATTTTTCAATGTGGGGACAGTCACTTTTTGGGAATTGGGAATTGGGAATTAAGGAATTTTGCAAATGATATGGGGAAAAGGATAATGATAAGGAATGAAGGATTGAGGGATATGGATAAATGGGAACAAGTGATAAGAATGACTTTGGGACATAGGGGAAAAGGAGAGGGACTGTATGATGGTAATGTGACAGTAAGGTGGAAGGGAACCACAAGAAGGGAATGGAGTTCAAACCAAATGGCACCAAGATCATAATTTTAAAACACCAATTAGAAACCCTATAAGAGCCATTTCAAATAAGGGAATAGGGTTTAAAATTATTGGCATCCCAACTCTCATATTCAACCATATAACCTCATCAATCATGAGTTCATGGGCACTAAAAGGATGACATGCACTTACTTGAGCTAAAGGACCGAGTCAATTGAAGTTTTTGGAAGCAACAATAAAAAATCTACGTTTCGGGCCTGTGCGCCGCGTAGTCAGCCCAACGTGCCGCGCACGCCATGTGCGTCGCGCCAGTGTATTTTTACACTGCATAAAACTTCTCAATGCGCCGCGCACGCCATGTGCGCTGCGACACTCATCCTATGCGCCGCGCTCTGCAACTGCAACACATTTTCGGCCTTCAACGTGATTTCTTCACTCCTCCATGATTTGTCTTGGTTTCACTGATGTATTTGGCGTGTGAATGGATTATCTAAACACCAGAAATGCCTTATATATCATGGACCTTGATTTTTGACGTGGAAAACCCACTTTTGTAGTTTTGAAACCTTTGACACTTCAATTTGAAACTCTTTTTTGCTTGATTTGGGATTTTCTGAGCTGAATGATGAACTATCTTCTCTGTCTTGCAGGGATGAATGGCCTGGAACTTGGCAAGGTGACCAGGGTTGCGCCTGAGAACTTTACAACTGAAAAAGTTTGAAAATATATTTACATTTATTACAAACAATAAATTTGATGATTTCTTCTTCAAAACAGAGTTTTGAAGAAGAATCATTCTCAGCATTATTGATGATGAAAATTTTGGAATGAAAACTTATTAGAAACATCCTCATGTACCTGTTGGCATTATTTGACATGTTTGAAGACGAAACCCTAGACCTAATGACTGAAATGACTCTTTGCTGACCAAAAGACCATCCATGACTATGAAGGACTGTAACATTGACTTTGATAAACTTTGATGATCAGACACAAACCAACAAATACCTGACATGAGGGAAAATGAGATACAAGACCCATCTGTCAGAAGACCGATGCTCCTAGTGGAATGCAAATGACTGAAGTAAATGAGACACCTAAAAAAAAGAAATGCAACAAAGAGATTTTGATCGCTGACGGAGGGATGAACAGACCGACTCTAACAGGCCCTACAAAATCACGCTCACCTATTAAATTTGATGTTGTGTTAGCATAATTTGTGGTGGGTGTGGTCCCCATTGTTTGGTGGGGTGATAGAATGGGGTCGGAAGTGGGGTTTGACCCCCTGGAGCTGATCTTTGCCATTGATCAGCAGAGCCCACCCAACTTAGGTTGACCATTCTGGGGGCTAGTGTCAACTTATTTTCCGTGCTATGTACGCTTCCGAAATTCTTCCGGGAAAGAGAAACTTTAGGACAGACGACGATCTTGCCCATAGATTCTCGTCAGTTAACTTTTATGTAGACGATTCAGAGGTGGGACCCATCAAATATATCTTTTACCCCTTTCTCTTTTTACTAGGTTCTCTACATTTCTCCAATGTCCTGCATTCACATTTTATTCTATCCTTTAAATTTGTAAATCGAAATCTTTTGCAAAACATATAGGTCACAAAAGACTCTCCTATTGAATGTAATGCTATATCTTCCATATTCGATAAAGGAGTGAATTCAAGAAATTCCCCTATAACTATAGAACATTTACCCTCAGAATGTCTAATTCAATTACCATTAAAGGAACAAACTATGATTGGAATTTGTTCTGAAGCTATTATTGAAGCTAAAAGACCTAGAATTTCACTTAACCATCCTTTCCAATCGGAGGAACAAACATTGGAGCTTGAGAGGAGTTTTTTCTTGTCTTTCAAGAGAAACATAGTTACCGATCAAATGGGAACTATTACCTCAAAACGAGAACTCTAGCCCAAAAAAACTCAAAAAACATGAAAAAATAGCCCAAAAACGAAAAGGGTGTCTTCCAGAATGCACTATTTTTTTTAGGGTCAAATTTCAACATTTTTTAAAATTATGCTAAAACTAACTTTTTTCTTGAAAAAAGGATTGAAAAAACACACTTGAAACAAAAAGTGTTGATGGTGGAATAACATCGCTATTTTTTTGTGTGCAAAAAACAACTTGAAAACAAAAAGTGTTGATGCTAGAATAATGCCACCAATATTTTGTTTGCAAAAAGAAACCTGAAAATGAAAAGTGTTGTTGCATGAATAACGTCGTCAATTTTTTGTGTAAAAAAACACCTTGAAAACGAAAAGTGTGAATGTTGGAATAATGTCTTTTTCCTTCTGGGGTAAATTGTCAACAATTTTTAATAATGACATTAAAGATACAATATTATGACTTTAAAAACATGACATTAAAGATAAAATATCAAAAGTCTTAAATTTGCGACAATGTTTACGCATGGTATTAAAGATAATCTATTATCGTGTCTCTCGAAAGCCTTGAAAATCCAAGGATGACATTCAAGATAAAATATCACCTTTATGCAAATAAAATTCCAACGATTTTTAGGCATGGTATTAGAGATAAAATATCACTGGTAAAAAAAAACAAAACAAATGAACATTAACGAGTAAAAAAAAAATAAAAAAAAAATCAAACAAAAATAAAAATAGAAAATTAAAAAAAAGCACACACAATTTAAAGGAAAAAAATAAAAATTAACCCAAAATTTATTTTTTTCGTTGCAGTTATAAAAAAAATAATACTAAAAACAAAAACCACATAATTAAAAAAAATGATAAAATAAAATAATTTAAATAAAAAATTTAAAATTAGTTAAAATTTAAAAATAATAATAATAAAATAAAAAATAATTTAAATTTAGAAATTTAAACAAAAAAATAAAATAAAAAATTTGAAAAGAAACTTTAAATTTAAAAAAAATGCATATAAATTTATGAAAAATATATTTTTATATAAAAAAATTAACAAAATTCATTTTTTTAAAATTTAACAAATAAAATAAAAAAATACAAATTTAAAAACAATAAAAATTAAAAAAATAATAATAAAAATCAAATTAAAAAAATAATAATAAATAAATAGAAATCATCGTCGCCGCCCACCGTAGCTGCCCTAGGAGCTGCAAGGCTCGTGTGGAGAGCTGGCAACGCTCTGCCACCTGTCGGTCGAGCCCCATAGCCTCTAGGGAGGTGGGGGTCAATTCCCGGAATCAACCCTTGTGGCCCCTAGGGAAACATCGGTGGTGATTCCCAAAATCAACCCAGGGCGATGGTGATTCCCTGAATCGACCCAGGGTGATGTTTATTCCATGAATCGACCCAGGGCGATGATGATTCACGAAATCGACCCTCGCTGCCTAGGGGGCCTCGGGCCTCGACTGACAGGCAGTGGAGAGCTACCCAGAATCAACCCTTGCGGCCCCCAGGGCAGTGGTAGTGATTCCCGGAATCGATCTAGGGCAACAGTGATTCCCAGAATCGACCCAGGACGGCGATGATTCTCGGAATCGACCCTTGCCGCCCTGGGGGCCGCGAGGCTCGACCAACAAGTGGCGGAGAGTTGGCCATGATGCTCGGTCGACGAGCGGTGGAGAGCTGCTCTCCACTGCCCGTCGGCTGAGCGCTGTGGCCCTAAGGCGACGACGGTGGGGGCGACAATGATTTTTATTTATTTTTAAATTTATTTTTTTTTTAAATTAAAATTTTGTTTTTTTTATTTTTATTTTTCTTTGTTTTATTAATTTTTTTAATTATTAATTTTTTTAATTTCTTATTTTTAAATTATATATGTGTGTGTGTGTGTGTGTGTGTGTGTGAGAGAGAGTGAGTTTAAATTTTAATTTTAAAAATTTGTTTATTTTATTTTAAATTTAATTTTTTCTTAATTTTTAATTTTTTGAATTAAAAAAAGTAGAATTATTATATTTTTTTTATTTGAAAGTTACATATATATAATTTTTTTCTTAATTTTTAATTTCCTTTTTATTTTATTTTTTTTCTTAATTTAAATTTCCGAGTTTTAGTTATTTTTAATTTTAGTATTTTGATTATTTGATTTTTTTTTTTAATTTTAATTAATTTTAATTTTTTAATTTATCATTTTCTTTAATTATTATTATTATTATTATTATTTTTAACTTAAAAAAATGCTTTCTTTATTAATTTTTATTTTTTGTCTTTAAATTTGTTAGTCTCTTTCATAAAGACAATTATAAATCCAAAAATACATAAATTAAATAATGTAAAGTTAGGATAAATATATTTATTAAATTAGAATATTTAATAAATATTAGAGATACTTAGAATTAGAATTTTGTTAGTAAAAATAGGACTCTAGAACAGAGTCGTTTCCTATGCTCTAAAGTAGGAATAAAGTTAGTAGAATGGTTAGAAGGTCATTTATTGTAAATGGACACTTGTTGGTTTTCCAAGTGATCTATAACTAAATTAAGTTAGAACATAGAGCTTATAAATAGGTTGGTTTCCTAATTTCATTGTAGTGGAAGTTTACGTTTGTAAACTCCTGCAATTTGTTATGTAATCTCTTTTCCATGATCAATAAAAGTATGTGTCTGAGGACGCTTCTAAACCTACATGTGGTATCAGATCCATCAGTGATGCAGATGAGGTGAAGGTGGAGTTTTCAACTCTGCAGACTTTGAGAAAAGAAATTGGTATGCAATCTATTAATTTTTTTTTTAGAAAAGAAATTTAATTGTGATTTATTTCTTAAGTTTTTAAATATGAATATGCGCCCTTTTCAAACATCCTAAATCCTGCATTACGACATTTCTACGTGCTGAATTCTGAATTTAGCATTTGAATACCATCTGTTGATTATGGACTGTATGCTTGTAATGCTCATATAATATGATTGGACTGTATGCTTGTAAAGCTCATATAATATGATTGGACTGTATGCTTATTCTGCAGTGTTTTTTGATGGCCACGGTCCATATTGGACTGAATATAAAGCTCATCCATTAATGTAAGGCTTTCTGAAAAGTTTATGAATAACTTGTATATAAAGCTCTCCTCCTCGTTGCAAGTCTGAACAACATTACGGCAAAAAGAGACTACAAAAAGAACCTGTCCCTTAGCGAAGCGTGGGAGGGAACTGCTTGCTGTTTGATTTGCATATTAGATGAGCCTGCGTAAATTTCATTAATCGGACGACATATACCCTTGCCATGAACTGTATTCCTTCTTAATAACGCACGGGGTTCGTGTTTTACCCTTCAATAGTCGACAAGGTCCATGTTGTTCGTCATTGTTGAAGTTTCATTCCTCGAAACATTATGACAGTGCCTTCACCTGGGAGACTGAGTTTTTATGTTGGTGCTGTCTAATTCAGCAGCCAAAACCCGTGGTGAGTAGCGGATTCTATTTGGAGTATTTCAAGTTGTTTGGTGTGGCTAATGGGATCTCAAGATTGTTGTGTTCTGGAGAGGGCGTAGATCTGATGGTGCTCCAACAGACAGTAGTGCGTCTGAGCCCGATTTGACCGGTGCGGAAACGCAACAGCTTCCAAGTCTTTCTATGATCTGCTTAAGTAGAGAGTGTGTGTGGGAGACAATAACATTAGATTGTTATTGCTACATCTTACAATCATCGTTTGTGCACTAGTATTTGATTGTTGAATGCCAACATTTGATGGTTAAAACCATTTCGGTTGTCTATGTTGAATTGGTATATATGCATTGGCATCATATATGTTCATTGAATGACACTTATATAGTGTTTAATTGACTTCCTCAGCTTCAGCCTTCAGTGGTGTAATAGTATTTTCCCTTCCAAGTGTTTTGTCATGAGAAGTTTGCAACTGTGATAAATCATAATTCACGAGTGAATATCGTGGTTTTTTGTTGAAGATTTCACTTTTTAACATTAATGGATGAGGAAAGCTCCAGATGTTCATTCCTGGACTCATTTTTTAGAGGGGAATGACTTATATTTGAAGATTTCCTGTGATGGTGATCAAAGCTGCAGTAGAAGCATGGTGAGTTGTAGCTGGGGAAGATGAAACCAAAAAGAGACTACAAATTGTTGTAGCTGAGGTTGCTGTTGAGTGAACTACGACATTGAACCAAAAATGGAGCTCTATCCTGTGTGAAAATTTTGTGAATCCCCATGGAGTAGCGTTGAAGAGTTGTTTTCTTTGTGGAGTGACCAGCAGTGTTTTTAAGTTTGCTTTAAGGAGATTCATTCACCTTTTAAAGTGAATGTGAATTTAAAAAAAGGGTATTGAATGGTCATCCAATAAAATATTTGTAAAAGTTGAGGTGAAATATAAGTTTGCATTTTTTGTAATATGAGTGCAAAATTTTTTGGGAGAGATAAGGAGTGTGATTATTTTTTTTGTGTGTGAAGTGATAAAGTCAATGTGGAAGGTTTTGAAGTGATTTTGTGAAGTGTAAATTTGAAAATTGTAAACAAAAAATGTTTTTGAAGACATAAGGAGTATTTCAAGAGATAAGGTGTGAGCGATCAGTGCACACGGTTTTTGAAGACATTTGTTTCCAAAATTTGCAAGCGTGAAATTCTCATTGTTTGAGAAAGTTTCAATACCGATATTGTAAAAGATGAAAGGTTGACGATCTCAATACTCAATAAAGACATATTATTTGTGGTGTTCAAGTGTCCTAGATCCGCCCGAAATTGAATAAGAGGATCTTAGGTACACCATGTGTGTTTGTGATGGCGCATGTTTTTATGGCTTCATGTTGTTACTTTTGATTTGTGTCTAGTTTTGACACATAAATGATTTCATTTAACACATACATAAAGTTCAATACAAGAAAGCACAACACATGTAATGAAATAGTTGCAAGGAAGGATAATTAAGTTCAACACATGCATTTGCGTCACTACAACAAATAATCAAAGTTTTCAACATCGACATTCTACTTCAACAAGCAAATTCACTCAATACAATCAAGTTCATGAATTTGGACACTCCTGCATTTCAAAGCAAATTCTACATCAACATTCTTGAAAATACATTTAAGAACTTGTAATCAAATTCATTGTTTTAAGTGAATCATTAAAAATTCATTGTTAATGAATTTTTCAGAGGACAAGTGGATTCATTAAGTGAATCATTAAAATCATTGTAAGCTTTCTTGGGTGCATTTTCGACAGTTTTCGACACCCTTCCTTTAAGCAAAATCAAGTGAGTGCACGAGTTTTAACTCTAAAGCAAACAAGCAACAAGTTCACATCTCCTGCAAGCGAGCGTGAGTATTCATTCAAGCAATTTGCGTCAAGACAGTACAAAGCTCAAACCTTCAAGTGATCCAGAGTGAAGTTCATTGCAGAAACCATCAAAGAAACCAAACAAGTTCAACTCTAACACCAATCAAGCAAGTTGAGATCGACATCAAGCGAGCGTGACTATTCATTCAAGTGAGTGTGAAGTCATCAAGTAAGCCAAGTGTGCGTTCAAGCAAACACGATCGTCATCAAGCGAGTGTGAATTCCATATTTTAAGTAAGAAAATTCTACAATTCTAGCAAGTGTTCCAAGCAAGTGCAATAAGCAACAAATCAAGTGAGCGTGCCATTCAAGCCACATAGCAAGTGAGTCTGTCATTCAATTACCACAATCAAGTGAAACAGTTCAAAGCATGACATCTCTGACAAGAGAGCCTAATTTCAAGTGAGCAAGTTCAGATGGTGCAACATATTCAGTGGTTAAACATTATTCACAGTTTGATCATCTACAGTGATAAAGACATGGTGCAAATCAGCGAAGAAACTGTTGCTGGTCTTTCACGACATCTACAACAAACACATGAAACCATTGAGTTTCTTCAACTCGAGTTGCAACTTCAAAGGAATGAATTGCAAGAAAATAGTGATACTTTCAAAGTCTTTTAACCATCCAGATGATAAGTCATTCATTCAAACAGCTTCAAGTGTCGAAGTTGTTCCAGTTCAAATTTCTTCCAAGCCCATCATCAAGCCCTGGGAAGAACTCCAAAATAACAAGAATCAACTAGGCTTAGGATATGTTAATGATGACACCAACTTGCATATCCCAGATTATTCCAAGCCAATTAAGTTCGCCAGTGCAGGATTTCTTGCACAACTCACCTCAGCAAGTTCTGAGAAAGTTACAGACAACCAAAAATGCACACAACCCAAAGTTGCAGACAAACAGAATTGCACGCAATCTGAAATTGAAGTCCAACCGAAATGTTCTCATTGTCAAAGAACTGGTCATATGGAAGATCAGTGTTTTGATCTCCATCCTTGTCGCCATTGTGACAAGCCCAATCATTCCTCAAAGAAATGTCGCAACCAACAACAAACAGCCAGATTGAAGATACATTATGAATGGATCGACCCTTGGAAATGGTCATCCACAGTCAAAATATTGTCTCAGTTCTACAAACGAATACAATCACACATAGTGCAGCCAACAGTGAAAATATGATGGTACTCTCATGCAATTAAACGGGGGAGTACACCAGTGTAAAACTCCTACACCTGAAGGGGGGGAGTTCAGGAAACTTTCTAGTGAAGTGTCTCTCCTTTCAGCTAACAAATGGGGGGAAATGTCAATGAAATTAATAGTGGTTATCAGATTGAAAGTCTCGACAAAACCAGAAAAAGCAGCCAGTGGGCAGTCAACAGCCAGTGGGCATCAACACATTTTTTCAGTGGAGTACAAAGGATGCTGATTTCACGCAAAGGATAGATGGATCCTTTTGCAACTTGGCACGTGATGGAGTTGTCAAGAAACATTCATAGATGAATCAGAAATACAACTGACTCATGGTCTCTTCAGATTGAAGATTTTTTTCAGCATCAACTTGAGAAATTGGAAGATGGTTCCTTGTTCTTATTTTGGATTTATCCTTGAAGGGGGAATGTTACCCTCTTTCATAAAGACAATTATAAATCCAAAAATACATAAATTAAATAATGTAAATTTGGGATAAATATATTTATTAAATTAGAATGTTTAATAAATATTAGAGATACTTAGAATTAGAATTTTGTTAGTAAAAATAGGACTCTAGAATAGAGTCGTTTCCTATGATCTAAAATAGGAATAAAGTTAGTAGAATGGTTAGAAGGTCATTTATTGTAAATGGACACTTGTTGGTTTTCCAAGTGATCCATAACTAAATTAAGTTAGAACATAGAGCTTATAAATAGGTTAGTTTCCTAATTTCATTGTAGTGGAAGTTTACATTTGTAAACTCTTGCAATTTGTTATGTAATCTCTTTTCCATGATCAATAAAATTATGTGTCTGAGGAAGCTTCTGAATCTACAAAATTATGAGTTTTTTTTTAATTATTTCCTTTTTTTTTAATTTATTTTTTTGATTTTTTTGTTTTTTGATTTTTTGATTTTTTTGTTTAATTTTTTTTACAAGTTATTTTTGTTTTTGTTTACATATTTTTTTCATATTCTTTTTTATATTTGTATATTTGATTTTTTTTTGTCATGTTGTTTTATTTTATTTTTATGTCTTTTTACCAAGATGAAAATCACCACTCTAAACAAAAGGGATTGATGTTGCATCAACACTTTCCAAAATTAGCATGAAAATCATTAACATTTTAAAACAAATGTTTATACTTGATAAATAAAAAAATTTAAAGTTCTAAAAAAATGACCATTTTTCTAAATCGACATGATATTAAAAAAAAAAAATCAAAGAAAATTTAAAGTTCCAAAAATGTTAAAAAAAAAACATGTTATTCTACATCACCACTTTTCAAAATCGACAAGAAAATCATGACATTTAAAAGAAAAAAGTCATAAGAAAATTTAAAGTGCCAAAACTATGCTAAAAAAAAAAACGTGATTTTGCATCACCACTTTTCAAAATCGGGTGTTATTTTTACTACCTCAAAAAAACAGGTACCGAGTAATTTTCTCGTTTGATCGGAAACTATGTTGAGACCCCTTATGCCTCCAAGAGAGTGATTATCAAGTTGTGGAAGACTTGTATGACATGGAGAATCATGAGTATGTGGATCCCATTGAAGCCCGGTTTCAAACAATCGTCAGCACACCTCATTCCTTCATCATTCGACAACCCTTGGTACCATATCAAATAAAACAAATGGTTTCTCATACTCTGGTATGCACTAAAAATTATGTTTTGAACTAGAGTGTGAGTATATTTAACATTCTGCTACGCAAATGGTTACATTGGAAGTACTCTTACACTTGAAGGAGATCTTCCTCTCTCTAAATTAGGGTACGGTAGTATAAGAGAAATAAATAAAAATTCTATCTGAAATTAAATTGTTACAACAACAATCTTGAAACTAAAATTCCCTAAGGAACAACTATTGAAATTTCTGTTATTACGCACCTCTATGGTAAACCTTGTCAGGATAAATTCACTCTTAATGCCTCATTATTCTAAAAAGTGACATTTATCATTAATTGGGTGGTTCTTCTTCATAATCTTTGGTCATTCATTGAGTCAAGCAAGGGGACTTCTCATTACACTTTCCATTCATAAGCCCAAAACCCTAACCTTGGCCTAGTCACCTGAACAAGTTTTATTCCAAAAATTATTTTCAAGTCTCTCTTTGGAGGTAATTATGAAAGCCTCCTATGATGGACCACTCCTAAAAAACCTTAATTAGCCTTCCAAATAACCCTAACATGATTAAATAGGGGGACCATTTGTCGTTATCTGAGATGCTTTATTATACATTAAATAAATGATATGACAATTATTGTGCAATAAAAATGATGATCAAGGAACTGATAGCCAATCAGTGTTTTAAATTCGCTATTTAGACTTGGCCTATTTTCATATACCCTTGGTTTTTCAAGATATGTTTAGTACTAATTCTATATTTGATATTCAACTCTAGTGTCACTCATTGCTTGAACTATTCATCAAAGGATTGTAAGCCATCATTTTTCCCCACATGGGATATTCATTGCTACTTATACCATGCCTAGGATCATTTATTATACCTTTTTGGTATGGGGTAGGCTAACAACTCCTTTTGGGCTATGGATGCTCGTTGGCAGTGGAGCGATGTTAGTGGCGTTGGGTTTTTTAGTGAACCTCTCGCCTCACATCTACCCACTTTCATCGGCTTTCCCAGGGTAAGCATGAGATGAGGGGTTGTTATGACAATATTCAACCTCCTAAGTGACCTTAAGGAAATGGAGTCGAAAAAATAGACCTTATTGGCTTCCCTCAGGTGCCTCAAGACCCTCCAAGAGTAAACCAACCTCTCAAGGTGTCCATCCCCTGAGCCAACTTAACTTTTTGCTGAGCTAGGGCCTCAATCGCTCCCTTGCCAAGCCCTCCATGCAACTAGAAACCCCTAGTCACTCCCATAGGCCTTCCTCCATGCGACTATGGAATTTTCGTCTCAGTCTTATGCGAGCGACTAGTGAATTTAAGGCTACTTTTCAGGGCTGGGGCTAATCCTCTGCCCAAATATCCATATAACTTTCAGAAATCATAAAATACATGACTACACTGATTATAAACCAAAACTGAAACCAGGACTAGACCTGACCATCCCCAACTAGGACTGAAATTTTATCAAACACTTGGTAGATAGGCACCCTACAGGTCATGAATGTAAGTCTGATCATAAGGGCTGAAAATTCATGTGATACTTAATGAGAAGGATTGCCACCCTCTCCTATTATCTGTATTAACATTAATTAGTTCTTAAATCCATTATTGTTTCAGTTATAAGAAAAAACATGAAAAGACCCATGACTAAAACCAATTTTATATCCATGCTTATAAATAGCATATAAAAATATAAATAGCCATAGTATAACAACCATTGAAGCCACATAATAACAGGTACATTTACTAATCAAAAGCAAGAGAGCTTAGCTCTCATTAAACATATGCAAGGTCCAATCAGGTTTGGGACTTCCATGTACCACCCGATCATAGACATGGATGAACCAAAAAATTCTTTCAGCCAGACACCCTTGTTCCATATTCCAAACATAAATGTGGGATCTCATGGGATAAACCAATCCAAAACAACCAAGGGAATCCAGAGGTTAGACCACCTCCACCCTCACCATACCGTGATCTCACCTAAACCAACCCCGAGATCACAAAACCAAACCGAGCTTGGAATTCCTCCTGATTCATTCACCATCCTTGAGGAAGTTTCCTATCTCCACCTCTACCCCAGATTACGAAACCTTACAACAATTCCAAAGCTCAAAACTGAGAACAATCCCATCACACCATGGCTATCCGAAATGGAAAGGCAAGGCTAAAAACCACTGTCAAAACCCAACAAAACCATGCCACCGACAACAAAAGAACCAAATACCAACATGCATTTCCAAACAAACTAGGAAATCATACATGCAATCTATTGCCTGCAATTATTCCTTCTGAAGCTTGCTTGTTCCAATCTTCATGCTCTTCTCCTCTCTGAGACTAATTATGAAAATGAATTGACAAAAGGCTGACAAAAAACATGCAAACTAATGCTTTGAGGTATTTTTATTGATGAAGCCTCTAATTTATTCAATTTTCTATTATTTTCCTTCATTTTCCTCCTCACATGCAACCTATGACCTTTTACCTTCGATTTATCCTAATTTCCTTTATTTTCATAAATAAACATGCCAAAAATACCTTTTTCCTTTTGAAATCCTTAGCCATTTCCTTTTCCAATTTCCCCTTAGCCATAAACACATCAAGTGATTCCCACTAGGATATTTTTCCCAACATTCATTTGGAATATGTGCCCCTTAATTGTGGGCTTATTTTTCCTTTATTAACTTTTATTACATGAAATTTTAACTCAGGTCTGTTACAAAACCCTCCCCCTTGGAGAGCACTATCCTCGGTGTTAAACAACACCTATACCTCATCAAAACCGCTAAAAAGTAAACATAATTCCCATGGAGATTTATAACTTAACTTGATGCAGTATTTACAATGAATAACCTGCTAAAAAAAAGAACATCATGACAACATGACAATATACCAACCATACCGCTTATTGGAGCTTTATAGCTTAGCTCATGGAAATATTTACATAAAAACAATATATAAATATGTATAAATACCAAAAAATGTGTTGCTTCAACTAGAAAATCATGAAGGATACATAGCCCGCATCTGATCCACCATCTCCCATGTAGCTTCTTCAGGCCCAAAGTGCTTCCACTACACTTTAACTTTCTCAATGGTTCTGTTCCGGAGCATGAGTTGTTTCTACTGCAATATGCAATAAGATTCTGGCTAGAATCCTCCTTCTTGTTCCCTTGCAATACAGATTAATCAATAACATGATAAATATCTTTTATATGCCTTTTAGGAAATGAAACATGGAAAAAATCATGGAATTTCCCTATCGGAGGAAATGCAAGTCGTTATTCCACTCGTCCAATACTCTCAAGGATCTCAAAAGGCCCGTAACACTGTGGTGCCAACTTGACACATGATCCAATCCTCAAGGAACTATTCTTGGGCTTGATGCGCAAATACACATGCTCCCCAACATGAAACTCCTTAAATGCCCTGTGTTGGTCGGCATAACTGTTCTACCTGTCTTGTGTTGCCTTTAGATTCTTCCTTATAACCTACATTTCCTATTCCATGTTTGCCGACATGCTCGGTCAAATAAGTACCCTATTCAATATATCACTCTAGCTTATGGGAGTATTAGAACTCCGCCTATACAATGCCTCGAAAGGACGCATCCTCAACGACTCATAATAACTATTTTTGTATGCAAACTCAACCAATGGAAGGCACTCCTCCCATATCCTTTGCTAGTGTATCGCATAAATCCTCAACCTGTCCTCTAGGATCTTGTTGTCCCTCTCTTTCTATCCATCTATTTGTGGATGATAGGTTGTACTAAAGGCCAACTCTATCCCCAAACTTGCAAAGAAATCATTCCAAAACTTGGAAGTGAAATTGGAATCCTTGTACGACGCAATATTCTTCGAAACACCATGTAATATCACAATCTCCCTAATGAAGACCGGTGCCACCTCACTAGATGAATATGTAGTCTTCACTTGAATGAATTGAGCCCCCTTGCTCAACCTGTCGACCAGAACCATGACAAAATCATGCTTCCTCACTGTCCCCGCAAGAACTATGATAAAACTTATGGAAATGACCTCCCATTTCCATTCTGGAATCGTAACAGGCTATATTAGACCACCTGGATTCTTACATTCTTCCTTTACCTACTGACAATCCAAACATGTAGCACTGTTAGCATCTGATAGCACTGTGCCATTTAATATTTTTTAAATTAATAAATCTGAAAGGTTGAGCCTTACACTCTTATGTATTAATAATTTAATAAAATCAAGTTGTCTTTGACTTACCTGATCTTAGTACAATTCTTTCCTCCTCTTCGAATCTCATTAGGGTGACTATATGGAATGATATTCTCATACTATGGGTGATATATGGTCTCCTCAACAACCATGGAAATTTGATTATTATCGAAGTAGTTATCAGAAAGAATGTCGGCATAAAGGTAAGTATGAGAGACATATGCTGCCTGTGAACTGACAACCTGGTATTTCTCTATGTCAATAATCACATTCTAGACCCTATTTACACATTGATTGATTTTGAACAAGAAGATTTATTTACGTTATCAATGGATGAAGTTAACCTCCATATGAACATAAGAGGATCATCTCATCTTGTTTTGTTTGCTTATGCATTTCAAATAATTTTAAGTAACTATTTCATTTCATAGACTTATCTAATTAACATTTTGAAAGGCCTTATATATTTGTAATTTAATGTTCATTTTTACCTTTACCTTTTTTTATTTAAATTAAATATGAAGTATTTGGCTTCTTTGTATAGAAGTTTTTTTAATAATGTGATTATACTAATCATTTAAAAAATCGATACTATTAAGCTTAATATGTGTACCATGACACTAAAAATTTGAAGCATCCTTGACAATGGTACAGACATGACACAACCTCAAACATGACACTAAAACCGTAAGCTTAAGCTTAACAGGTGTACCATGACACTAAAACCGTATGGGATAAGTTGAATTTGAAGCAACCTTGACAGTGGTACGGATATGACACTGCCGAAAATATGTTTTTTTCCGTGATAGTAATAGCAAAAAACATTGAAAAATATTCATATGAAAAATTTTCATAAATTTTATGTAAATGAAGTATATTTTGATTGAGTTTGGTGAAATATTTTTTTTAATTAAAAATAAAATAAATTATTTATTTTTTAATTTGCATAAAAGAATTAAAAAATGTAAAGTTGAAAAGTGAGAATAGATTAAAAAATTATTATTGATTTTTCTAAATAAAAGATGACAAATATATAAATGATATCATGTATTTTATCTTTTATATTCATATTTTTTTAAAATTAACTTTACAATTTTTTGAAAAAGGTTATTTCCTTTATAAGTTAGATTACATTTTTTTTTTAATACAATTTTGTTAAATATGCAAAAACTCTTAAAACGTGATATTAAACAAATTCTCATAAAAAGTTTAAGTTATTAATTTTAATGTTAAAATGCTAATACAAATAGATAGACATCAATATATGATAAAAACAAAAAAAATTATATGATTTTAAATATATATATTTAAGAAAAAATGTAAAAAAATTCTTAACCATGGTGATTCCCTCCCTATATATTTAAGAAAAAATGTAAAAAATTTCTTAACCGTGGTGATATGCAGACATACACTGGCCGTTGTGGCACCCGATTGGATGAGGGCACTCCTAGATATATTGGTCCTCCTTTGATTTTGTTCAGAGTTGCCACTGCTCTGGGGCCACCGTCATTTGATGGAAATACATTTGTTTTTCAATCCAGATAGACAATCCCTCTATAATTCATACATGCATAGGAAATGGAAAAAAATTGAAGTAACTGAATTTTTTCTTTTTGTCGAAGTTTAAAATTTTGACAATTCATGACGATTTGAAAATACATTTCTTAATCATAAAGATTTTGTGAAACCCTAAAAATGAAATAAATTAATCATTTTGAAACTCTCAATCCTTTCCACCCATAGCTCAAAAGTTAACCAAAAATGGAATATAACGGCTATTGTCATGGTCATTGAATATGTATGCATATCCAACCTCTGAAATTTCTTTACCGCAAAATAAACCAAAGAATTTTAGAAATGTGAAGTAAAACAAAATGCAAAATATAAGATAAAAGAAACTCAAGATTTAACAGTTTCAAGTTGATAGGTCATTCTCTTATACATTTGGTAGGTATACAAATTACTTTACAATTCATGATGTAGTCGTGCAATGGATTGCACATAGTTTAACTTTCCAAATACACAATGTTATTGGTTTTTATGAAGAGTTTATTTAGTCAATTATATCTATTGTGGAATATATATGTTCAAAACTCAATTTCATCATTTATGGCATGATTGCATTCTGTCACATGATCAACATTTCCCTCATTTTATATTTTTTAATTTTAAATTTTATATAAAACATGAAGTTTTTCAAATGTGTAGAAAACATTAAATGACAAGCGATAAATTAAATGGATCTTTTGTTATAGGATTTAATCATAGAAGTGGATAATTGTATAAATTCATGTATAAATATTTAAATCTAATGAAGAATGTCTCATGTAAATGATAGGGAGAAAACTATGTGTAGAATTAGTTTAGATATACATTATCCATAGTTAAAGTCATAATCAATTCAAATTTTAGTGTATCTACAACACACTTGTAATTATAAAACCTACAACCAAGGTTATCATAAGTAATCTAATTGATGAACACTTCGTTGTCTCTCCCTTCTTGACCCCATGACAATTAGCTAAGTATAGTAGCATCCCTAATGCAAAGAAATCTTATTTTATATTTGAGCTATGCTCAAGGGCATAGCTCACATGGAATAAATGAGAAGAATTTAGGTAAAAATCCCACTCCAATCACACATATGGGAGGGTGCCCCTGGATAGCTCCATAAAGAATCGTCAAGGGCTATAAAAATCCAAGAGCATAGATGGAGAGTAGTGTTATTTCAATCTTCTCGACCATGCTTACTACCACTTCCATTGGTATTTTCTTATGATAGATAATAATTAAATTATGAGACCAGGATTACTATCACTTCCATCGGTATTTTCTTATGATAGAAAATGATTAAATTATGAGCCCACATAGGGAAAATTTTAAGGATGGAAGTTTATCTTAAATTTTAGCAACCATGGCGAATCTTACTAGTCCCTAGTATCCAAATTTTAAAATGTTTAATGATAATTTTGTAAAAATGTTTAGATTTCTAATTATTTTATATTATACATTATATAATATTGGCGATTTTTAAGGTAAAATAATGTTATACTATAAAATTTGGACGAATTAATTTTTTTTTAAATGGAAATTGGAAAATCTTTTTTTGGAAAAAGTATGGAATATTATCCCACCTGCGAATATTAGCCCCTAAAATTTTCTCAGGCCACTAGATAAAGTAAATTATATGGCATAGTATGTTGGAAATGTTGTCATTAATGGCAAAGGTCAGCAAAGAAGGGCATAGTAATGATTCATAATTGGCCATTAAAGCATCCACTAACCAATCATGGACAAAATCTTCTAAACATGACTTTTCCAAGATGGGATTTAATATGAATCAATTGCACCATATAATCCTCAACAAAATGGTGTAGCTAAAACAATGAACAAGAATATCTCGAATATGGTTCATTCCTATGATGTTTTTAAAATATGTAACCTGGATATTTTGGAAATTTTTATGATTCCCACTGTGTGTTTAGAGAGGTGGTACTCCTCTTTCACACTCATATTTTAAATGTAGTTTCTCATATAAATGAATATAACATTCAAAAACTCTACACCTATGAGTGGACTAGGTAGTAAAGAAAAGAAAGAAAAGGAAAACAATACAATGAGAATACAATGGAAAATATGGTAAACTCACAATAAAAATACCTTACTCATTTCATCACATTCATCCATTCATAACATGGGAAAAACAATTTTGAAGCAATATACAAAGACACAAAATAAAATGATGGCCCAAATACTTCAAAGATATTTAGATGATTTTATTCATTTAGAACTATAAGATGCATAGGAGAACATTCACCAGATCTCATGCTTTAACATAAAATATTTTAAAACAACAAATGAGGCAAGCCCATGAAATAACTCTTTGCAAGATTCAAAAATATTACAAATTGATTTTTAAGCTCAAATAAAGAGTGTACTTATTGCAGTACACAATGCTCATGATACGTAAATGGTAAAAGAAACTATTTGTGTCTAATGGATTAGGATGGGGCTCCCTTAAACCAATTAAATAGTATATTAATTTGGAAGAAAAGATAAATAGAAGTCGGGATCCACTTTACAAATGAACAACACACTTAATAAATATGGATAGCTAAATACAAGGAAGAAAAAGGGAAATTTGCTTCAAAATAAAAGCACTCACAACATTCATACAAGGATGAAGGATGAAATGATATATCTCCTTTTTTTGGCATCAGGTCTCTCTCTCTCTCTCGATCTCGATATATATATATATATATATATATATATATATATATATATATAATCTATATTTTCAAATTTTCTTTAAATGACTCTCTCTTTCTATATAACTTGGGTTTTTCAAATCCAAGGGCCTAAACTACCGACATGAGTTATTGATGGGAAAAATACTAAGAGGGGGGTTGTGCGGCGAATCAATATTTACAAGAATCACAATATTTTACTTTTCTTCTACTGATTTCTATACGCGGCTTTGATTAGCTCAACTAGTGTATACACACGACTATCCTAAGTGAAACTTGCGTATACTCAAATAACTTATTGTTCAAATAAATATTTAGAAAACATTACTTACCATAGTTCATCAGTTATGCATCAAATAGTTAAGAAGTAAACATGTACAATAATAATAGACTAAATCATCACACAAGTGCATCACACATGAACACCAAGATTTAAGGTGGAAACCTAAGTCGGGAGAAAATCACCGTTGTTGTCCTCTATGTCTTCAATATTTATTATATAGAAAACTTCTTACAGTGTTGTCTTGATGTAGACTCATATTAGTATGCAGGCACCCATCTGTAGAAGGCTGCAACCTTCTCTTGTTCTCCAGCTGCTACTGGAATGGAGCTCCAACCCCCTAATCTCGTTTACCAACCACTACTGGAAGGGAGCTGCAACCCCCTGAAAAAAACACCAACTCATAATGGTAGGAAGCTTATACTTCCATACTGAAGGCTTCAACCCTCAGACCCACTGCAGACCATGTTTCATAAATTTTCACACTGGATCCAACAACTTCAACACAACTCAATATGCAGATCAACACCAATAGCTATAACCCAAACTTTAAACAGAACAATGAGATCACTGTAACCAAAACACAATAATAAACCCAGACTTCTGAACTAACATGCAGAATCAATTTCAACTTTTGTCATTTATAAAATGTATACGCTACTTCACTTACTGAAACCTACATATATACATGCTTTCCTGCACACCAACCTGCATATAGATATTTGTATACTGAGTTTTAAGAATCTGATCAGACTCAGAATAGATATGAGGCATTCAGTCATACTTTGTTAGATTTACAAAACCCTTATTCAATCAACAACATCCATCATATTTAATCACACAATCATTGATCATTTTTGTACAAGATCAACTAACAGCATATATAATACTAAAAAAACCCAGATTTATATGAAGACTTCATTGCAAGACAATAGAAATATGGAAGAAATAATTAGAAAACTTCTTCAGCAAGCTTTAGAAAAACCTAACTTTACTACATGATTTTGCTGAAATGAACTCGCGTGCATACGCGCTTTCACCGTGATGAACCAACTTATAGATCTGAAAATATTATAGGACTGCATAACTCTTCAGAACAATTATTCAGCTCAAATCATACCCTTCACTTCAAAAAACATTCGCTCGATCATAGATCTAAAAATTTCACAAACAAATCAAGAAAATTCATAGTCACTTTAGGTCTAGAGATCCTAATCCATTATTATATCCATAGGTGCATCATTATTTCATATCTATCAATCAACTGTAACCTATTCCATGCAGATATGCTTCAGAGTGAAGTATTCATTTAATTCCCATACACATCCACACAAATTTGTACTATGATATTCACCTCCTTATATAGTTTGAGCCTTTACCAATACCATGAGCCAAAACTACACAAGTACTGATGGTATTCTTGGACATAATCAAATAGACGACATATCACTCAATGTTGTGGGCTAATACCATGGTAAGGACCCCTGGTATCATAAAATGAGTGCATAAGTACATACACGACTTGGATTCTTCATACCCACGTGTATATGTGACTTCTCTTCCCAAAAACTACATATACACTAATTCTAGACGTATACACGGGTTGCCTTCATCAAACCTGCGGGCACACTCAGGTTTCCCTCGTCAAACCTGCGTATACATTGTAAAAAATTGCTTTTATCATTTATCTATCACTAACTGTAATTCATTTTTATGTCACATCTGAACTGACCTGTAGATACATCATTTTTACATATTTAACAAATAGGTTTCTATAAAAAAGGTCAAATCATCATGTAGGTTGCCATTAAGGACAACATATCAACATCATAATGCCAACAATTCCCCCCTTTGGAATTGATGGAAACCATGATGGTGTTTGATCACCACATCTTGTAGATACCTGAAATATACATCAATCATAAGCAACACCAAACACGAGGATACTCTCCCCCTTTGACATCAAGAGCAAAGGGAAGACTAATGCCAAAACAAGGTTTCTCTTTCCTTGTATAAGGAAGAGCTCTATAGTTCTGATCTGTACTGACCATGCTCCCCTTGAGCACATGCTGAGTCTTCAGGTTTTCAATAGAGTACATGACTTTATGACTCAACTAAGTATGACCTTTCATATCACCAATGACTCATACTTACATCAATCTCCCAACTAAGTGGGGTTACATATTTGACTCAACTAGCCAACCAATTGGGTTTACATTTTGACTTAAGTCCATACATGACTGAATATGATAATCTTTACATCATAGGTCTCAACATGACCCTTACATCAAATTACATATATGGATTTTTATAACCAAGACCAAAGGATCTCAAGGGAGAGATCATAATTCAGCAACCAACATAATGCCAAAAATGCATTATTCTCAACAAGGCCAATGCTCCCCCTGAACCTATGAAACTTGAGCATTTTCAACAACCAATTGATCAAATCATCTTCATCAAGCAGATAAATATAAAGGAAAGGAAATGTAAGACGAACACCAGAACCGCAGAATGCACCCATCAACATTGGAGCAATAGAGCCAAAAATATCACACAGAATGTTCTAAAGGCTAATCCATAGAAGTTATGACAACAAGATCCATATGCGACTGTATAGAGAAAAAATCGCGTATATACGTGAATAGGATTCATGAAACCTGTGTACTGAAGTTAATCTTCCGAAATCAAACAGATTTGATAAGAGAGGTAGAGACAACTCCCAGCTTCTTTCATAGATATTCAAATGCTTCCATGGGAAAAGGTTTAGTAAATATGTCAGCAACTTGTTTTTTGGAGGGAACATACTCCAATTTAACCTTTTTCTCAAGTACTTGTTCTCGTAAAAAGTGATACTTGATAGGAATTTGCTAAGTTTTGGAATGCATAACTAGATTTTTCGAGATACTGATGGCACTTGTATTATCACATAAGATGGAGATGGGAGGAGAACATTTAATTTGAATATCTTGTAGTGTTTGAATCATCCAAATAAGTTGTGTGCAACATGATGCAGCAGCCACATATTCTGCTTCAGTTGTAGATAAATAAATGGAACTTTGTTTCTTGCTGAACAAGGATACTAATCGGGGCCCCATATAAAATGCACAACCACTAGTGCTTTTCCAGTCATCAACATTTCCATCCTAGTTCACATGTGTGTAAGCATGAAGATTAAGATACACATTCTTGGGATACCATAGCCAAAAATCTTGAGTTCCTTGTAGATATTTCAATATTATTTTTATGGCCTGAAGATGTGACTCCTTTGGATTGGCTTGGAATCGTCCAAGAATCCCAATTGCATGCATGATATCCAGTCTAGTCCCTGTTAAATAAAGCAGACTTCTAATCATAGATATATACTTTGGTTGGTTTACCATGGGAGAATCATCAAGAGAACTGAGGTTACATCTGGTCACCATTGGAGTGCTCACAGGCTTGCAGTCTTCCATCCCATATTTCTTCACGATATGTTTGAGATATTTTTCTTGTGAGAGAAATATGCCATCTTTAGCTTGTTGCACTTGTAAGCCAAGAAAATATGTTAGTTCCCCAATTAAAGACATTTAAAATTATTGCTGCATAACAAAAGAAAATTTCTAACTCATAGATTCTTCATTACTCCCAAAAATGATGTCATCAACAAAAACAACAATAATTAACAATTTATCATTCTAAACTTTTTGTCTATAAGTTACCATCTGCAGATCCTTTTGTGAAACCTTGTTGTTGAAGATATTTTTCAAGATGATAGTATCATGCACGAGGAGCTTTTTTTAGACCATATATAGCCTTTTTGAGTTTGCAAACAAGTTTTTCATCATTTCCCAGAATGAATCCTTTTGGTTGTTCTATATAAACTTCTTCTTCTAGATCACCATTGAGGAAAGCAGATTTTACATCCATTTGATAAACCTTGAATTGTTGAAAACTTGAAAAATCAAGAAACATTCTTATGGCTTCAAGTCTTGCTACATGTGCAAATGTTTCTTCAAATTCTATACCTTTTTGTTGAGGATACCCTTTATAAACAAGTCTAGCTATGTTTCTAATAACATCTCCATTTTAATTTAAATTGTTTTTTAATATCCATTTTGTTCCTATAACATTTTTATCATGAGGTCTTTGAACCAATTCCCAAGTATTATTATTTTCAACTTGATCAAGTTCTTCATTCATGGCCTGAATCCAACATTCATCTTTACTAGCTTGATTTACATTCTATGGTTCAAGGGTGCATAATAATGTCAGATAACTGGGAGTTCCTACAAGATTTCTTCTTGATAGATTGGAGGTTTCAGTGGTGTAGATTTTTAGATATAGACATCGAAATCTCCACAGTCATCATTTTTATGTCAACGTTTCGAGTCTATATCAAGACTCATCCTCAGGACCAACCTGCAAATAAGAGAGTAGATTAGGTTAAATAAATAGAGGGAAAAGGGTTGAAAGACAAAAAGAGATGACCAGTTTTCTACTAATTTATAAAAGGTTAATTTATTATTTTTGATTTAATTATTTATTTTCTTATGTTAGTTTATGCTCATTTTTATTTCTAATTAAATCTAAGAATTTATTAAAATATTTATAATCATTTTTCTTTCTAATTATGTCTATTTATATTTCTAATTCAATCCAAGATTTTACAATATATTAATTTTGATTAAAGTTTTTTCATATGTTACAATTAATAATTAATATTAGTAATACTAAAGATTTCTTCTTGTTTGAACCCCTGATTCGTTTTCTCCCAAAATTTGAGATTCTGAATTATTCTTTTGAACATACCTGGATGGAGCCTTTTATGATATATCTTCTTCGATGCTTCATTGGGTTCTCCTTCTATATTGTTGTTATTTGATGAGGGAAAATATACATCATCATCATCCTCATTTGTTGTTATTTCTCTTTTAGGAGCTGTGAAAGATTCATCAATTACAACATCAATACATTCAACAATCTTCCAAAGTATTTTATTGTAGCATTTGTATTCTTTACTTCTTGAAGAGTAACCAAGAAATATTCCTTCATCAGCTCTAGGCTCAAACTTACAAATTTTTTCATCATTATTTTTAATAAAACATTTTCTTCCAAAAACTCTAAAATGCTTCACAATAGGAATATCACCATACAATAGTTCATAAGGATTTTTATCATTGTTTACACGAACATGAGATTTGTTGAGAATATTTATTGAAGTATGCGCTGCTTCTCCCCAAAAGGTGTCAAGAGTCCCAGATTCATCAAGCATAGCACGAGGCATTTGATGAACTATTATATTCATTCTTTCTGCCATGCCATTTTTTTGTGGAGTTCTAGCTACAAAAAATTGTCTTTTATACCATATTGTTCACATAAATCAAAGAATTCATTTGATATGTATTCTCCTCCTCAGTAAGATCTAAGACATTTGATTTTTAGATCTAATTTATTTTCAACCAAAGCTTTGAATATCTTAAATTTTTCAAATGCTTCATCTTTATGTTTCAATAAACCGATCCAACACATTCTAGAAAAGTCATCAATGAATAGGATATAGTATTGTTCTCCATGAGGTGAATTTTTCCTTACAGGACCACATAAATAAGTATGTATAAGTTCAAGAGGATTACTTGCTGATCCTTATTTGGCATTAAATTTCACCCTGGTTTTCTTACCGAATTGGAATGATTTGCATATGGTACTTTTAGGTAAAGTGATGTTGGGTAGATCACGAACAACTTTGAGCCTGCTTGATTTGCTTTTTTGAGAAAAGCTCAAATGTCCCAATCTTCTGTGCCATAGCCATTTTTCTATAGATTTACCTAGATAACATTGCTCTTGGCCACCTTTCAATATATATAGATTTCTTGGTGTTCTTGTTCCTTTTATTATGGTATTTCCTGTGTCAAGTTCACGAACTACACACTTTGTTGAATGAAAGACAAATTCATTTCCTCGATCATACATTTGACTCACACGCAACAATTTATGCTTTAATCCATCAACATACATAACATTGTCAACTTTAACCTTTTATTTTAGAAAAACATATCCTTTACCCTTAATGATAGCAGGAGAGTCATTTTCAAAAGTAACACTATTTTCCTTCTCTAATGCATTGTATGAAATAAGTTTATCTTTATCACTTGTCATGTGTTTTGAACATCTGATATCAATGCACCCTTGATTTTCTTCTCCTTCTGGAAAAAAAATCTATGCCATAGCTTTCAAACTATAAGCCCTTCTTTCTCCATACCTTGAAACTTGTAGATATTTGTTCTTTTGGCTGAAGTTTGCTCCTACACTCAGATTATTTATGTCCAAAGTTATTTCAAAATTAAAATTCAATTTTTCCTTGAAGAGGAGAAAAATTGTTATAAGTATTCTTCTTTATTCTTGTCTCATTTCTTTTCTTTCTTGCTTCTCTAGTCATAATGGTTTTGTATGCAACACATTGAGTAGCTTTGGAACCAAAATTACGACATGAGAAACATTGTCCATTAAAGAAGAAATTTCTACGATAATAGAACCTTCTATTGTTGTTTACCTTTTGACTGATATTTTTGTTATTGTTCATCCTTGAATTTGAATGATCATGTTTTACCTCAACATTGTCTTTGTTCTTTTGCCAAGAGACGAAGATTTGCTGGTTGGCTTTTGCTGCATTTAGGTAGCTTGTAGTTGAAGACTTTTCTGACTAAGAAGATTCACCGATATATCCAAGACCTTTCTTCACAAGAGGAGAGCGTTGAACCTTGATAATTTCATCTAATGTTTCAAATCCTTTACATTCTCAATTTCCTTTCTTAGACTTACTATTTCGCATTCTAATTTCTCATAGTGCTTCTCCTTTTCTATGAGTTGATTCTTTAGAGAATCTATGGCTACTTTGTTCTCTTCTAAACATATTTTGAGTTGATTGATTTCTTCAAGAAAGTCATTCTTTTCTAAAGCATCCATAAAATTATCTTTAGCCTCACTAATGTCTTTTTCAAATTCCATGAGCAGTCTAATATCTTGATCAGATTCTCCTTCTTCACTATTTGATAAACCATCACTATCTTCAAGAGTATAGTAACTTTTTCTATTCACAAATCATCTCCTATTACCTTTTTCTAAATCCTTTCCTTTTTTATGATTATCTCTATGGGGACATTTAGCAGTGTAATGAACAAATCTTCCACAAGAAAAATATTTGAAAGGAAGCTTACCTCTGAATCTTCCAGTGCCAAGTTGAAGTTTCTTTACAAAATTTACCTCATCTTCTTCTGATACATACCCTGATTATTTTTGTTCTTCCTTGTCCTTGTCTTTTGCAGTAGCTCTAAAAGTGGCTCTTTGACTTCAGACAGACCTCCTTTCCTCATTTCACACGAAGCCAGAATCCCATGAAGTTGAACAATGGTAAGAGTCTATATATCCTACTTCTCTTCAATAGCAGACACTTTTGACTCGAATTTAGGAGTCATAGATCTTAATCCTTTTTCTACTAGAATGGTGTCACTTATGACTTCACCCAGATTTCTCATACGATTTATGATCTCATCTAGACGTAAAAAGAAACTAGAAATACTTTCATGATTATGAATTCTGACATTTTCATATTGAATTTTGAGAGTTTTGAGTTTCGCACTTTTTACCTTAGCATCACCTTCATAGCTCAGAATGATTTTGTCCCATATCTCCTTTGCTATATTTAACTGCATAACTTTGACAAATTCTGATTTAGTCAGACTTCACAATAATGCATTGAAAACCTTTGCATTGGTTTCATAGTTCTTCCTTGCTGCTGGATCTGTTGGAATTGTTGTTGGATACTGGTAACCACCTTCAACAATAGCCCAAACATCTACTCCAAGAGACTGAAGATAGGATATTTTCCTTGTCTTCTAGAAGATTAAATTGTTTTCATTCAAGAGTGGTGGTATGATAGATGTTGTCCCATCTCGATTGCTCATCTTAGATGATCTTCCTTCTAGTGATTAAGCTTCTTCAGAAGGACCTGCTCTGATACCAATTGCTGGGAAAAACCCTGGGGGAGGGGTGGGGGGTGGGGTGAATCAATATTTACAAGAATCACAATATTTTACTTTTCTTCTACTGATTTCTATATGCGACCTTGATTAGCCAAACTATATTACTATTCAAATAAATATTCATAAAACATTACTTAGCCATGTTCATCAGTTATGCATCATATAGTTAAGCAGTAAAAAGGTATAGTAATAACATACTAAATCATCACACATGAACACCAAGATTTAAAGTGGAAACCCAAGTCGGGAGAAAACCACTGTTGTTGTTGTCTAAGTCTTAAATATTTATTATATAGAAAACAACTTACAATGTTGTACTTATGCAGACTCATATCAGTACGCAGACACCCACCTACAGAAGGCTTTAACCTTCTCTCATTCTCCACCTGCTACTGGAAGGGAGCTGCAACCCCCTTATCTCGTTTACCAACCACTATTGGAGGGAGATACAACCCCCTGAACAGAACACCAGCTTCTACTGGTAGGAAGCTTCTACTTCCATACTAAAGGCTTCAACCCTTAGACCCACTGCAGACCACGTTTCATAAATTTTCACACTGGATCCAACAGCTTCAACACAAATCAATATGCATATCAACACCAATATCCATAACTCAAACTTTAAATAGAACAATGAGATCACCGTAACCAAAACACAGTAATAAACCCAAACTTCTGAACTAACATGCAAAATCAATTTCAACTTTGATCATTCATAAAATGTATACGATACTTCACTTACTGAAACCTCCATATATATGCGCTTTCCTACACACCAACCTGTGTATAGATATTTGTATACTGAGTTTTAAGAATCTGATTAAACTCAGAACATATATGAGGCATTCAGTCATACTTTGTCAGATTTTCAGAACCCTTATTTAGTCAGTAGCATCCATCATATTTAATCACTCAGTCATTGATCATAATTGTACAAGATAAACTATCAACATATACAATATTTAAACAACCTAGATCTATATGAATAATTCATTGACATAAAATATAAATATGGAAGAAATAATTAGATAACTTCTTCAGCAAGATTCAGAAAAATCTAAACTTTAATATGCGCTTTTGCTTAAACAAACCCGCGTGCATACGTTCTTTCACCGTGACGAACCAACGTATAGATCTACAAATATTATAGGATTGAGTAGCACTTCAGAAAAATTATTCAACTCAGATCATACCCTTCACTTCAACAAACATTTGCTAGATCATAGATCTAAACATTTCACAAACAGATCAAGCAAATTCATAGTCACTTCAGGTCTAGAGATCTTGATCCACCATTATATCCATAGGTGCATCATTATTTCAGATCTATCAATCAATTGTAACCTATTCCATGCAGATATGCTTCAGAGTGAAGTATTCATTTAATTCCCATACACATCTACCCAAATTTGTACTATGAACTTCACCTCTTTATATAGCTTGAGCCTTTACCAATACCATGAGCCAAAACTACACAAGTGTCAATGGTATTCTTGGATGGAATCAAATAGATGCCATAGCCCTCAATATTGTGGGATAATACCATGGTAATGACCCCTGGTATTATAAAATGAGTGCATAACTACATAAGCAACTTGGCTTCTTCGTACCCGCATGTATACATGACTTCTCTTCACCAAAATTGCGCATACACTAATTCTGGATGTATACACGGTTGCCTTCATCAAACCTGCTGGCACACTTGGGTTGCCTTCATCAAACCTGCATATACATTGTGAAATATTTCTTTTATCATTTCTCTGTCACTCACTGGAATTTCTTTTTTTGTCACATCTGAACTGACCTATAGATACATAATTTTTATATCTTTAACAAATAGGTTGCTATCGAAAAGGGAACCTCATCAAGTAGGTTTCCATCAAGGACAACATATCAACATCATAATGCCAACAATTATTTAGAATTAAAAATTTCTATTAATGAAATTTTAAGCCAATATTTTATATACTATACACCTAACGTTGTGATATCCTTCTTTACCCTGAGTGCAAATATTTCTTCTTTTCTTTCTCTTAAATATGATGGTGGGTGCCAAGCCCTTCTTTACCCTGTGTGAAAATATTTCTTCTTTACTTTCTCTTAAATCTAACGGTCGGTTTCAAGTGGTCATCATTATTAGTAGAAAAGTAATTAACCACCTTGTAATATTATCTTTTTGAAAACCGATGAGATTATTTAATTCATTGACCCATGGTGTTCTTATCGGTATCAACAAGGAATCCCTTATTAGTTATGGCCTTTCAATGTCTTCAACAATTTTAATTGCTTCAAAGAACACATTGTTTTTCTTGTCATTGATCTTCACACAACTAGAAATAGAGTCCTATAATATTTGTATCCTTTCATACCATATTGCTTTTATTTTCTTTATCCTTATATTGAATGAAAATCCTTTGATGACTTCTCTAGAAATCTCTCAAGCTTAAAACTCGTATAATAAATGTATTTAAATCATTTTATAAAAAATGTCAATTATCTTCTAAATATTTATTCAAATATTCATTAAATGAAGAAACCCTTTGTGAAATATTTCTTAAATCCATATTAATTTTCCATTCTTCCAAAATGGTGTTTATTTGTTGGTTGAATTTTTTTTGCAACATACATCTATATTTCGCTAAACAACTTGGCCACTTTCTTTAGTTTGCTAGATGCACCTACTTAGTTTGGGGTGTTTGATGAGGGTTGGTTATGGCTGAGCGAGTTGTAAATAGAGATATAGGGCTTAAAGACTCTTATCTTTCACTTATCTTCCTCTTTAGTCTCATATTTTTCTAATATTTCTCTAAGGAAAAGTGGTAAATATTATCTCTTATATTCATGCTAAGTTTCATGAGTCCTTTGGGTCCAACACCTAAAACATCTACCTCTGATTTTCATTTATTTCTTACATTTTTCTTTCTAACATGAACTTCCTCAATTTTTAATTTTATTTTTTCCCTATGATATTTGACGTCATGCATAGTATGATGTATTGTTCTTCAAAGACCATTGGCCCTTCATGATCCAATTCTTCTACACAATTTTGACTTTCAACTCACCTTAATACTATCCAATCGAGTGACATAGAATTATCCCCTTCCATATCAGTAGCACCCTTAGGTTGTTGTGAATCCTTCTTTCTTGAACTTTTATTAATTTTTTTTTATCTTCAAACAAAATTACTTTTGTCAAGATTAATGTAACGTGGTTCCTCACTGTCATCCCTTCTAGAACATCTATCATTCCTCTCTCCTCTAGTCGTGTTGGTTTCCTATTTCTTATGTGTAAGGATGAACTATTAAATCACTAAGGAGGAAGAAATTTTGTACATTACTCGCACTTTTCCATTTTGCTTTGTTTTATTTTTGTTGTTGTTAAGAGTCTATGTTGATTTCCATGACAATTTTTTCATTTCTTATCTCTTTTTTCTTTTTCTTTAGAACCTCCAAGTAATTTTCTCCTATTCATTCTTTAAATATAGTGAATAAATTACCATAACTCATAGATGCTAAACCTTTTGAAAATACTCCTTCAAGATAAAATCCTTGATATTTACAACTTCTTTTAAGTTAAATTCCTTGATATTTTTAGATAGTTCATGTAAATGCGAATATTTCTTTACAATAACATCAAATACATTGTTTCTTTTTTCTTTTTTATAAAAAAAAATACACCAAGAAAAATATTGTCTGCATACTTCAACAAAAAACATCTGGTGAAGACATGAAGCAACAAAGGGCTTCCTTCATATCCATACATTCTAATATGTGTAACTCTCGCTGTGTATATAAACCCTTTTTCATCTAAGGAAATGTTGTGCTATTTGAGTTATTCTTTGGGGTTCAACTATAGTCAACATGTCTCTAAATATTCTAATAAAAATATCTTGAACAAGAAACAAATGAAAGGGAACCTTGTGTTTCCTTAAAATGGGTTGTTAGAATTTATCTAGTTCAACTTAAACATTCACATTATTTCTTAATGCCAAGCCTTCAAATAAATTAAGAAAAATTATTTCCAAAACAAATTAAGTAGTGATTATTAGCCCCCTAATTTGCTCTCCTTTTTTCCATTTTCCCCTTCCTAAACCATAACCATTTACCTCTGTTTTACCTCTTTTATGCACCCTCATCTTGCACCAATCCAAGCACGGTGACATATTTCATATAAACTTTATTTTTCATATTTTTAATTCAACTTAGCACTTATTAATCACTTATTACATGGTTTCTTACTTTTAATCAATATTTGTAACTTATCAATATCTCCTATGTTTATTTGGTAGTTAGAGCACTTACCGTGACCGCTGATCCTAGTGCAAGATCAGATCTTGCACCGTTACCAGCATAGCAAATCCTTGCAGCAGATATGAACCTCCTTGATCACTGCCTCATCTTGAGCTGCTTCAGCCACGATAGCAGAGTGATCTAAAGGCAACCGAGACCAATCCATGAAGGGAAAAAGCTGGTTAGCTACGGCCAGTTCTGCTAACTACCTAATTTGAAGACATAAAATCTAAACTCTTCGTTTTGTTATGTAATCAGTTAAAGGATCTATTTTGGCCTTTGGCCAAAGGTCTATATAATGTAAAATGTAAATAGGACTAGGGGAGCGAAGCTTTGATATTAGAGGAGAACATGAACACAACCGAGAGGCGGTAGCAGGTCATTGTATTTTGTTATCGCCCAAATCTGGGTTGGACGATGCCTTAGTGTATGCACTTGCCTCAGTGAATTAATAAAAGGAGCTTCGCCTCATGCTTTGAAAATTATGTTTCTATATTGAGTTGATGAATTAATTAAAGTACTGAGCAACGTTTCTATTTAAAAGGGAAACGTGCTGGTTGGCTAGGGCCCAGCCAACCCAACACGTTTACCCCATCTCGTGTTTTCTTGTAATTTGTGTTTGCCTTGTCAAGTGTGATTTAATCTTAAGCACATGTATTCCTGTCTAAGTGCAAGCGGATCCATTGTGTGAAGTAGATAACTTTTCTTTTCCTGCAATTTCTGTTCCTGCACTTGATTTCAGATTGGTTTTCTCAGCCTAGTCCAAGCAGGAGAAATGAACCTGTACCAATGCACGTTGGTGTGATATCTCTTTTTCTGTAACTCTGCTTGATTGGTTTTCCTGCCTGGTCTAAGCAGGAGAAATGAACCTGCACCAATGCACGTTGGTGTGATGCAGCAAACTTTCTTAATTTAACTTACCGCAACCTTATTTCTTTCATCAAATGCTTATGACAGGATAAATATATATCTTGATTGTTTCTTTATTTCTGCACCCTGCTAAGATCAGAAACATTCACTTTTTATGTGTGCAATTTGATTTAACAACATAATAGCACTTGCAATAATTAAGCACTCATTTTAAGAATTAAATGCTAAGTGCAGGAAGCTCTGATCCAGTGCAAGAACTAGTTTCTTGCCACAAGATCTGAGTGCTTTGAACCTAGAAAAGTTCAAGCCCTTGCATGAAGTAAGAAGCCTTTAGTAAAGACACCATTTATACCTTCTACATAAATCTATGTTCCTGCACTAGAGCAAGCATACTGCAAAAGTGCAAGACAGATTAGTGCAGAAGGAAATATTTAAAGGAGCATATTTAAGGGTCCATTTGATGAGACTGCTAAGTGTCTATATTAAAGAGAAACACATACTCAGTAGTTAACCCATAATCAACTGGAGTGATTTCCTTTTTGCAAATGCATTCTTTCTTGTTCCAGTCTTATATTATTTTTGATGGTTCAAGTTGCCTTTATTTTCTCTTTTTAATTTGATTTTGCAATCTTTCCCTTGACGAAAGTAGGGATTTACATTAGGAAGATTCATACCATCTCTGGCATTTCCTGTGCTTCGTCTCTAAGTTTACGAATCCCCCGGGTTGACAAATTAAGTGTTGAGGATTTTGCTTAAGTGTAATTCTTGCACCCAACATTTTGGCACTGTTGTCGGGGAGGTGACTTGATTTTGTAACAATTTTCTGATTATACAATAGAGGTAATTTTTCCTTTTGCAAAATTGTTTGGAAAAAACTTCTTTGAAGGAATTTTACTGGTGTTAATTGATTTCTGACAGCATTTTTTCTAGAAATTGTTGCTATTTTTCTTTTCTTGAAATGAATGCCTAGAAGAGGTAAGGGTTCGAAGCCCACTAAGGGCCAAAATAATTTTGAAAACAATTCTCATATTAGGTCTCCTTCAATAAGCAAGAAGCCCAATCCAATTCAAACCCATCACACAAGAACAATCCACCTGGATTCTAGTGTTGAAAGCTCAGGTGTGGATCAACCTGTTGAGAGCGGTACAAGTAAAAGGGAAACAATGGTGGACCATGAAGATCATTTGGAAGGAACTGGCGAAAACCAGGTAAGTAGAGAACAATCCACTTTTGTGTTTACAATTGTGGATCTTGATACTGTAGCGCAAATGAAGAATATTCCACCATCAACTCTCCCTCATTTCCATGGCAAAGTTCATGAAGATCCTGACTCTTTTATATTCGAGTTTGATATTTTGTGTAGAAGTTATGATTATTCAACTGATGCCTAGAAGTTACGATTATTTCCTGTTACTCTTAAGGACTCAGCTCTACGTTGGTTTATGGGGTTAGGAGGAAACACTATAAACTCTTGGGATCAGATGAAGAGAGTGTTTTTGTCTAAATACCAAGAATATTGCAAAACTCGGGACATGCAGGATGAGATTTTTACAATCATACAGGATGATGATGAAACTCTCGAAGATTACCTAGAAAGATTTCTGTATATTTTACAAAGGTCGAAACTCAAGTTTGATCCCAGCACTATTAGAACTTTGTTCTTAAGAGGACTTACTGATAATGCTAGAAATAATTTAAATCTGTTAGGACAAGGTGATATTTCAAAGCAAACGTTTGAACGAATTTATGAATTATGCAAGAAATTTTCAAAAATTAGTATAGATCTGGTAGAGGAACTCGAAACAGAAATAGAAAAACTGAATTTAGTGATGCTATGATTATTGGACTAGAAAATAAAATGGAAAATATGAAAATTGATATAATGAATATTGTTACCAAACAGTTAGACTCCTTTAAATTCCAACAAAAACTTATGAAGGAACAAGATTCATTATGTATTTTCTGTCCTAAATGTAGAGACAAGCATCCTCCTAAAGAGTGCCCTCTTAATTTGAAAGAAACTAATAAGTGTGCTATTTGTGCAGAAGACCATGTCACAGAAAAATGTCCCTCTATACCTAGACTTAAAGCTGTATTTACAGGGGGAAAACCAGAAGCTGAATACTTGTATGCTATGGAAGCAACAAGGAATTGGCCTTAGGTAGGTACAGGTATGGCTCCTGAATTTTCTCCACACTATTTTGGTTATAATTCACATGCATATTCTTATCCTAACACTAATCAACAGTGGCAGTATGGGAATCAATATCAGCATGGGCAACCTTCTCAACCATGGAAACAAGGTTAGAAAGGGCCAACCCATTTTCCATATTCCCACTAGCCACCCATGCAATCATATCCACCTACGCCTACACCTTATTTGATGCCTCAACTTCCGAGTCAATCTACTCCACAATTGCCTTTACCTCCACCCTTTCTACCTCCACATTTTCCTGCTCAACCTAGGCCCAATCCTAACAATAATAAAGCAATGAAAATGATCTATGTAACAAACCCACCTTTACCATTCGAATACCAGTCTAATTCGGTTGGGGTTCATGATATTCAATTAAGATCGGGAAGGACTGTAACATTAGAAAATCAGAAGAAACCTATGGTGATTGTTGAAGAGAAAGGAGAAGAGGAAACTCTTGAACATTCTCCAAAAGCTATCACTAAGCAGCCTTTACCCTCTGAATCCTTGTCATCCTCTTCCAACCAGCCTCCCTTCCCAGAGAGGCTAGTAATGGAAAGGAGTGAGCCTATTTCTGAGACTAGTTTGGCATCTGAGCTTCAGAATATTTTTATTAAGATACCTTTGCTCCAAGCCATTAAATAGATCCCCATTTGTACTAAGATTATTAAGGAACTCTGTCTCGAGAAACCCGGGAGGAAGAGATTGGAACACCAAACCATTCAATTTGTTGGTAGGGTAGCAGAGTTGATGATGGGATGTGTGTCTGTGGAAAAATATATTGATCCCAGAAACCCTGTTGTCTCAGTTCAGATTGGTAATGTCCTTGTATCTAATGTTCTTATAGACCTGGGGGCAGCCATTAATGTCATGACTAAGCAAAACATGGATCAACTTAGGTTATCTTGTCTTCGCCCTACTCCCACTGTGCTTGAATTGGCAGATAGATCTAAAATTAAGCCGGAAGGAGTATTGGACGATGTGATCATCTCATTAGATTCTTGGGAATACCCTGTTGATTTCATTGTGCTTCAGCCAAAGAACCCAGTAGGAGGACATCCCTTGATCTTGGGTTGACCATGGCTTGCTACAATTTATGCCTATATTGGATGTCATTCCGATGATATGTATATTTCGCATGGAGATTCTAGGAAGAAATTTACCTTATACCCCCCTGCTAGATCCATTCAAGATCTTCGAGATACTTTATGGTTGGATCAAAGCAGTGATGAGGAGACTCAGCCTATTTCCCTTATCCATCATTATATTAGGTCTTCACAAGAATATGAAATTCAATATTTCCTGAATAATCTAGACACTATGCCTAATTTTGAGCCATTGAGCCGGATTTTCAGCCTAGATTTTCAAGATAATCATGATTCTCATTCTTCTGTACCATTGCATTTGACCACTCCCTTGAGTACTCCTAAGCCTAATACCACTCTTGTTGAGATTAGCCCTGGTAAATTCTTGCATATTAGTTTAGATTTGGACTCATCTCAGCAGGTGCAGCTTGTGAATTTGTTGCAAAACCATCTTAGTGCCTTTGCTTGGGGCTATGAAGATATGAAGGTTATCCCTCCTGAAACTTGTACACATAAAACCTATATTTAGGAAGGAACCCAACCTGTTCGACAACCCCAAAGGCGAATGAATCCAACTCTAAGGGATATTGTGAAGGAAGAAGTATAGAAACTCTTGGATGCTAGTTTTATCTATCCTATTTCTGACAGTCAGTGGGTCTCTCCATTAGTGATAGTACCTAAGAAAGATGGAAGGTGGTGTATTTGTATTGATTATCGAGAATTAAACAAATCCACTGTCAAAGATTACTGCCCTCTCCCTTTCATTGGCCAGGTGCTTGATACCCTTGCAAGAAAGAAATATTTTTCCTTTTTGGATGGCTTCAGTGGTTATAACCAGATACAGATTGCACTTGAGGATCAGGATAAAACTAATTTTACATGTCCATGGGGTACATTTGCTTATAAAGTGCTTCCCTTTGGTTTATGTAATGCCCCATCTACCTTTAAAAGGGCAGTCCTGGCTATTTTTGCTGATCTAGAATTTGTGGAAATTTATATGGATGACTTTTCTATGTTTGGTGATTCTTTTCAGGAAGCTCTCAAAAATTTGGAGAAAGTACTTCTTCATTGTCAGGAAGCCCATCTTGCTTTGAGTGATAAGAAATGTAGATTAATGTGCAAAGCAAGAGTGGTACTTGGCCATTTGATTTATGATAAAGGTATCCAGGTTCATCCGACAAAGATTGAAATCATTATGCATCTTCCTGCACCCAAAACTCAAAGGGAAGTAAGAGGTTTTTTAGGACATGCTAGTTACTTTAGAAGATTCATTGAAAATTTTTCTAAGATAACTACCCCTCTTTTCCAACTACTAGCTAAGGATAGTGAATTTTCTTGGTCCACAACTTGCCAACAGTTTTTTGAAACATTGAAGGAAAATCTGGTGCAGGCAACAGTTTTGCAAGGTCCTAACTGGTCCCTGCCCTTTCACATTTCCTCTGATGCTTCAGATTTGGCTATTGGCACAACTTTAGGACAAAAGGAAAATAAGAAATCCTATGTTATTTATTATATTAGTAAGAATTTGTCTTCTGCTGAATTGAATTATACAGTTACAGAGAAAGAGTTTCTATCTGTAATTTTTGCAATTAATAAGTTCAAGCACTATATTATAGGATATGAAGTATTTGTACATACTGATCATTCCGCGATTAAATATTTGATGAATAAACCATTGAATAGCCATAGAGTGACTAGGTGGATGCTATTGTTGCAGGAGTTTAATGTTACTATCTTTGATAGACCAAGGAAATATAATGTTGTAGCAGATTTTCTTTCGAGATTAGATAATCCTGGTGAAGCAACTCCTGTTAGTGATGATTTTCTAGATGAACATCTTTTTTCTATGTCAACAGATTCTTCGTGGTTTGTAGACATTGCTGATTACTTGGTTACTGGGAAAACACCACCCCACTTGTCCGCTCGTGAAAAGCGGAATATTATTCAGAAAAGTGCTGCATATTCCTGGATTTGAGGAGATCTCTTTTACACTGGTCCAGATCTGATCATTCGTAGATGTGTAAGAGAGGAGGAATTGTTTGAAATATTGAAATTTTCTCATGATGAACCTTGTGGAGGCCACTTCGCTGATAAGCAGACTGTATACAAAGTATTGCGTGCTGGTTACTTTTGGCCTTCCTTGTTTAAGGATGCCAAACAATATGTCAGGTGATGTGATAGTTTTCAACGAATGGGCCAACCTAATCAAACCAATGAAATGCCTTTATGCCCCAAAGTTATGATTGAGCCATTTGAAAAGTGGGCTATTAATTTTGTAGGGCCAATAAATCCAACGTCATTAAGTAAAAAGCATATTTTGGTTTGTACAGATTTTGTTACAAAATGGGTAGAAGCTAAAGTTGTTTCCTTTGCTACCAAAAAAGTTGTTGTTGATTTTCTTTTTACTAAAATATTACTAGATTTGGTGTGCCTAGAGAAATTGTTTCTGACAATGGTCCGCAGTTTATTTCTAATCTCATACAGGGTGTGATGGAGCAATACAAGATCCGACACAGGAAATCCACGCTGTATCACCCGCAAGCAAATGGCCAGGTGGAATCCACAAACAAAGTGATCGAGTCCATTCTTACAAAGACAGTAAACATGCATTGGAAAGATTGGGCTGAAAGATTACCAGAAGCATTGTGGGCATACAGAACCACTTGGAGAAATAGCACGGGACATACACCATATGAGCTGGTATATGGCAAACAAGTTCTATTACCAATTTAATTCCATATCAAAACTTTCAGAACTGCAGTCCAGTTAGGACTAGATCTCTCTGAGGCACAACAACAACGTCTTCTCCAATTAAATGAGTTAGATGAATTTCGTAGGGATGTTGTTCAGCAGAACATACTAATTCAGCAGCAACACAAAAGGTGGCATGACAAGTCTATTCAGAAAAAGCAATTCCAACCAGGTGATTAGGTGCTCCTGTATCATTCTAGATTTAAAATTTTTAAAGGGAAATTCCATACACGTTGGATGGGACCATATGAAGTGATGCGAGTATTCGAGAATGGAGCAATAGAATTTAAAACTATTGATGGACAAAATTCAGTATTCTTGGTAAATGGACACAGATTAAAGAAGTATTTTCAGCCACTTGCCAGGAAATATTTTACACAGCAAGTCCAACAGCAATTCAGGACGGTAGTGGTGAATGGTAATGCAAACTTTTTGAAACTATGAATTATTCTCCTTGAAAAAATAATAAATAGAAAAAAGAGAAAAAAAAAATTAATAAAAAAGCAAAGAAAAAAAAAATATTTTCCTGTAATTATGAAAATCAGTTTGCTGACATGATTGCAGAAGGATCAACCTAAAAACCATCTTGCTCGCAGGGAGATCAAAAATTTCTAATAAAAAGAGAATGTTGTGTGATTTTTTAGATATGCTAGCGACCACCAAGTAAAAGCACGTTCACAAGAACCAACCTTTATACAATTGGGGTAATTAGCATGGATATTTTTATTCAAGTAACACTTAATTCTCACTGCAGTTATTTTTTTTGCACCAGTGTAGGAAGACCTTCCAAAAAAATTTCTACCTTTCTTCATATCCAATTTCATAATATTCCCTCAGTTTCTTCTTCAATCCCAAATGATTAACCTTCCCATATTCTTCTAATTTACCTTGTCCGTTTCGTAAAATCCCACTTTACCCTTGAATTTTTTTCCCTATCCCATTTATGTTCATTCCCTCTTGTGGTACTATTCCTGGAATCCCTATAATGGAATTCCTTCCCATTCTTAAATTTCCCTTTTCCCACTTCTTTATTCCCTCATGAATTGTAGGATCTTGCGTATAAAGAGCAAAGAAATATGCTCTGAAACATCAAGAAAGGGTGAAGCAAATTTCCAGTATAAATTGAGGAAGTCATGTTGGAATTCCAAACTATATTTTAGTTAAATTCCCTGCTCTTTTTCAGATATTATGCTTGCACTAGTGCAAGCACGTTGTCCTATATAATAAGTGCAAGCAGAATGGTATCAGCAAGATGGCATAATTTAAGCAGTGCAAGTAGACCGGTGCAAGCATGCACCCTGTTAGAAACATAGTACAATTTGTTCTTTTCATAGCATATGTCATAGGAAAGTGGTCATCATGAATGTTTATGGGAAATTCTTTCACTTAGTCGAGAAGTACTTGTGACTATCATATTAACTAGGAGAAAATTTAAAGTACAAGGTGTTTTTAAGTTAAGAGTCATGATCATTTTTAATGAATGCTAAAGTTCGTTTTTGAATTATGAAGGAGTGCGGAAATGTTTTAACCGTTTCTTGGATATAATTACCCTTTCTGCCATAATCCCAAATGTCCTTCATTCCTAATGATTACCTCACCTAGCCATTAAAAATGCTGCCGCAAGTACCAATTCGGCATGATCTCAAAGATGCCACATATTCATGACTATTTTAGCAGAATGAATGGGTGATAAGATAGAAGGGATGGTGGACAGTTGGATCCCTGTCTATAAGAACTAATTTTCCGGATGTTGCATGTAAATTTTTTGACTGTTCATAACCGTTAAGCAGCGATGCCGCCTGTTCGAAGTGAACCCTCTTCTCTCAGTATGGTAGAACAGACTAATGATTTTCGCAATAGTCTTGCACTATTGTGAGACTCGAGCTTCCTTCAATTTTTGCAAAATTTTGACGGGCACGATCATGAAGTGGCCCTACATTTTTCCCGAAGTTTCAAGAATGGTCGAGTACAAATTGGGCCTCTAAAATTTAAAGTTACGGAGGAGTTTATAGCAGCAACGACAGGTTTGGAGAATATTAGTGAGTTGATGAATTAATTAAATTACTGAGCAGCGTTTCTATTTAAAAGGGAAACGTGTTGGTTGGCTAGGGCCCAGCCAACCCAACACGTTTACCCCATCTCGTCTTTTCTTGTAATTTGTGTTTACCTTGTCAAGTGTGATTTAATATTAAGCACATGTATTCCCGTATGAGTGCAAGCGGATCCGTTGTGTGAAGTAGATAAATTTTCTTTTCCTGCAATTTCTGTTCCTACACTTGATTTTAGATTGGTTTTCTCAGCCTGGTCCAAGCAGGAGAAATGAACCTATAATATTGCACGTTGGTGTGATATCTCTTTTTCTGCAACTCTTCTTGATTGGTTTTCCCACCTGGTCTAAGCAGGAGAAATGAACCTACACCAGTGCAGATTGGTGTGATGCAGTAAACTTTCTTAGTTTAACTTCCCGCAACCTTCTTTCTTTCATCAAATGCTTATGATAGGATAAATATATATCTTGATTCTTTCTTTATTTCTGCACTTTTCTAAGATCAGAAACATTCACTTTTTATGTGTGCAATTTTATTTAACAGCATAATAGCACTTGCAATAATTAAGCACTCATTTTAAGAATTAAATGCTAAGTGCAGGAAGCTCTGATCCGATGCATGAACTAGTTTCTTGCCACAGGATCTGAGTGCTTCAAACCTGGAAAATTTCAAGCCCTTGCATGAAGTAAAAATCCTTTACTAAAGGCACCATTTATACCTTATGCATAAATCTTTGTTCCTGCAGTAGTGCAAGCAGACTGCGAAAGTGTAGGACGGATTAGTGCAGAAGGAAATCTTTAAAGGAGAAGCTTTAAGGGCCCATTTGATGATACTGCTAAGTGTCTATATTAAAGAAAAAAATGTACTCAGTATTTAACCCATAATCAACTGGAGTGATTACCTTTTTACAAATGCATTCTTTCTTGTTCTAGTCTTAGATTACTTTTTATGGTTCAAGTTTCCTTTCTTTTCTCTTTTTAATTTGATTCTGCAATCTTTCCCTTAATGAAAGTATGGATTTACATTAAGAAGATTCATACCATCTCTGGCATTTCCTGTGCTTCGTCTCTCAGTTTACGAATACCCCGGTTTGACAAATTAAGTGTTGAGGAGTTTTCTTAAGTGTAATTCCTGCACCCAACGGTGATAAAGAATCTTTGAGTTTCAGATAATTAGATAAATAAAATCAATTTCATTTGAGATAACCTTCCCCTAGTTGAACAAGTTTTATTTCTTGTAAGAGAAGTATATAATATACAAAATTGACCTAATTACATAAAATGTCACTCTTTAGTTGTTCAATTTAGAAAAAATCAACAGAACAATCATATGAAATGCCAAAAATTAAAAAGGAGCAAAAAAATAAAAATAAATAAAGAAGAAGAAAAAAAGTGGCAGGAAACTGCCATTTGTGGTTGTGGTCATCCACGTTAGCCTCAACTTCTATATTATGAGCAGCAACGTGGGCCATGAAATCATTGAAGTGCTCATATTTTCACAGAATTATTTGAATCTTTGCTTTCATGAAGGGATAGCCTCTTGATCCATCTCTCCTGTACTCAACGACAGATGTTGAGATTTTGTTGAACATATCTCCACCATTTCTCTTCAATATCTCAACAAAAATAACTTCCTTGGGTATGGCCAATCTTAAAGCACATAACTCCACTTCTTCATGTTTCTTCATATACCTCTGGGCAAGGTTGACATAGTAGGAGAGCGACTTCTAGGTATCCGACACTTGAATTGTTTTCTCCTTCTTCTCCTGAAAATCATCATTCACATCCATGTTTCCAACTCGCGCACTGATTTCTTCCACACCCATCCTTCCCTTGCCTTCACCTTTGCTCATCACTAAACATTTCCCCTGCTCTTCCTCTTAATACCTCTACGCAAGTTGTCTGATCTCACGTCTCAATTGGATGGATTATTTCATATTAATCACTCAACCCTTCCAATACAAATAGAGGGGTTTAGACTTAATCTGGGGTTACAACCCTACAAGAAGATAAGGGTGCCTCATAATGAGCCAACAGGTTTCCCACTATCCTCTTAATACATTTACACGTAAACATTAAAAAAAGTAACATTTAATTTTTTTTCATAATAATTAAATTGAAAGTTGATTAAATTTTTTTAACAATCAACGAAATTTGATCTTTGGAATTTAACAGTCAATGAAACAAAGATAAGAAATAGCTTCAATGGGAGTGACTTTTACCCCTCTCAATATGCCCCAGATTCTAGCATTTCCCATCAACTTTATAATCCCATTTTCCATTGGAAGGAAAATAAAAGGGGATTATGGACATCCCTTTTTGATCCCTCTAGTAGACACACACACACACACACACACACTCTTTGATTCATCTGAGGTTCACCTATATTTTCATATCCCTCATATTTACAATAACACAAAAATACCCGAGGATTATGTGTGTGTGGACACATAATCCTGTGGTATTTTTGTGTTGTTTTCGATAATTTTAAATATAAGGGATATGAAAGGGTATGTTAACCTTAGATGAAACCAAGAGTCGCCCATATATTGTATTAAATATGGTTCTAAGCTTAATGAAAGGGCATCCAATTCTTGAGTTATCTCTAACATTAGTATAAGAGATTATTAGCTCCATGATTTTATGATTGTTTGTGACCTACCATACATTGTAAGGAGCATCATTCATCTTCAGGTATTACTCGAGAATCATTATATTCTTCAAGCATTACTTGCTATTTGTGTTTTCTCCAAATTCATTGCTTCGTTCATCATAAAAATTATTTTAACTGTGTAGTCCTTATCTCTCAACTATTCCATACCTATACCACACCATTATCAAGAAAGTTGACTCATATTTGGTTATTATAGTTTCATAGCTTAGTTTCCTTTCATGCTAAATCATGTCACTTTTCACACTCTATTTGAGCCCTTGATGTTTGATCACATTATCTGTCAAACATTTCTATTTATTGTATGTTGGATCCTCCCCAAAATATATTTGATTAGGGTTCAAATCTCAATAAATTTCTCTATCATATTTTCAATGGCTTTTATATTGCACCAATGACTTATCTTCAACAATAATTTGGGAATTCAAGGAATTACTAAGAGTGGTCCAAATAAAGATAGACCTAATCTTTACTGGACCCTAATATATATTTACTAAAGTGGTTCAAATAAATATGGACCTAATTCAAGGTCTATCTTTAGTAAATGAATTTGATTAGGGTTCAAATAGATTCCATTTCAGTAAAGATAGACCTTCCTCTCAAAAAATTCATAAAGGCTTTGTACCCTACATTCTCTCACTACTATTTGAATCTTTAGTGCAAAAAGTTATAGAACATGAGAAGGCCTTTGGAAAGAGGAAGGCAATAGCTCATCCAACTAGAGATACCATATTCCTTTTTCAAAAAGGGAAGAATCAATCACATAATTCCCCTAGAAGAGATAGTAGTAAAACATGACATGGAAGAAAAAGCTTCAAACATATGACATACAAATGCAATATATTGATTTTTCATAAGATATTCTAACTGATAATTTTTTTTTATAATTCATAGGAATCAACAACATTAGGTAGCTTTCACATGCGCAGCACGGGGTCCAACCCCCCGGCTACCACTATAACCTCTAAGGGAACTGCCCAGCCTGCAAGAGCGGTACCCGGATAAGACAAGACTTAAACTCGTGACCTTCTTAACAACATGAATGCCTTAACAGTGTGTCCGCTGGCCACTAGACCATGCCCCTACGGGCATATTCTAACTGATAATTACTTCTTATGATCTCGTACATTAAAATTTTCTTGCATTCAAATTCATCATAAATAAATTACACATAATATTTCAACAATAGAAATAAAATGCGTTTAGTATCATAAAGAGATAACCAAAGGTGAAACACAAGAATTTTTCCTAGAAAACCCACCAACCCTTTCCTTAGAGGAATTTATTAGTTCAACAGAGATACATCTAATTCTTCTAGTTAAATAGAAATTCAAACTGACTAGCAATGTAGCCTTGGTCAAACCTGGTGAGCCAACCCTAATGAAAAGTCACCAATCTTCCCAATACACTTGGTCCAATATAATATACCAAGGCCAAAATTCAACCTACTTTTGCACCCAATAATCTTGACCATGTTTCTTTAGTATTCCCAGAAACTCTACCTTATATTCATCCAATACTTTTCCTTAGATTCATTTTATATTCTACCAAAAATTTGTCTTGTTATCCACCTGAGATTCATCTTCCTATCTGCCCTAGATTCTCTGAATTTTTCCTTAGAGACAATCTAAATTCTTACTCTATTGAGTAGAATGAATGCCTTATATATAGGCATTTCATGGGATCAAATGGGAGTGTCCCTTCACTCGAGCCAACTTCATCTTTTGGAGGGTCGAATTTTCATTTAGGTCCAAAAATCCAACTTTTAGAAATTCAATTTTTTTTCTCTTTTGAAACAAAAATGAAGAACGTGTCTTAAATTAATCATTACATAGATTTCAAGCGCTAAAATATTAATTATGAATATTGACTGTAGCTACAAAATTCAACATTCCCCCTTAGTTAGGGAGGTATTCATAATGGCAATAAGATGTCCACTTGTTGAAAAATTTCTCTAAGTTTATAGAAATTCATCATTAGCATCAACATTGTCTAATTACCATAATCTTGATCAACACATTTGAACCATGGTAAAATATAAAGCATCACTAGGTACCTGTTGTGCTACTAAACAACCCCCCATTATAATTATATAGTTAGCTTATTAAATAATGGGGACCCTTTTATTTTTTTAAATATAGAACAATAAAACAAGTCATTTTACTTAGAAGGACAAAAAAAATTGTTATATGAACTTAAGATTTAGTTCTATTGGACAAAGGGCTTTAAACAAAGCTTATTAAAGATTTATCGCATATCACATATTGCAAGGTTGCAAGGATAGACCAAAGCGCCCTACCACAAAAAATTGTGATGCAACTTGCCTGACTCATAAAGAAAATACATGAAAGACTTAAAAAACTTTAACAAAGGAAAAATCTTCCTATAATAAAGTCTGCAATAGGTCCCACCAATCTTCCACATCATTTATTGCATCCCCTCCATTGCAAAATTGATATCGGTGTTTTATTTGTAATTCCCTTTCTAATTCCCCGATGCGATATATCACAGTTGCTATATCACAATTCCTCATCGCACATGCCTATCCCTCAATATTTGTGATCAAGATACTTTTATCGCATCACTAATCTTCAAGCAATATTGGTATCATAATATTTCGATGCGGTAAGGCTCTGATACATGCTTACATTTTTCATTTTAGCTTCTAGCTATAACAATACTCAATCGCATATCAACAAAAGGAGAATATCGTGATTTCTAAGTTGTGTACTTAAGAAAACATGGGATGCAAGATATCCAATGGGGTGTTGAGATATATATTAGACCATGTGATTGCACATCTTCATTAATGATTGAAGCATAAATTTATTTATGTCTTCGAGGATGTAAATGGTTTTATCGCCTTCACTTAATGTTTCAGGATTTTTTTTGCATTAAACATATATCCGATATCACCTTATTTTTTTGTCATAATTCTCTCACATCCTAAATGTTTGTTCTTCATTCTTTTCTCTTTCTCTCTGCTACAGGTCAGTCCTGACAAGAAATACTTGAACGAAAGGTCGAAAAACACCAAGAAGAAAAAGAAGCCTAAGGCTCCACAACACACGGCTCCACCTACTCCAAAGATAACTGAGATGCCCCCATTATTCTCTGATAAAAAATTCCCCACATATTTAGGAAGCTCTTCATGGGAATCCATGTACAAATTGTTTGAAGATGAAGAACTCAAAGTGATCCAAAGGGTAGCCATGACTAATGATTATTCCTCGTCTTCTGAAGCTACTTACGTTGATGTCATGAATTCCTTCCTTCATCGAATTATTGTGCGGCCTAAGATTATACCCTATATTGATATGGTTAAGTGGGTTATTGACAATCTGAATATTTTAGAAAGGACATTCCTAACCTCAAGACTAAAAAAATTGGATCTTTGAGAGCTGAAGACTTGAAGATAATGCATCATCTGCCAGACCCGCAAAAGATATATGATAAGCAATTCCTTCAGAAGTTTGCAGATGAAAAAATGGTTGATTCAAAGCCAATAAGTCAGTGGATACATGATATAAACAAGCACAAGCACGATCAAAAGGGTATGTACTCCATATCTTCTCTCGTTGGTCCTCATTGCTATATTGCTAGTATGATGTGTAGGTTATTTATATATCCAAATACAACAAAGTTTATAGTCGAATGGGTTCCCCCAATTGATGATGTAGCAAATTCCTATTAATGGATTGGGCCACTATCCTTTCAAATAATATAGCTTCCCAAATCCTAGTATATAGAAGAGACCGAAAAGTCTCTACCAAGACAGTGCCCCCTTTTTATATGAGTGCATATATCTTGGACGCTATTTTATTTACCTTAGATTTCCCATCCATGGGATGGAAATGGGCCCTAGAAGACCCTACTCCTATCCAAATCTATCAGAAGATCCTCTGGGAGTCTAATTTCCAACCCCATTTCTATAAAATCTGTCATGGAGTCATCTTACATTTACACCAAGATGTCTTTTGTAAAAAAACCCCAAGATTATCTAATGAAGCCAAATATGATTTCACAGCCATAAGAAATTGGTTTGGAGAAGATTTATTTATGCATGTAATGGTTTTTGGTAGTATGGACAAACCTCGTGTTCTCCCCCTCTATGTCCCTGACAATCTTTTAGCCCGAGAAGTTTCCTATAAAACTGTGGGAAATGGCTTAACTAAAGCCCTTAATAAGACAAGAAATATTCCTATCCATCATTCCCCATCTACTATCAAGTGTATTCTCTAGATAATTTCAATCACAATGGGCTTGAAATTAACCAGATATAGTGTCTAAACTTTCCCACTATTCCTAGCAAGCAGTACAACCCAAACAAAGTAGCCCAAAACTTCACAACTTCAGTTAAAGTGAGACAATTCATACATAAGCCTGATGACTTTGATGATCTATTTGAGTCCACCTAGAACTATCTACAGGTAGAAAAGTTGGAAAAATCCCATATGAATCTATAGAAACTCAATGAATTCAGAGAATACATAAGTAAAAGTTTGGAATATCCCTCTCAACACGTTGAGAGTTTCTCAACCAGTTTAACAAATAGAGCAGGATTTAGTGCAGTCTTCAAAGGAAAACGATATCAAGGAAAAATGGAAACTACATAAAAAATGAAAAAAACTAGAAAAATATTGTTTGGTAGTGACTTGGATAAAGTCTGGGATAATTTTGATCAACAGATTAATAAATCAGGACCGCAAGAGGTAGATACTTCAATTTCAAGTGAAACAATCACCACTTCTGAAATTAATAAGAACAACTCACTCATTGTTGGGGATTATTATAAATATGTTAATACATATGGTGTATAATTCATCTCGGCACACCCCACTTCATAAATTATTCTTAAAATCGAAGAGATTCCTCCTATCAATATATTTTACAGTCTTAGGCATAGGGTCGTAATGAGCAGGAAAAAAGAAGATAAGGAGAGTTGAGAAATCCCATGCAATAGCTCCTAGAGAAGTACCATTGGCTGTTGTGTGGAAGGATCCAAAACCAAACCCCTATAATAACTTATCCATGTTATCGTAGTTTGCAGGGGCCTATGCAACAACTACCATTGACAAGGCTTTAGAAGTGAAACAATTAATCAAGGACAAAGATGACAGGATTCAACAGTTGGAACACGAATTGTTAAAATAAAAATAGAACATCGATCATCAATGGAAAGTACATCTATCACAATTTTAATAGAGCTTCGATGAAATGAATTCATAGGATATTATAACACATAAATGTGAAAATTTATTAACCTAAGAAATCATACTTATAAACATTGATTTACTTCTCCTACTTGATTAATCATACAAGTTATTAATTTGAATATTTTGATAAACATCGAAGTAAACACAAATAATACCCTACACAAACAAATCATTTACTAAATAACACACTTATATGACAAAGTGACAAACATATTTTTTGGAAAAATGTCCCTGGAAAAACCCAATGCGGGAAAAACGGTCTTCTGGCTGCTGGAGGATTTTATTATTAAGTAGAGTCTAAGTACAACAAATCTGGGCACAAAACTGGTTAACCTAACAGAGAAATAAAATCTAGCTATAACTATGTTCTAGAGACAAAAAAATTGACTGATTCACACCCTCAATAGGAGTTATAGAACTCAGCCCTTTTCAGTCTTTAGAAACCCCAGCGCTACTTTGAAGCCCTCTATGTCATCCCTGATGGCCTGCGTCACCCCGGACTGGGCTACGCTGCCCTGGCTGGGCCTACATCAGCCCTGCTAGCCTCCTGCTGCCCATTCGTTGCTCTTTCTGGGCCTGCATAAGGCCTACGTAGCCCCTAAAGCCTCTGCGCTGCCCCTACTCGACTCTTGGCTGAGATGCCTTTGTGTTGCCTTGGTCTGCAACTTCTCTACCCTTGTTGTACTCTTGGCCTAGGATCAGATCATCCCTTCTGCCAATACTACCACTCACTATTGCTGAAACACTTATGGAAATTCTGAGCAAACCATGTCCTAGAATTCCAACTTAGTCTCACTGCTCTGCCACCTTGTGTATGCCACCAATTGACCCCAAGCCTTTCTCTTATAATTTTCTCGTTTATATATCAACAATCATGATCTAATCTCTAATTGATGTCTCAGATTAAAATACTTCTTGATCCACGTCAGTTACAACATTTCATCACATATGTTTAATTAATTCACTTTAATTTTTCTAATTCCCTAAGTTAGACTTAGGGTCCTCATTAAAAAATTAATTATTTTAATATCTTACACACTAGATGAAATTTATCCAAACTCTTTCTAGGTTTTGTAGGTCTTGTTGTCTTAACACTTCCACAAAATTGCATGACTATAGCACACCTGATGCTACCTAAAAATATCAACACTCCCTCTTAGTACAGAGTGTGCTTTAACAATACATCCACACCAAGTATTGCCAGATCTCGGTGTCAGAATCTACGCTGCTAATGCTTAGCCTGTTGCCCTCCATCCACTTTTTTGTTGCTTTCTATAATGCTACCCATGTCACTGCCACTGACACTGCTACATCCGTACTGCAGCTCCCTCTTAATTTGCTACATCGTGCTGCCCATAGCACTGCCACTGCTAACTGTTTCATTGCAACTCAATTGTTGAGAAGTAATAAACTGAAGGATCCCTTCCCAATAATTAATAGACAAGTCAGTCGGGCTACATATTATCACTGAAGCTCCCCTAGCTGCTGCTCTCCACTGTCCTCTTGAAGCCATTTCACTACTGCAACTCTACACTGTGTAAGCACTGCCCCTCTCTGCTACTAAAGTCCCATCAACCCCTCTACGTTGTTGTTGCCTTTACACTGTGTTGCTTCCTCTACAACGTCCTAGCCCTGCCCTCTTCTTCATCATGATCTTCTCCACCCACTACTCCATTCATCTTGCTACTATCTTAAGGCTCCTATAGCACATATGTGATCCAAGAGTTGAGCTAGTCAAGGATCCCGCCACTCTTCATCTGTAGCTTCTATATAGATCCGTGTCACCCCACTTCCGTGGCTCATGAGCACTCATGGATATGTCATCATCACTCCTATCATCCTTTTTTGTTGATGCCTTGTGCTAGCGAAGTTTCTAAGTATGCCATGTTGAGATTGCAACAAGATGATGAGCTTAGTTAAAAGAGCTACCTTCACTAAGTGGGCCCGCAGGCTATTTTTGGTGCAAGTCTATTTTTAGACATGTCGATCATATTCTATGAGTTGCGAGATGCTATTTGTGGATGGTTGGTCAAGTTGGAAAAATAGATGGACTTCTATTTTTAGACATACTGGGCGAAATATATTTTTAGATTGCCAGTCTAAAAATAGATATGTCGAATATTATTAGCTCTTAATAATATTTGAACTCTAAACATTATCTTATTCTCTTGGAGAACTTCAGTTAAGTGCACAGATGTGGCACAAGAGCTAACAAAAGGAATTACGCTATTCCTGAGGGTTAAGTGGAGCTATTGCATGGAGACTTCAGTTAGAACTCATGTGACAGAGTTTGGTGGAGTTATTGAGGTAGTTAGTGGAATTGTGTTCAGTTTAAATTAGTTAAACATAGTTGAGCTAGTTGTATCTAGTCTAACTGATTGATACACTGGTGAGAGTGGTGTGAATTAATTATTAATTAATTCACTAATTATTAACTCATGAATCAACTGAAGAATACATCAGTTAACTACAGTGCAGATAGTTTAAAGAGACGTTGAAAGAGGTAGGTAAAGAAGCGGTTATTCTTAATTTAACGACTATAGTGTTGCATGATTTGCAACACACAGTGGTTGGAGATGCCAATGAGGATTGCGTGAGCAAGGTCAGACCAATTCAAGTTCATTCAGAGCCATTCTTCAGCAGTGATTGCGCAGTAGAGGCAGGCTAGTAGGTGGCAGAGATCGGTGCATGGGATTTTCTAGATTGGACCTGATTAGTGTGTAGCAATTGGAGATTGTACTAAGATCTTGTGAGAAGCTTTGTATGATGATTGTTACATGATCTCTATGACATATATTATACAGATAGTTGGGGGTTTTCAGCTTTAATATTTCCCATAAATTACTGTGTTCATATGTGTGAATTTTTATGGTTTTAATGTGTGCATGCAATTGATTTTATTTACGCAAGTAATGATCAATAGTAGAAGAGATTATATATTGTGCATGAAGTCAAATAGTGTGTGATTAGGAGAATCTCGGATGTATAACACATTATTTATATGATTTCTACATGGTATCGAAGCGATATTGATCATTGGAGCAATTGCAAAGCATTGAAGCGATTGAGTTTTGTGCTGGTGGAATTCGAATTTGCAGTATTGTTTTCTTGGTGTCGAAGTTGAGATGAATTTCAACGAATTGCGATTGGAGTATGCCCTTGAGGGAAGCTCAAATTATATTGCATGGAAGGACAGGATGGAGGCGGTGCTGGAGGATAATGGGTTGAAGGAGTTCATAAATGCAGAAATTCCAAAACCTACTTCTAGCGATGTTGCCGCACTTAACGCGTGGAAAAAGAAGACAGCAAAATGTCGAAGGATTCTGTTGGAAGGTGTGAAGGATCACATAGTATCCAACCTTCATGGTAAAATTATCCATTCTTGATGTGGAAATATTTGACAGATTTTTTCCAAAGCAAGAGCGACCAGAGTAGGTGGGCCCTCAAGGATAAGCTTAGGAATATAAAAATGGAGAAAGGCGACAGTATACCCAAGTACCTCACGAAGTTTTTCCAGTGCAGGGATGAGATGGGAAGTGTGGGGTTTACTGTAGATGATGAGGACTTGGTGAGCTTAGCTCTCCTTGGGCTTTCGAAGAGTTGGAATTCCTATCAGGACTTTGTCAATGGTCGGGAGAAATTGCCAAGATGGGAGTGACTTTGGTCGGATCTTGTGCAAGAGGAGATAAGGCGGAGTACCAGGGACAGATATTCATCGAAGAATGTAGATGAAGAAAATTGCGCTTTGGCTACCAAAGCAAGGAAGGGGAAGAGCAAGAAGAATGCTTCTCAATCTGGTGCGAAAGGCAAGAAGCAGGACATGTCCAAGATGAAGTGCTTTCACTGTCACCAACACAGACATTACGCCACTAATTGTCCACAGAAGAAGAAAAATAAGCAGGCTGCTGGATCTCCAGCTGGAGAGGCCTTAGCCTCATAGTTTGAGCTAGATTTTTCACTGATCGTATGCATGGTCTCAAGTATGATGGGTTCAGTGTGGTTTCTTGACATAGGTGCATCTTTCCACATGACCAAAGACAAATATTTGTTTACTGATCTGGATGAGAAAGATCTTGGAGTGCACATCGAGATGGGAGATGATGGTAGATACCGTGTGACTGATATCGGTACCATTTCCTTTGAGAGGGAGTCGAGTAAACCCTTCGTATTGAAGGAAGTCATGCATGTTCCATGATTGAAGAAGAATCTTATCTATGTGGCAATGTTGGAAGACTAGGGATATGATGTTGTCTTTAGCGAGGGAAAGGATTTCTTGTGCAGTAAGGCAACTGGTGAAACCCGGAGGATAGGGGTTCGAGTTAAGAACCTTTATCAGTTACAGGTAGATGGCTGCGTAGCAATGGCAGGCAAGGCAGAAGGAGTGGTGAGTCGGGATGAGGGAGAGCTATGGCACAAGAGATTGGGCCATCTTCACCATGGTGCCTTGAAAATTTTACGATGAATTTCCTAAGACACAAGGTACACTTGATCAAGATCAGTGCAAGGATATGCTAGGAGAGAAAATTTATGAAAGCCACCTTTCATGAGAGGGATAGTCGTTACCGATGATCCTTGAGAGAATTCTGGGCATTATGTGGACCTTTCATTAGCTTGAAACATTAACCTGGTATTATGTGATATTTATTGATGATTTTTCTCGTAAGTGCCAGATATTCTTCATGCAGAAGAAGAGCGAGACATACTCAAAGTTCTGTGAGTTCAAGGCACTGGTTGAGAAAGAATCGGGGAAGCAGGTGAAGGCTCTTAGGAGCGATAATGGTGGTGAATTCATCTCTGGCGAATTCAAAGACTTTTGCAGCGCAGAAGGAATTCGAAGAGAGCTCATAGAGCCTCATAACCCACAGCAAAATGGGGTCGCGGAGCGAAAGAGCAGAACGATCGTGGGTGCTACACGGGCGATGTTGCATGATCAAGGCCTTCCCATACACTTGTGGGTTGAGGCATGCAATACTGTGGTTTATGTGCAAAACCTTTGTCCTCACAGATTACTTGGCATGAGTACACCCGAGGAGGCGTTTTCTGGTAAGAAGCCTGATATTTCTCATTTGAAGATTTTTGGCTCACCTATTTACATTCATGTGACGAAGGATGCCAGGATGAAGCTGGAGCCGACCGTAGAGGTTGGGATATTTGTGGGGTACACTAATACACCCCACAACTATCATGTGTATTTTCCAGACAGTCGGAAGACTGTTGTGCGACGGGATATCAAATTTCATGAGGAGAAAGCCATGAAGTGTTTGCTTGAGAGGGAGCCACACTTACATGTAGATGAGGAGCTATTAGTTCCTAAGGATGAGCCCCAGGATGTGGATCAACCACAAGAGGAGGTTCATGGAGTGGAAGAAACCACTCATGCAGCGCCAACCATCAGAGGGCAGAAGCGCACTACAGAAGCTGAGCGACTGAATCTTGATGTAGAGAAGATTGTAGGAGCACCTACATCACAGCGCAGACAGAGACAATCACCTGACTGATATATTGGATACATGGCTCTAATGAGCAAGTGTATTGTGACAGAACCATCCTCTTTCGAGGAAGCTGTGGAGGACCCTGCATGGGTAGATGCCATGGTGGAAGAGTATGATTAGATTGTCAGAAACAGTGCATGGGAGATTTTCCCAAGGCTGGAAGGGAAATCAGTGGTAGGTTCGAGATGGATCTAAAAAGTGAAGCAAGCAGCAGACAGGAGTGTGGAGAAGTACAAGTCAATATTTGTTGCTCGTGGCTTCTCATAGATTGAGGGGATCGACTATGAGGAAACCTTTGCACCTGTCGCAAGGTATTCTTCCATACGGACAATTCTTACTCTCTCAGCACAGATGGGGTGGCACATTCATCAAATGGATGTGAAGACTATGTTCCTCAACGGAGTCATTGAGGAGGAGGTGTACATAGAGCAACCTGAAGGTTTTGAGATCTTCAGTAGTGATTCGCATGTGTGCAGGCTCAAAAGAGCGTTGTATGGGCTGAAACAAGCACCTTGTGCTTGGTACACACGGATAGACAGTTATTTCACTGGACTTGGATTCTCCAAGAGTGAGGCAGATCCGAACCTATACTAGATTGTGGTGGAGGGTAAGTTGCTGATAATTATACTTTATGTAGATGATTTTATTCTGACAGGTGATGAACTGTTGATACACTCATGCAAGGATGATCTTGCAAAGGAGTTTGAGATGAAGGACTTGGGCCTCCTTCATTATTTCCTGGGATTGGAAATTTGGCAGCGCAGTGATGGATTGTTTGTGTCTCAAGGCAAGTATGCCCAGGAGATACTGGAGAAGTTCAACATGCATGGCTGCAAGCCTATCAACACTCCACTTCCTGGTGGATGGAGGAAAGAGGATGCTACATCGGCAGAGGTAGTGGATGCCACTGTTTACCGACAGTTGATGGGGTCACTAATGTATCTAGTCAATACACAACTTGACATATGCTACGCTGTTAATCAACTTTCACAAGCTATGATTAAGCCTACCAAGATCTTTTGGAAGGCAGGCAAGCATGTATTGAGATATCTCATAGGCACATCGGGATATGGATTATGGTACAGACAGTCGGATGAGGTGAAGTTGTGTGGCTTCACGGATGTAGATTGGGCAGGGAACCTAATGGACAAAAAGAGCACATCTGGAGGGATTTTCAGTATTGGGTCGACAACAGTTTCTTGGCACAGTAGGAAGCAGAGATCCATGGCACTCAGTTTAGTGGAGGCCGAGTACATCGCAGCGAGTTTGGCTGCATGCGAGGCTATATGGATGAGGAATATCCTGGTCCGGTTTTTTGGTTCACACTTAGATCCTAATGTGATATATTGTGATAATCAGAGTTGCATCAAACTCTCGGTTAATCCATTATTTCATGAGAGATCTAAACACATTGACATCCGGTATCATCATATCATATATTGTGTGCAGCGGAAGATCATGTTACTTTCTTACATTCCTATGGAGGATCAGGATGTTGATATCTTGACAAAGGCGCTCACCAGGAGCAAATTCGAATACCACAAGGGGTAGGATCGGGTGGCGATAATCCCTATCTTGTTGAGAGGGGAGTGTTTAGATTGCAACAAGATGACAAGATTAGTGAAAAGAGTCGCCTTCACTAAGTAGGTCTTACAGTTATTTTTGGTGCAAGTCTATTTTTAGACATGTCGATCATATTCTATGAGTTGGCAGGATGCTATTTGTAGATGGTTGGTCAAGTTGGAAAATATGGACTTCTATTTTCTAGATATTAGCATAATCTATTTTTAGACATATTGGGCGGAATCTATTTTTAGATTGCCAGTCTAAAAATAGATATGTCGAACATTATTAGCTCTTAATAATATTTGGACTATAAACATTATCTTATTCTCTTGGAGCACTTCAGTTAAGTGCACAGATGTGGCACAGGAGCTGACAGAAGGAATTATGCTATTCCTGAGGGTTAAGTGGAGCTATTGCATGGAGACTTCAATTAGAACTCATGTGACAGAGTTTGGTGGAGTTGTAGAAGTAGTTGGTGGAGTTGTGTTCAGTTTAACTCAGTTAGACACAGTTGAGCTAGTTGTATCTAGTCTAACTGATTGATACACTAGTGAGAGTGGTGTGAATTAATTATTAATTAATTCAATAATTATTAACTCATTAATAAACTAAAGAATACATCAGTTAACTACAGTGCATGGACAGTTTCAGTGGAGACCAATGAAGAGGTAGGTGAAAGAGCAGGTTGATTATCAGTTGTGACTATAGTGTTGCATGATTTGCAACACACAATGGTTGGAGATGCCAATGAGGATTGCGTGAGCAAGGCTGGACCAATTCGAGTTCATGCAGAGCCATTCTTCAGCAGTGATTGCGCAGTAGAGGCGGGCTAGCAGGTGGCAGAGATCAGTGCATGGGATTTGCTAGATCGGACCTGATTAGTGTGTAGAAATTGGAGATTGTACTGAGAGCTTGTGCGAAGCTTTGTATGATGATTTTTACATGATATATAGACATATATTATACAGATAGTTGGGGGTTTTCAGCTTTAAGCTTTCCCATAAATTAATGTGTTCATATGTGTGAATATTTATGGTTTTAATGTGTGCATGCAATTGATTTTATTTCCGCAAGTAATGATCAATAGTAGAAGAGATTATGTATTGTGCATGAAGTTAAATAGTGTGTGATCAAGAGAATCTTAGATGTATAACGCATTAGTTATATAATTTCTACATGCCACAATTAAAGCACAAAACCTTATATAGGTCCCTCTTCTTCTTCCCTTGCTACCTCTGTTACTTTGATGTAAGGGCTACATCCTCCTCCTCTTCGTTCTTTACCTTGACTGTTCCACTGCTACTTATTTGCCTCTTGGTAAATCTCCTGATCTCCTCCTGACAAAGGATTGCCCACATATCTGACCAAGATCATCACACTGCCCTACCCAAGATTCTTTGGAAAAATTTCTCCCATTCCTCGGTGACTGCATTCAAGGAAATCCTCACCAAGATCCCTTCATTCAGAGTCACACCCATGGCAATTAGTTGATCCTGAATAGTATGAAGTTTGAAGAGGAAGGGATCTATTTCCTCACCCTTCTGCATCTAGAACAACTGAATCTGATTCTCTAGAAGCATATTTCTTTGTACATAGCCTCCCATATACATCATCTCCAATGTTGTCCACATATCATTCGCTTTTTTCTTCCCAAAAATATGTGGCACGACGTGATCTTTGACTCCATCCATGATCAAACGATTTTCTCGCGCTTGATTTTCCTTCAATTTCTTTAGAGGATCTGCATTGGTAGGCACAACTACAACATTTAAGCATAGTCCTTGATGTCGTACTCATCCAGGATTTTCAGGATCCTGGCCCTCCAGATAACGAAGTTGGACATTCTGTCCAACCTTTCCTGATCTCTCAGTCCATGAGACACAATCTTTTTTCAAATCTGTTAGAATAGATATTCCTCTCCCTCTTTCTGCAAATCTCAACAGAAATATTGGATATGGGTTTCTAGGTGATTAGAAATCATCTATAATGGCTGCTCTCTCTAATAATTGATTTCCCTTCCTGAAATCCTCAGCCAAAAAACAACTGAACAGTTCTCTACGATCACCCTCTTGATCGAATCTCAGATCTGTTTCGCACAGATCTCCTAAGAAACTATTCTCCTCTTGCTCTTTGTAAAATTAGTTAGGCACGACTTTGCACTAGCATAATCTCCACCATACCAGCAACTGTTGAAGATCTGAAGCCCTGCTTCCAAAGAACGGAAATAATGCACAAAAACTCAAAACTGGACTACATCCCTCTCGGTGGCCTCTGCGTGAGCAGACTATCTCAACTCAGCCTCTATGCAACGCAGGATGATCCTGCATCTATATGGAGGTACTACGTTGTCTATGTGTCACCCAGTTGGCACTACGTCAGCCCCTGTGTAGCCTCTGTTGGGACTGCGTCCTCTTGATGTTGTGTTGTACTTTTCGAATGTCTACTACTTCAGCTGCTCTCTGTAGCAAAAATTTATTCAACCGATTTTGTTGGAGATTCAGCTTGACTGCAATGCTCCGACACCATGTGAAAATTTCTTAACCTAAGAAACCCTACTGCTAAACATTGATTTACTTCTCCTACTTGATTAATCATACAAGTTATTAATTTGAATATGCAGAAAAGCAACGAAGTAAAAAATAAATAACAACCTAAACATACATATCATTTACTGAATAACACACTCATATGGCAAGGTGACACACATATTTTTCGAACAAATGTCCCTGGAAAATCCCAATGCGAGAAAATCAGTCTTCTGGCTGCTGGAGGGTTTTATTATTAAGTAGAGTCTAATTTCAACAAATCTGGGCACCAATATGGTTAACTCGACAGAGAAATAAAATGCAACTATACCTCTATTCTGGAGACAGAAAAATTGATCTATTCACACTCACGAATGGGATTTATAGAACTCAACCCATTTTAGTCTTCAGAAACCACAATGCTGCTCTGAAGCCCTATGCGACAGCCCCTACGTTGCTCAGGATGGGCCTGTGTCACCTTAGACTGGGTTATGATGCCCCTGCGTTAGCCCTGCTAACCTCCTGTTGCCCCTGTGCTGCCCTTTCTCGGTCTGCGTAATGCTTGCGTAGCCCCTGAAGCCTCTGTGTTGCCCCTACTAGACTCTTCGCTAAGCTGCCTTTGTGTTGCCTTGGTCTGTTGCTTCTCTGCCCTTTTTTCACTCTTGGCCTGGGATCATATCATCCCTTCTACCAATACTACCCCTGGAAATTGTTAGCAAACCACGCCTTAGAATTCCAGTTTAGTATCAGTGCTCTGCCACCGTGTGTATGTCTCCAACTGACCCCAAGCCTTTCTCTTATACTTTTCTCATTGATACATCAAGGGTCGTGATATAATCTCTAATCTCTAAGAGACACAAGAATTTACCCTTGGAAAACCCACATGGGGAAAATCCCAACAACATTTTCCTTAGAGGAATTTTTCAATTCAACAGAGATACATCTAATTCTTCTATTTAAATAGAAATTCAATCTGACCAACAATGTAGCCTTGGTTTAACTTGGTCAACCAACCCTCATGACAAGTCACCAATATTCCAAATACACTCGGCCTTATATGATTTGCTAGGGATAAATCTCATCCTCCTTCTGCACCCAAGAATCTTGGTCTTGCTAATTTAGTATGCCCAAAAACCCTACCTTATATTCATCCAATATTTTACCTCAAAAACATCTTACATTTTTCCTCATATTGGTCTTGTTCTTTGCCCTAGATTCATATTTTCTTTGCCTCAGATGGTCTGAATTTTGTCTCAGAGGTGATATGAATCCATGCTCTACTGAGGAGAACAAATGGCCTAGTATATATATGCATTTCAAGATCCTAAATAGGCATGTCTCTTCATTGGGGCGGACTTGTCATTTGGAGAAAAATATCCAACTTTTAGAAATTAAAATTATCTCTTTTAAAACCGACATGAAAAATTGCCTTATATTAATTATTAAATATATTTTAAGGGATAAAATATTAATTAGGAATACCAACCATAGCTACAAAAACCAACACAATCAAGGTTGGAGACCCTACATTCACTTTATTCGGTGTGTGAAAAATGCACATGGTGCATCAACATGTAGAATTCCTTGGGAAAATATCAAAGACAAAAAAAAATCAGAATGAAAAGAAAGGTAAAACACTAGATCTAGTGAAAGATAAAGAAGTTAAATTTGCTCAATACATTATTTCTCATTACAATATTGGAGGAACTGAAGACTTGTTTCAAACTTGATTTTCTTCTTGGAGAGACGCATGGCTTCTTGACACAAGTGAAACAGGACACATGAACTTCCAAATATAATTATTTTAATATTTCATTAAAAGTGTACACCACATTGTGTATTTTGCAAATAAATAATGTCTCAAACCCTTGAGACTTGGACCCATCAAGGTTAAATTTCCTAGATTCGTTGATTTTCTTCTACATGATTTACTTTATCTTCAAGAGCTATGATGTAATTTGTTGCCACTTTTGCACATTCAATATCAAGGCCACTCCATCCTTATCTTTTATGGAAAATTATAAATAAGGAGGGATTTCAGGAACATGGTTGTCATGACTGGAGTGGAGGATGAAATATTGTTGAAGCTAAAAGGGACATCATCTCATGCACATGATTCTACATACCTCTCTCATCACAATGAATATATATTTCCATCTAGTCTACTATGGCTTGAAATATTTGGACATGTTAATTATGGCAGCCTTATTTTAATGTGGTGTTTCTATTTTTCCTACTATTATTAGCAAACTAAAGAAATATGATGCATATATCCTTGGAAAACATAGAAAACAAACCTTCCATGATTCCTCTTTTAGAGCATGTAGAAAACTTGAACCTATACATTTTTATTGGTGAGGACGCATGCATGTTCCATCTACAGATGGAAATAAATATATGATGGATTTTATTGATGATTATACCAAGATGTGTTGGGTCTACTTGTTGAAAGATAAATCTTATGCTTTTGAAACTTTTAGAAATGTTCATGTATAGATTCAAAATGAAGCGCAATCACATATTGGATCTCCTCATACTGATAATGGAAGAGAATAAGCATCTAATGAATTTGAAACTATATTTTACAAAAGGCAATTCAACATCAAGCCCATAAAATCCTCAACAAAATGGTGTAGCTGAAATAATGAATAACGTTATCTTCAATCTGGTTCATTCCATGATGTTTTTCAAATATGCAACGTGGATAATTCATGACTTTTTTACCTCATTTCATATTAGGTACAAGAGTCAGCCTCATAGGGAATTTTTATGATTCCCTCTGTGTTTTTAGAGAGGTGATAATGCTCTTTCATACTCTGATTTTAGATGTATTATCTCATATAAATGAATATAGCAGTCAAAAAATTTACACCTACGAGTGAACCGGGTAGTTAAGAAAAAAAATGAAAACAATAAAATTAAAATACAATGGAAAATATGGTAACTTCATCATAGAAATACCATGCACATTTCATCACATCCATTCATTCATAACATGAGAGAAACAATTTTGAAGCAATATACAAAGACAAAAAGCAAAAAGATGGCCTAAATACATTAGAGAGATTTATATGATTTTTTTCATTTATAACCATAAGATGCATATGGGAACATTCACTATATATCTTGCTTTAATAAAAAACACTTTGAAACAACAAATGAAGCAAACCCATGAAATAGCTCTTTGCAAGATTCAAAAATATTAGAAATGGCAAGTTTAATCTCGAATAAAGTGTATACTTATTGCACCACACAATGTTAATGATACTTAAATGATAAAAGAAATTATTTGTCCTTAATTGATTAGGATGGGGTTCCCTTGAACCAATTAAATACTATAATAATTTGAAAGAAAAGAGAATACATCCAGGGATCGAATTTGCAAATGAACAACACTCTTAATTAATATGGATAGTTAAATACTTAGAAGAAAAAGGGAAGATTTCTTCAAAATAAAAGCACTCACAAAATTAATACAAGGATGAAGCATCAAATGGTCTCTCTCCTTTTTTTGGCATTAAGTGTTGGCCTCTCTCTCTCTCTCTCTCTTTATATATATATATATATATATATATATATATATATATATATATATATATATATATATATATATATAAAACTTGGATTTTCAAATTTTCTTGATATAACTACATATGGTAGTTATTTAGGATTAACAATTTCTATTAAAGATATTTTAAGCCAATGTTTTATATACTCCTTCACAAGAAACATTATATCCTACTTTACCCTAAGTGCAAATATTTCTTCTTCGATTTCTCTTAAATATGGGTGTAATTGATGAGTGATTGTCAAGTGGTCATCATTATTAGTAACAAAGTAACTAACCAACTTTTAATCTAATCTATTGGAATATCAGTGAGATTTTCGAATTCATCGACCCATTATGTTCTTATCATGCTCAAATATTCTTCTAATTTATCTTTCAGTATTAACAAGAAATCCCCTATTAATTGTGGCCTTTAAAGGTATTCAATAATTTTAATTGTTTCAAAGAAAACATTGTTTTTCTTGTCATTGATCTTCACACAACTAGAAATAGAGTCCTAAAGTACTTGTATCCATGCAGATCATCTTGTTTTTATTTTATTTATCCTTCTTTTCAATTGGAATCCTTTGATGATTTCTCTAAAATCACTCAAACTTGGAACTTGTGTAATAATTATATATAAAAAAAATTTAAAAAATCCAATCATGTTTTAAATATTTATTCAAATATTCAGTAAATGAATAATTTACCCTTTGTGAAATATATATTAAATCCATATCGATTTCCTATGCTTCCAAAATAATGTTTAGTTGTTTTTTGAAGTCTTTTGTAACATACATCCTTATTCCTCTAATCTATGTGGCCACTTTATGTATTTTTCTAGATGTACCTAGCGTCGTTTGAGGTGTTTGATAAGGGGAGGCTATGACTAAGGGATTTGTAAATAGAGGTCTAGGGATTAAATCCTTTTCTACTTCACTTATATTCCTCTTTAATCTCATATATTTATAATATTTATCTAAGAAAGAGTGGTAAAGATCATATTCTATAGTCATGCATAGTTTCAAGAGTCCCGTGGGTTCGAAAATTAAAATATCCACCTCTGATTTCCTTTCTTTCTCACTTTTTTTTCTAAATTTCTCACTTTTTTTCTAACATGAACTTCCTCAATATGTAATTTTGTTTCTAACCTATTATATTGGGCACTGTGCATAGTTAAGTATATTTCTTCAAATACAATTTGTCATTCATGAGCTAATTCTTCTACAATGTTCTGACTTTCAACTAACCTCAATGCTACCCAATCGAGTATCATAGAATTATCCACTTCCATATCAGTGATGCCCTCAAGTTGTTGTGAATCCTTCTTTCTTGATATTTTATTAATTTTTTATTTTGAAACAACATAGGTTTTCTCAAGATTAATGTAAGGTGGTTCCTCACTGTCATCCCCTCTAGAACATCTATCATTCTTCTCTCCTCTGACTTTGTTGGTTTCTTGTTTCTTACGTGTATAGGAGAAACTCTTACATCACAAAAGAGTGGACAAAATTTATACATTATTGGCACTTTTAAATTTTTGTTTTGTTTTATTTTGTTGTTGTCGAGAATTTGTGCTAATTTCGATGACTAATTATTCATTTCTTGTCTCTTTTTTATTTTTCTTTAGAACCTCCAAGTAGTTATCTCCTATTCCTTCTTTAATTCTAGTGAATAAATTACAATCCCTCATATATTTTAAATCTTTTGCAAATACTCATTCAGGGTAAAATCCTTTGATATTTTCAACTTCTTTTAAGTTAAATGCCTTGATATTTTTAGTACTTCATGTAAAAGGGAATATTTCTTTACAATAACATAAAATCAATCAAATACATTGTTTATTTTCTTTTTGTAAAAAGTAATACACCAAGAACAATATCATCTACATACTTCAACAAAAAAATATCTATAATAGACGAAGACAAGAAGAAACAAAGGGCTTCCTTCATGTCCATACATTCTAATATGTGTAATTCTCATTGTGTACAAAAAATATTTTTCCTTTAAGGAAATATTGTGCTTCTCAATTTATTCTTTGGGATTTAACTCTAGTCACCATATATCTAAACCTTCCAATGAAATTATCTTGAGCAAGACAAAAATTAAACAAAGCCTTGTGTTTCCATAAAATGGGTTGCTAGAATTGAACTAGTTCAACTTAAAGATTCATGTTATTTCTTAATGGAAGGCCTTCAAATAAACTATGAAAAACTATTGCCAAAAACAATAAGCAATCATAAAGAATCTTTGAGTTTTAAGATAACTAGCTAACTTAAAATAAATTTTATTTGAAATAACCTTCGCCTCATTGAACATGGTTTATTTCTAGTAAGAGAAGTATGATATATATAAAATTGAACCTAGATATATGAGATGTTGAATCTCATCCCATCAACAATGCGAACAACCAAGAGAAGTCCCTATAGGGATTTTCCAACAAAGAAATGTCACTTGATGTGAAATTAGCATGCATTTGAGCATGTGGGGACACCCATATTAGAAAGTACATGTCTCCATGTGATTATTATGTGTGTCTCCACATTCCCAAATGAACATCCTCTTCGCTACTCCTCACCTCCATCGGGGAAACATTGTAAACATTTTAATATTTATCATGTTTATAAATATGACCAACATTGAACAAACATTAATTTTATAATATATCTATCTTTGTTTATAGTTGCGTAATTTGGAAACTATATATGTTTGTTAATTTTATTTTATTTTAATATTAATTGAAAATCATTTACTTGATTTCAAGTGTATTTCTTTTATGCTGGGTGATTCCATTTTTCTGATCCTGGATCCGACCACTTGGAGTTGTCTTCCATTTGAAATTATTCAAATTTTCTCTCTCGCTCCATTTATCAGTTGTGATAAAGTTTAGCATTGTTTGCAAGCAATGGAAAAATGTTTTGCAAAACCCTTCTTTCTTATCACATTGCAATCATGTCTCCACGAATGAATTTGGATTTTTGTTTCCTTTCCTCAATAATCAAGACAATTATTTTGTTGATGAATACCTTAATACAAAAGGCCACATATCTCAATTTCATTTGTGATTCATAGATTCAAGATACAAAGTAGATTCTACTATTTTATCAATGGTGGTTTTATCCTTACAAACATAATTCTCCCATTCACAAAACTATTTTGTAATTAATATATTTACAAAGGCCTTAAAAAACATAAGGCATATACGAATTAGAGACTAGGGATTCTTTTCATTGTTGGAAAATGTAAAGAAAAAAAAAGTATGACTGGGTTGTTCTCAAACATAAGTATGATAGAATGCAGTCTAAATTTTATGTTTGTAATAGTATTAATAGGGTTTTGCAAAGAGTTGAGCTTCCATTTGGTGGCACTTCACTCCCTAAGAACGTAGTTTTTATAAAGGTAAATTTTTTTGGCTATATCTCAATGAGTATGAAGATTATCATCATTATGGATATACAATTTATTGGTTTGATGTCATAAAAAATGAATGGGGTTTTTTATTTGTTCCAATCACTTACATACGGTGTATGTCATTAGAAATATACATAAATCAATTGGTATGCATTGTGAATGATGGATCCTCTTCTGTATGGTCAATTGAAGAAGTATATAATTTCCAACTTGGTCAACCATGTGTTGAACGAAGAATTGAATACTTTGAGGATGATTGGGGTTTCACATGGAAGTTTTTGAAATAAATTTCTACATATATAAATAGAAAATGCCATAGTTATCTTCCATTTTGAACAAACCATGGTGTGGTCACTACAAGGAAAAGACCCTCTAGCGGATGTTTTTGAGGAACCACAAAGAAAAATACCCCATACATCCGCTTCTAGCGGAGGTTACTAGAGGAGGTTGGCGGGCGGAGGGTTTTGCGGATGTTTTCCTATTGATGCTCTTATCATTAAAACTCGCCTCGATCCTCTCAAAAAAATAAAGCACCGATGCCGACAAAATCATTGGCACATCGGACACCGTGCACTCCGTACACACCCGCCCGGTGCATCATAATATAATAGAGCATCGGTGCCTCACAACTCGTCCGCGCCGGTGCATTATAAAACACAATGCCAACACTAAAACCAGCCGGTGCGGTAGACAGAAACCACATCGGTGCATCATAAAAAAATGCGCCAAAACACAAACCAACTGGTGCGTTTGTAGCAAACAGTACCGGTGTGCCTATAAACAACGCGCACCGGTAAAGGGTTAAATTAAAAAAATATTTACGACAAAAAACTCGAATTTTTCAGTTTTCCAGTGCTCTTGAGCTATCAATTACTAGTGCACATGATACCATAGAATGCACCGCTGTGCACCAAACATTGGCACATCGGACAGTGTGTGTGAAGTACACACACCGTCGGGGCATCCAATTACTGTAATGCACTGGGACGTCAATACTCTTCCGCGCCAGTGCATCATAAAACACTGTGCCAAAATAGAAACGAGCAGGTGCGTTCTTCTCTAATAGCACCGGTGCGCCAGAAACCGCACGCATTGGAATAGCGTTATATAAAAAAATAAAATTAAGGCCAAAAAATCGGTGCTTATCGACTATTATGCACTGGTGCTTTACCGTTATGCCGCCCCGGTGCATCATCAAATTTTCGCGCCGAAACTGAAACATCCCGGTGTGGTTTTATTTAGCAGCACCAGTGCACTTATAAAACCCCACGCACCAGAACGGGGTTAATTAAAAAAAAAAATACGGCCAAAAAACTTCATTATTCACTTTCTTCAGTGCTCCAGAGCTCTCAAGCCCCAGTGCTATTTCCTTATTTCTGAGCTGCCCTGACATTGGTGCTCTCATTGCACCCATTCAAACACATTGTTGCTATGCATTGGCCACCAATATCCAGCTTGCATTTTGAAAAACAGTGGGAAAATTTTATTTTCCAAATTTCACAGCCAATATGCCTCCTCGACGGCGAAATGTACAGGTATTTTTCTAGTTTTTCTATAATTAAGCCTTTTAGCGGATTAGAAATTGAAATAAACTTAAAAATAACCATTAAAAAGGAAAGAAAAAAAAAATTATCGCGCGGTGCGCTCAAGCTTTTCAGCTCGCACCGGATAGCGGTGCTACTTGTAAAATTTACAGGCAACATCGCTACCGGTGCTAACGGTAACCGCACTGTTTCCAGGGTGGTGTCGGAAGGCCCCCCAAATAATTTTAAACTAAAAATAAAAAATAAAAAAGGCAGTGCGCTCAATTATCCAGGTGCACCGTTGACCCCGACAATCACAATGCAGTGTGTTGACTGCATTTTCTGCCCCATTTTATGTTAGTGCACCGCATTTTTCATTCCGAGAGGGTCAACGGTGCGGTCGGGTAAAAGACCGCATCGTCATCTATGTCATTGTCATGAATTCGGTGCGCTGACAAGACTATACGCGTCTGGGCATATAATTCAGTTAGCGCATCGCTATTCTGAATTATATACTGTCCACGGTGCTTGAAAAATAGACATCGGCACCGAATCCGGTGCGATCTGTTTCATTAGGGGCCCTGGGGATGGTGCGCTAAAATATTAGGACGCACCAGCACCGGTGCGTGATTTTTTTATGGAGCACCGACTTGTATGTTTGTTTCTTTTTTTCAAAAAAAATTATATATGTATATTTATAAATACATTTCTATTTTAATAAAAAAAATTATTTAATATGGCAATGATTCAGATAGAACAGGAGCAATAGCAGCAACAATAAGCAGAACAATATGACATGATTCACCAATGGGAGGCGAGAGAGAGGGAGAGAGATGGATTCCCTCTCCCTCTTACTGTAGATACCCAGGAGATCCTTAAGTAGGTAGGCCTCCTCAAGTTCTATGAGGAGGCTATTTCCAGCCTAAAGGCCCATAGTATGCTTTTGAGACATCTTATCGGCAGGTGGAATGCCCACCAGCAGGCTTTTCAGGTTGGTCTTGACCAGTGGTACACACCCACTGAGGAAAACATTTATTTTATTACAGGACTATCGAGGAGAGGGGTGGATTTTCTCTCATTCCCAGACGCGCCACCTAGTTGTGTAGCAGGGAGTCAGTTAGTTTACTCCCAGAGATAAATTGGAGCACATGTATTGTCTCCTTCAGAGTTTCAGGTACTTGGAGGTCAGTTACGTATAGGTTCTTTTGGTAGACAAGACGTGCAGTGCCTCTCTATTATCACTTCGATCATTTCGCACAACACCAATGACGAGAAACGCATTAGTTGCTCCCTTTAATATTACGTTGATTCTTTAGTACAGTAGCCACGACTTGTCAGGTGGTTTGCCATTTTTTTGCGACAATTTTATACGGCCTTAGATAGATGTCATGCTCATGCACAAGGGAGGGTCAACTTCCCTTTTGCTTCAGAGCTATTTTGTTTATTTTTTGAGAGGTTTACAGAGATGATACCTAGTTTTGTTCGACAGCCTCGTAGGCCGATGTTCGAGGCCCAGATGCGCATGTGGGGGCAGATGATGCCCAAGAGGGGAGACACTATGTTTCCAGCAAGGATATCACATGATTCGCTGAACTTACTAGCCAGCGTTGGCGGGTTTCATCCCTTCATTATGGTCCCATGTCCTTATGCTGGACTAGATTGGTGAGGGTGTCCCAACATCCTCTTCACTCCTGATGAGCCGCCAGATGATAGAGGTAATATTACTGTTTTATTTATATGTATTCTAACATGTTCTTTAACTTGTTTTTATTAAATTGTCTAATGAAATTGTCTAATTATTGTTGTGTACTTGTATATATTTTGCAGACATTGGCTCTTTTGATGGCGATGAGATGTCAGATCCACCACATGATCCAGGTGTCGATCCTGATGATTGCGATCAGGAGATGGTTGATTCACCGGAGGATGAGGCTGGTGGCACAGCAGAGAGACGTGCTGATCCACAGGCACCTCATGGTGCACCGGTACTGCCTTTTTCTAGGTGTGGTCGACCTGAGACCAAATACCGGATGGAGTTAGGCAGCCAACTCTGTGGATTGATTTCAGATGTCGGCATTAGGCCCGCTCATTACAGAGAGATACAGGGCAATGATAGATTGTTATGGATGTGGAGAGGCATGTCGCGTGACATGTACGGCCTGATGCGGCATGTCGTATGAGCTACGATAGCTGTTATGCATTTGAGGAGGATTGCCCATAGCTATAAGCGTAGTCGAGCTGCGGCACGTGATGGACAGTCTGCCAGCAGCGGCTCAGATGCATCTCGTGATCGTTCACCTCGCGGTGCGCCTGATGATCAGCATGAGGCTCCACTGCCAGCATCTAACACTAGTCATCATGGAGATGAGGTTGTACCATCGACCACGTCCAGTCAGCAGCCTGCAGCATCCATCATCAGTACTAGTCATGATCATCATAAGCAGGCTGGATCATCGACTGTCGAGGCTGCAATACTATTGACTGAGCAGGCCGCCTCCACTACTACTACGCCTCATACTGATCATGTTGTACCACCACCAGTGGATGCATCCATCAGTACTAGTTATCATCATGATCATGAGCAGGCTAGTCAACCATCGATTGTCGAGGCTGCACCCAGCTTGACTGAGCAGACCGCATCCACTTGTACTAGAGTTATTGATGTTGTTATACTACCACCAGCGCCTGATCCATGACATTTATTTACAGTTGTATATTTTTAACATTATTCAGTTATATATATATATATGGTCCATGTATTTTATGTTCATGTTGCAGTTGTACTTAATTTTCATGTTGATGATCATCATGATGTGGCGCATATTGTTAGTCATGTTAGATATGTTCATTTAATGTTTAGCTTGTAGATAGATGTGTATATGTGATAGGCGCATGAGTTATTTGACATTATATTGAGATGTATATTTGATATTTGTGTTGTGATGATGTTAATATATAATGTTAATTTGATGTTAATTGAATGTGTTTATTAGTCGATTATGATGTTTGTACGATGGTTATCATGATCGTGATGATGTTTATTAATTAATTTAATATTATTAAATGACCATGATATTTATTAAATATTATGTCGTGAATGTAATTGTAATTTAAATTTTAATTCTATGTAAAATTGTAAAATTGAATTTGTATTTGTACTAATTGTAATTTTAAGTGTAATTGTATGTAAAATATTTATTAATGTAAAATTTTAATTGTAATTGTAATATTTAATTTATTTTGAAATGATTGTAATTGTATATATGAAAAATTGTAAAATTGTAATTCTAATTCTAATTGTATGTAAATTTCACAAATTGCAATTGTATTTGTAATTGTAATTTTAATTTAATTGTATGTCAAATATTTGTAAAATTGTAATTGTAATTGTAAATGTAATTTTATGTAAAATTGTAAATGTAATTGTATTTGTAACTGTAATTTTAATTGAATTGTCTGTAAAATATTTGTAAAATTGTAATTGTAATTGTAAATGTAATTATATGTAAAATTGTAAATGTAATTGTATGTAAAATTAAAATTGTAATTGTAATTCTAATAGCAATTCATGTATGTGAAATTAATGTAAAATTGTAATTGTAATTTTAATTAATGTAATTGTATGTAAAATTTTAATTTGTAAAATTTTAATTCTATTAATGTGAAAATTTTAATTGTATTAATGTGAAATGATTTTATTAAAATATTTAAACTTGTAAATTTTCAAAGAATTGTAAAATAACAAATCTAGAATAATACGAATTTTTGTAACATAAAGTTTATAAAATAATGAAAATAAATTCATGTATTTTATAATTATCATTATTTTATTATGATCTTACATACAAAAAAAAAAAACTTTAAAAAGTCTGGTGCGCTTATCATCCTAACAAGCCCCAGTGCGTCGTATTAATACAACAAGCTGGTGCGTCACATTTCCGTGCACCGGAAACGAATAAACGCAAATAAAAAAATCGCAACTCTATTTTGTTTAAGTTAAAAAAAGCGGAAATTTGAAAAATGGGCAACAAAATATTTTCGAAAATCTAATTTGATAAAATAATTCTTTAAATACTAAACACTTTTCATTATTTCACTATTTTTGCTAAAAAATTTCAGTCAGGTTTTTGCAGGAGACAGACCTGGAGCAAGAGAGCTATAGGGCACTGTGGATGGCGAAATACATTCAAACAGAAGTATTCGGAAAATCAGAAACCAAAACACTAGTGATTCAAGCCCTTTATCATAGAATTTCAAACCATTTCGTGATTAAATTTAATTCTTTTTTTTACTTTTTTTTGCAGTTTTTTATTTTTTCCTGCAGTTTTATCCATTTTTACCTTGAACCCTTCATTTTTTTGTTTTTTCCATTTCTTCTCCCTGTTTTTGTGATTTCAGAATTAAGGTTTTTCATTTTAGATTGACGTCCAACCCATGGGACGACTTGTGTATTCAGATCCCAATCTATTCAGCCATTGCATGAATTTTTGAAAAAATGGATTTTTCTTTATCGGTGCGCCCTGCGTATGCCCCCGCACCGGTGCTTTGTATTATTACAGCGCACCGCCCAATTTCTGTGTCGTAAAAACATGAAAACATTTTTTTAAATCTGTGCGCCAAATCTGAAATAGGGCACCAGTGCTCTCATTAACTAGGAAAGCATCGTACGGTGTATTACACTATTTTTACGGTGCGTTTATAATACCCCACACACCGTTAGGTCTATTACATTGTTTTTGTGGTGCGTTTATAATACCAAACGCACCTTACGATGTATTATATTTTTTTGTGGTGAGTTGTTAATATATCCATGCACTGGTGACAATGCGGATTTAATGAAAGGCGCACCGGTGTCTCGAGATTTATTTTCTACCTGAAAAGTTGAGAATTTATTTATAAATATATTAATGAATGATATGCTACAGGTTTTAGATTGATAAAGAAATGACTGACAAGATATCAAGTAACAAAAACACTGTTAACACATCAAGAAAAGAAAAAAATGCAAGTTCTTTGTAAATTCTTTATAAAAAATATTATTTTTGAACTATATGTAACTTTAACTAATATGTATTGTTTACTGTGTATCATGCAAAGCCACAAAATGACGAAGCTCGATATGATTATTTATGATCTACGACCAAAAGAGCATAAAAGTTTAATGGAAAAATTGCAAAAAGATGAATTAGGTGAATGAAACAATACTATCGATCCAATATGAGTTTCTTTTTTTAATTATCATTAATAATATACTTAAAATTATTAGATAACATGTGTCAAACAGTCTACTATTTCACATCTGTTTAATGTTCTACAGGGACCAACAACTCAAAAAAGGAATGTTGTTCTAGGAAAAGAAAAAAAATAGAACATGCAAATGAAATAGAATTTCTCCATGGCTCATCTGGAGTGGTGTTGGAAGTTAACGAAAGGGGAAAAACTTTTACAAAAGTTTGAGGGATCTAGTGGAACAAATACAACAACGTGCTTCAAATGTAATATGTAATCATTGAATTTTTCGATCATTAGGTGCAATAAATAAACAATTTAGCATTAAATATTAATTTTCAAGAATTTTCTTGCAGAAAAGAAAATAAAATGGAACCCATTCAGCACATAAAACAAGACGACAAGGAAGAAAATGGTTGATCTCTAAGTTTGTGAGTAATTGTTACTTCTTTATAACAACTTAACTAGATTTCATTTTTGTATTTTTTAAGTTGTTTTACAAAAATCATCATTGAATGTCTTCAAATAGGTGCTAACATACAAAGAAGAACCATTAGACGAATTGATTGAAATTGGGTTAAATATGGGTTGTGAGTATATGTTGGCATATCATAATTTAATTGTGGAATTTGTAAGCATCTATCGATCTTGTTTTAATTAGCTCCTTCTATAATTAATAGAACAAAAACATCTTTTATATTAAATATATGATTTTTTATGGGGTATAAAACTTGCAGGAAACAAAGTATGGAACTGCGCCAACAGATGAAATTTTGAAATATGGCATGGTACATGGTTTTGAAAGAATGTGTATAGTTTATGAGTCAATTGTTGCTATGGTACGCCATTTTTCTTTTCGATTTACGTTGATGTATATTATTTAATATTGGAATTTTCATTATTCTCACCAATGTATATACACTCATTTCAGTTTATTTTTATGTTTGTAGATGGAAAGTGAAGAAGAAGAAAACAATCAACGCCATGAACACAACATTCCTGAAAATAATCCAAGTCATGGAAGTAGCTCTAGCAGTGACAACAGTTCAAGCGAAGAATGATGATCACTATGTAATTTGGATATCAAAGCAAGGCATTTTATTTTTTGAAATATGTCTGTGAAATCAGACATTTTGTTTAATGTAATGGACATAGTGTCCCAATTGAAATAAAAAGGGATATGAATAATTGTCCCATTTTATATGATAAATACTGTCTTATATATATATATATATATATATATATATATATATATATATAATCATAAAATATGTTTTAATTTATTATATTTCGTTCTCCATTGTCGTTCTCAAATGCACTAATAAAAATTTAATTCATATGAATATTGTTATAAGATTATATATATGTGTCAACTTTTGATGAATAGTGAATTTAAAAAAACCACAATAATTCTGATATGATATAACAAATTAATCCAAACAGCACATTCAAATGCATTAATAAAAATGTAATTAATATGAATATTGTTATAAGATGTGTCGACTTTTGATGAATAATGAATTTAAAACAATCACAATAATTGGACTGTCAGAGGTGGATGTTTCTAAAAAAAACAAAATGAAAACAGGTGCGTTTATGTGTCTATACGCACCGGTGTGTTTATGATTATATGGGCACCGCACTAATACCGATTCCAGTTATAAATATCGGTGCGTTTGTGTGATACTGCACACCGGGGCATTTATGTATCTATAAGCACCGATGCATTTGTAGATGCCATGTGCACCGCACGAATACCGATGCCAATTATAAATCTCAGTTTCTTTCTGTGATACAGAGCACCAGTGCCTCATAAAGATACACGCACCGGTGCGCTTATACGACCTATGGGCACCGCTCAAATCCCAAGATGAATTAGAACGGCCCCGTGCGTTGTATCATCAACACCAGACCCGATGCAGTTGTTTTCCTTAATGGCCCGGTGCATTCTCCTTCGACTGCCCCGGTGCGCTCTCTACCTATACACATCGATGCGTTAAAACCTGATAAGAGCACCGATGAAAAAACATTCGTAATAACCTTCGGCCGCCCATTCTTTTTTAGTTGTGTTGAATTTATGTTAAAAGCTCCGCCAAAACCTCCATTACGAGAAACGGATGTGGTAGAATATGTTTTTTTGACAATTTTGGCCAATTTTATAACACTAAAAACCTCCTTTATAACCTCCACTAGAGGGTGTTTTCCTTTTAGTGGGTTCTTATGTGCAACTGTAGTGAAGTTCCTTTCCTATTATATGACATGATGATTGGCCTATGTTTTCCAATAAATATTGATAATTCAACTAATCAACAAATGTCTCACTCTTGGTGTCCAACAGTGCAGGTTTGCAATGATCTGATTGAGTTTGGAAAATTTTTTGTAATTGTTCCCCATGTGGATTATGTTGATGATTTTCCACTTGTATCTATGGATATGGAGTCTTAGGCTATTATTTCTAATAATAGTTTTCAAAAACATTTTCATTGGAAAAGATTTCCACTTTATATACTTTACATATTTTGTCTCTATATTCTAGTACTTTAAAATTACAATTGTTTGGATATATATATATATAACTCTTGCTAGAGTTTCATGAATATATGTATATATGAGATTTTGGATATTTAATCCCATTGCAATTTTCTAGAAAATATTACATAATGTATGCTCTTAATTTTTCCTAATTAGATGTAAAAGTGTTTGGATGTTGTGCATTTTTATTTGTATGTATAATTATAAATACTATGAATCACATTATACTTGTTATTTCTATTACTTTGTTATGAATGGTTCTCAAACATGTTATAATTTTGTGCACATTTTAATATTTACATTTGTATCTTGATGATATATAATTCCAAATATTCAGATATAGTTCCAAGTCATATAGTTGTTATCGTATCGTGTTCCAATTCTATGGGTTTCTCTATATGTTTTTAATATGAAAAAAAAATTTAGAAATTTTGCTTTTATTTTGTTGATTTGTTGTGGCGCATCAAAATTTTTTTGAATTATGTTTATATGGTTTCCAAGAAGGCTTATATAATTTTATAAGTTTAAATGGGTTCCAAAAGACCATATACACTTTTAACATTTTTATATGGTTGCAAAAAAAAAATTGTGAGTGCCCTTTCATGTTTCTATGTTTGTTTCTATGATAAATATATTATTGTTCAATTTTTATGGTTGTATTATAAATATTTTATTATTTTGTGTAGACATTTCATCTGAAGGAACAAGTAGGTGTGCAAGAAAACGGAATATCTCAGTGGCATCACATGACAGGTATAACGAAAGTGATCGTTTACATTATCAAAAAAATAACGACATAATAAATGATATTAGAAGAGCTACATATCATAGAAAAACCAATGAAACCACTCTTCAAAATGTTTTTCCAATTTTTCATAAGTATCGTAGTATGGATGATATAATGGAAAGAACATTTCCTATTGATAGATCATTCTCAGAATGTGTTCCTAATAAACATAATTTTCATGGTCAGTGCTCTCTCGACAACGTTTCTAATATTGGGGAAACATCTTGTAATTATGAAGATCGTCATTTCGATAATGTGGATGAAAATTTTCACCCTAACCCTTCTGCATCTGCAAATGCAAGTTTTGAGTAAGCAAAAAGTTGCAAAACATCCATGATGGAGGGAGTGATGTTATTTTATGTATTGATTTGGATTATAGTTTGCTTGTCCATTTGTTTGATAATTTGTAATGAGTCGCTCGAAACATTGAATCTTCCAATCCCCCTTCTCAAAGTAATGTTTTCGCGCTGAGAGAATCAATCCTCCAAGATAGCATTTTACGTGGAACAATGGAGGTATCCCAATGATATTTTGATTTTGGTTGTAATACTGGTTTCTTTATTATATTCCTCTATTTACATTTTTTTTTTCCGTTTACTTATAAGTAATTTTATTCTCTTGGAATAGGACACAACTCGTTTCTATAGAGGTGTAGAAATTAGCTCCCCAAAGTGTTCCATCTAGTAATCCTAGAAGTGAAGATGAAGCATGTCAAAACCTTTCTATGCATACTTTTGGACAATCAAATTGGAAAACTAATGTAAATTTTGGGTGTATTTGATTTTTTTTATTTTTTTTTGGTTGGAGATTTAATTTTATTATGCGTTTTATTTTCTTCAAACAAGAGATACATCATTTAAATAGACACATATAAATTAACTTCGTAGAATTTCCATCTACTTATGTTAGAAGTAAAGAGGAACCATATCATAGCATTCATCCACATCGCCAAAAAAATGTAAACATTCAATGCATTTGATTTTTTTCTCATTTGATTTTTTGCCTCAGTTGGACATTGCATTTTATAACCTTTTATGGAAAAAAATATAATTTGATTTGATTAGGTTGGAGAAACTGAATCAAAAACATCAAATTGTCAAACTAATGTAAATGTTCAATGTATTTGGTTTGTTTTCCATTTTTGAATCTTTATTTGGTTGGACATTTAATTTGGATATGTATTTTATTTGTTAGAAGAGGAAACAAGTCATTTGAATAGAGGCACAAAAATTAACTCCCTAAATGTTCTATCCACTGATGTTAGAAGCAAAGATGAACCATCTCTTAAACTTCATCCGCATTTCCAAACAAATGTAAATGTTGAATGCATTTGATTATTTTTTCATTTTTTCATTTATAATTAGTTGGGCATTGAATTTTATAAGGTTTTATGACCAATACACCAGTTCATTCTCTTAGGTTCAAGAAATACAAACCATAAATTTGGAAAGGCCTTGTCATTTATCCATTCCATGTGTTTCAAATTTGGGAAGGGCATCTCATGTTTTTGAAGATGAAGTACATTTCAGAAGAAATTTTAGTGTCTCATGTTGCTGAAGATGAAGTACATTTCAGAAGAAATTTTAGTGTTCCAACTGGTTCTCAAAATGGTTCAATTGATAGAAATCATATTCATTTTGATGAAAACATGATTTCAATGCATAAAATATTTTGACAAAATATAGATAATTTTTTAGGTGTCCAAATGTGCCACATTTTCCAAGAATCATATCCTGAAATCTAGGTTTTGAGAGATTCTAAAGGACTTGCTTGCAGACAATGTAAGAATGAAAAACGAGCCCATTGTTTTTGTTGATATAATAACATGGATCCTGGTGAGAAAACTCATATTTTAATATTTCTTACTCAAGTTGAATAAATTCTAATAGATTATATACCCATAATGAGGATAATCTTCGTACTCGTCCAAATATAGCCAAAACAATTTACCTTTATAAAACACTAAATTCTTAGGGGGTGAAGTGCCACCAAATGGAAGCTTAGCTCTTCACCAAACCATATTAAGACTATTATTGAAAACATAGAATTTAGACTTCATTCTATCATACTTATGTTTGAGAAAAACCAAGACATACTTTTTTTTGCTTACATTTTCCAACAATGAAAAAAATCCCTAGTCTCTAATTCGTATATGCCCTATGTTATTAAAGGCCTTTGTAAATGGATTAATTACAAAATAGTTTTTTGAATGGGAGAATTATGTTTTTCAGGATAAAAATACCATTGATCCAAAAATATAATCTACTATGTATCTTGAATCTATGAATCCCAAATTAAATTGAAATATGTGGCCATTTTGATTAAGGTATTCAACAACAAAATAATTGTCTTGATTATTGAGGAAAGGAAACATAAATCCAAATTCATTCGTAGAGACATAATTGAAACGTGATAAGAAAGAAGGGTTTTGCAAAACATTTTTCCATTGCTTGCAAACAATGCTAAACTTTATCACAACTAATAAATGGAGCTAGAGAAAGAAAATTTGAAGAATTTCAAATGGAAGACAACTCCAAATGACCGGAACCATGATAATAAAAAAATGAAATCACCTAACATAAATAAATAAATTTGAAATCAAGTAAACGATTTTCAAATAATATTAAATAAAAATAAAAGTAACAGACATATATAATTTCCAAATTACAGAAATATAAAGAAATATAGATATATTATAAAATTATTGTTTGTGCAATGTGGGTCATATTTATGAACATGATAAATCTTAAAATGTTTACAATGTTTCCCTGATGGGGGTGAGGAGTGGAGAAGAGTATGTTCTTGTGTGAACGTGGCGTCACACATGATAAGAACGTGGGAAAGTACATATTACAAAGTACATAATAGATTCAAATGATCTTGTAATGTACTAAAACAAAATACTCAATAAATTCTAAAATAGTGGAAACCAATTACGATTGCACAATCACATAAACAAGTAAGAGAAAGAATACAATTTGCACAACAAAAATATTTATTTGGGGGAAGCCTCGGCTAAAAACCCCACTATCAGTATATTGCATAAGGTCAAGATCATGAAACAATACAATGTTATTTCCATTCCTGAGAAACCTCTACACTTTGTTGATTGTCTCACTCTGATTTGACATGTTTGGTCTGATATTTAACCAATTCCTTGCCTCTGCCTGACCAGTCTTGATTACACATTCCTGGGCTAATTAAGCACCTATTAATTAAGAAAATACAATTAATTGATTGCACAATACATCTAAGGCATCCTGATGACCTCATGCATGACCTGTAAAATTTTCTAATTATACAAATGATAGTTACCTTCCCTTTAACCCCAATCTCAATTGAGCCTTCCTTAAAACTAGCATGTAAGAACTATTTATAGCGAATTGACAGGTAATTTATTGATCATTACATGTGAATTAAATCAGATTTAATTCATTGGACCTATTAGTAGCTCATCTCTCAGTTAGAACTAATCAAATTGATTTTAACTCAAATACTTGAGTTAACTATTTACAACTTGAAAATAGCTCAACCAAGGCTCCTAAAAAGTAGGAAACACCCTACATGCCTCTAGTTTGACCTCAAACTTGAATTGACTGAGCTAACTAATTCTTCCTGACTCTATTAACACTTACAAGTTTTTATGTGATGGAATTACAATTTACTTCTAATTTAATTAAAGGAAAATTAAATCAGAAGCCTCATGGGTGCCATTTTCAATATTTCTTGTTTCCAATTTTAACATATATATATATATATATAATGTCATAAAGATAAGTAGAACCAGATGGAGAGTTTCATGTTGAACCTCTGCGTATACTTGACCAAAGAGAAGTTACATTATGGAGGCAAGCTATCACCCAGGTTAAAGTGAAATAGAATCACTTTAGCCCAGAGGAGGCTACCTAGGAGGATGAGTAGTTTATGAAAAACACATTTCCAAATTTATTCTGAGGCAATGAGAACACGCAAACGTTGTTCTACTTGAGAGGGGGAAGATGGCATCTCCCCTGGTAAATGAAAATATTCCTTTTTTATTGATCATGGTTGAAATACAAACACTATGTTCCTTGATAGACTAGGGAAGGATTAATTTTTGAATTTAAATATTGTGTGTTATAAAAAGGAAGTGTTTAAGTATACAAGAATCACATGATGAGGAAGTTTAGGAAACCCACCTGTCTGGGTAGTTGGGATAGTTAAACTATTTCTTTAAAGAAAATTTTAGCAAGAAAGTTCAATGACCAAGAGGGTTAAGGAACCTGCAACACTTGAATGAGGGAGAAAAGGATTAAACTGTTGAAAAATAACAAAGTTATTCCTTTTTTTCATCATGTTGGTTGGCTAAGGGAAAAAAAAACTTTTCATTATCAAATTTGTTTGGACTAAGTCTGGTTGGGATCGGATAATTGACAACAATAGAACAGTGCATAGGAGGCCCCGTATGAAATCTACTCTATAGGAAAGGTTAGCACGGGGGGATATTAAGTCGACAACTTAGTCTCATTGGTTGGAAGGAAACTTCCTATTTTAGTGGTTGTGACCTTTCAAGAAAAATTAAATAGAACTAACTGGTATGAATATTTCCTTAGACATTTATTTACATTTATTTTCTCTAAACAATACTTGCACAACTAGAGAAGTAACATATGAAGGAATGGAAAAAAATAAAAGAAACGATTTTATAGAAGACAAATTACTTATATATGTATATGTATATGATCTACATAATTATGAATTTTCATATAAAGTAAAATAATGTAATGTAGGATTATGTTTTTTTAATTTAAAAATATAGAAAATGAAGTGTGAGGAGACAGTGTGTAGAATCACAACTCTCATATATCTGTATTAAAAAAAAAATGTTATGACACTCAGGATGGGGTGAATTAGAAAATATTGATTGCAGGTAACTATAAATCTTGCCGAGAAAGTGGTTGAGTCTTAAGATGAAGTTAGAACACAGTAAGGGTTATATGATGACAAAGGAATAAACATGCTCACTTCCACTATTTAATTACTGAGGAATTACAAATCCAAGAGTGGAGAGTTAGTCCAGGCTTGATGCCTTCCAATTGCTACTTGAACAGTCTCTCGGCTACCGGTGCAGCCTCTATCCAGATATTCCGATAAATAACATAGTCTCCATGGTGCACATTAAGGAAGCCTTACCAGAAAGAAAAATCTCACCAACTAAGGAATTATTATAACCCTTTCAGAAGAAAATGGGAATTTATTGGAATATTGACTGAGATAAATTAAATACAAAACAATATAGAGTAATTCATTAATGTGGCAATGCTAGCTTTCAAATAAAAGCAAAGAATCCATCTTTCCTTATAACTAAAATAAATTTGAGTAGGTTTTGTGATAGGGTCACAATGGAACAAGAACAAATAACTCATCATATCCATACATGGAATTTTACCTTTTAAAAATAAACAACTGAACTCGTTCATGGCTGAGTCACGACATCAGGGAATAAAGCTTAACCAAAACTTGACAAGTATATATAAAATGCTTACAACTATTCCAAATCTTGAATGATAAATTACTAGAAAAATCACGAAGGTTGTAGACTGATACGAAGTCCCAGATATAGAAATTATACAACCTGAGTTTTCTTAAACCCCTCATACCATGAAATTAAGAATCAAGAGACATAAATACCCTAGCTGAGACTGGGGAATTCCGAATGGCTAACCTGGTTAGAGTAAGGTCGGTTCTTTGATGCCAATGACCGAGAGCCCAGTTACCATGAGCATGAGACATACTTGCCAAACATTTGAATTACATAGGAATTAATAATAGAACCGTAAGTTAATAAACAAATTTCTAAACGTAAATAAAAAATAAAGAAAAACAAACAAGGATAGATCCAATCACCTGGAAAACAGAGGAGGAACCTCATGCAGTCTTCACCCAAGAAATTTTTTTCCACATGCGGAGAACCCAATGGAGGAGTGAATGTCGGGGACTGGAAAAGGAGCAAGAGCAAGCTCGATGTTATTCGAAACAAGTAAGATAAATTGTTTTCGAGTATGGTATCAAATGTTTGTAGCGAATCTACACAACATAACTATATCAACATTCAATCGAAAGGTGACTAGCATCACTAACAAGCACCTAAAGATGAACGATGGAGGGACGAAAAAACCTACCCAGAGGTTTGGGAGCGAGTACTAGTTGTAGACCCTTGTTCACTGAGACAAATCGACACCAAATCACTCCTCTATGGTGGCAGAGGAGGCTTTTCGGTTACCTCAACTAAACTCTTTGCATCCATACTGTTAGATCTTGGGTTCCATCCCAGGTCGTTGATTTTCCTTACAGCTCTAAACTCCGTAGTGACAGATGGACCACACCATTGTATCTGGAGTGTTTGATTCTGAACCTAGGAAAGTTATGCCAAGGTAACCTCACCTGGGTTTGGTGTATGGACACCAATTGTAAACCATACGACAATAAATTGAGTCTAGATGCCAATGCATAAGTCCATACACCAAAGTAGTCCAGTAATATAGTCAAAATTATATATATATATATATATATATATATATATATATATTGGGTGGTATTGACCTAGTATTATATGCACAACAAAATCTCAACATTATAATGAGAATTATTATTTAGTTTGTAGAAAGTATTTTTTGAATTAATAATTAGAAGGATCAATCCGTAAAAGTAAAAGTATGGTAAGATTAGATAAAACATGTTCTTGTTTTATATTATTTAACGACGCCTCATTGGATTAAATTCAAGGTAAAAAAATTTATGTGTTATGGAAGAAATTCACATTTGGAGATGTGACACAAACCAACAATGTTTTTTATCTACCTTGTTTACAATTCAAGATATTAAAAGAAAAATAAATGATAAACTTATTTAGCATTCTCTAGTTATGAAACACCTATTTATAATTAAATTTATTTTAGAATATAGTTATGAATATTTTGTTAGTTAAAATTTAATGTAATTAAAACAAAAAAATTCTAAATTGTTATTGTGTATTTTTAGTATCTAGAAATGTGAAGTACAACAAAACAAAACACAACACAACAAAAAAAAAAAAAAAAAAATCAAAATCAAAATCAATATCAATGTTCAACGATTTAAGGTAAATAGATCACACACCGATACATTTGGTAGACATAAAAGTGACATTGAAATCCATTTGACATGTTATAAATATATTGGAATGCCTTAATAGTACAACTTATCACTATCATATCCATGGAATAATTATTTTTAAATATTTAAAATATTAATAATATTGATCATAAATCAATTAATATGATAATGTCTTCAATATATAAAAAGCGGGAATGAATATTCTCAAAATATGTAACATCCATCCGTGTTAAAATTATATTAAACTTACTTACCGCTTATTAAATTCATCCGTGTTAAAATTATATTAAACTTACTTACCGCTTATTAAATTCATGTTACTGAATTTGGATTAAAGTGTATGCTCATTTAAATGTTGTGGAATCCAATTAAAGTTTATTTTCATTTTCGTAATAACATAGAAATTACATAACCCTTGGGGTTCTATGATTCATAGTTGGTCGCATACAATATTTTTTAACCCTATATTTAATGTTGGTTCGTGTGGGGCACCAACTACCTCGCAACACTCAAAACGTCTCTCGAATCTTCCAGCGTTCTCGAATCTTCCAACGTACTGCCACACGGAGCAATCTCTACCATATATCCAAGGGAGATGGATCCAACGATCTTCGTTGAGGTGCCAGGGATAAGGACCTTTCCTGACTGGCTGTCTCGGGCTTTGGCGCTTCCTTCGACCAGTTTACTTCATTGTGAACCCTGTAGGCACTTAATTGAATGTTGAGATCAATTGAAATATGAATTCATTCAATAAAATATTTATTTTATTCAATAAAATTAATGTAAATTATTGAGATATATATTATTGATTTTATTTAATAAACCTATTGAAATCTATAAATTAATATTGAAATTAATTGAAATCTATAAAATTAATTTTGAGATCAATTAAAATATATAAAATTAATGTAAACTATTGATATCAATTGAGATGAATCTAGTACATAAACTTAAACCTATGAAATTAATTTAAACTTAAACCATAAAATCTATCCACTACATAAAATTATATGACTTCGAAGTATATCAGTTGAAATTTATTATCAAATCTATTAATCTATTGAAATCTCTTATAAAATTCAAAGTATATATATATTGAAACCAATTGAATAATTGTGTAAAGTTGATATCAATAAAAATAATTTAAGTAAAATATTAAAATCTAAACTATTGATTTTATTCAACAAAATCCATTTTATTCAAATAAAAAAATCTTTTATTGATTTAAATAAAATATATTGAGATATTGATTTATGAATATAAATTTAAACCATATAAGAATTATATGACTTGGAAGTAGATTTATTGAAATATATTAATATATTATGATATATATTGAAATTTATTATCAAATTCATAGTATATCTATTGAAATATAAACTTATGAAATCAATTGAACAATATTTTTAATGTTGAGATCTATTAAAGTAATGTAAATTGGGTCGAAACACAATGTTTAGGGAAGTTGATTTGTACAAGTGTTGAGATTTAAATTTATGAATATAAACTTTAAACTAGCAATTGCATCGCATGTTGAAAAAGAAACCCCGTAAAGAAATAGCATAGGAAAGAGTAACCTAGAAGAAATAATATGTTGCATAAAAAGAGTCATCGTGGAGGAATGAAAATCAAATTTTCTTCCATGGAAGCAGGTAGTAAAATCTTAATGTAACACTGCTTCCATGAGCCTTACAAATCATGAGGCCTATGTTGAAGTTAAGTTAAATACCTTGTCTGATCATGCCAACATGAATGCCTCATGAAATAAGAAATAGATCGTGATTTTCTACCTTCAAAATCAAAGTTTGTTTTGGTGCAGTTCCTCCATATTTAACCTTTATCAATTCCTATTGAGTCACCTATGTATTATTTCCTACATGATCTTTGAAAATATTCAAAATATCACATTGTTTTTTACCACTGATGTCCCTCGTGTCTTCCATGTTCTTGCTTTTTTAGTATTGATGATATGAAGTTGGTTTCTTTTTTTCTTTGTGCAGACAGTAAAAAATGTATGGAGAGGTGGCTTTCATCACTTCAAGAGTAGTAAATATAAGACAATTGAAAAATAGCTCCAACACCGAGAGAGATTTGGTAGCATTTATGGAGTTGGCGAACATGTCTTGTTCTGTGGTGTTGGCTACTCGGCATAGCTTTCTTGATCTTGTGTAGAAGAAATGAATTTTTATTTATCTTATATTACATTAACCATTAAATTTCCAACATTCATGGCAAACTTTCCATCACATCTGTAGAGAAAATTATAGCAGAGTATCACACAATTCTTATCAGAGCTAAATGCTCCTATATGCAATAATGATGAATTTCATCACTTAAGAGCAGTAAAGACAAGTTTATTGAGGAAAAAACTCCAACACATTTGTAGAGAAAAGCATAACACATTATCACACTTTTCTTATGAGAGATAAATGCTCCTATATGCAACAACGATGGATTTCATCACTTAAGAGCAGTAAAAACAAGTTTATTGAGAAAACAATGTTATAATAAAATAACAATTCAAAATGTGGAATAAATACTTAAAAGGAATCGAAAATTAAAACTTAACATTGCCCATTAAATAATACCTCCAGCGATTGATGAATTATACTATGTAGAAAAAGTAATTTTGCAGAGATGAAATCTACACAAAGATCAACGCTCTGAGAAGTGCTCCAATGAATGGTTTATTGCAGATTCTTCAAGGAAACGAAACATACTTTAATAAAACTATAATGCAGCAGCCAGAGCCTCGAGATTTCTTCTCCACATTCACTTTTATGCAACAAAGCCTCCTTAACATAGTCACTACATAGCACTGCATCCTCAACACCAACACTAAAGAAAATCTGAAGGCACTTCCAAGCTCTCCTCACTCTGACTTGATGGTGTAAGGCTGAAGGGGATTAAGTTAGTGAGCTTGGGGACCAAACAGAAGAATTTATAGTCAAGCTTCCATCAAGCTTTTGTTGGCTATTCGTTAAGTGTTCCACAAATCATGGTAGATAATTGTAATGGGAGTAACGGACTAGGTAACTAAAATGGGAGTAACGGATCACTTCAGAAGCTCCAAAAAAGAAATTAATTCACTTCAGTTGATTTCCTAATTTAAGGAAATAACTGCAGTTGGTTTCCATAATTTAAGGAAACAACTGCAGTTCAGTTTCCAGAAATTGCACGTTGGGAGAGGGAGCTTAACATTCTCCCACTTGGTCCATACTTCCAATCTTAATGTCTCATCTTAAAATCCATTGAAAATCTGTATTAAGTAATAGATACATGAATTATGGCGATAAATCCTCTAATGACGAGTATTATCTTCCATGTATTACTATGTATTTATTTCTATTAAAATTTATGTGGCAACAATTTCTTAATGAATAAACCCTATGTTCATTCTTGGTCCTACATAGATGAATTCTCTCAAATCAAATTAAGGTGCACATAAATATGAGAAAAACATCACAATAATTAAGAATTTCATTAAAATAACATTATTCATACAATGAGAAACTACATAATGGAACCAAGTCCCATATTCATTACATGATCCTTGAATTTAAACGGTGGCATCCCTTAGTCAAAGGATCAATGATCATTAACTAAGTGCTAACGTGCTTAATGACGACTTTATTTTCTTTAACACGTTCCCTTATAGCTAAATACTTAATGTCAATGTGTTTATTTCGACTCCCACTTTTGTTGTTCTTAGCCATAAAAACAACATCTGAATTGTCGCAATACATTCTCAATGGCTTAGAAATAGAATCCATAATTCTAAGCCCAAAAATGAAACTCTTAAGCCATAAACATTGTAAAGTAGCCTAAAAACAGGAGATGAACTCGGCTTCCATAGTGGAAGTGGCAATCAAGGTCTGCTTGGCACTCCTCCATGATACAGCTCCACCGGCCATCATAAAAATGTATCCTAATGTTGATTTGCGTGAATCAACATATCCAGCGAAGTCAGAATCTGAGTAGCCAATTACTCCCAAATTGTCCGTTCGTCTATACATAAGCATGTAGTTTTTGTTTCCTTGAAGGTACCTCATTACTTTCCTTGCAGCTCTCCAATGGTCTAAACCTAGATCACTCTGATATCGTCCCAACATTCCCACAACAAATGCAATGTCAGGTCTTGTGCAGACTTGAGCATACATTAGGCTTCTGACAGCAGAAGCATATGGAATGTTCTTCATTTGTTCTCTTTCAAATTCATTCTTCGGGCATTGGTTTAAATTGAACCTATCACCTTTCACAATGGGAGCGACACTTGGTGAACAATCCTTCATCTGAAATCTCTCTAAAATTTTATTAATATAGGTTTCCTGAGATAGACCCAAGATGCCTTGAAATATGTCTCTATGGATCATAATGCCGATGACATAAGATGCCTCACCCATATCCTTCATATCAAAATTTTTAGAGAGGAATTGTTTCACCTCATGCAGCAAACCCTTATCATTGGTTGCTAGCAAAATGTCATCCACATATAAAACAAGAAAACGGATTTTACTCCCACTGACTTTTAGGTATATACATTCATCCATAATGTTTTCTACAAAACTGAAAGAAGAAATTACATTATGAAATTTAAAATACATTGGCGGGATGCTTGTTTTAATCCGTATAATGATTTATTGAGCTTGCAAACCAATTTCTCACCATCACTAGAGGAGAATCCTTCAGGTTGTTTCATGTAAACCTCCTCCTCTAGATATCCATTGAGAAATGTCGTTTTCACATCCATTTGGTGCAACTCCAAGTCAAAATGGGCTACTAATGCCATAATAATGCGTAAGGAATCTTTCTTAGATACAGGAGAGAAATTCTCCGTGTAATAGATTCCTTCTTTCTGAGTGAATCCCTTTGCAACGAATCTTGCCTTGTATCTCTCAATGTTGCCCAATGAGTCTTTCTTTGTCTTAAATACCCATTTACATCCAATGGCTTTTGCACCATTAGGAAACTCAACAAGATCCCAGACTTTGTTACTCTTCATAGAATTCATCTCTTCCTTCATGGCATCGTACCATAATTCTGATTCTTTGCAACTCATGGCTTGTGAAAAATACATGGGATCATTTTCAGCTCCAATGTTGTAGTCAGATTCTTGCAGATACATAATATAATCATCAGGTATTTCTGATCTCTTTGGTCTAGTATATCTTCTTAATGTTGTACCACCATCTTCCTGAGAAGTATGTGGTTCAACTTGTTGTTCAAAAATTCTTGGCAATTCTTGAACTATCTGATCTACTAGAATGTCGTCAGCAGCTTGTGGAGCTTCAACAATTAGTTGTTCAACACCAGTTTGTACTTGGGGGGTGCTGTGAACAATAACCTATCTATCACTTGAGGTGGAAGGTTAATATTATGAATGATCCTTCTCAAAAAATATGTTCCTCGTTTGATCGCTCCCACTGATCAAGTCATTTTCAAGAAACTTGGCATTTCTTGATTCCACAATCCTAGTGTTGTGAGATGGACAATAAAATCTGTAACCTTTATACCTTTCAGCATATCCAACGAAATACCCACTAATGGTCCTTAGGTCCAGCTTCTTCTCTTGTGGATTATATATTCTCACTTTAGACGGGCATCCCCAAACATGCATATGTCGCAAACTCGATTTCCAACCTTTCCATAATTCAAATGGCATTTTAGGAACAACCTTGGTTGGAACTCGGTTTAATATATACACTATCATCTGAAGTGCTTCAGTCCACAAGGATTTAGGAAGATTGGAGCTGCTAAGCATACTCTGCACCATGTCCAATAATGATCGGTTTCTTCTTTCTGCTACACCATTCTGGTTGGGTGAACCAGGCATGGTGTATTGGGCAACAATCCCATGCTCTTGAAGAAATTTTGGGAATGGCCCAGGTGCTTGTCCATCTTCTGTGTATCTACCATAATATTCTCCACCTCTATCTGATCTCACGATCTTAATTTGCTTGCCGCATTGATTCTCTACTTCAGCCTTAAAGATCTTAAAGGTATCTAATGCTTCACTCTTTTTATGAAGCATGTAGAGATACATATATCGTGAGTAATCATATATAAAAGAGATGACGTATCTCTGACCATGTGAGTCCATGTCTGGACTACATATATCAGTATGTATGATCTCTAATACGTCTGAACTTCTATTGGCACCTTTCTTTGACTTGTTGGTCTGCTTTCCCTTTATGCAGTCCACACAAGTCTCAAAATCAGTAAAATCCAGAATATTAAGTACCCCTTCATTTATCAATCATTTAATTATTTCTATGGAGATATGACCTAGTCTTTGGTGCCATAATTTAGAGGAGTTTTCATTAATAACACATCTTTTAGTGCCAGTGTGAACATGCATTGAATCATAAGTGACATTGTTTTGTAAATAAATGCAGTAAAGACCATTAAACAAACTATCATTCCCAACACAATCATATTTATAAAATAAATTGAATGATGTTTCCGAAAAGTTAAAGGAATATCCAAAGGTACAAGCCTCGAAACTAAAATCAAGTTTCTAGAAAAATTTGGAACATAAAAGGTCTTTTCTAATTCTAAAACAAAGCCACTACTTAAAGTTAAATAGCATGTTCCTATAGCTTCCACATGCGAGCCCATCTTGTTTCCTGATAAGATGTTTTGCTCACTTCCCACTGGCTTCCTGAGGTTTTGCAAACCCTGCAAGGAATTTGAAATGTGAATTGTTGATCCAAAATCAATCCACCAAGTGTTAATATTGACATTAACCATATTAGATTCATAACAAACAAACGAGATTGGATTACCTTTGTCTGCAAGCCATTTCTGAAATTTGGCGCATTCCTTCTCCATGTGTCCCTTCTTTTTATAGAAGAAACACTTGGAATCCTTCTTGATATCGGCTTGGGGAGGTACTTTACCTTTCCCTTTCCGATTGGCTTGAGATTTGCGCTTTCCTCGCGTTGTCATCATTGCACTTTCTCCCATTTCCATCACCAGTCTCTCTTCCTCTTAAACACACATGGTCATGAGTTCATTAATTGACCATTTATCCTTATGTGTGTTGTATGAGATTTTGAAGGGTCTGTATTGGTGTGGAAGGGTGTTCAGGATGTAGTGCACAAGGAAAGACTCCGATATTTCAACCTCGAGTTTCTTCAATTGAGCCATAGTGTCCCTCATTTGCATGATGTTCTCGCACACACCTTTCACACTAGTGAGCCTTAGGGATGAGAACTTCATGATTAGGGTGCTTGTTATTGCCTTGTCTGAAGTGACGAATTGATCATCAATGGCTTTCAGCAAGTCTTAGACCTTTTCATACTATTCAACGGAACCACGAATACCAGCCGAAATTTTAGTCTTAATGAACATCATGCTTAGGTGATTAGATCGTTCCCATCGTTCATAAAGCGTGATGTCCGCTATAGTGCTGGTATTATTGAGTGTCAGTGGTTTATCTTTCCTAATAGCATAGTCTATGTCCATCCACCCCAAATGAAGGAGAACTCTCTCCTTCCAGACCTTATAGTTATCTCCCTTAATTTCAGGGATATCAGTACAAATTTTAGAGAAATTTGCAGGTTGTACAACTGCATAAAATTAAAGATCACATGTTTATGTTAAAATTGAGGCCTAAATAAAATTTCATGCTTTACCAATGTAAATCATGCTTAAAATTGAATCTAATGACATAAAAAATGTCTATGGACTAAATTTTTATTTCAAGAAAATTCATTTATTCTTTATGATAGAATTTATCAAATTATTCACTTAATTCATAGTTCTAAGGGTATATTATGATTATAATTTGTTATAAATTCTATCTCAGTTTTGAACTTTATGATAAAACTATTAATTCATAATTCCTGTGGGTAAGTTATGAATATTTTATCCTAATTAATTACATAAATATAACAAAAATTCATGTGGGATAAAATTTATTATATTTAGTATAATTAATTACAACTAATGTCTAAAGTTTTGAACTTTATGATAAAACTATTGATTCATAATTCCTGTGGGTAAGTTATGAATATTTTATCCTAATTAATTATATAAATATAACAAAAATTCGTGTGGGATAAAATTTATTATATTTAGTATAATTAATTACAATTAATGTCTAAATACTCTTTATGTGATCCTAATCAATCATATTATATATAATTTTATTTAATTAGAGATGTTGTGGCTATTCTCTTAATCAATTAAAATTATGTGGATCACTAGACATTATTTGCATTAAAAAAAAAAAAAAAAACTTGACATGAGAATAATGATAATTTGCATAAATAAAATTACAATATTCATGCATAACTTTTAACGATGGGTCTCATTTACTCATCCAAAATAGCATATTTTAACTAGAGCAGTAATAATTAATTCATGCAAATTAAATTGCACAACAATTATTCAAATTTCACTAAATAAATATTATAATCATAAAATTGAGAAAAAAAAAATTAGACATATTTCCAAATAATTAAATTCAGAAAATTCTCAAAATATGTCTATAAACACTAAGGCAGAGATAAAACCTTGCTCCGATACCAAATGTTAGCATAACATAACGATTCAAAATGCGGAATAAATACTTAAAACGAATCGAAAATTAAAACTTAAAATTGCCCATTAAATAATACCTCCAGCCATTGATGAATTATACTATGTAGAAAAAGTAATTTTGAAGAGATAAAATCTGCACAAAGATCAACGCTCCGAGAAGTGCTCCAACGAATGGTTTGTTGCAGATTCTTCAAGGAAACGAAACAAACTTTAATAAAACTATAACACAGCAGCCAAAGCCTCGAGAGTTCTTCTCCACGTTCACTTTTCTGCAACAAAGCCTCCTTAACATAGTCACTACATAGCACTGCGTCCTCAACACCAACACTAAAGAAAATCTGAAGGCACTTCCAAGCTCTCCTCGCTTTGACTTGATGGTGTAAGGCTGAAGGGGATTAATTTAGTGAGCTTGGGACCAAACAGAAGAATTTATAGCCAAGCTTCCATCAAGCTTCTGTTGGCTATTCGTTAAGTGTTCCACAAATCATGGTAGATAATTGTAATGGGAGTAACGGACTAGATAACTGCAATGGGAGTAACAGATCACTTCAAAAGCTCCCAAAAAGAAATTAATTAACTTCAGTTGATTTCCTAATTTAAGGAAATAACTGCAGTTGGTTTCCATAATTTAAGGAAACAACTACAGATCAGTTTCCAGAAATTGCACGTTGGGAGAGGGAGCTTAACAAACAACTCCAACACATTTGTAGAGAAAATTATAACACAAGATCACACTTTTCTTATCAGATCTAAATTCTCCTATATGCAACAACGATGGCTTTCATCAGTTCAAGAGCAGTAAAAACAACTTTATTGAGAAAACAACTCTAGCACAGATAGAGGTTTGGAAGCAATAGTTGAATTGATGAACATGTCTTGCTAGATGGTGTTGGATATTGGGCATAGCTTTCTTGATCTTGTATACAAGACTGTAAATTTGCATGTAGCTTATATTGCATTAACCATGAAATTTTCAACATTTAGGGCACATTCGCCATCACATTTGTAGAGAAAATTACAATAGAGTATCACATTTTTATTATCATATCTAAATGTTCGTATATGCAACAACTACCTTGTGCCTCATAGTTTAAATTTGTGCAAGGAGGAGGAGACGAGGAGTGCCAAGGTGCAAGCTAGAATATGAAGAGAAAGAACAATCTTGTTTGGTACTTGAGATAGACTCATTCTCTGCACATCTAGAGTAAAGCTTAATAAAACAAAACTCACCATACTTTTATTTTTCTAAATAAATATCTTAAAAATTAGAATATCAATCTAATACATTTTACTCAATTACACATTTAACAATATTCATTTAAAAAATACAAATACAAATTACTATTTTAAATAAAAATAGTAGAACACATTTAACAATATTCATTTAAAGAAATATAAATACAAACTATTATTTTAAATAAAAATAGTACAACACATTTAAGAATATTCATTTAAAAAAATACAAATTCAAATTAAATAATCACATTAATTACCATGGCCCTCATGTACCTTCCTCTTATTAATTTTTAAATACTCGATGTTTGTAACTCATTCTTAATTAAATAGTGTCAATTTTGTAAAACTATAATCTACAAGTCTCAATTTTTATAGCTTTGGTGGAAGGGTGGAGTATCTTGATTCCCTTACCCTTTAAGAAGCATTCTCAATTATTGTACCACCCACTTCGACATCCAATCTAGACATCTTAGGTTATTCTAAATTGATCGAAAGTATAGAATTGTTAGGTTTCTTCTGGCTACAACTTAGTTTTGGTTGTCACCTAGTTATCTTTAATTAGGTAATTAAAGATATGTATATATATTTTTTTTGAACGGAAGAAATTTGATATTCATTAACAATAAAAACTCTGAAAGAGTATGTATGTAGTTACAAACTGTTATGTAGTTAGAAACTATTACAACTAAGTAATTAAAGGTAATTTTAGTGTTATTTAAGAAATGAAAATTATGAACATTCATCATTATTGCTCAAGATAAATCATGTCTTATGAAATAATTTGGAAATTTAAAAAAGATCACATATTTTAAAAAATTTCATTAGTAATTTAATTTTCTATATATTAAGAAACATGGCTCATAAATAAACATATAAAAAACATATAAAAAACTATTTACTTGTGGATCTAATGGCCTAAAACATTTCGATCGTATAACATTTGATCCAATGACTCAAACATGGACACATTGGCACCTAGGAGAGTTGTTTTCAAATAATAACGTCTTACGACGTAACTAGTTAAAATGTTCATTACATTATGTCAATCTTTTTATTTAATTTACTTTTATTTTTTTTTGTGTAATTTGACATAGTCAAAATGTTAAAATTGAGGTTAAAATCTAACAAATTTTTAATAACAACATTTTAACTTAAAAGTCACCAAAACTCAAATTCAATCTAACTTATTAAAAAGAAAAAAGAAAAACTAACATTATAAAAAACTATTTACTTGTGAATTTAATGGCCTAAAACATTTCAATCATCTAACATTTGATCCAATAACTCAAACATAAACACATTGGCAACTAGAGAGTTGTTTTCAAATAATAATGCCTTACGAAGTAATTAATAATATCTATTATTATATTTATTGAAATGTATTATCAAATTTAAAGTACATCTATTGAAATCTAAACTATTGATTTTATTAATAAACTTGTTGAGAAATATAAAATTAATATAAATTGTTAGTGTTAAGATATCTACTATTAATTTTATTCATTAAACTTATTAAAAACTATAAAATGAAATTAAACTATTAATATTAAGATAAATTGAAATCTATAAAATTAATATAAACTATTAAGATCAATGATTAATTGAGATCTATAAAATTATGTTGAGATCAATTTAAATTTTGCTCTATATTAAATTGTAAAGTAGATAATTTCCTTAGATGATTGATGCTAAACAGATTTTATGATTCGTAAATTACATAATATTCTAAATAATATTGATATTAAATAATAGTATTGTAGATAATATCAATATTAAATAATATTGTCAAATAAAAGTCAGGATTTCCTTACCTGAAATGGATGATATGAAATAAAAAATAATACATGATCATAAATACCTTTCTACTATGATGACTAGCCTGCGTGGACAAAATGTTGAATAACATAAGTGACGATTAAAGTTATATATTTTATCAAAATATATATAACCAAAAGAGGAAAATACAAAAGACTTAAAAATTAAGTCAATGTTAATCCAACTTGCCTATAAATCCTATAGGCATTCTAAAGTTACAAGACAAGTTTAATAATAATATTCATTATTAATATGTTGTTAATAATATTTAAAATCAAAATTTTATTTAATCTCTAACATTTAATACTACTTTATTTATAAATATATTTATTTATTTAAAATTCAAAATTTCATTTAATCTCTAACTTTTAATACTACTTTATTTATAAACATATTTATTTATTTAAAACAAACTTATTTATTGACTCTGCCAAAAAAAAATTAAAATTAAAATAAATCAAACAAAAACATGATGAGATCTTTTTAACATTATACATCTCATAAATTTACCGAATCCAAAATTCAAGGATTTTAAGATCTTTTTAACATCACCCATCTAAGGAATTTACCTGATCCACAATTCAATATAGAAAAGTGCTACAAACTAGTTTTAATGATGGGAATGTCTTGCTAACACTAAACTATTTTGATTTTTTGTTTTGTTGTGCCCATGTGTTTCCATATCCGCCATTTTTAGTTTCTTGTAAGGTTTAACATGATATATTATTAATAATATTGGTTGATATACGCCGATAGGTGTATATAAAATAGATTTACAACCACATTTACCAATGTGATTGATATACGCCGATAGGCCTATATCCACTACCCATCACATTAATTTATATATCAATAAATAAATATTATATATAATAAATTGGTTTTCAGAAATAGCCATGTTTTGATATTCACCATTTTTAGTTTCGTGCAGGGTTTAAAATTTATATGTTAGTAATAACATTGGTTTTGACAAATAGTTTGGCATTAACGCTGAAAACTACAAAATTTTTGGTATAGACTATACTCATCCAAATCAAATAGCCACAACACTCATATTTGGTTATTTTTCAGCTTTTCTCTTCGACATTTAACATGCTGAGATTTATATTTGAATAAAAAATTTAGTTTTAAGATTGATATTTTACCTACCTCACATTTTGAATAAAAAATCATTGAAGTGCTCATATTTTCTTAGTATTATTTGAACCTTTTTTTTTCAGGAAGGGACACCCTTTTGATCCATCTTTCCTTGCAGATGTTAAGATTTCCTTGAACGCAACTACACCATTGTTCTTCAATATCTCAACAACAATAACCACCTTGGGAATGGCCATTCCTACAGCACATAGCTCCACTTATTCATGTTCTTGTATATACCTCTATGCCATGTTGACATAGTAGGAGAGCGACTTCTAGGTACCCGAGACTTGAATCCTGTTCCCCTTCTTCTTGTGAACATCATCATTCAAATCCATGTTTCCAACTCACGTAGTTATTTCTTCCACTGATCTAGGTGGATATTGGTGGCCACCTGCCTATTCCACTTGGACCCCCACTATTGTTTCTTTCAGTTTTTCAATTTCCGTAATTTGAGCACAATTTACTATTTTTGGAAGTTTTTCGAGTCCTGAACTTCCATAGCCATTTTGAGGCCCTAAATGATGTATTTTTAGAAAATCGCCATTGATTAACATGTGTATTCAACCTAACATTCGCTTTCAGCGGTTGTAGTCCTCAGATAAATATTTATAATGAGGTCTTGTGTGCGTCAAACAAAGATCGTATGCCAAAGTTACAACCCTAGGAAATTGATGTACCAATTTACCTCAATAGGGCCCATTGTTTGGTGTTTCATCTCCTAGGGTTAGGTTTTTAGATGTTTAGGGTTTTCCATTATTTATCAATAATAGATAGGTCTTTAAGCCTCATTGTAACACATTTAAGAGGCCTATAGACACCACATCTCTTGTTAGAGATAAGCTACCAGCACCCTAGCTAGTTTACTTCCATTATGTCTGTAAGCATATTTCAGTTATGTGATATTAATGAAATGAAGTCTTATTTCTGTTGCATCTCTACATTTATGTTTATTTATGTATTTTATTGCATTATTGCATAATTATGGATCATCCACGCCAACCATTCCCTCTCCTTCGCCTTTTCTCATCACCAAATCTTTCCCCTGATCTTCCCCTTAATACCTCTATCTTACTTGAAACCACCATTGTCTGATCTCACGTCTCAATTGGATGGATTCTTGCATATTAATCACTCAACCCTTCCAATATAAATAGAGGGTTTTGGACTTCATCCAGGGTTACGCTCGTACAGGAGGAGGGTTCCTCATAATTAGTCGATGTTTCCAACTCTCTTCTTAATACATTTACCTATAAACATTAAAAAAAAATAACATTTTTAAAATTTGTACATGAATTAAACTGAAAATTGATTAAAATAATTTAATAGTCAACCAAATTTGATCTCTTTAGCATTCCCTTTGGTATGTTTATATGTGATTTCTAATATGTTATGTAATTTCTAAAAAAAAAATAGACCCTATATTAGGTGGACAGACCTACCTATGGTTTTGTGCATGGGTTTTGCACATGGTTTTAGGCATGATGGTTTTTTGTCCATGGTATTTTGTATATTTGGTCAAGAGAACTATGGTTATGTTATAATCCAAGGTTAATGGATTGGGGTTTATAAATTCTTTGGCATGTATATATATGTATTGTAACAATGAAAGGAATATAATGAAAAATCAATCTGGTAGTCCCTATTTGGGGATCCATGGGAAAATATCTATGTATATTTGTTTTATGTTTTATGTTCTCGTTGTTGTATATTTTATGTTTTAAGAATTCATTTGTAGGCAATTTCTGTATAGAGTTAAAATCTACAAAAACCCCCAAAACTCGAGAGGTGAAACGCTCTATCCATACTGAGCCTCTCATGGACATAAAGGTCAAAATTCATGACCCATTTTTCTCCTATCACCTGTCTGATCTTCGTTTCAACCTGTATGACCATCACCTAAAAGGGAAAGTCCATTTCAAGTCGTATAGGTAGTGTTGTATCACTAAATCGCTCCCAAAGTATACCATTTTCTAGAATTTGTTTCTTGGCTTGCAACTTCCTATGTTAAAGAGAGGAATTGTTTCATATCCCCCACTAGAGAGAAGATTCTAGAATGCATGCCAAAATGAATTCAAATGTCTCCAATGTAGCCAAAATATCTCAATCCTGAGAGGTTTACAGAAGCTATCCTCTTCTGCACGTATAATGGTCTATCAATTTGAGAACAAGAATCCTGCCTCTAGTTGATTTTAGCACCCGACAATCAAACCCTCCCCATTGCAGAAAGATTCCATCTTTCCATGTTTTCTGAAATTTTACAACCCATTTGGACCACTATCACCTTGATTTTTCAAGAAGAATAAACTGCTAATATTACTAAAGTCTCCATAGAGTTCTTGCACACAATGATGCAACCTAACATCTTCTTTGACATACCCTCATTCCTTACAAAATCGATAAAATTCTAGTTGAACCATTTTCCCGTCACTTCTAGTTTCAGATACTATTCTTTATTGTTCTATCTTTTCCTATATATTAACGTAGAAGAATTTTAGTATTTGGGACTTATTATTATAGATTCTCATAAGCAAAGGAAGCTTTTGTCTGATTGGGATAATGCCCTTCAGAAAAAATCCTAATAATGAGGTTTTCTCTCAGTTTATCTCCACTTATATGCCCACTTCCTAAAAGGATATAAATAACATTTCCCCTCCTAGAATCATGCCCCAGCAAAAGAAAATACTTCAACTCAGTGAATAGACAAGGGTGGGTGATTGGTTCTTGTTTAAGGACTACATTTAAATTAGATTCTATGGGTCAGAACTTCTGCTGTACAACTTTCCTGTTTTCATGCCCATGAGAATATTTTCCCTAGAATTTATCAGATAGAGCCTAAATTTTCATAAAATCCACTTTTTTCTTTCTAAAAAGGGCTACATTTTTAAGCTGGGTAGGGAGGTAGGTCCATTCATTGTTAACACTAGACAAGCCCTTCAACAAGTAGAAGATATGTTGAAAGAGATTAATTTTGAAATGGGAGAGGCGTAGTGCTATGATCTCCATGGTGTCATATAAAAGAGGAAAAGGGATATAAATGTGTTAGCTTATGAGCATGAGTATAGAACTAAAGTTGGATGGAAGGCTAATTTGGATTATGGGCCCATTAATACAGAAATGGAAATTGAACTACCTACTTCAAAGGAAAAGACTCCAAAGAGAACCGTGGACGAAGCTGGAGACACCGAGATGGAGGAGGCATCATCTAGAAATAAATCTAATATCCAGGAGCACACCGATCAGGAAATTGAGACTATGTTGATTGAAAGTAATTTGGACCAGCCAGGCTTCTAGGTACTGCTAGAAGTTTCTCAACAAGCTACGCCTTCATTAGGGGAATTTTGAGGTCTAAAATGGGCCTTCTAAGAAAAAAGTACAACCAAAATAAACTTTGTAAGAATCAATAAAATTCAAGATGATGATGTCAAACATGGGGGATGATTCACCATTTTTGGAGTAAAAAATAAAAAGATCAAAAAATAATAAAATAATAAAACTACCTTTTCAACTCGTTTTTTCAACTTATCTCCCTAAGGTTTTACTCAAATTTAAAGTGGGGGTACTCATTAGATGCAAAATTTAATTCCTCATCCAAGGAGTACCCATGTTTCATACTTTTGATCAACTTCACTCCACGAAAAATGAGAAATACATGAAAAAACATGATTGCAATCACGTTTTTCATGTATTTCTAATTTTTCATGTAGAAGAGTCCATAGAAAGTATGCAACATGGGTACTCCTTGGATGAGGAATCAAATTTTTCATCCAACCAATGTCGTCGCTCGAAATTTGAGCAAACCCATATGGAGATAAGTTGAAAATACGAGTTGAGAAAATAGCTTTTCTATATTCCCTGTAAAATTTGATAATGTAATCTAATATTATTTTATAATTTCCCTAGGAGGCCCATTTTAGACCTCAAAATTCCCCTATTGCTACCTCCACAGAGGTAGAAATATTTGTCTCTTTGGGAAGTGCATCAATAACAAAACTTAAATGGGAAGAGAGGTAATAACAGAGGAGAGAAATAAAAGAGTTAGATATGAAATGCAGTAGCAACTATAAACACATTCAGTTCCTAATTAGCCCAGGTTCCTAGCTTCCATGGCCTTGGAGAGAAACCAAATGAAATTCTCCATAAATCATCCTTATGCAAAGTCTCTCCCATCAGGATCACAATTTAGGACAGTGGATCTGTCAATAGATATGGTGAGTATTCCATTTTCGGACAAAATAAATTGGGATAAGCAAGCTGAAGAGATTCTCTAAACTTAGCTGAGTAAAAACTCCTTGACTATCAGTAAGGTTGAGAAGCTATTAGAAAATGACACCACTAAAGTAAAGAAATAAAAGGTCGATTCTAGATCCCTCCACTTGCATAATGAAACATTTAAAGAATCAATTTACAAATTAGGACTTAACCAAAATGATAAAGTTGTTTTATAAGCCACCATTAAGAGCTTGTGAGCTGAAATATAAGATTTGAGGCACAAGATGAAAATGTATACATCTGAGCATGTACAATCCAAAGAGTTGGTCCAAGTAGAAAGTGAAAAAATAAATCCTAGCCAAGGAGCTAATAGACATAACTAGTTAGGTGATGATCCTCAAACAATATGTAGAAGAACTCCAATAAAGGATATATTCCCACATATGTATAGTAATTTTTCCAGAAAACCGACATAATCTCATTGAGAAGCTAACCAAGGCTCAAACTGAATTGTAGTTGTCATAGGGCGAGCTAAAAAAGGTGTAAATTGATTTGGAAAACTCCAACCATGCACTCGCACAAAAGGAGAAAGAACTTGAGGAAACGAGGAACAATGTGGAGAAAATTAACAAAAGCTTAGAGACTACAAAAAAGGAGATCAAAGAACTAAAAAATAAGTTGAAAGGTAAGATGTATCTTATCTAGGCCAGGCATATAATTTGAGATGAAATTATTTCTTAAGTAAAGAGCATCTGGGAGGATATGACCCTAGTTGCAAAGAAAAAAATAGCAATCAACAAGAATGGGTTCTTGATCCTCTTAGCCAAAGAATAAGATGGTAAAAACACCAAGATAACAGATAAATTCATCATGTACCTCGATGAGAAATAAGCCAATGATTTGAGGGCTATGGACATCATCGACATGACAAGAACAATTATTGAAATCTCCAAGATGATTCTGAAACAAACAACTCGAGCTAAAGCTAAGGAGTGTTTAGGTGAGTTATTGAAATATATAGATACATTTGAATCAAGTTTTGATAAGAGGATTAGAGAAGGGTTACCCATATTTTGGGATTTACAAGGGAACCTACTTTCATGCGAAAAATATCAACAAATGCTAGTAGAATTCAAGAGTAACATCTATTATTCTCATGAAAAGACTTCTACCCTCAAAGGAAGGACCATAGTCAACCTTTTACTTAAGGATTTCTAGCTACTTTGGTTGGTAAAGACTTTGTTTGCTGACAACCAAATTACAGTGAGCTTACCAATTTGAAGATAACCTATTAGAATTTCATCTTCTCTCATGTATGTAATCCAACATTATGACAAAAATGTGACCAATTCATTAATCAACCACAAGTCTGAATTATAGAGCCAGGGTCCCTCCCAATGGAACTAGATGGCCAACAATAAATATAATTTGATATGCTAATCATGAAAATCGGTGTCATTTTGAATTTTTTGTAAATATTTTGTTTCAAGAACAGAATCAAGATTGTTATGTGATAATTAAAATATTTGTGAAATAAAAGAGAAAAATACATCATTTTAAAAAATTTCAAACAAAAATTTTAATTCTACACTTGTGAGATTGTCATCTCATATATTAGAAATAGCATCAAAACTCCTTGTTAAAAGTTTTCTCAAGGCACATTTTTTTGTTCTCAACAAGACCTAGTATATTCTTTCATCGCATGGATAATTATATATAGGGGGCTTCTTAAAACACCTTAGAAATGAAAATATAAAAAAGTGCAAGAAAGAAATAAAAATTTGCAAGGGAAACTAGGTAAAGAGAAAACCAAAGTGCGGAAGGTTTCCAAGGACTATCCCCTAAGCACCTACCTGGTAATGATGCCAAAATGTTTGTTGCAATATAGGGTATGTTGATGGAAAAACATTTAGTTTTCAATCCGGGTTCCATGGACTTCGAGGCACAACACTAGAAATGCTAGAGAAAGACTTTGAGAACCTCCAAAACATAACTCTAGGATACCTACTCACACCTTAAGTTCCTACAAACACTAATTAATTATCTATTATAATATTGCACTAAAAATCAATATTTATAAATAAAATCATAAACACTAGTCATACAAAACCAATCTTTACTATAGAATCAATGTTAGAAATCTTATAAGTTCTAGAAAATAATTCATAAAATCTCAATTTAATTCCTACACTAGATTTGGAAAATTTCATTAAACATAAAACAAATAAGAAATCAACAAGAATTATGTTCACTTAACTATTTAAATCATTGAACTTATTTAAGTAACCAATGGACTCAAAACACAGTCTATAAAAAATGAATGCCAATTGGTTGCTTAAATATCCAAACAAGAACCACATGGATTCATGTACTACTTTCAAATCCCAATCAAGAACCACAAAGTTTCCTACACTCAAGCTAGAATAATAGAGGCTCCAACACTAAACTGAACACTCCACTCCTCTTTGTGCATATGAAATAAAGTTGTAGTTTCGAATTACTTCTAGTACATGAATAAATTGTGAAAAGCATAATTGTGCATAAGGACAAATGATATTTTGTCCTAGTACCTCATTAAACTATCAACATCATAGGGATTTTTTCCACACATACACCAATAGGGACTTTTTACACACATACACCAATCCAAACTAGTCCAGCATACAAGTTCTGGACATGTAATAAGAAACGAGGAATGTTTATAAAGAAGCAATCAATGCTAAATATGTTAACATTAAATAACTAGTTTCAAATCAACACTTCTTCAACAATTTCACTATGCAAACAAATATATCAATGTGCTTTCACAACTCGGAACCAAAGGAAAAAGTTTTAATAATAAGTTAGATTTAGACAACACAAAGGGATCGAAGTCAAACATGTGGTAGACCATGAGATCACAAGTCTTGTAAACACATACTCGGATTATTTTACACAACCCAAATTATTATCAAAGAAACTCAAGGTTTCAGTAGCCTCGTGTCTATTTTAATGTAACATCCAGCGATTTTCAATACATAGCACATAAAAAACTTTAATCACAAGATGTCTTGCACAAATTTCCATGAAAATTTAGATTTGTTTCTAACTCTATACAATTTTTTTCATTTTCATTACTCATCTTGAACACTACATTAATAACACAACCCTTAATACAATTTTCAAGTAGTTTCTCTTCCTAGCTAAGCAATAAGATTAACAATGCAGGTAAAACATATCCCAAGCTTACATATACTACTAACATTAACCAAAGGTTCCCGTTTATATTCATTGTCATTTAACATGAATTCGATGTCATATACCATAGTTGTATGTGTGGTACATAATTATTATCAACCTTGGCTATTACAAGGTGTCACGTTATTATACTTTTTAATTCATTGTTTTTATGAGAATTATAGGTATGGTACAACCAGATCCGTTCACCCTAATCTGACAACTTTATTTCTGACATTAATTTTAAATATTTTCCAATAGTACTTTTCAAAGGTTTAAGGGTTAATAGTTGTTACTTTTAAGGTTTGACACTTGGAGGGTTTCTCGATCATGGATCTAACATTCATATGACAGTTTGGATTTCCTTGAGGGTGGTTAGGGTATTATCTGCACCCAAACCCTCGACATTCAGTTCATTTTCTCCGGTCTCTGATGTGATGGTGCTTTGTTTCCTTTTCCGATTTCAGCCTAGCTTTGACTCTCTGCTTCACCCACAGACCCCTGAGGGTTCAAATAGCCAGTTAAGGGTTTTATTATGTTGCATTTGTCAAAGGAATTCCTATGCATAGCTCATGGGTTTAACTGCTCAAGGCTCAAAATAAATATTTCACCTATAAGTTATCCATTCTCTAAGTACTTACCTACTTCTTGCTCAATTAACTACTCCAAATTTTCCGAACCACTATCCTTTGGATACATGACCACAGACTTGGAGATTCGCCCGGGTGTCTTTCTCATTTAGGTAAATCATTTGTACCCTTAATATTTTTCAGTCCCTTCCTTGATTGTTTCTACAGTTTGCTAATTCCCCTCTATGGTATTTCGTGGTGCAGGTAAAATGGTTTCCCTGAGGCTTGCAAGCTGGTTTTTAGGTTTTCGCAATGAGGGTTTAACTTTACATATCTTTCCAGGTACTCGTCAGCTCAAACATTCCTCCTGTTATAAATATATCTTGCATTGAACATGTCCATTTTATTTAAAGAGGGTTCTTGAAATCATATTAGTTTTATTTGTTCTGCTGTCTGAACGAGAACTACAATCTAGGGTTTTCTCCCGAGTTAACCCATTAACATTGGGAATTTATTTGTGTAGAAAACCTTGCTCGCTCTATGCAATGGAATTCCTATTACGACTTTGGTCGATTTATTTATGGTTTTTTCTTTGGTAAATAAACGCACAACGGAGTTAATTAATGTAAAGACCTACATGATTGTTCTTTTTTTCCTGTTCGAGCAGTGAAGCTCCTTCACCACTCCAATGTAGTTTTTCTTGGAGTCGTCTAACGAGCCGGAGGAATTGCCTGGACGGTCAAAATTGGCCGGAATCCGGGCCAAAAAAATTTAAAAAATCTTGCAGTTCCAGTGTTTGAATCTTGATTTTGACATTGGAAATGGATTCAGCACTATCAAAAACCTGTAAGACACTCAAAATATTAAACTTTGATAGTTATAACATGGATTTAGTAAAATTCCTGCCGGATTTTCTGAAAATCTTATCGGAATTTTCATGATTTTGAGGGCGATTCCTCTGGCTAGTTAGACTACGGCGTTTTTCTTTTATAACACTGTCTATATAAATATATTTAATTTTGTACATGAACTTTTGTTTAAGGATTGAGAATAATGCATATGCTCTGAGCGTGTTAAGCTCGGTTATGGTTAAGTTACAATTTTCTAAACATTTCCTTCTTTAGCTTAAATAATTCTCTAAATTCATTGAATACAGTATTTTTGTTGATGTATTAGACTCAATTTGGAAGAAATATGTATAGTTTTAGAGTTGTCTAATATGCATTGCACTATATGGGGATTTCCCATAGTTTTTGTGTTTGACTCTGTTTCTATCTACAACTATAATATTGATGTTTCTAAATGTATTTGTTTGAGTCCAAACGTTTGGCTCCTATCGTGCTCTTGTGTTTCTTTTCTTTCTGGGTTTTTGTTCTTATGTTTATGTTCACCCATCACTCCCTGTTCTTCCTTCATGCTTTAGGGGGCATCTGTTACACAATAATTTGTCACCCTGCTCACTTCCCCTCCATGATCCTGAAGTGCCCTAAGATGATAATTGTGCAGTATATCCACCATGGAGAATACATCAAGATATCTCATGAAGACCAACATAAAGTTTCCTTGAAGATTTTATGGAGAAACTAAGCTCAAAACCTAAATTTTTAGGTCAATGCTCTTTGCTAGTTGTCTTCCCGTGCTGATGGCATGTTGCAACACTTTGACCTAGTACCGCCAACACACTTTTGATACGAAAAAATGTGTTGAACCTCTTCTAGTAGTATTTCCTCAAATGGAAAAGAAGCTTCATGCACTAGAAGCTTCCAGAATGACGAACTGGACATGGTTCGATGTAGATATGCTCGAGCTCTCTCATTTGGAGCTCTTGATCTTATCATTAGGGAATTTTCCCTTGAGAAGTGGGCTTCCTCCTTATTTTATGCATCCCTAAATCCCTCTCCCTACTTATAAATTGACTCCCATCCTTCCACTACTAGTTGGTATTTCATAATCATTAATCCGTTGCATCGCTATATTGTGATTATGTTAAATTTTTCACTTGGGAGAAGGATTGCTTGAAGAGCCTCAATTTGGACTTGGACATCACCAAAGAGAATTTTGAGAATTTTTGGGCTTCAAAATTCCCCATTTTAGCTTGAGGTGGCATTGCTTGAGTTAAAGGTACTTACTTGTTACATTATCAATGGTGGATAAAAACTAATGGTTAACCATGGTAGAGCTCTAAGTACTTTTAAAGTCATAAAGTAAAGTAATAATAATAAATGTCATTTCACACTTTTTGAATAAAATATTATTATTGTAATTTCATATTTTTTTTAAGGAAACAATGCATATCCTTACATAATCTTCATGTGTTTACACATTTTTCAATCAATATTATATTTGTATAGTTTCATATATCTATTTTTATATTATATATTCATCTCATTTTATTTAATATTAAAATTTCAAATTAATTATAAGTTAATATCTATACATATATATTATACATATGCAATCAAGATAAATAAAAATGCAACCTTGTAATTTTATGATAAATCACATTTATTAATAATATTATTTATAATATTAATAACAACACACATATTAAAGTTGAAGAAAAAATATATATATGTTTTGTACGATGAAAATTTTTACATTAGTTTTATATGTTAAAAAAAGTATATTAGATTCAACATACTCTGGGGCAAAAAAAAGTCTGAAATTTTAATGTATATAAATATTATATTATACTTCTAAATATAAATTAAATCTATTTCAACACTTTTTTTTCTTTAATTTTAAATACAACTAAATTAATTTTATTATGATTATATTAATATTATATATCATTATGCATAATATTATGAAAAATAATCTAAATGTTATAGAATATATATTATATTCCTTTTTATATTATATATTATTTTTTCTTATATTATAAATCATTTCAATATGTAATATAAAAAAATACATAAAATAATATTTTACATTTATTATATTATATTATTTTTATATAATACATTAATTATATGTTATTATATAATTTAAATAATATAAATTTTAATTAATAATATATTATACTATTAAGAATTAATGAATTTATATTTATAATTTACTCTAAGTTGTTTAAGTACAAAGCACAAATACGTTAGTTGTTTAATGATAATGAAATTTTCTTGAAAAATTCATTCTTATTTGTAGTCACATCAATACAATTTTTTTACTAATTTTAGTTTGATACACCTTTTCAATTGAATTTAACCATGGTTACATGAATTGTGGTGTAAAAATTAAAATGCAAATTCATAAATATTATTTTATTGGTTTAACTATTATTTTATTATTTCCTTAAGAGGCCAATTTTAGACGTCAAAATTCCCCTAATGATCAAGGCCGTGGTTGTATGATTCGTCTTTCTATAATTAATAATACATATGATGTTTCACTTTCCATATTTTTCTAGATATCTATGCAAGTAGCCTAATTCTCCATGATGTGTTAGGTAGTTTGCATTCGATGGATGTTATGTATCTTGTCATGTTTCTTGTTGTTGTCTCTTAATCTCTTACATGATTTCTGATATCATCCCTCTGCATTGATTTCATTTTCTTATGGTTTTCCTCCATCTATACTATAACATCCAATATAGCTACACATTTTGCGAACATAGCACCAGATCTAAATCTTTTAAAACAAAGCTCAATATGTGTGTTTATTGAATCTGCCATTGGATATGATATTTGAATCAATATTAACTCATCATATGTTTAAGTCTTGAATACTACCGATATATCTTTCAGACACTTTAAGATGTCCTACACATTGATTTCTTTCTCAACCCAGAGGTTGTTTCTAGGAACCACAACAGAGTCATTGGGAAGAAAAAGTATTTTAATTTGTTGTGCAACCTCGTTGTTTGAATTAGGGTTTGGAATAGGGTTTGGATTAAGATTTGATCTAGGGTTTAGATTAGGGTTTGGTTAAGGGTTTGGATTAGGGTTAGGTATATGGTTTGGACTAAGGTTTCGATTAGGGTACGGATTAAGATTTGGATCACGGTTTGGGCTTGGGTATGGATTAGGGTAAAGTATAGGTTATGGACTAGTATTAGGGTAAGGTTTCACAGTTAGTTGGGACCATGATGGATGATAAAATGATGGTGCATTGGGTGGAAATTTTGGTTGTTGTTGTTTTTTCTCATGTAATTTATTTTGCATGGGAAACTACACCAGAGAGGAGGCTCCAAACCCTTCCTCAAGCCACGGGATATTTGACTTGAGGGAGAGGGCCATTATGGAAAAAGGCAAGGTACTCAATCAGATGAGGACTAAAAGTTTTCCATGGAACTGTAGGATTATAGGTTTGTCTAGGAATCTACTGAGGATAAGCGCTAATCCAAGAACAAAATGATGATATATTTTGAGTTATACATGGAAACTAATTTTATTCCTTATTTGATTCCCTGAATAATTCTAGTAATCTTGGAAGTGATGAACACTTTTTTTTTAATGAGCCTTCTCACAATTTCTACAAACTTTCAGATTGCTAAGTGGACACTTTCCAAGAGAGTGTTGCAGCCTACAGTATGATTCTTCAATTTTATCTCACATCTGCTCTTCGTTCAAATCATTAAATTTTGAAACAAAAGAGAAAAATACATGATTTTTAAAAATTTCAAACAAAATATTGATTTCTACACTTGTGAGATTGTCATCTCATATATCAGTAATAACATCAAAACTCCTTGTTAAAAGTTTTCTCAAAGCACATTTTTTTGTTCTCAACAAGCCCTGGTATATTCTTTCATCACATGGATGATTATATATAGGGGGATTCTTGTGAAAATTCCTAGATCTGAACAATCTAAGGAATCCTACTGCAACCAACTGGATTACTTCTTCTATTATGTAATTTATTTTACATGATTATTTCTGAATCAGACATGAAAAACTGAAGCAGTCACTGAAGCATCCTACACTATAATTTCCATTATTACGAAATAAGGAAACTGAATAAGGAAATCAATCACACATATGACACTTTTATTTTAGACAAGTCCTCGGAAAAACCCAATTCGGGAAAATCAGTGCAACATATTTGAGGGTTTTATTATTACATAGTAGCAATGTCTGAATACATCTATGAATACCCCTAGGGTACTTCAGTTACAAAGAGAAATACTAGAAGAATAATTTGTGAGGATTTATTTCACTTAATCACTAAGTTCCTTGCTGATTCAGATGAAGAAAAACCTACCCTGGGGAAACCCTCCTTTTCCTTTGCACTGCTTCTGCATGAGCCCTACGCAGACACTATGTTATCCCTTCTTTCTTCAGCGTTGGCTTGGTTAGATCACCTCTACCTCTCTCTGACTAATTCTCCACAATCTGAGAAAAATTATTCCTCTCCGGATGCTATCTCTACCCCTCACTTCTCAGATCTCTAGCTTGAATTTCTCAGCAAATCCTGCCCCATAAATTTCAAACTCTTAGATCAATTAGGTGTATCTTTCCAAATGGCTCTTAAGTATTCCTTTATATTCTTCTTGTTGAGACATCAACGACTAAGATTATATCTCTAATCAATGACTAAGATTATAATATCACTTGATCTTTTTTTTCTAGATCATTCTCACTCATGTTTTATTAATAACCTTTAATTATTTAATTTCCCCAAGTTTAGACTTAGGGTCCCTATTAAAATAATTAATTATTTTAATAAAACATTAATCGAGTGGAATTCCCACAAACAGTTTATGGGTTCTTTGGAATACCATTGTCTAAGCCTCTTCAAAAAATTTGGGGCTTACAACACTTTCTCATGCTACAAAAATCAACACTCCCTCTTAGCGAGGAAAGTGCTCTAGCAATTATCCCTGTTGCATATTGCTATGTCTCTGAAGCATCCTTCATGCTGTTGAAGTCCATCAACCTCTGCGTTGTTGTTGCAACTGTAATGTTGCCCATGACATTGCCAATGCCACTCCTGCATCGAAATGAATGAGTGCTTTTCTCATATAGGTGCATTCTAGGAATTCAGGTGACATCGGTAGGATTTTGAAACCGAAACCAAATTCAAGATAAAATATAAAATTTATTCAATCAACCTAAAGATAATTTGGAACCTGACGAATCATATTTAGAGGTCTAGGCTAGAGACGTGTTCCAACATCGTAAAACGAAGGAGTTGTCACTAACGGTCTGCGTTACAACTGGGGGGTGATATCTTGTCCCATGTATGGAAGTATATTGATGTATGATAAGTATATTTGGGATGCTCTCATCGAATGGTTATGCATTATACAACACTACTATAGACTTGGACTCCCATGTACCATCGAGTATATTTTTTGAGAGACCATTAGGCTGCAAACATACCATAAGTAACTGAGTTGGCCGCCTTGTAGACGTGATACATCGAACTCAACATTCGGGGAGATTGGTTGCCATACGTTAATTCCTTGGTCATTTCTCTTTCATTTGATCAACAAGGTGTATATTGTAATTCACAGATACCTGGTAATCTTTTATGCCTAGTTCACCCTTTTTTATTTATTTATTTTTTAAGTTCTAAAATTAATTTCCCACGATCACATGGCTTACTTGTTAAGATATTTTTGGGCCACATCATGAGTAACTCCTTATATATATATATATATATATATATATATATATTAAAGCCTTGAATTAATCACCTGTTTCCCTCTCTTTTTTTTGATATAAGATCATCATGGTTGAACCATCAAGTTCAGCTTCCTCTTCAACATCCTCTTTCGAAGGGACATCATAATAAGTCTCTTCTGAGTATTCACCATCGACTGAGTTTTCACCATCGACTGAGTTTTCCATCCTTTTGAGCGTTCAACCTCTTGCTACATGGTCTCCTCCTGATGAGCCTGTAAGATATATTTCATTTCCTCATTATCCATTATTTGATCTTGTAGATGTCTCTCCTGAGCGGTCGTACAATTTGTTTGATACGTCTGGTGTACCATTCGTATATTCGCTGCAACCTGCATCTTGGAGAATCACTCATCAGTTGTTTTCACCAATGGATTATGAAGGAGAGGTTTCATCTCCTATTGAGGTTTCATGCACCATTAGTGGTGTGGATGAGTCTTTATATGAGGGACATCAATTCCCTCATGAGGGCTTTCGCCATGGGGGGGAACCTCTCAAACTTCCATCCAGCCGTATATTCCTCCAGGTTACACCTCATTGGGCCACCTAGCTTTAGTTATTTCAAGCACCACACCCTTGTATTACAATACTATCTGGGAGAATACAGTGGTATCCACCCCTAGTCTGCTTGTATCCAACATATTTGTTTATGTCCCTGCTCAAACAATGGTTATGTCTGTTCCCACACAGCCCAACGTTTGCGTGAGTGTTTCAACACCTCCCATCAGTGTTCCCACATTGATTCCATCGACTCCAATTTGTAGTGGAGGCCCATCCCTGTCAAATATTCCTCAATCCTCCACTAGGCCATCTGTGAGTGGATTACAAACTCACATCTCGGGCTCTTCTCAAGATGTTGGTAATATCCCTATGCCTTTTGGATTATCTTGTCTGACAGGGTTAACATATGATCAGTATCATCAATTCTTGCAGAACCAAATACTCAACTAGTAATCCTATGCCATGTTTGTTTGCCAGCAGTTGTAGACCCCGTTGGTAAATCTGCAAGGATTTCAAGGGCAGTCTGGTGTTCAGTCAGGAGCTTATGCGTATTAGCAGGGTCTTGTCTTTGGTCAAGAATGACCTTACAGGCCATAAGGTCAACCTTATGTGCAATATGAAATGCCTTATGTGCAACCTAATTAACCTTTCTCCCATCAAGGTCAGTTTTCCTACTTTCAGGGACAACCTTCTAGTTAACAAGGCCAACCTTACTTTCAACAAGGTCAACCATTTGTTCAACAAGGACAACCATCATCTCAAAAAATTCAGATCTTTGTTCAGTCGGGTCAACCTGGTACTCAGGGACAACCTAGCCAACCTTAGCAACTGCAAGGGATCGTGACATCCAATCCTCAGGGTATCGTCAACATCCTCAAGGTCAACCCTTGGGCTCACAAGGTCCACCCTTGGAATAACAAGGTAAACCATTGGGTTCCCAAGGTTACCATTTGGGTAAACAAGGTCAACCTTAAGGCACGACATTCCAAAATTTTCAACAACATCAAAATCTATATAATGCAAATTATGCTCAAGCTGGACCTCAATGGTCTGCTGCAGGTCAGAATCCATTTCTCGTTCAAAAACTAGGGTATGGTCAAAATACATAAGGTTTCCATCCTTATAGACAAAATACTTATGGGAAAAATCCTTCTTGACAAAACCCATGGGTGCATAATTTCTCCTAGCCTGGTTAGAATCCGCAAATGGGCTTGCATCAAAGGCCAAACATCATGCCTTTTAGTTCGCAATTTTTGTTTCTTGCAATGTTGGAACTTCCTAATGTGTCAATATTAACCAATGATCCCATTCTCCATAATCCATATTGGTTCGTTATTTATGTCTTTTCTTACACATTTTCAGTTGGCTTTTCTCAGGAACTCTCCATCCGATTCTACTTGTTTGGGAGGAAACTTCCTCTTTTAGTGATTGTGACCTTTCAATAAAAATTAAACAGAGCTTTACTTGTATGAATATTTCCTTATACATTTATTTACATTTATTTTCTCTAAACAATACTTGCACAAATAGAGAAGTAACATATGAAGGAATGGAAAAAATTAAAAGAAATGATTTTGTAGAAGACGAATTACTTATATATGTATATGTATATGATGTACATAATTATGATTTTCATATAAAGTAAAACAATGTAATGTAGGATTATGTTTCTTTAATTAAAAATATAGAAAACAAAGTGTGAGGAGATACTATGTAGAATTATAACTCTCAGATACCTGTATCTGTATTTAAAAAAAAGGGTTATGACACTAGGGATGAATTAGAAAAGATTGATTGCAGGTAACCACAACTCTTGCCGAGAAAGCGATTGAGTCTTAAGTTGAAGTTAGAACACAGTAAGGGTTATACGATTACAAAGCAATAAACATGCTCACTTCCACTATTTAATTATTGAGGAATTACGAATCCAAGAGTGGAGAGTTAGTCCAGGCTTGATGCCTTCCAACTCCTACCTGAACAGTCTCTCGGCTACCAATGCAACCTCTATCCATATATTCAGATAAATTACAGTCTCCATGGTGCACATTAAGGAAGCCTTACCAAAAAGAACAATCTAACCAACTAAGGAATTATTATAACCCTTTCGGCAGAAAATGGAAATTTATTGGAATACTAACTGAGATAAATTAAATACAAAACAATATAGAGTAATTCATTAATGTGGCAATGCTAGCTTTCAGCTAAAAGAAGAGAATCCATTTATCATTATAAATAAAATAAAATTGAGTAGGTTTTGTGATAGGGTCACGATGGAACAAGAACAAATAACTCATCATATCCGTACATGGAGTTTTCCCTTTTAAAAATAAACAATTGAACTCGTTCATGGCTGAGTCACGACATATGGGAATAAATATTAACCAAAACTTGACAAGTATATATAAAACATCTTACAACTATTCCAAATCTGGAATGATAACTTACTAGCAAAATCACGAAGGTTGTAGACCAATACCAAGTCCCAGATGTAAAAATTATACAGCCTGAGTTTTCTTAAACCCAACATACCTCGAACTTAAGAATAAAGAGACATAAATAGCCCATCCAAGACTAGGGAATTCCGAATGGCTAACCTAGCTAGAGAAAGGTCAGTTCTCTGGAAGCCAATGACCAAGAGCCAAATTACCATGAGCATGAGACATACTTTCCAAACATCTAAATTACAGAGGAATTAATAATAGAACTATAAGTTAATAAACAAATTTCTAAACGTAAATATTAAAAAAAAGAAAAAAAAAGCAAGGATAGACCCAATCACTTGGAAAACATAGGAGGAACCTCATGCAGTCTTCACCCAAGAAATTTTTGTCCACATGCAGAAAACCCAATGGAGTAGTGAACGTTGGGTACTGGAAAAGGAGCAAGAGCAAGCTCGATGTTATTCGCAACAAGCAAGATAAATTGTTTTCAAGTATGGTATCCAATATTTGCAGTGACTCTACACAACTTAACCATATCAACATTCAATCGAAAGGTGACCAACATCACTAACAAGCACCTAAAGATGGACGATGGAGGGAGGAAAAAACCTACCCAGAGGTTTGGGAGCGAGTACCAGTTGTAGACCCTTGTTCACCGAGACAAATTGACACCAAATCACTCCTCTGTGGCAGCAGAGGAGGCTTTTTGGTTACCTCAATTGAAATTTTTGCATCCATACCATCGGATCTAGGGTTCCATCCTAGGTCATTGATTTTCCTTACAAATCTAAACTCCGTAGTGACAGATGGACCACACCATTGTACCTAGAGAGTTCGATTCTGAACTTGGGAAGCCAGGGTAACCTCACCTGGGTTGGGTGTATGGGCACCAATTGTAAACCATACGACAATAAATTGAGTCCATATGCCAATGCATAAGTCCATACACCAAAGTAGTCCAGTAATATAGTCGAAATTGTATATATATATATATATATATATATATATTGGGTGGTATTGACCTAGTATTATATGCACAAAAAAATCTCAACATTATAATGAGAATTGTTACTTAGTTTATAGCAAGTATATAAACAAGGTTTACTTGCCACTTATTAAATGTTGTTGAATTTGGATTAAAGTCTATGCTCATTTAAATATTGTGAGAAATATCTACCATATATCTAAGAGAGATGGATCCAACAATCTTCATTGATGTGCCAGGGATAAGGACCTTTCCCGGCTGGCTGTCTCGTGCTTTGGTGCACTCAATTGAATGTTGAGATCAATTGAAATATGAAATCATTCAATAAACTATTGATTTTATTCAATAAACTTGTTGATATCTATAAAATTAATGTAAACTATTGAGATCTATAGTATTGATTTTATTTAATAAACATATTGAAATATATAAATTAATGTTGAGATCAATTGAAATCTATAAAATTAACTTTGAGATCAATTAAAATATATAAAACTAATGTAAACTATTGAGATAAATTGAGATGAATCTAGTGCATAAACTTAAATCAATGAAATTAATGTAAACTTAAACCATAAAATCTATCCACTGCATAAAATTATATGACTTTGAAGTATATAAGTTGAAATTTATTATCAAATGTATTAATCTATTGATATCTATTGAAATCTATTATAAAATTCAAATTATAACTATTAAATTTAATCTTATGAAATCAATTGAATAATTTTGTAAAGTTGAGATCAATAAAAATAATTTAAGTAAATTATTAAAATCCAAACTATGATTTTATTCAATACAATCCATTTTATTCAAATAAAAAAATATTCTATTGATAAAAATAAAATATACTGAGATATAGATTTATGAATATAAATTTAAACCATATAAAAATTATATGACTTGGAAGTAGATTTATTGAAATATATTAATCTATTATGACATATATTGAAATTTATTATCAAATTCACAGTATATCTATTAAAATATAAACTTATGAAATCAATTGAATAATATTTTTAATGTTGAGATCTATAAAAGTAAAGTAAATTGGGTCAAAACACAATGTTTGGGAAAGTTGATTTGTACAAGTGTTGAGATTTAAATTTATGAATATAAACTTTAAATTAATGATATCAATTATTATATTTATTGAAATGTATTATCAAATTCAAAGTATATCTATTGAAATCTACGATACCTACTCACACCTTAAGTTCCTACAAACAATAACTAGCAATTGCACCACATGTTGCAAAGAAAACATTGTAAGGTTGTGGTATAGGAAAGAATAGCATATAAGAAAGAAGAGGTAGTAGGAACTTTCACAGTATCTACAGTCCTCATTTTGAATACATGAACATCACAAAGATGAATAGATAAAATAGAAGGTGTGAATTATAATGTAATATGAAATATTAATGCTCGTTTATGATCCCTGCAAATATTTCAGAAGCGAGAAACATGTACACTGTCAGCATGTATCAAGTTGACCATAAATGATTTTTGGGTAATCACTATTTTCAGGGGACAACTGAAAACTTTGTTTCACAGTTCAAGTTGTAATGCAAAACCAGTTCAGGTAGTTACCATGTATGTGCCAAATAGCAGGTTGTTGGCATAGGTAAGGCATCGCTAAACTCCAAGGGCTCTTTATCTCTTATAAGTTCCTTCTATTGAAAGCTACACAGGTAAGGCATTGGACTGACACGTTGTTGTACTACTGAGTTACATGCCCCCTTCCTGAATGGCACCCTTAATGGTTCAATTGAAGATAGGGATTGCTGCCTCTAACCCTATTTTTCAAACCAATTTTTGGTTCCAGTTTCCTAGCTGCATTGAGCCTACCTGCTCTAATATTGGACTAGGAGTTGAACCCAAAATTTGGCCTTGGCCAACAGCCTGCTCTGCCACTGAGATACTTGCCCCTTCCATAGCAGGCGCCTTTAATGATTCAATATAAAGGTTTGGATTGCTACCTTCAACATTCCTCCTCAAGCCACACTTTGGTTGAGGCTTTCTAGCCACCTCAAGCCTACCTACTTTGATACAATGCTGTTATTGAACAGAGAACCTGCCCCCTTGGCTAGTAAAATATTCTACCACTAAGCTACAGGCTCCTTTCACTATAGGCACCTTGAAAGATTCAATCCAATAATGTGAATTGTTACCTCCAATGCCCCCTTTAAGCCACACTTTAGTCTAGTAGGCCTCCTAGCCACCTTGAGCCTACATGTTTTAACAACGGGCTAGAAATTGAACACAGGACCTTTCCCCAGCTAATGGGCTGCTCTATCACTAGCCTACTACTAGACTAGGAGTTGAACCCAAAATTTGGCCTTGGCCAACGGCCTGCTCTGCCACTGAGATACTTGCCCCTTCCATAGCAGTTGCATACATTGGAAAATAAGCAAGCTACATCTCAATTGCATTATTTTTTTAGATATTGTACCTCAAGCACCCCGCTGTTGCAATTAAACTTTCTCTAATATGTTGTTGGAGTTAAACTTTCTCTAATATGCGCAATGACCTGCAACAATTTTTTCACATAGGCGACCACTAAGGCAACTAATTGGACTTAAAAATGTATTCAGAACATTTTTAAATTCAAACAGAAATAATAGCAATTAACTATTAATGACCTCTGACTACTACTCCCTTGACTTCTTCTTCCTTGGTGTCTTCTTCCGCTTTCGTTACAGTTTCTTTGGTCTCAGATTCTTTGGCTTCTTTCTCTTTGGCTTCTACTTCCTTGGCCTCAGTTCCTTTGGTTTCAGGTTCCTTCGGAGGGGTTCATAAAATTCATTGTTCTTGATGGCTTCTTCAACTCGGAGCTTAAGTTCTTGTAGGGCCTTTTTCTCAGACTTTTTAAGGTCGGCAACAAAATAGCTTTCTTCTTTGAAAGAAGGATACTAGGCATCCACACTAGGGCTGCTTTCTACATTCAGAGTATTGTCCAGTCTCTTCTTGGTTTTTTATTGCCTCTGGGTCGGGGGACGGGGCAGGTACTGCTACTTCCTTCACAGGTACTGCTACTTCTGTAGTCACTTCCGCTGCTTTCAAATATAGTGAGTATAGTGAATGCCAAATATGTTTTACATGTTTAAATGTGGTGCTCTCTGGAAATTGGTTTCATTAGGCATCTCCAGTAAGCAGTCTTCCTGGAATCAGATTTGATAGAGTACAATGTACTACTGTTTTAATCACCGCGTACTTTCTGTTAAGTTTTACATGTATCTGTATTTGCATAGTCTAGTGTGAGCCAAAACTGTGTTATGCCCATGACAAAAAACACTACACTTAAACAAATGAAAAGAAAGTTAAAAATCAGAACTTGGTTAAGTGCATCTGTTTCTTCCTATAGATTCAAATCTAGAAGAGGTAAACTATGTACACGCATAAATCTTAAATATAGATCTATCAAGAATTGAGAGATCAAAATTTATAAGGCATCATAACATTGTCAGGGGACAGGGTAGGTACTGCTACTTCCTTCACAGGTACTGCTACTTCTGTAGTCACTTCCGCTGCTTTCAAATATAGTGAGTATAGTGAATGTCAAATATGTTTTACATGTTTAAATGAGGTGCTTTCTGTAAATTGGTTTCAGTAGGCATCTCCAGTAAGCAGTCCTCCTGGAATCAGATTTGATAGAGTACAAAGTGCTACTGTTTTAATCACCACGTACTTTCTTTTAAGTTTTACATGTATTTGTATTTGCATAGTCTAGTGTGAGCTGAAATTGTGTTATGCTCATGACAAAAAACACTACACTTAAACAAATGAAAAGAAAGTTAAAAATCAGAACTTGGTTAAGTGCATATGTTTCTTTCTATAGATTCAAATCCAAAAGAGGTAAACTATGTACACTTATAGTATAAATCCATCTTAAATCTGGATCTATTAAGAATTGAGAGATCAAATTTTATAAGACATAATAACATTATATAACTTAGCGTGACATCTCCCCATATTGAGGTTTAAAATACCTCTGGAAACAATTACTACATAAAATCAATATGAGGTTCATTCCATAATCAAGATTCAGGATATTCATAAAAGTTGCATTCCCTTAAAATGAATGGTGTTTGGACTTTCTCAAAATATATTCTTCCACTTGTCTTTCTGTATGTTTGAACAAGAACCTGCCAAATGGTCTCCTCTTAACTTGAGATTATTATGTATTGTAGTAGTTGATTCATGTAGAGATTGAAGAAGAATCTTGATACTGACCTAATTTTTTGAACTCATTTCGATATGCCAACGTACTAGTTGATTTTCCTAAGATTTTGTGATTGGGCTTGCTTCCTCCCATGATATGTAGAGAGTGAAGAAATTGAAATGTAGAGAGTGAAGAAATTGAAGAAAAAGCTTGATGCAGACCTAATTTCTTCTGATTTCTTATTTGCTACAGGGTGGGTTCTGTGTCTGCAGTATTTTGCATATCTAAGTCATTTAAACTGAGCTTGTCTTTTTATATCCTACCAAAATTGAAAGACATCTTATGTAAGAGACCAATGGCATTTTCTTTATATTCAACAATATGGGCTTCTGTGGAGATTAACACATTCCATTACACATTCTACATATGCAACATATCGAATTATGAATGATTAGTGTTGGTTCAGTTTCTGATATTGAAATTTTTGTTTGAAAGATGTCAAAACAACATTTTCTGAAATAAGATAATATCAATAAATCCAACATCTAAGGCAGAATCCAAGCCTCTCTTTAACTATCACCATACTAGGTAGGTAAGAATATCAACCATGAAATACACAATAAGTTCTTTGTCCATAGCAGATAAAAACAAGGAGAAAAACCATGGATTGTAGAAACACTTTAATTGTATTGAAGACAACAGAGCATTGAATTAACAATCAAGCTTCATACATCCTTCACGAAATTCTTAGTAAGTTGCATGTATTCAAAAACACGCTGATATAGTAAACTTATCATGTGATACCCAAAATTTTCCAAATAATCTTTCCCTTCATTTTCAGAGAGTTGAAAGCATTAGTCTATGATGACTTGGACACATAATTACTGCATTCAAACCTATGGATATGTCATTTTAAACTGTCCAACATCCAATAAATTACATTTAGAAAGCCAAAGTTCACACTATTACATTATAACAAAACCCATTTGGTAAAAATTAAGAGATATTTTCTCTACTTTCCTACTCATCCACTACACCTGGAACGGATACCCAAAACTAGTCGCTACTTATTGGCCAATATCAGTAGCGCTTTTCAATGGAGTAACATATCATATCTTGATGTTATTTACAGTGAGTTAAATTCAGTTGAATGTTCATTTTCAGTATGCAGGAAAACCTATCCGAGAATCACTCAACCCTGTCCAAAATTCATCCAATTATACTGTAGCAGGTAGTCTGGTTGATCCTCAAAATCTATTGTCAGTTAGTTTCAACTCCTAATGTTAGTTTGCCATGAATACTTCAGAGCAGTCTCAATTTTGTATCATTTGGATAGAATGCAGTAAGTTAAGTTCTGGTATCACTTATGAGTGTCGCCGCTGTCGAATTATGCAGTCAGCCATTGCAAGTAAACATAAAGGATTTTTTTTTTTAAATTAATCTAGATATTGTAAATCTAAACTGTTGATTAAGTGATGTTTGCCATAATAAAATCATCCACAGAAGAAAAGAAGAAGCATGGCAAGCATAACAAATACAATTCATTAAGGATTTCTATTATCTGCAGCCTGTTAGACGATAATGAATATAATTGTTTCTTTTGTTCGAAATAGAGTGAGATATCTACTGGTTATGACATATGGTATTTTTCTTTTAATTTTTGCATGGGAGATTATGTGTATGGAGTTTATTTGACATACATGTAAAATTTATTTTTATAAATTTCAGAACTATATATATGAATAAAATTTTGTTCACTAATGTTTTCACACTTAAAAATTTTATGCTCTCTGGTTACAAATTTATCATTTAAAATGAGCCTAGCATCCAGAACCAGGTAGTTATTAAAATTACCAATTTTGAAAATTGTAGCTGCTTAGTTAAAATCTATTAAGAAAATTTTGCTATATAATCTGCATTTAAAAAACTGACGGAGACCTCCTACCCAAACCAGATATCCTGTTTGGCCGATTTCACAGTAATTCGACGAATATATTTTTGGAAATTTGTTTGGCATTTGAGTGTACGCTTGCATTCTGGGTAAGTGGCCCAATAAGCATTGCAGGCCTGGTTTTCGTGTAGCAGATATACAGTTTCTTCTTTGCCTTCTTGTAGTTTTTATGTACTCTGCAACTTTTTCCAAACCACGGCTTCAATCTGATTTCTTTTTAGGATGAAATGGACCAGAGACAGGTTTTCACATACCTGTAGCTTTTATTTGCTCAGAGGTTAGCTTATCATACAAGGCTACAACTCGAGTGCCAATAAATCGTAACCCCTCCTGAATCTTCGAATAGCCTGTAGCTTTTATGTACTCCGCAACTCTTTCCAAACCACTGCTTCAACCTGATTTTGGAGCAGAGACATGTTTTCGCATACCTGTAGCTTTTATTTCCTCAGAGGTTACCTTATCATATAAGGCTACAAATCGAGTGCTTTCATCAAAAGACAATAAATTGTAACCCCTCCTGAATCTTCGAATAGCATTATGCCATCTAACCTTGAACCAATGCGCGAGCAGCTATAAACAACAGGCATGGATCAGTGAAATTCTGAATGAACGCTAATATTAGCACTAATATACATTGCTACTGAGTTAGAGTTACATCTGAGACTATGTTTTCAAATATTTTATTGACCTGTTTTGTAAATTTTCGAAATCGAGTATCGAATTTAACTATACACAGAATTACAATAAACTATGACCAATACAAAAATGATTTTCTGCAATTCCTTGAAGAAACCACTGAAGCAAGTGCATTATTATCCAAATGTATAAAATATTGACCTGTTTTGTAAATTTTCGAACAGCGAGAAAACACATAGAATAAAACCCTAACCTTACTCGGCCTTTCTCTGATCACTTCAAAAAATTTCCCAAATTGAAAGGCTGAAAGAACAAATAGGCAAACTGGCAGTGAAAACCACCCTGTCATACCCAACCATGGCCTAGCAACTCTTGGACTCTGTTTCCATAATCAGTGCGACGGGCCGCTTCTTTCTTCAATTTTTTTCAATGAAAGCTTTGAGCAATCAAAGGGCCGACCTGACGGAACAAACCCTTGGCCTTACAAATTTGGCAGATGAAAGAAATGCCCACTGGGAAGCGCTAATGGTTTGATCTGCGTCTGTGTCTTTCTGGCCATTGGAGCGCCAGACCGCTTTTTTTAAATGCTCAACACAATAAAGGGTTGAGCAGAAAGTTGGGAAAATAAAAAAAAACCACTTTAGCGTTCAGTAATTCAATAAGTATTGGAAAGAAAAAAATGAAAAAATAAAAAATAAGTATTGGAAGGAAAAAAAATGAAAAAATAAAAAACCCTTTTATACCAGATCAAAATAATCTGATTTCTCTGCCAAATCCTTCAGAAATCGAGTCTAGAATTTAACTATACACAGAATTACAGTAAACTATGACCAATTCAAGCATGATTTTTCTACAACTCCTTGAAGAAACCATTGAAGCAAGAGCATTATCATCTAAATGTATAAAATATTGCCTTGTTTTGTAAATTTTCGAAATCGAGTCTCGAATTTAACTATACACAGAATTTTTTTTCCAGAAAGAAAAAAAAACTGTTTTATATCATGATTAATAAAAATAGTGCATAATACAATATAAGAAGTGTAGTGTAAAATCACTTCCGAAAATAAGCAACAGTGCCCCTAAAACCAGAAAATAATGCGATCTGGCAAAACATACCCATCACATGAGACTCATAATCAAGCAGAGAATCGCTGACAAAGTCTAAAAGGATCCCCCAATTGCCAATTGGAAAAAAATGTAACAAAAGTAGCATGGAGAGAAATAAGAAACATATACATATCATGGGGACCCTGCACGTCCCATGACATTTACCGTAGCGGCATATGAACCGGGGCATATAGATGAAACATAAAAAAAGCATGATAGAATCATATAAAGTCTTCAGCGAAAAACTATTCGCCCATGCCCCTTGAGTTGAAGGAGAGGGTGAAAGTCATTTGGAGACCCCAGGAGGGTCACAAGCTCTATCCTCCCTGAGATCATCAGCTGAAAAAATAGGAACCTCTCTGAGGTCAAGGAGTTCGTTCCGGAAGAGGGATTTTGTTTTCGGCCTCCCTATGAAGTGTCTGGATGCAAACTTCGTTTTTTTCCTCACCGTAATATTGCAACCCGAAGCCGGCGAGATGACAATATCAAGATTCCTAGGGATATTATCAAATATAGTGAGGGTAGCCAAGTCAAGGTTCGGGTTGTTTAAAAGGAATTCAACATCACATCCAACAGTGTTTATAGGTGAGTCCGATAAGTCCACATTCTCAATATTATGTGGAGAGGGAGGAGAGGGGGGAGGGTATGCACATTCAAGGAGAGACATGGACGGGGATGTATATAAAGAAGCATTTGTGGGGCAGGCTTGATGGTGGTCAGCAAGAGCAATAGAGACATTAGGTGAGTCTGATAAGTCCTCATTCTCAATATTATGCGGAGAGGGAGGAGAGGGAGGAGAAGGGGGAGGGGATGCGCGTTCTAGGGGCAGCATGGATGGGGAGGTATATAATGGCGTAGAGATGGGGCAGGTTTGATGGTGGTCAGCAAGAGCAGTAGAGGCATGCGGCATTTTATCCTTCCTCTTGATAGTCGATCCAAGGTTTACTTCGGATTCTAAATGCATGGGCGAACCGGAATTCGTCGGGGGAGTATAAACATTGTTGTTTATAGAAACAGTAGGAGCCGTCAACTCCTTGTATGGTGGAGATAATTCCGCACATTGTGCACTAACATTAGCAGATAAATCAATAGCAGAAGCCGCAAGAGTAGAAATACCTGATGGGAAGACATTTCAATGTTCATTTGAAGTCAGCTCTCTATTAGCACCATCAGACCTTTGATTGCCCCAACGGGGCCTCCATTGCCGCTGGGGGCAGTTACCCTTCAAGTGTCCAGTGCTGTGACAAACCAAGCAGCGGAAAGGTATGCCCCAATAATCCACCCTTTGCCTGTGTCTTCTCGAACCCCAAACGAGGTCAACATCCCTGGGCAAACTGCCAGAGAAGACCAATTCAACTAATATCCAGGCAATGTGTTTGTCACTGGCACCAAGAATACTAGGGTCGATGTATTTCGTGCATCCAATGGAATTTCCAATGGCCCTTAATGCTTTGATCGTCTAGAACTCCAACGGAAGGCCTGGGAGCTTTACCCACACCGACCTATTCTTTGGAGCCTCCAATATTGGATTAAAACCGAGGTACCAGGGCAGAAGTTGCAAGAAACTCTTTCCACGAACCCATGGCTTGTTAACAATCAAGGCAACATCTTTTTCGTTCAAAAAATGGATACTATACCAATTATTTAGGAGCAGGCTGACCTTCGGGGCATATCCAACAATTGGACTCCAAACATTCTTTGCCCATTCCATCATGTCAATCTCATGTCCATCGGCAAACATCCAGCGCCCGATTAATACACGCTTTTGCAGACTAATGACCCGCCCCCAAAGATCCTCATGTTCCAGCACCACTTCTTTGATGTCCACAACAGGCTTGAAGCAGGCTAGTCGATCCTTATTCTGTTTGTGCCTGCCTCTGCGAGTCGTCCCACTATTGGGCCCATTCAAATTCCTCCCAGCAGGTTTTACCTATTGACGCGCATGAAAACCTGGAGGCACAAAAATGGATTGAGCAATAATAGTAGCATCCAGCTCGAAATCCTTTTGCCCAGATTGTGCAGTAGCCCCCGTGGCAGTAGTCATGGCAACTTGGCCGACGTGTCAGAGGAAAAAGGATCAAGATAGTCAGCATTATAGAATCCCACCAGATAACGAATACTAGTTAAGGGCCAATTCCATCTGAACAAGAATGCAGCCTGTCACATGGGCCAGGAGGAAAGGAAGACCATGTGGGCTATCAAGAAGGAATGTTCGTATTCAGCAATATAAATCCCAACAACCCCTGTTTACACAGAATTACAGTAAACTATGACCAATACAAACACGATTTTCTGCAATTTCTTGAAGAAACCATTGAAGCAAGTGCATTATCGTCCAAATGTATAAAATAATAACCTGTTTTGTAAATTTTCGAGCAGCGAGAAAACACAGAATAAAACCCTAACCTTACTCGGCTCTTCTCCGATCACTTAAAAAAAATTTCCTAAATTGAAAGGCTTAAAGAAGAAATAGGTAGACTGACAGTGAAAACCACCCTGTCATACCCTGCCATGACCTAGCACCTCTTGGGCTCTGTTTCCAGAATCAGTGCGACCGACCACTTCTTTCTTCAAATTTTTCCAATGAAAATTTTGAGGAATCAAAGGGCCGCCCTGATAGAACAAACCCTTGGCCCTAAAAATTTGGCAGATGAAAGAAATGCCCACTGTACAGAGCTAATGATTTGATCTGCGTATGCCTCTTTGTGGCCATTGGAGTGCGAGACATTGAAATTAGTAATGTTCAGTGAGTTAGTTAGTCAGGTAGGTTGAAGGAGACATTGGATTTAATGGTCTAAAACATTTTAATCGTCTAACATTTCATCTAATGGCTCAAACACTGACAAAGTGGCAGTTAGGAAAGTTGTTTTCAAATAGTGATACCTTAAGACGTAATTAATCATATATTCTAATCTTGCACTAAAAATCAATATTTATAAATAAAATCATAAACACTAGTTGTAAAAAACCATTATTTACTATAGAATCTGTGTTAAAAATCTTCTAAGTTTTAGAAAATAATGCATAAACTCTCAATTCAATTCCTACACTAGATTTGAAAATTTTTATTAAACATAAAACAAATAAGAAATCGATGTTCACTTAACTATTCAAATCATTAATTAAACTCAACTTAAAAACTTATTTAAATAACCAAAGGACTCAAAACACATAGACTATAAAAAATGAATGCCAATTGGTTGCTTACACATCCAAACAAGAACCACATGGATTTATGTACTACTTTCAAATCCCAAACAAGAACCACAAAGATTCCTACACTCAAGCAAGAATAATAGAGGTTCCCGCACTAAACTGAACACTCAAATCCTTTGTGTGCATATGAAATAAAATTGTAGTTTCGAATTAATTCTAGTACATCAATCAATTGTGAAAATCTTCATTGTGCATAAGGAGAAAGGATACTTTGTCTTAGTGCCTCATTAAATTATCAAAATCATATGGATTTGTTCCACACATACACCAATAGGGATTTTTTCCACACATACACCAATCCAAACTAGTTCTGGACATGTAATAAGGAATGAGGAATGTTTATAACGAAAAAATCAATCCTAAATATGTTCACCTTAAATAACTAGTTTAAAATCAACACTTCTTCAAAAATTTCACTATGTAAACAAAGATATCAATGTGCTTTCACAACTCAGAACCAAAGGAAAAAGTTGTAATAATAAGTTTGATTTAGACAACACAAAGGGATCCAAGTCAAACCTATGGTAGACCATGAGATCACAAGTCTTGTAAAAACATACTCAGACTATTTTACACAACCCAAATTATTATCAAAGAAACTCAAGGTTTCAGTAGCCTCGTGTCTATTTTAATGTAACATCCATCCATTTTCAATACATAGCACATAAAAAAAATGTAGCAAAGTTCCATGAGAATTTAGGTCGGTTTCTAACTCTATATAATTTATTTCATTGTCATTATTCATCTTGAACACTACATCAATAACACTACTCTTAATACATTTTTCAAGTAGTTTCTCTACCTAGCTAAGCAATAAGATTAACAATGCACTTAAAACATATCCCAAGCTTACATATACTACTAACATTAACCAAAGGTTCTCGTTTATATTCATTGTCATTTAGCATGAATTTGATGTCATGTACCATAGTTGTATGTGTGGTATATAATTATTATCAACCTCGTCTATCACAAGGTTACGACTCTGGTCAATTTATTTATGGTTTTTTCTTTGGTAAATGAACGCACAATGGAGTTAATTAATGTAAAGACCTACATGATTGTTCTTATTTTCCTGTTCAAGTAGTGAAGCTCCTTCACCACTCCAATGTAGTTTTATTTTATACGACTATCTATATAAATATATTTAATTTTGTACACGAAATTTTGTTTAAGGATTGAGAATAGTGCATATGCTCTGAGCATGTAATGCTCAGTTATGGTTAAGTTACAATTTTCTCAACATTTCCTTTTTTAGCTTCAACAATTCTCTAAGTTCATTGAATACAATATTTTTGTTGATGTATTAGACTCAATTTGGAAGAAATATTTATAGTTTCAAAGTTGTCTAATATGCATTGCATTATATGAGGATTTCCTACAGTTTTTGTGTTTAATTATTTTTCTATCCACAACTATAATAATGATGTTTCTGAATGTATTTGTTTGAGTCCGAACTTTTGGCTCTTATCGTGCTCTTTTGTTTCTGTTCTTTCTGGGTTTCTGTTTTTATGTTTATGTTCACCCATCACTCCCTATTCTTCCTTCATGATTTAGGGGGGTATCTGTTACACAATAATTTGTCACCCTACTCACTTCCCCTCCATGATCCTGAAGTACCCTAAGATGACAATTGTGCCGTATATCTGCCATGGAGAATAAATCAAGATATCTCATGAAGACCAACATAAGTTTTCCTTGAATATTTTATGGAGAAACTCAGCTCAAAACCTAAATTTATGGGTCAACGCTCTTTTCCAGTTGTCTGCCCATGCTAATGGCATGTTGCAACACTTTGACCTAATACTGTTGAAAATGCAGCAAGATGATGGAGCTTAGTGAAATGAAGTCGCCTTCACTATGTGGGCCCGCAGGCAAATTCTGGCGCAAAGTCTATTTTTAGACTATGTCTATTTTTAGACATATGGAGCATGGTCCAGGGGTTGCAGTATGTTATTCTTGGAGTATTGGTCATGCTGGTAAAAATAGATGGACCTCTATTTTTTAACCTATAGGTCGATGTCTATATTTAGACTGCCTATCCTAAAATTAGGGAAGTCAAATATTATTTACCCTTAATAATATTTGGACTCTAAACAGCAGTTTACTCTCTTGGAGCACTTCAGTTCGAGCCTTGGAAGTGGCTCATGCATTTGACAGAGGAATTACGCTATTCCTAGGGTTTGGTGAGCACATGCATGGTTGACTTCAGTTAGGACTTCAGTGGCAGAAGTTTGGTGGAGTTAATGAGACAGCTAGTGGAGTTGTGTTCTGTTTATTTTAGTTGAACTAGTTGAGATTAGTTTAACTAGCTAATCAATTAGTTATGAGTGGAGTGAATAAAATATTATTTAATTCATTAATTAGTAACTCATTATTCAACTCAAGAACACATCAGTTCACTACAGTGCATGATCAGTTCAGTGGAGACCAGTGAGAGAGGTAGATGAAAGGGTGGAGTTAGCTATCAGTGGCGACATCAGTTGTGCATGAGATTTGCACCACACTTGGAGGAATTTCCCATGATGATTGCGCTGTCAAGCCAAGGAGATTTGAACCTTGGATCTCTATTTAGATAGGCCATGATTGCGCAATAGAGGTAAGGCAATTGGTGGTGAGTTTTGAACCAGTAACCTGTTCAAAACCAAGCTAGTTTGTGTGTAACTTCATGAGAAAGTACTGAGTACCTGTGAGGAGTATTGTACTGATTTTGTTACATGATTTCTCCATTATAATATACACAATAGCTGCGAGGTTTTCAGCTATAAGCTTTCCCCATACATACTGTGTTAATGTGTATGATGAATTGATGTGCTATCGCTTGTTTTATTTCCGCATGTGTGATGATTTGAGTGGAAGAGATTATGTGTTGCATATAAATTCGAATTGTATGTGATCAGGATAGTCTCGGTGGATAATTAATCATTATTCAGCAAATTTCTACATGGTATCAGAGCTATTGAAGCAGAGATTGATCATCACAGTGATTACAAAATTATTTCGGTAGACAGAGTCTGCATGCGGGCCAGGTAGCCTCTGGATCCATCCTTTCTTTGAAAGGTGATATATCCAGTAAACGCCCCTTGCAGTCAATCTCTGTGCTAGAAATAATTTGTTCTCACAGATCTAGAGCGGTTGAGCTTTGAGGTGGAATTCGAATTTTGCAGCAGTTTTGTTTTCTTGGTGCCGGTGTTGAAAATGTCTTTCAACGGTTTGCGACTCAAATATGCTCTTGAAGGCAGTTCGAATTATGTTGCATGGAAGGATCGCATGGAGGCAGTATTAGAAGATAATGGTCTGAAGGAGTTCGTAGATACGGATGTCCAAAAGCCCACTGATCCTGCTGAAGTCGAAGCATGGCAAAAGAAGATGGCGAAATGTCGAAGGATCCCGTTGGAGGGCGTCAAGGATCATATTGTATCCAGCCTGCATGGAAAGGCTACTCCATATTTAATGTGGAAAGCTTTGACGGATCTATTCCAGAGTAAGAGCGACCAAAGGAAGCCGGCGCTCAAAGATAAGCTCAGGAACATCAAGATGGAGAAAGGCGACAGTATCGCCAAATACCTCACGAAGTTCACTCAGTGCAGAGATGAGCCGGGAAGTGTGGGGGTGACTGTCGAAGACGAGGACATGGTCGACCTGGCTCTCCTTGGTCTTCCGAAGGCTTGGCACTCATATCAAGATAGTGTCAATGGTCAGGAGAAGCTGCCGGGATGGGAGCACCTTTGGGCGGATCTCATGCAGGAGGAGATAAGGAGGAGATCTGACAACAACTCCCGATCTCCCGTCATATGAAATGACACACCGCTGTCCAAGAACCACACCGATCCCATCACACTTGAAACCAAGCATGCGATCAGTGAAAAGTCAAGCTCGAACTGTGAAGCCAAAGCCTCTCCATCCGCAGATCTTCCCGCTTGCTTGTTTTTCTTCTTCTTCGGACAATTGGTAGCATAATGTCCATGATCATGGCAGTGAAAACACTTCACTTTCGCCATATCCTGCTTCTTTCCCTTTGCACCGGAATGAGAAGTTTTCTTACCCTTCCCAAGGGAGATTCGAACCTTGGATCTCTATTTAGACAGGCCATGATTGCGCAATAGAGGTAAGGCAATTGGTGGTGAGTTTTGAACCAGTAACCTGTTCAAAACCAAGCTAGTTTGTGTGTAACTTCATGAGAAAGTACTGAGTACCTGTGAGGAGTATTGTACTGATTTTGTTACATGATTTCTCCATTATAATATACACAATAGCTGCGAGGTTTTCAGCTATAAGCTTTCCCCATACATACTGTGTTAATGTGTATGATGATTTGATGTGCTATTGCTTGTTTTATTTCCGCATGTGTGATGATCTGAGTGGAAGAGATTATGTGTTGCCTATAAATTCGAATTGTATGTGATCAGGATAGTCTCAATGGATAATTAATCATTATTCAGTAAATTTCTACAAATACCGCCAATACAATTTTGATAGTAAAAAAATGTGTTGAACCTCTTCTGGCAGTGTTTCCTCAAATAGAGAAGAAGCTTCGTGCACTAGAAGCTTCCAGAATGATGAGCTGGATATGGTTCGATGTAGATATGCTCGAGCTCTCTCATTTGGAGCTCTTGATCTTATCATTAAGGATTTTTCCCTTGAGAAGTGGGACTTCCTCCTTATTTTATGCATTCCTAACTCCCTCTCCCTACCTATAAATTGAACCCATCCTTACACTACTAGTTCTTCTTGCCTGATTATTAATCCGTTGCATCACTATACTGTGATTATGTTCAATTTTTCACTTGGGAGAAAGATTGCTTAAAGAGCCTCAGTTTGGACTTGGACATTGCCAAAGGGAATTTTGAGGAATTTTGGACTTCAAATTTCCCCATTTTAGCTTGAGGTGGCATTGCTTGAGTTAAAGGTACTTACTTGTTACATTCTCAATCGTGGATAAAAACTCATGGTTAACCATGGTAATGTTCTAAGTACTTTTAAAGTCATAAAGTAAAGTACTAATAATAAATGTCATTTCAAACTTTTTGAATAAAATATTATGATTGTAATTTCATATTTTTTGAAAGAAACAATGCATATCCTTACATAATCTTCATGTCTTTACACATTTTTCAATAAATATTATATTTATATATTTTCATATATCTATTTTTATATTATATATTCATCTCATTTTATTTAATATTATAATTTCAAATTAATTATTAGTTAATATATACACATATATATTATACATATGCAATCAAGATAAATAAAAATGTAACCTTGTAATTTTATGATAAATCACATTATTAATAATATTATTATAATATTAATAACAATACACACATATTAAAATTAAAGAAAAAAGGTATATTAGTTTTGCATGATGAAAAAATGTACATTAGTTTTGTATGTTGAAAAAATGTATATTAGGTTCAACATACTTTGAGACAAAAAAACTCTGAAATTTTAATGTATATAAATATTATATTATACTTATAAATATAAATTAAATCTATTTCAATATCTTTCTTTCTTTAATTTTAAATACAACTAAATTAATTGTATTAGAATTATACTAATATTATATATTATTATACATAATATTATGAAAAATAATTTAAATGTTATATATATATATATATATATATATATATATATATATATATATATATATATTTTGTTATAAATCAAATCAATTCAATATGTAATATAAAAAAAATACATAAAATAATATATTACATTTATTATATTATTTTATTTTATTTTTATAAAATATATTAATCACATGTTATTATATTATTTAAATAATATAAATTTTAATAAATAGTATATTATAAAATTAAGAATTAATCAATTTATATTTATAATTTACATTAAGTTATTTAAGTACAAAGGACAAATACATTAATTATTCAATGATAATGGCATTTTCTTGAAAAGTTCATTTTTATTATACCAGTTGTAGGTAGTGTATATTGCATTAGGTTGGCTATTGATTTGAAATTAATTTCTGTTTGACTCAAAAAGTTTAAAATTTATCTAATATTAAATATTATGAATTGAAATTGAAAGTCAAACCTATGGTAGACCATGAGATCACAAGTCTTGTAAAAACATACTCAGACTATTTTACACAACCCAAATTATTATCAAAGAAACTCAAGGTTTCAGTAGCCTCTGTCTATTTTAATGTAACATCCATCAATTTTCAATACATAGCACATAAAAAAAATTAGCAAAGTTCCATGAGAATTTAGGTCGGTTTCTAACTCTACAAAATTTATTTCATTGTCATTACTCATCTTGAACACTACATTAATAACACTACTCTTAATAATTTTTCAAGTAGTTTCTCTACCTAGCCAAGCAATAAGATTAAGAATGCACTTAAAACATATCCCAAGCTTACATATACTACTAACATTAACCAAAGGTTCTCGTTTATATTCATTGTCATTTAGCATGAATTTGATGTCATGTACCATAGTTGTATGTGTGGTATATAATTATTATCAACCTCGTCTATCACAAGGTTACAACTCTGGTCGATTTATTTATGGTTTTTTCTTTGGTAAATGAACGCACAATGGAGTTAATTAATGTAAAGACCTACATGATTGTTTTTATTTTCCTGTTCAAGTAGTGAAGCTCCTTCATCACTCCAATGTAGTTTTATTTTATACGACTATCTATACAAATATCTTTAATTTTGTACACGAAATTTTGTTTAAGGATTGAGAATAGTGCATGTGCTTTGAGCATGTTAAGCTCAATTATGGTTAAGTTACAATTTTCTCAACATTTCCTTCTTTAGCTTCAACAATTCTCTAAGTTCATTGAATACAGTATTTTTGTTGATGTATTAGACTCAATTTGGAAGAAATATTTATAGTTTCAAAGTTGTCTAATATGCATTGCACTATATGAGGATTTCCTACAGTTTTTGTGTTTAATTATTTTTCTATCCACAACTATAATAATGATGTTTTTTAATGTATTTGTTTGAGTCCGAACTTTTGGCTCCTATCGTGCTCTTTTGTTTCTGTTCTTTCTGGGTTTCTGTTCTTATGTTTATGTTCACCCATCACTCCCTGTTCTTCCTTCATGATTTAGGGGGGGTATCTATTACACAATAATTTGTCACCCTACTCATTTCCCCTCCATGATCTTGAAGTGCCCTATGATGACAATTGTGCCGTATATACGCCATGGAGAATAAATCAAGATATCTCATGAAGACCAACATAAATTTTCCTTGAATATTTTATGGAGAAACTCAGCTCAAAACCTAAATTTATGGGTCAACGCTCTTTTCCAGTTGTCTGCTCATGTTGATGGCATGTTGCAACACTTTGACCTAATACCACCAATACACTTTTGATAGTAAAAAATGTGTTGAGCCTCTTCTGGCAGTGTTTCCTCAAATAGAAAAGAAGCTTCGTGCACTAGAAGCTTCTAGAATGATGAGCTGGATATGGTTCGATGTAGATATGCTTGAGCTCTCTCATTTGGAGCTCTTGATCTTATCATTAGGGATTTTCCCCTTGAGAAGTGGGACTTCCTCCTTATTTTATGCATTCCTAACTCCCTCTCCCTACCTATAAATTGAATCCCATCCTTACACTACTAGTTCATCTTGCCTGATTATTAATCCATTGCATCACTATATTGTGATTATGTTCAATTTTTCACTTTGGAGAAGGATTGCTTGAAGAGCTTCAGTTTGGACTTGGACATCGCCAAAGGGAATTTTGAGGAATTTTGGACTTCAAATTTCCCCATTTTAGCTTGAGGTGGCATCGCTTGAGTTAAAGGTACTTACTTGTTACATTCTCAATGGTGGATAAAAACTCATGGTTAACCATGGTAATGCTCTAAGTACTTTTAAAGTCATAAAGTAAAGTACTAATAATAAATGTCATTTCAAACTTTTTGAATAAAATATTATGATTGTAATTTCATATTTTTTGAAACAAACAATGCATATCCTTACATAATTTTCATGTCTTTACACATTTTTCAATAAATATTATATTTATATATTTTCATATATCTATTTTTATATTATATATTCATCTCATTTTATTTAATATTATAATTTCAAATTAATTATTAGTTAATATATACACATATATATTATACATATGCAATCAAGATAAATAAAAATGTAACCTTGTAATTTTATGATAAATCACATTATTAATAATATTATTATAATATTAATAACAATACACACATATTAAAATTAAAGAAAAAAGGTATATTAGTTTTGTATGATGAAAAAATGTACATTAGTTTTGTATGTTGAAAAAAGGTATATTAGGTTCAACATACTTTGAGACAAAAAAGCTCTGAAATTTTAATGTATATAAATATTATATTATACTTATAAATATAAATTAAATCTATTTCAATATCTTTCTTTCTTTAATTTTAAATACAACTAAATTAATTGTATTAGAATTATACTAATATTATATATTATTATACATAATATTATGAAAAATAATTTAAATGTTATATATATATATATATATATTTTTTTTTTGTTATAAATCAAATCAATTCAATATGTAATATAAAAAAAATACATAAAATAATATATTACATTTATTATATTATTTTTATAAAGTATATTAATCACATGTTATTATATTATTTAAATAATATATATTTTAATAAATAGTATATTATAAAATTAAGAATTAATCAATTTATATTTATAATTTACATTAAGTTATTCAAGTACAAAGGACAAATACATTAATTGTTCAATGATAATGGCATTTTCTTGAAAAGTTCATTTTTATTATAAAGGTTGGAGGTAGTGTATATTGCATTAGGCTCGCTATTGATTTGAAATTAATTTCTGTTTGACTCAAAAAATTTAAAATTTATCTAATATTAAATATTATGAATTGAAATTCATAATTTTTTAATAATATGTTAATACATCTATTTCAAATTCTATTGGTTCAAAACTTTATCTTATTGCAAAAGTCATAAATATTAGTGGCAGTTCAATGAATTCAATGGGCCGTCAATCTCAGCTCTGCAGTCGTATTAGAAAAAGTTGTTATCAAGTTGTGGATTTGGTACGAACATATTCAATGAACTAGTTGGAATTGGAAGAAAGTTGTAGTGGGAATTCACGTTGCATCCATGCCTATTTGAAATAGGTTCTCCCTTCGGTCATTGTCATTGTCATATGCCTATTGGGTGAGAAAGGAGAAATATAGCTGGCGGTTCATGATTTTATGGTGAGAGAGGACATCTCATGAGGACAATAATGACAGAAGAGAGATTGTGCCGATGGCAATAAAGCACATCTGTGTGGCACGCTTGACCATTAACACTTTTTCTCCCGTGTTGATCGGGGATGAACCAAAGTTGAAACAGAGGGAATTAAATATAAAATAATAATAATTATGCATTAACTGAAGTAGTATTTCGATACCGGAGTTGATTGGTAAGAGAAGAAATATTATCGGAAAATTTGGTGGTGATTCTTTTTGGATTGTAAAGGTTTTAAAAGTTATAATAAGGATCGAGTTTAACCGCTATAACAGATGTGTAATGATTTTAGAAAACAGAAATCATAATATTTGGGGTCGCCCAATAGCGGAGGAAGAAACATATATTTTAAACCATTAAAATAATACAATGTTCTCCAATGAAGGCCTACACCTAAAAAAAAAATAAACTTTTTACATAATACTAGCCATATCCATATGCAATTTTATAATCTTATGTATTTTGAAAATAATTATAAAATAATATTAAATTCATACATTCTAAATTTATATTAAAAATAAAATGAAATTAATTGGAATGATATTTATTATATCTCATTTCTATAATAAATAGATCTTATATATAATGAATATATAGAAAATTATAATAAAATAATAAAGTATCCTATCAACAATCACTTAACCAATTTGTATCAATTTAAACTTTTTACATAATAATAGAAATACTCTTATACAATTTTATAACCAAGATATGTTATGTATTTTTGAAAATAATTATAAAGTAATATTAAATTTACACATTCTAAGTTTATATTCAAAATGAAATGAGATTAATTGGAATGATACTTGTTACAAATCTCATTTTCATACTAAATAGATCTCTCACACACACACACACACACACATATATATATAGAGTAAAAATATAGAAAATTATAATAAAAGAATAAAGTATCTTATCAACAAGCGCTCAACCAATTTGCAACAATTTAAACTTTTTACATAATACTAGCAATACCTATATGCAATCCTGTAAGCAATAGGTGTTATGTATTTTTTGAAATAATTATAAAGAAACAAAACAAAGATAATAAATAATAAATGTATTTTTTTTTGCCTAAATGCAATTTTGTGTAATTGTTGAGATATATACAATTGTAACTTTTTATTGCTTTTTATTTAAAATTAACTATGGTTAAAATAACCGACAGGTAATAGCTACCATGTAGCACTTGTTTATAGTCATATCAATACAATTTTTTTACTAATTTTAGTTTGATATAAATTTTCAATTGAATTTAACCATGGTTACATGGATTATGGTACAAAAAGTAAAATGCAAATTCATAAATATTATTTTATTGGTTTAACTATTATTTTATTATTTCCTTAGGAGGCTCATTTTAGACCTCAAATTCCACTAATGATCAAGGCCATGGTTGTATGATTCCTCTTTCTATAATTAATAATACATTTGATGTTTCACTTTCCATATTTTTCTAGATATCTATGCTAGTAGCCTAATTCTCCTTGATCTGTTAGGTAGTTTGTATTCAAGGGATGTTATATATCTTGTCACGTTTCTTGTTGTTGTCTCTTGATCTCTTACAAGATTTTTGATATCATCCCTCTGCATTGATTTCCTTTTCTTATGGGCTTCTTCCATCTATACTACAACAACCAATGTAGCGACATGTTCTACGAACATGCCACCAGTTCTAAATCTTGTAAAACAAAGCTAAATATGTGTGTTTATTGAATCTACCATTGGATAAGATATTTGAACCAATATTAACTCATAATGTTTAAGTCTTGAATACTACCGATATATCTTTCAAAGACTTTAAGATGTCCTATGCATTGATTTCTTTCTCAACTGAGAGGTTGTCTCTAGGAACCACAACATAGTCATTGGGAAGAAAAAGTATTTTAAATTGTTGTGCAACCTCGTTTTTTGAATTAGGGTTTGGAATAGGGTTTGGATTAATATTGGATCTAGGGTTTAGATTAGGGTTTGGTTTAAGATTGGATCTAGGGTTTAGATTAGGGTTTGGTTAAGGGTTTGGATTAGGGTTAGGTATATGGTTTGGACTAAGGTTTTGATTAGGGTATGGATTAAGATTTGGATCAGGGTTTGGGCTAGGGTATGGATTAGGATAAAGTATAGGTTATGGACTAGTATTAGGGTAAGGTTCCAGAGTTAGTTGGGACCATGATGGATGATAAAATGATGGTGCATTGGGTGGAAATTTTGGTTGTTGTTGTTTTTTCTCATGTAATTGATTTTGCATGGGAAACTACACCAGACAGGAGGCTCCAAACCCTTCCTTAGGCCATGGGGATATTTGACTCGAGGGAGAGGGCCATTAGGGAAAAAATGTAGGGTACTCAATTAGATGAGGACTCAAAGTTTTCCATGGAATTGTAGGATTATAGGTTTGTTGAGGAATCCACTTAGGATAATAAGCGCTAGTCCAAGTACAAAATGATGATAGATTTTGAGTTATACCTGGAAACTAATTTTATTCCTTACTTGATTCCCCGAGTAATTCTAGTAATCTTGGAAGTGACAAACACTTTTTTTTTTTTTTAATGAGCCTCCTCATAAGTTCTACAAACTTTCAAACTGCTAAGTGGACACTTTCCAAGAAAGTGTTGTGGCCTATAGTTGGAACAAAATATCAACAATGGTTATTCAATTTTATCCCACATCTTCTCTTCATTCAAATCATTCAATTTTGAAATAAAAGAGAAAAATACATCATTTTTAAAATTTTCAAACAAAATATTGATTTCTACACTTGTGAGATTGTCATCTCATATATTAGTAATAACATCAAAACTCCTCATTAAAATTTTTCTCAAGGTACATTTTTTGTTCCCAGCAAACCCTGGTATCTTATTTCATCACATGGATAGTTATATATAGGGGGATTCTTGTGAAAATTCCTAGATCTGAACAATCTAAGGGATCCTACTGCAACCAACTGGTTTACTTCTTCTATTATGTAATTTACTTTACATGATTATTTCTAAATCATACATGAAATACTGAAACAAGGAAACTGAACAAGGAAATCAATCATACATATGACACCATTATTTTATACAAAGACCCCGGAAAAACCTAATGCGGAAAACCAGTACAACATATTTGATGGTTTTATTATTACATAGTAGCAATGTATGAATACATCTATGAATACCCCTAGGGTAATTCAGTTATAGAGAGAAATAATGGAAGAAGAATTTGTGAGGATTTACCTCACTCAATCACTGAGTTCCCAGCTGATTCAGATGAAGAAAAACTAGCTCTGGGGAAACCCTCCTCTTCCTCTGCACTGCTTCTGCGTGAGCCCTATGCAGACACTGTGTTATCCCTTCTTTCTTCAGCGTTCACTTGGTTATATCACCTCTGCCTCTATCTGACTAATGCTCCACCGTCTAAGAAAAAATATTCCTGTCTGTATGCTATCTCTACCCCTCACTGCTCATATCTCTAGCTTGAATTTCTTAGCAAACCCCACCCCAGAAATTTCAAACTCTTAGATCAATTCGGTGTATCTTTCCAAATGGCTCTCCAGTGTTCCTTTATATTCTTCTCATTGAGACATCAACGACTGAGATTATATCTATAATCAATGAATAAGATTATAATATGAATTGATCTTTGTTTTCTATATCATTCTCACTCATGTTTTATTAATAGCCTTTAATTATTTAATTTCCCAAAGTTTAGACTTAGGTCCCTATTAAAATAATTAATTATTTTAATAAAACATTAACTGAGTGGAATTTCCACAAACGGTTTCTGGGTTCTTTCGAATTCAAGTGTCTTAGCCTCTCCAAAAAATTTGGGGCTTACAACACTTTTTGATGCTACGAAAATGAACACTCCCTCTTAGCGAGGAAAGTGCTCTAGCAATTATCCCTGCTACATACTGCTATGTCCCTGAAGCATCCTCACGCTGCTGAAGTCCATCAACCTCTGCCCTGTTGCTGCAACTGTACTATTGCCCATGACAGTGCCAATGGCACTCTTGCATCTGCACTAAAGCTCCCTCTCAAGTGTTGCATATTCTATGCTGCTAACACTTCCACTAGTAACACTCCATATGCACTGCAACTCAGTTGTTGATAGAAACAACTTAACTCACCCAAGACTGAACAAGTGTTCAGTGGATGCACCTTGGCACTGAAGACCCTGACTATTGATAACTACTATGTTGTCCCTCTAATGCACTGTGTTGCTGCTGTTGTGCACTGTGAAGCACTGATTTGCACTATGTTGCACTCTTGTTCACTACGCTATTGCTGCTGCCTCTGCTCTGTGCTGCTCTAAAAATAAGAACTGTTATCTACTTCACTTTCATCTCCATCACTCCTCGTCTCCCACTGAAACTCCTCCATCCTGCTATTGTTGATCATGGGCTCCCATATCAAGGTATGATCCATGAGGTGGGATCGTTAAGGATCCTGCCTAACTAAAGTTCAGAGTGAAATACAGTTCAAAGTCACTCCACTTCTCTCCTCGAGAAGCATGGGCACTTATGGAAAACTCATCCTTTTCGATTTTCGTGGTCGTAACCTTGAGGTCATGCTTCTCATATTTTTCATCCTTCTTCAAGGGACACTGAGATGCATAGTGGCCCATCTCGCCACATCTGAAGCACTTGACCTTTGAAACATCTTGCTTTGATTTCGTTTGCGCTTGTTGTCCCTTCGATGCAAGGGCTGAATTCTCCTCTTCCTCCACGTATTTTGATCCACTTCCACTACTGCCATTAATTTTACACTTTATGAGGTCTCTTATCATCTCTTCCTCCTGAAAATCTGACCAGAACTGCTCCCAACTAGGTAATGTTGCCCGACGCAGTATGCTTTGGACAAACACCTGCCACTCCTCTGTGACACCGTCAAGGGCCATCCATACGATGGTTGGAGTTGTAGGTGTAGCACCTACTACCGAAAACTAATATTGAATCTTCTGAAACCACATGAGGTATAAAGCCACGCTCTCCCCTATCCACATCTGGATCATACAAAGCTTCTGATCTAAATACAACTTTTGTTGCATGAACGATCCCTCAAATAGGTCATGAAAAGCTACCCACATCTCTCTAGCAGTAACCTTGCCATCCACATGTGAGACGATGTGATACTTGACACAATCAAGGAGCAAGCTCTTTTCCTTGGCCATATCTTCCATGTACTTGTTGAGTTAATCCAAATCCGCAGGACCAGCTACCACATTCTCCATGAACGCCTTCAGATCATGTTCATCCAGAAGGAAATGAGCCCATTCCAGAAAAATCATATATTTAGAGGAGCCCTCCAACCGATCCTAATCACGAAGTCTGTGAGATGCCATCTCAGCCAAAATCTATTGAATCTTCTCCCTCTTCCTCCCTACTGCGCAGCTCTATTACACATCAATTTGCCACTGTCCCTGTACTCCCTGTTTCCCAATCCTGGAGGACCTTAAACAGTGATCCCTACGTCTCTTTTCAATAATTAATATATGCCATTATATCCCTTACATTATACCAATAAAACTCTCTGTGTACCATTCCTGGAGGAGATTCTAAAAAACATGGTTATTAGGAGCGACGTCTTCCCTATTTGTCTCACTCGTGCCGATGAATCATCTTAAGCTTGTGAGTAGCACTGATCAGCGCTGGTATGGAGATCACACCTGTGTCGATCCACTTCTGGAAATTTTTTAAAAAAGGAAACAAAGATTTGTGATCTAGAAGCTTCGTGGCAGAGATCTGGTTTTTTGTTCATAAGGATAGCATCGAGCTTCTCCCTTTGGGTTTCTTGTTCCTACAAAAGAGGAACTACCCAAAGAGATAAACCATTTCCCACTTTGAGTGGATCCATGTTCCTAAAATGGAAATCCTCCCATTCCTTTCTAGTTAGAAAAGATATTGAAGAACAACAGGGAGAGAATTGTTGTTATAGGCGTTGAAGGAGAGTTGAGACCTTTGGCCTTTTTGTACCAAGTCTAAATGAGTACTTTGGAGACATGCCTAGATCCAGACCCATTGAAGGAGAGCTTCAACATCAAGGTGCATGTTATAACTCCTCCTCCTTATATTAATATGATACAACTGATTCTTGCTTCCCACTCTTGTCTATAATGCATGATTATATTTCTAGTACTCCTTGATCTACTAGATAAATTGTTTTTGTAGAAATCATGTTGTCCTTTCATGTGTTGTCTTGTTTCATCTCTTATGCAGGTAACTAAGCACTGGTAACAGTGAGGATCTAGCTAAGAAGAGAAAAGGATCAAAGGACTTGGGCGAGGAATGATAGCATAGCATCAGATCGAGGTAGGTCATCTACATATGATATGTTTTCATTTACAATCTAAGAAAGTAAGAGTTAGATTGTTCCCTTTGTTACTAGACCTATCCTAGGGCTACAGGGATCGTCTCTATCCACAGAGAGGATTTTACTGCATAAAAAATTGGTGACCATACTATGGATCATTGCCTTTAGTCTCTTGTTTCACTCTTTGATTTTTTCATTAGATCCTCTATCTTTTGTCGAGTGTCCATCTCCCTATGTCTGTGGATTCTGTAACTGCTTGCAGATATTCATATCTCTGTTAGAGTGATAAGCCTAGTTCCATTTAAGAAAAATATTTTATTTTTTGTCCTTCTCCTTGATCGATGTTGTTATTGTTCTGACAGATGCGCCGATTGACACTATATTTTTTACCACAAAAGCGTTTTTCCTCTTCCAGAGCAGGTTGCAACCTCACATGAGCATTGATTTCTATGTGTATCATTTTAGGGTTTCTTCCTATTTGTCTTCCAATGTGTCTTATCCTTCTAAGTTTTTTTTTTTTTTGAATAACTCTTGTTCTTCTCTATTCATTAACTCTTTTGTCTCAAATTCTCTATCTTTGGTCTTCTCCTTTTCAAGCAAAGTGCATCCTTAGCATCCTAGATTCTCTAGGTTTTTTCGGGTCATCCGGATGGTTGCATGCTTTGATGGTTTCCAGACTTTCCTTTGATTCAATCTTGTAATACATTTTAGACTTTTTTTTTATTGATTTTTGTTTATTCAGTTTATTTTTACGATCATAATCTTCGAGTGTTGAACCTGTGTGCATTCAAGTCTCTTTTCATCAACAAGCATAGATCACATTGCTTAATTTCGACTAAAACTTTATTTCTGTGTTGATCAGTGTAGGAATGAAGAGTGTCTTGTTTTGAGGGAAAATTTTGGGTTTATCTTCATTGTTTTATTCTTTGTATCTTTTTGTTTTTTGAGAGATTTCATTAGTTCTCAAAAGAATTGTTTACATTTAAATCACATTCTACATTCTTTGCATTGTGCTCATAAAAAAAAGGATTTTTCTTTCGTATTGCTTTAAGATAATGAAAATTTTCGTATTGCTACTGAGTTAGAGTTACATCTGAGACTATGTTTCAAATATTTTATTGACCTGTTTTGTAAATTTTCGAAATCGAGTATCGAATTTAACTATACACAAAATTACAATAAACTATGACCAATACAAAACATGATTTTCTGCAATTCCTTGAAGTAACCACTGAAGCAAGTGCATTATTATCCAAATGTATAAAATATTGACCTATTTTGTAAATTTTCGAATAGCGAGAAAACACATAGAATAAAACCCTAACCTTACTCCTTTCTCTGATCACTTCAAAAAAATTCCCAAATTGAAAGGCTGAAAGAACAAATAGGCAAACTGGCAGTGAAACCACCTTGTCATACCCAACCATGGCCTAGCACCTCTTGGACTCTGTTTCCATAATCAGTGCGACGGACCGCTTCTTTCTTCAAATTTTTCCAATGAAAGCTTTGAGGAATCAAAGGGCCGACCTGACGGAACAAACCCTTGGCCCTAAAAATTTGGCAGATGAAAGAAATGCCCACTGTGCAGAGCTAATGATTTGATCTGCGTCTGTGTCTGTCTGGCCATTGGAGGGCCAGACCGCTTTTCTTAAATGCTCAACACAATAAAGGGTTGAGCAGAAAGTTGGGAAAATAGAAAAAAACCACTTTAGCGTTCAGTAATTCAATATTGGAAGGAAAAAAATGAAAAAATAAATACCCTTTTATACCAGATCAAAATAATCCGATTTCTCTGCCAAATCCTTCAGAAATCGTGTCTACAATTTAACTATACACAGAATTACAGTAAACTATGACCAATACAAACACGATTTTTCTACAATTCCTTGAAGAAACCATTGAAGCAAGAGCATTATCATCCAAATGCATAAAATATTGACGTGTTTTGTAAATTTTCCAAATCGAGTCTCGAATTTAACTATACACAGAATAAACTATGACCAATACAAACACGATTTTCTACAATTTCTTGAAGAAACCATTGAAGCAAGTGCATTATCGTCCAAATGTATAAAATATTACCATGTTTTATAAATTTTCGAGCAGCGAGAAAACACACAGAATAAAACCAACCTTACTCTACTCTTCTCCGATCACTTCAGAAAATTTTCTAAATTGAAAGGCGTAAAGAAGAAACAGGTAGACCCACAGTGAAAACCACCCTGTCATACCCTGCCATGCCCTAGCACCTCTTGGACTCTGTTTCCAGAATGAGTGCGACGGTCCACTTCTTTCTTCAAATTTTTCCAATGAAAGTTTTGAGGAATAAAAGGGCGGCCCTGACATAACAAACCCTTTGACCCTAAAAATTTGGCAGATGAAATAAATGCCCACTGTGCAAAGCTAATGATTTGATTTGCGTATGCCTCTTTGTGGCCATTGGAGTGTGAGACATTGAAATTAGTAATGTTTAGTGAGTGAGTTAGTTAGGTAGGTTGAAGGAGACATTGGATCTAGTGGTCTAAAACATTTTAATCGTATAACATTTCATCTAATGACTCAAATATTGACAAAGTGGCAGTTAGGAAAGTTGTTTTCAAATAATGATGCCTTACAACGTAATTAATCATATATTCTAATCTTACACTAAAAATCAATATTTATAAATAAAATCATAAATACTAGTCGTAAAAAACCATTATTTACTATAGAATCTGTGTTAAAATTCTTCTAAGTTTTAGAAAATAATGCATAAACTCTCAATTCAATTCCTACACTAGATTTGGAAAATTTTATTAAGCATAAAACAAATAAGAAATCGACTAGAATTATGTTCACTTAACTATTCAAATCACTAATTAAACTGAACTTAAAAACTTATTTAAATAACCAAAGGACTCAAAACACATAGACTAAAAAAAATGAATGCCAATAGGTTGCTTACATATCCAAACAAGAACCACATGGATTTATGTACTACTTTCAAATCCCAAACAAGAACCACAAAGATTCCTACACTCAAGCAAGAATAATAGAGGTTCCCCCACCAAACTGAACACTCAAATCCTTTGTGTGCATATGAAATAAAATTGTAGTTTCGAATTAATTCTAGTACATCAATCAATTGTGAAAACCTTCATTGTGCATAAGGAGAAATGATACTTTGTCCTAATGCCTCGTTAAATTATCAAAATCATATGGATTTGTTCCACACATACACCAATCCAAACTAGTCCAACATGCAAGTTCTGGACATGTAATAAGGAATGAGGAATGTTTATAAAGAAAAAATCAATGCTAAATATGTTCACCTTAAATAACTAGTTTAAAATCAACACTTTTTCAAAAATTTCACCATGTAAACAAAGATATCAATGTGCTTTCACAACTCAGAACCAAAGGAAAAAGTTGTAATAATAAGTTTGATTTAGACAACACAAAGGGATCGAAGTCAAACCTATGGTAGACCATGAGATCACAAGTCTTGTAAAAACATACTCAGACTATTTTACACAACCCAAATTATTATCAAAGAAACTCAAGGTTTCAGTAGCCTCTGTCTATTTTAATGTAACATCCATCAATTTTCAATACACAGCACATAAAAAAAATTAGGAAATTTCCATGAGAATTTAGGTCGTTTTCTAACTCTACAAAATTTATTTCATTGTCATTACTCATCTTGAACACTACATTAATAACACTACTCTTAATACATTTTTCAAGTAGTTTCTCTACCTAGCTAAGCAATAAGATTAACAATGCACTTAAAACATATCCCAAGCTTACATATACCACTAACATTAACCAAAGGTTCTCGTTTATATTCATTGTCATTTAGCATGAATTTGATGTCATATACCATAGTTGTATGTGTGGTATATAATTATTATCAAACTCGTCTATCACAAGGTTACAACTCTGGTCGATTTATTTATGGTTTTTTCTTTGGTAAATGAACGCACAATGGAGTTAATTAATGTAAACGCTTACATGATTGTTCTTATTTTCCCGTTCAAGTAGTGAAGCTCCTTCATCACTCCAATGTAGTTTTATTTTATACGACTATATATACAAATATCTTTAATTTTGTACACGAAATTTTGTTTAAGGATTGAGAATAGTGCATATGCTCTGAGCATGTTAAGCTCAGTTATGGTTAATTTACAATTTTCTCAACATTTCCTTCTTTAGTTTCAACAATTCTCTAAGTTCATTGAATACAATATTTTTGTTGATGTATTAGACTCTATTCAGAAGAAATATTTATAGTTTCAAAGTTGTCTAATATGCATTGCACTATATGAGGATTTCCTACAGTTTTTGTGTTTAATTATTTTTCTATCCACAACTATAATAATGATGTTTCTGAAGGTATTTGTTTGAGTCCGAACTTTTGGCTCCTATCGTGCTCTTTTGTTTCTGTTCTTTTTGGGTTTCTGTTCTTATGTTTATGTTCACCCATCACTCCCTGTTCTTCCTTCATGATTTAGGAGGGTATCTATTACACAATAATTTTTCACCCTACTCACTTCCCCTCCATGATCCTGAAGTGTCCTATGATGACAATTGTGTCGTATATCCGCCATGGAGAATAAATCAAGGTATCTCATGAAGACCAACATAAATTTTCCTTGAATATTTTATGAAGAAACTCAGCTCAAAACCTAAATTTATGGGTCAACGCTCTTTTCCAGTTGTCTGCCCATGTTGATGGCATGTTGCAACACTTTGACCTAATACCACCAATACACTTTTGATAGTAAAAAATGTGTTGAACCTCTTCTGGCAGTGTTTCCTCAAATAGAGAAGAAGCTTCGTGCACTAGAAGCTTCCAGAATGATGAGTTGGATATGGTTCGATGTAGATATGCTCAAGCTCTCTCATTTGGAGCTCTTGATCTTATCATTAGGGATTTTCCCCTTGAGAAGTAGGACTTCCTCCTTATTTTATGCATTCCTAACTCCCTCTCCCTACCTATAAATTGAATCCCATCCTTACACTACTAGTTCGTCTTGCCTGATTATTAATCGATTGCATCACTACACTGTGATTATGTTCAATTTTTCACTTGGGAGAAGGATTGTTTGAAGAGCTTCAGTTTGGACTTGAACATCGCCAAAGGGAATTTTGAAGAATTTTGGACTTCAAATTTCCCCATTTTAGCTTGAGGTGGCATCGCTTGAGTTAAAGGTACTTACTTGTTACATTCTCAATGGTGGATAAAAACTCATAGTTAACCATGGTAATGCTCTAAATACTTTTAAAGTCATAAAGTACTAATAATAAATGTCATTTCAAACTTTTTGAATAAAATATTATGATTGTAATTTCATATTTTTTGAAAGAAACAATGCATATCCTTACATAATCTTCATGTCTTTACACATTTTTCAATAAATATTATATTTATATATTTTCATATATCTATTTTTATATTATATATTCATCTCATTTTATTTAATATTATAATTTCAAATTAATTATTAGTTAATATATGCACATATATATTATACATATGCAATCAAGATAAATAAAAATGTAACCTTGTAATTTTATAATAAATCACATCTATTAATAATATTATTATAATATTAATAACAATACACACATATTAAAATTAAAGAAAAAAGGTATATTAGTTTTGTATGATGAAAAAATTTACATAAGTTTTGTATGTTGAAAAAAGGTATATTAGGTTTAACATACTTTGGGGCAAAAAAACTCTGAAATTTTAATGTATATAAATATTATATTATACTTATAAATATAAATTAAATCTATTTAAATATCTTTCTTTCTTTAATTTTAAATACAACTAAATTAATTGTATTAAGATTATACTAATATTATATATTATTATACATAATATTATGAAAATAATTTAAATGTTATATATATATATATATTTTTTTGTTATATATCAAATCAATTCAATATGTAATATAAAAAAAATACATAAAATAATATATTACATTTATTATTTTATTTTATTTTATTTTTATAAAGTATATTAATCACATGTAATTATATTATTTAAATAATATAAATTTTAATAAATAGTATATTATAAAATTAAGAATTAATCAATTTATATTTATAATTTACATTAAGTTATTTAAGTACAAAGGACAAATACATTAATTGTTCAATGATAATGGCATTTTCTTGAAAAGTTCATTTTTATTATACCGGTTGGAGGTAGTGTATATTGCATTAGGTTGGCTATTGATTTGAAATTAATTTCTATTTGACTCAAAAAATTTAAAATTTATCTAATATTAAATATTATGAATTGAAATTCATGATTTTTTAATAATATGTTAATACATCTATTTCAAATTCTATTGGTTCAAAACTTTATCTTATTGCAAAAGTCATAAAATTAGTGCCAGTTCAATGAATTCAGTGGGCCGTCAATCTCAGCTCTGCAGTCGTATTAGAAAAAGTTGTTATCAAGTTGTGGATTTGGTACGAACATATTCAATGAACTAGTTGGAATTGGAAGAAAGTTGTAGTGGGAATTCACGTTGCATCCATGCCTATTTGAAATAGGTTCTCCCTTCGGTCGTTGTCATTGTCATATGCCTATTGGGTGAGAAAGGAGAAATATAGCTGGCGGTTCATGATTTTCTGGTGAGAGAGGACATCTCATGAGGACGATAATGACAGAAGAGAGATTGTGACGATGGAAATAAAGCACATCTGTGTGGCACGCTTGACCATTAACATTTTTTCTCCCGTGTTGATCGGGGATGAACCAAAGTTGAAACAGAGGGAATTAAATATAAAATAATAATAATTATGCATTAACTAAAGTAGTATTTCTATACCGGAGTTGATTGGTAAGAGAAGAAATATTATCGAAAAATTTGGTGGTGATTCTTTTTGGATTGTAAAGGTTTTAGAAGCTATAATAAGGATCGAGTTTAACCGCTATAACAGATGTGTAATGATTTTAGAAAAAAGAAATCATAATATTTGGGGTCGCCCAATAGCGGAGGAAGAAACATATATTTTAAACCATTAAAATAATACAATGTTCTCCAATGAAGGCCTACACCTACAAAAAAAAATTAAACTTTTTACATAATACTAGCCATATCCATATGCAATTTTATAATCTTATGTATTTTGAAAATAATTATAAAATAATATTAAATTCATACATTCTAAATTTATATTAAAAATAAAATGAAATTAATTGGAATGATATTTATTATATCTCATTTCTATAATAAATATATCTTATATATAATGAATATATAGAAAATTATAATAAAATAATAAAGTATCCTATCAACAATCACTTAACCAATTTGTATCAATTTAAACTTTTTACATAATAATAGAAATACTCTTATACAATTTTATAACCAATATATGTTATGTATTTTTGAAAATAATTATAAAGTAATATTAAATTTACACATTCTAAGTTTATATTCAAAATGAAATGAGATTAATTGGAATGATACTTATTACAAATCTCATTTTCATACTAAATAGATCTCTTACACACACACACACACACATATATATATATAGAGTAAAAATATAGAAAATTATAATAAAAGAATAAAGTATCTTATCAACAAGCGCTCAACCAATTTGCAACAATTTAAACTTTTTACATAATACTAGCAATACCTATATGCAATCCTGTAAGCAATATGTGTTATGTATTTTTTGAAATAATTATAAAGAAACAAAACAAAGATAATAAATAATAAATGTATTTTTTTTTGCCTAAATGCAATTTTGTGTAATTGTTGAGATATATACAATTGTAACTTTTTATTGCTTTTTATTTAAAATTAACTATGGTTAAAATAACCGACAGGTAATAGCTACCATGTAGCACTTGTTTATAGTCATATCAATACAATTTTTTTACTAATTTTAATTTGATATACATTTTCAATTGAATTTAACCATGGTTACATGGATTATGGTACAAAAAGTAAAATGCAAATTCATAAATATTATTTTATTGGTTTAACTATTATTTTATTATTTCCTTAGGAGGCTCATTTTAGACCTCAAAATTCCACTAATGATCAAGGCCATGGTTGTATGATTCCTCTTTCTATAATTAATAATACATCTGATGTTTCACTTTCCATATTTTTCTAGATATCTATGCTAGTAGCCTAATTCTCCTTGATCTGTTAGGTAGTTTGTATTCAAGGGATGTTATGTATCTTGTCACGTTTCTTGTTGTTGTCTCTTGATCTCTTACAAGATTTCTGATATCATCCCTCTGCATTGATTTCCTTTTCTTATGGTCTTCTTCCATCTATACTACAACAACCAATATAGTGACATGTTCTGCGAACATGCCACCGTTCTAAATCTTGTAAAACAAAGCTCAATATGTGTGTTTATTGAATCTGTCATTGGATAAGATATTTGAACCAATATTAACTCATAATGTTTAAGTCTTGAATACTACCGATATATCTTTCAAAGACTTTAAGATGTCCTACGCATTGATTTCTTTCTCAACTGAGAGGTTGTCTCTAGGAACCACAACATAGTCATTGGGAAGAAAAAGTATTTAAAATTGTTGTGCAACCTCGTTGTTTGAATTAGGGTTTGGAATAAGGTTTGGATTAATATTGGATCTAGGGTTTAGATTAGGGTTTGGATTAAGATTGGATCTAGGGTTTAGATTAGGGTTTGGTTGAGGGTTTGGATTAGGGTTAGGTATATGGTTTGGACTAAGGTTTCGATTAGGGTATGGATTAAGATTTGGATTAGGGTTTGGGCTAGGGTATGGATTAGGGTAAAGTATAGGTTATGGACTAGTATTAGGGTAAGGTTCCAGAGTTAGTTGGGACCATGATGGATGATAAACTGATGGTGCATTGGGTGGAAATTTTTGTTGTTGTTGTTTTTTCTCATGTAATTGATTTTGCATGGGAAACTACACCAGAGAGGAGGCTCCAAACCCTTCCTTAGGCCATGGGGATATTTGACTTGAGGGAGAGGGCCATTAGGGAAAAAATGCAGGGTACTCAATTAGATGAGGACTCAAAGTTTTCCATGGAATTGTAGGATTATAGGTTTGTCAAGGAATCTACTTAGGATAATAAGCGCTAGTCCAAGTACATAATAATGATAGATTTTGAGTTATACCTGGAAACTAATTTTATTCCTTACTTGATTCCCCGAATACTTCTAGTAATCTTGGAAGTGACAAACACTTTTTTTTTTTAATGAGCCTCCTCACATGTTCTACAAACTTTCAAACTGCTAAGTGGACACTTTCCAAGAAAGTGTTGTGGCCTATAGTTGGACCAAAATATCAACAATGGCTATTCAATTTTATCCCACATCTTCTCTTCGTTCAAATCATTCAATTTTGAAATAAAAGAGAAAAATACATCATTTTTAAAATTTTCAAACAAAATATTGATTTCTACACTTGTGAGATTGTTATCTCATATATTAGTAATAACATCAAAACTCCTCGTTAAAAGTTCTCTCAAGGTACATTTTTTGTTCCCAGCAAGCCCTGGTATCTTATTTCATCACATGGATAGTTATACATAGGGGGATTCTTGTGAAAATTCCTAGATCTGAACAATCTAAGGAATCCTACTACAACCAACTGGTTTACTTCTTCTATTATGTAATTTACTTTACATGATTATTTCTAAATCATACATGAAATATTGAAACAAGGAAACTGAACAAGGAAATCAATCATACATATGACACCATTATTTTAGACAAAGATCTCGGAAAAACCTAATGCGGGAAAACCAGTACAACATATTTGAGGGTTTTATTATTACATAGTAGCAATGTATGAATACATCTATGAATACCCCTAGGGTAATTCGGTTACATAGAGAAATACTGGAAGAAGAATTTGTGAGGATTTACCTCACTCAATCACTGAGTTCCCAGCTGATTCAAATGAAGAAAAACCAGCTCCAGGGAAACCCTCCTCTTCCTCTGCACTGCTTCTACGTGAGCCCTATGTAGACACTGTGTTATCCCTTCTTTCTTCAGCGTTCACTTGGTTATATCACCTCTGCCTCTATTTGACTAATGCTCCACCATCTGAGAAAAAATATTCCTCTCTGTATGCTATCTCTACCCCTCGCTGCTTATATCTCTAGTTTGAGTTTCTCAGCAAACCCCACCTCAGAAATTTCAAACTCTTAGATCAATTCGGTGTATCTTTCCAAATGGCTCTCTAGTATTCCTTTATATTCTTCTAGTTGAGACATCAACGACTGAGATTATATCTATAATCAATGAATAAGATTATAATATGACTTGATATTTGTTTTCTATATCATTGTCACTCATGTTTTATTAATAGCCTTTAATTATTTAATTTCCAAAAGTTTAGACTTAGGTCCCTATTAAAATAATTAATTATTTTAATAAAACATTAACTGAGTGGAATTTCCACAAACGGTTTCTGGGTTCTTTCGAATTCAAGTGTCTTAGCCTCTCCAAAAAATTTGGGGCTTACAAAACTTTCTGATGCTACGAAAATGAACAATCCCTCTTAGCGAGGAAAGTGCTCTAGCAATTATCCCTGCTACATACTGCTATGTCCCTGAAGCATCCTCACGCTGCTGAAGTCCATCAACCTCTGCCCTGTTGCTACAACTGTACTATTGCCCATGACAGTGCCAATGGCACTCTTGCATCTGCACTAAAGCTCCCTCTCAAGTGTTGCATATTCTATGCTGCTAGCACTTCCACTAGTAACACTCCATATGCACTGCAACTCAGTTGCTGAGAGAAACAACTTAACTCACCCAAGACTGAACAAGTGTTCAGTGGATGCACCTTGGCACTGAAGACCCTGACTACTGATAACTACTATGTTGTCCCTCTAATGCACCGCGTTGCTGCTGCTGTGCACTGTGAAGCACTGATTTGCATTGTGTTGCACTCTCGTTCACTACGCTATTGCTGCTGCCTCTGTTCTGTGCTGCTCTAAAAATAAGAACTGCTATCTACTTCACTTTCGTCTCCATCAATCCCCGGCTCCCACTGAAACTCATCCATCCTGCTATTGTTGATCATGGGCTCCCATATCAAGGTATGATCCATGAGGTGGGATCGTCAAGGATCCTGCCTAACTAAAGTTCAGAGTGAAATACAGTTCAAAGTCACTCCACTTCTCTCCTTGAGAAGCATGGGAAGTTATGGAAAACTCATCCTTTTCGATTTTCATGGTCGTAGCCTTGAGGTCATGCTTCTCATATTTTTCATCCTTCTTCAAGGGACACTAAGATGCATAGTGGCCCATCTCGCCACATCTGAATCACTTGACCTTTGAAACATCTCGCTTTGATTTCTTTTGTGCTTGTTGTCCCTTCGATGCAAGGGCTGAATTCTCCTCTTCCTCCACATATTTTGATCCACTTCCACTACTGCCATTAAGTTCACACTTTACGAGGTCTCTTCTCATCTCTTCCTCTTGAAAATCTGACCACAACTGCTCCCAACTAGGTAATGTTGCCCGAACCAGTATGCTCTGGACAAACACCCGCCACTCCTCTGTGACACTGTCAAGGGCCATCCATACGATGATTGCAGTTGTAGGTGTAGCACCTACTACCGATAACTGATCTTGAATCTTCTGAAACCACATGAGGTATAAAGCCACGCGCTCCCCTATCCACATCTGGATCATACAAAGCTTCTGATCTAAATACAACTTTTGTTGCATGAAAGATCCCTCAAATAGGTCATGAAAAGCTACCCACATCTCTCTAGCAGTAACCTTGCCATCCACATGTGAGACGATGTGATACTTGACACAATCAAGGAGCAAGCTCTTTTCCTTGGCCATATCTTCCATGTACTTGTTGAGTTAATCCAAATCCGTAGGACCAGCTACCACATTCTCCATGAATGCCTTCAGATCATGTTCATCCAAAAGGAACTGAGCCCATTCCAAAAAAATCATATATTTAGAGGAGCCCTCCAATCGATCCTAATCACGAAGTCTGTGAGATGCCATCTCAGCCAAAATCTATTGAATCTTCTCCCTCTTCCTCCCTACTGTGCAGCTCTATTACACATCAATTTGCCATTGTCCTTGTACTCCCTGTTTCCCAATCCTGGAGGACCTTAAACAGTGATCCCTGCGTCTCTTTAAATAATTAATATATGCCATTATATCCCTTAAATTATACCAATAAAACTCTATGTGTACCATTCCTAGAGGAGATTCTAAAAAACATGGTTATTAGGAGCGACGTGTTCCCTATTTGTCTCACCCGTACCGATGAATCATCTTAAGCTTGTGAGTAGCACCGATCAGCGTTGGTATGGAGATCACACCTGTGCCGATCCGCTTCTGGAAAGTTTTTAAAAAAGGAAATGAAGATTTTTGATCTAGAAGCTTTGTGGCAGAGATCTGGTTTTTTGTTCATAAGGATAGCGTCGAGCTTCTCCCTTTGGGTTTCTTGTTCCTACAAAAGAGGAACTACCCAAAGAGATAAACCATTTCCCACTTTGAGTGGATCCATGTTCCCTCTCCCCTTACTATAAAATGGAAATACTCCCATTCCTCTCTAGTTAGAAAAGAGATTGAAGAACAACAAGGAGAGAATTGTTGTTATAGGCGTTGAAGGAGAGTTGAGACCTTTGGCATTTTCGTACCAAGTCTAAACGAGTACTTTGGAGACATGCCTAGATCCAGACCCATTGAAGGAGAGCTTCAACATCAAGGTGCATGTTATAACTCCTCCTCCTTATACTAATATGATACAACTGATTCTTGCTTCCCACTCTTGTCTATAATGCATGATTATATTTCTAGTACTCCTTGATCTACTAGATAAATTGTTTGTGTAGAAATCATGTTGTCCTTTCATGTGTTGTCTTGTTTCATCTCTTATGCAGGTAACTAAGCACTGATAATAGTGAGGATCTAGCTAAGAAGAGAAAAGGATCAAAGGAGCTGGGTGAGGAACGATAGCATAGCATCAAATCGAGGTAGGTCATCTACATACGATATGTTTTCATTTACAATCTAGGAAAGTAAGAGTTAGATTGTTCCCTTTGTTACTAGACCCATCCTAGGGCTACAGGGATCGTTTCTATCTGCAGAGAGGATTTTACTGCATAAAAAATTGGTGACCATACTAGGGATCATTTCCTTTAGTCTCTTGTTTCACTCTTTGATTTTTTCATTAGATCCTCTATCTTTTGTCGAGTGTCCATCTCCCTATGTCTGTGGATTCTGTAACTGCTTGCAGATATTCATCTCTCTGTTAGAGTGATAAGCCTAGTTCCATTTTAGAAAAATCTTTTATTTTTTGTCCTTCTCCTTGATCGATGTTGTTATTTTTCTGACAGATGCGCCGATTAACACTAGATTTTTTACCACAAAAGCGCTTTTCCTCTTCCAGAGCGGGTTGCAACCTCACATGATCATTGATTTCTATGTGTATCATTTTAGGGTTTCTTCCTATTTGTCTTCCAGTGTGTCTTATCCTTCTAAGTTTCTTTTTTGTTTGAATAACTCCTATTCTTCTCTGTTCAGCAACTCTTTTGTCTCAATTTCTCTATCTTTGGTCTTCTCCTTTTCAAGCAAAGTGCATCCTTAGCATCCTATAGTCTCTAGGTTTTTTCAGGTCATCCGGATGGTTGCATGCTTTGATTGTTTCCAGACTTGCCTTTGATTCAATCTTGTCATACATTTTAGACTTTTTTTTTATTGATTTTTGTTTATTCAGTTTATTTTTACGATCGAAATCTTCGAGTGTTGAACCTGTGTGCATTCAAGTCTCTTTTCATAAAAAAACATAGATCACATTGCTTAATTTCGACTAAAACTTTATTTCTGTGTGTTAATCAGTGTAGGAATGAAGAGTGTGTTGTTTTGAGGAAAAATTTTGGGTTTATCTTCGTTGTTTTATTCTTTGTATCTTTTTGTTTTTTGAGAGATTTCATTAGTTCTCAAAACAACCGTTTACATTTAAATCACATTCTACATTCTTTGCATTGTGCTCATAAAAAAAAAGGATTTTGCTTTCGTCTTGCTTTAAGATAATGAACATTTTGGTTTCAATTTGCTTCTAGTGCTTTTAGTGAAATATTAGAAAGTGAAAAGAATTTTCGTTTCGCTGTAATATTATTCACTTGAAGAGACAACAAATGTCATTCTATGCATTTGTTTGTTTTTTGCGTTGATTGCATGAAATTATTCTTCCCAATTAACGTAGCTTTCATCGAAATGAATGAGTGCTTTTCTCATATAGCTGCATTCTAGGAATTCAGGTGACATCGGTAGGATTTTGAATCCAAAACCTAATTCAAGCTAAAATCTAAAATTTATTCAATAAACCTAAAGAGAATTTGGAACCTAACGAATCACATTTAGAGGTCTAGGCTAGAGATGTGTTCCAGCATTGTAAAACATAGGAGTTGTCGCTAACGGTCTGCGTTACAAACTGGGGTTGATATCCCGTCCCACGTATGGAAGTATATTGACGTATGATAAGTGTATTTGGGACACTCTCATCAAACGATTACGCATTAGAAAACACTACTACACACTTGGAATCCCACGTACCATCGAGTATATTTTGGGAGACACCATTAGGCTGCAAACCTGCCATAGGTAACTGAGTCAACCACCTTGTAGACGGGATACACCAAACACAACATTCAGGGAGATTGGCTGCCATACGTTAAGTCCTTGGTAATTTCTCTTTCATTTGATCACCAAGGTGTATATTGTAATTCATGGATACCTAGTAATCCTTTATGCCTAGTTCACCCTTTTTTATTTATTTTGTTTTTAAGTTCTAAAATTAATTGCCCACGACCACATGGCTTACATGTTAAGATATTTCTGGGTCCCATCATGAGTAACTCCTTATATATATATATATATTTTAAATCCTTGAATTAATCACTTTTTTCCCACTTTTTCTTTTTGATATAAGATCATCATGGAGGAACCATCAAGTTCACCTTCCTCTTCAACATCCTCTTCCTCTTCCGAAGGGACATCATCAAAAGTCTCTTATGACTCTTCACCATCAACTGGAACTCAAACTGATGAGTTTTCCATCCTTATGAGTGTTAAACCTCTTGTTACTTGGTCTCCTCCTGATGAGCCTGTAAGATATATTACATTACCTCGGGATCCATTATTTGATTCTGTAGATATCTCCCCTGAGTGTTCGTACAGTCCATTTGATACACTTGGTGTACCATTCATATATTTGTCATTGCCTGCATCTTAGAGAACCACTCGTCAGTTGTTTCCACCAATGGCTTATGAAGGAGAGGTTTCATCTCCTATTGAGGTTTCAAGCACCATTAGTGGGGTGGATGAGTCTTTATATGAGGGACATCAATTCCCTCATGGGGGGAAACCTCTCAACCTTCCACCCAGTCATATATTACTCTAGGTTACACCTCTTTGGGCACCTAGTTTCAGGTATTTCAAGCGCCACACACTTGTATTACAATATCTAGCAGAATACTGCAGTATCCACCCCTAGTCCTGTTATATCCAACATATTTATTTCCGTCCCTGCTCAAAAAATGGTTACGTCTGTTCCCACATAGCCCACTGTTTGCGTCAGTGTTTCAACACCTCCCATCAGTGTTACCACGTCGATTCCATCAAATCCAATTTCTGGTGGATGCCCATCCCTGTCGAATATTCCTCAATCCTCCACTGGGCCATATGTGAGTGGATTACAAACTCACATCTCGGGCTCTTCTCAAGATGTTGGTAGTATCCCTATGCCTTTGGGATCATCTCGTCTAACAGGATTAACGTATGATCAGTATCAACAATTCTTGCAGAACCAGATACTCAACCAGAAATCCTATGTCATGTTTGTTTCCCAGCAGTTGCAGACCCTATTGGTAAATATGCAAGGATTTCAAGGGCAGTCTGGGGTTCAGTCAGGGGCTTATGCGTATTAGCAGGGTCCTGTCTTTGGTCAAGAATGACCTTATGGGCCGCAAGTTCAACCTTATGTGCAACAGGAAATGCCTTATGTACAATCTAATCAACCTTTCTCCCATCAAGGTCAGTTTTCCTACTTTCAGGGACAACCTTCTTGTCAACAAGGCCAACCTTACTTTCAACAAGGTCAGTCATTTGTTAAGCAAGGACAACCCTCATCTCAACATAGTCAGATCTTTTTTCAGCTAGGTCAACCTGGTTCTCAGGGAAAACCTGGCCAACCTCAACAACTGCAAGGGATCGTGACATCCAATCCTCAGGGTATCATCCAATAGTCTCAAGGTCAACCCTTCGGCTCACAAGGTCAACCCTTGGCATAACAAGGTCAACCATTGGGTTCCCAAGGTTACCTTTTGGGTAAAAAAGGACAACCTCAGGGCACTGCATTCCAAAATGTTCAACAACAACAAAATCTATATGCTGTGAATTATGCTCAAGATTAACCTCAATGGTCTGCTGCAGGTTAAAATCCATTTCTTTGTCAGAAAATAGGGTATGGTCAAAATCCATAAGGTTTCCATCCTTATGGACAAAATCTTTATGGGAAAAATCCTTATGGAAAAAACCCATGGGTGCAGAATTTCTCCCAGCCTGGTTAGAATCCGCAAATGGGCCTGCAGCAAAGGCCAAACATCATGCCTTTCAATCCACAATTGTTGTTTCTTGCAACGTTGGAACTTCTTGATGGGTCGAGATTAACCAATGATCCCATGCTTCATAATCCATATTGGCTCGTTAGCTATGGATTTTCTTACACATTTTCAGTTGCATGTTAGTTATGAAACATGAAATCACCTTGTTACGTCCTTGAAATGAGATATGGCTACGCATATCTCCGATCATATCCATGAATGGAGACGGTGTTGTCGTTTGATCAAATTTGAAATTCCTGATCAACTTTTGACCGAATGGCTCACCAAATCATTCGTCAGTCAAATTGCCAAGGAAATTTCTATGGGGGAAGTTGTCACAGAAGAGTAAGCCATCGCTCATGCTCAGTATCTTGATTTGGTTTATTCCCAATCTGGCACGTTATATGATCTCTTACTTGATGCTCTGCGTCTGGAATCCAAGTCTAAAACTTCAAAAGCTCCGATGACACCATCTGTGGAAGGCATCATTGGTTCTATTTCCGAGACTTCTCGAAAGTATTCCTCTGCTCCTAAGCATAAATATTCTTCCTCTTCCGATTCTGTCTCGCAAAATCCTTCGAATCTTAGAAAAACTGTGAAGGTAAACTCCACTATATGTGTATTTGGGGGAAGCCTTGGCTAAAAACCCCACTATCTGTATATTTCATAAGGCTAAGATCATGAAACAATACAATGTTATTTCCCTTCCTGATAAACCTCTGCACTTTGTTGACTGTCTCACTCTGATCTTGCTCTGATCTAACACGTTTGGTCTGATATTTAACCAATTCCTTGACTCTGCCTGACCAGTCTTGCTTACACATTCATGGGCTAATTGAACAGCTATTAATTAAGAAAATCTAGCTAATTGATTGCACAATACATCTAAGGAATCCTAATGACCTCATGCATGACCTGTAAAAGTTTCTACTTATACAACTGATAGTTACCTTCCCTTTAATCCCAATATTAATTGAGCCTTCCTTAGAACTGGCATGAAACAACTATTTATAGTGAATTTTCAGTTAATTTACTGATCACTACATGTGAATTAAATAAGATTTAATTCAATGGACCTATTAGTAGCTCATATCTCATTTAGAACTAGTCAAATTGTTTTTAACTCAAATACTTGAGTTAACTAATTACAACTTGAAAATAACTCAACCAAGGCTCCTAAAAAGGAGGAGACACCCTACATGCCTCTAGTTTGACCTACAACTCGAATTGACTAAGCTAACTAAGTCTTCCTAACTTAGTTAAGACTTACAAGTTTTTATGTGATGGAATTATAATTTACTTCTAATTTAATTAAGGGAAAATTAAATCATAAGCCTCATGGGTGCCATTTTCAATATTTCTTGTTTCCAATTTGAACACACACACACACACACACACATTTGTGTGTGTGTGTAATTTCATAAATACATGTAGAACCGGATGGAGAGTTCCAAGTCAAACCTCTGTGTATATTCGATCAGAGAGAAGTAACGTTGTGGAGGCAAGCTATCATCCAGTTAAAGTGATATAGAGTCACTTTAGCCCAGAGGAGGCTACCTGGGAGGATGCATAGTTTATACAAAATACGTTTCAAGATTTATTCTGAGGCAGTGAGAACACTGAGACATTGTTCTACTTGAGAGGGTGAAGGTGGCATCTCCCCTGGTAAATGTAAATATTCCTTTTTCACTGATCGTGGTTGAAAAACAAACACTATGTTCCTTGACAGACTAGGGAAGGATTAATTTTTGAATTGAAATATTGTGTGTGTTATAAAAAGGAAGTTTTTAAGCATACAAGAATCACATGATGAGGAAGTTTGGGAAACCCATCTGTCTGGGTAGTTGGGACAGTTAAAATATTTATTTAAAGAAAATTTTAGCAAGAAAGTTCAATGAACAAGAGGGTTAAGGAACCTGCGACACTTAAAGGAGGGAGCAAAAGATTAATCTTTTGAAAAAGAACAAAGTTATTCCTTTTTTTTGTCATGTTGGTTGGCCAGGGGAAAAGAAAACCTTTCATTATCATAGTTGTTTGGACTAAGTCTGGTTGGGATCGGATAGTTGACAGTAATAGAACTGTGCAGAGGAGGCTCCATATGAAAGCTACCCTACAAGAAAGGTTAGCACATGGGGATATTAAGTCAACAACTTAGTCCCGTTGGTTGGGAGGAAACTTCCTCTTTTAGTGGTTGTGACCTTTCAAGAAAAATTAAACAAAGCTTTACTGGTATGAATATTTCCTTAGACATTTATTTACATTTATTTTATCTAAACAATACTTGCACAAATAGAGAAGTAACATATGAAGGAATGGAAAAAAATAAAAGAAATGATTTTGTAGAAGACTAATTACTTATATATGTATATGTATACGATATACATAATTATGTTTTTCATATAAAGTAAAACAATGTGATGTAGGATTATGTTTCTTTAATTAAAAATATAGAAAATGAAGTGTGAGGAGATACTGTGTAGAATTACAACTCTTAGATATCTGTATCTGTATTTAAAAAAAAAATGTTATGACACTCAGGATGGGGTGAATTATAAAATATTGATTGCAGGTAACCACAAATCTTGCCAAGAAAGTGGTTGAGTCTTAAGATTAAGTTAGAACACAGTAAGGGTTATATGATTATAAAGGAATAAACATGCTCACTTCCACTATTTAATTACCGAGGAATTATGAATCCAAGGGTGGAGAGTTAGTACAGGCTTCATGCCTTCCAACTCCTACCTGAACAGTCTCTCGGCTACCAGTGCAGCCTCTATCCAAATATTCAGATAAATAACACAGTCTCCATGGTTCACATTAAGGAAGCCTTACCAGAAAGAACAATATAACCAACTAAGGGATTATTATAACCCTTATAAAACTGAAATTTATTTGAATATTGACTCAGATAAATTAAATAAAAAACAATATAGAGTAATTATTTAATGTGGCAATGCTAGCTTTTAGATAAAAGCAGAGAATCCATTTATTATTATAAATAAAATAAAATTGAGCAGGTTTTGTGATAGTGTAACGATGGAACAAGAACAAATAACTCATCATATCCATACATGGGGTTTTCCATTTTAAAAATAAACAATTGAACTCGTTCATGGCTAAGTCACGACATCAGGGAATAAAGCTTAACCAAAACTTGACAAGTATATATAAAATGTCTTACAACTATTCCAAATCTAGAATGTTAACTTACTAGAAAAATCACGAAGGTTGTAGACCGATACCAAGTCCCAGATGTAAAAATTATACAACCTGAGTTTTCTTAAACCCATCATAGCCCAGAGTTAAGAATCAAGAGACATAAATACCCAAGCCGAGACTGGGGAATTCAGAATGACTAACCTGGCTAGAGCAAGGTCGGTTCTTTGGAAGCCAATGACTGAGAGCCCAGTTACTATGAGCATGAAACATACTTTCCAAACATCTAAATTATAGAATAATTAATAATAGAACTGTAAGTTAATAAACAAATTTCTAAGCATAAATAATAATAAAAAGAAAAAGAAACAAGGATAGACCCAATCACCTGGAAACTAAAGGAGGAACCTCATGCAGTATTCACCCAAGAAATTTTTGTCCACATGCGGAGAACCCAATGGAGCAGTGAACATCGGGGACTGGAAAAGGAGCAAGAGCAAACTCGATGTCATTTGCAACAAGCAAGATAAATTGTTTTCGAGTATGGTATCCAATGTTTGCGGTGACTCTACACAACATAACCATATCAACATTCAATCAAAAGGTGACCAACATCACTAACAAGCACCTAAATATGGATGATGGAGGGAGGAAAAAACCTACCCAGAGGTTTGGGAGCAAGTACCAGTTGTATACCCTTGTTCCCCGAGGCAAATAGACACCAAGTCACTCCTCTGTGGCGGCAGAGGAGGATTTTCGGTTACCTCAACTGAACTCTTTGCATCCATATCTTTAGATCTAGGGTTCCATCTTGGGTTGTTGATTTTCCTTATAGCTCTAATCTTCGTAGTGACAGATGGACCACACCATTTTATTTGGAGAGTTCGATTCTGAACCTGGGAAAGTTATGCTAGGGTAACCTCACCTGGGTTGGGTGTATGGGCACGAATTGTAAACCATACGATAATAAATTGAGTCCAGATGCCAATGCATAAATCCATACACCAAAGTAGTCCAGTAATACAATCGAAATTGTATAAATAAACATATACATATACATATACATATACATATACATATATATATATATATATATATATATATATATATATATATATATATATATATATATATATTGGGTGGTATTGACCTAGTATTATATGCACAACAAAATCTCAACATTATAATGAGAATCGTTACTTAGTTTGTAGCAAGTATTTTTTGAATTAATAATTAGAAGGATCAGTCAGTAAAAGTAAAAGTATGGTAAGATTAGATAAAAAATGTTCTTGTTTTATATTATTTAACAACACCGCATTGGATTAAATTTAAGGTAATTTTTTTTATGTGTCATGGAAGAAATCCACATTTAGAGATTTGACACAAACCAACCATGATTTTTATCTACCTTGTTTACAATTCAAGATGTTAAAAGAAAAATAAATGATAAACTTATTTACCATTCTCTAGTTATGGAACACTTATTTATAATTAATTTTATTTTAGAATATAGTTATGAATATTTTGTTAGTTAAAATTTAATGTAAATAAAACAAAAAAAATCGAAATTGTTATTGTGTATTTTCAGTGTTTAGAAATGTGAAGTACAACAAAATACAAAATAAAAGAAACTCAAAGTTCAACAAATTAAGGTAAATAGGTCACGCACCCATACATTTGGTAGACATACAAGTGACATTGCAATCCATTTGACATGTTATAAATATATTGGAATTCCTTAAGAGTACAACTTATCACCATCATATCCATGGAATAATTATTTTTAAATATTTAAAATATTAATAACATTGATCATAAATAGCTCAATTAATATGATAATGTATTCAATATATAAAAAGTGGGAATGAATATTCTCAAAACATGTAACATCCATCCATGTTAAACTTATATTAACCACAATAAACATGACAAAAAAAATTATTTTGCAAAGTAATTATAAGCAACCACAAGGTTACTACTTAGACAAATTAAGCAACATAAGTAGTAATATTATGCATAAGCAATATAGTTACTTACCACTTATTAAATGTTGCTAAATTTGGATTAAAGTCTATTCTCATTTAAATGTTGTTGAATCTAATTAAAGTCTATTTTCATTTTCATAATAACACATAAATTACATAACCCTTGGGGTTCTATGATTCATGGTTGGCCACATATGATATATTTTAACCCTATATTTAATGCTGGTTCTTGTGGGCAACAGCTATCTCGCAACACTCAGAACCTCTCTCAAATCTTCCAGCATTCTCGAATCTTGTAGCGTACTGCCACATGGAGCAATCTCTACCATATATCCAAGAGAGATGGATCCAATGATCTTCGTTACATGGATTGTGGTGCAAAAAGTAAAATGAAAATTCATAAATATTATTTTATTGGTTTAACTATTATTTTATTATTTCCTTAGGAGGCCCATTTTAGACCTCAAAATTCCCCTAATGGTCAAGGCCATGGTTGTATGATTCCTCTTTCTATAATTAATAATACATATGATGTTTCACTTTCCATATTTTTCTAGATATCTATGCAAGTAGCCTAATTCTCCTTGATCTGTTAGGTATTTTGTATTCGATGGATGTTATGTATCTTGTCACGTTTCTTGTTCTTGTCTCTTGATCTCTTACGATATTTCTGATATCATCCCTCTGCATTGATTTCCTTTCCTTATGGCATTCTTCCATCTATACTACAACAACCAATATAGATACACATTCTGCGAACAAGCCACTAGATCTAAATCTTGTAAAACAAAGCTCAATATGTGTGTTTATTGAATCTGCCATTGGATAAGATATTTGAACCAATATTAACTCCGCATATGTTTAAGTCTTGAATAAAATTGATATATATTTCAGGCACTTTAAGATGTCCTACGCATTGATTTCTTTATCAACCCAAAGGTTGTCTCTAGGAACCACAACATAGTCATTGGGAAGAAAAAGTATTTTAAATTGTTCTACAACCTCGTTGTTTTAATTAGGGTTTGGAATAAGGTTTGGATTAAGATTGGATCTAGGGTTTATATTAGGGTTTGGTTAAGGGTTTGTATTAGGGTTAGGTATATGGTTTGGACTAAGTTTTGGATTAGGGTATGGATTAATATTTGGATCAGGTTTTGGGCTAGGGTATGGGTTAGGGTAAAGTCTAGGTTATGGACTAGTATTAGGGTAAGGTTTCAAAGTTATTTGGGACAATGATGGATGATAAAATGATGGTGCATTAGGTGGAAATTTTGGTTTTTTTTTTTCTCATGTAATTGATTTTGCATGGGAAAATACACTAGAGAGGAGGATCCAAACCCTTCCTCGAGCCATGGGTATTTTTGACTCGAGGGAGAGGGCCAATGAGAAGGCCATTATGGAAAAAAGGTAGGGTACTCAATCAGATGAGGACTAAAATTTTTCCATGGAACTGTAGGATTATAGGTTTGTCAAGGAATCTGTGGAGGATAATAAGCGCAAGTCCAAGTACAAAATGATGACAGATTTTGACTTATACTTGGAAACTAATTTTATTCCTTACCTGATTCCCTGAATACTTCTAGTAATCTTGGAAGTGATGGCACTTTTTTTTTTAATGAGCCTCCTCACAAGTTCTACAAACTTTCAAATTGCTATGTGGAAACTTTCCAAGAAAGTGTTGTGGCCTACAGTTGGACCAAAATATCAACAATGATTCTTCAATTTTATCCCACATCTACTCTTTGTTCAAATCATTAAATTTTGAAATAAAAGAGAAAAATACATCATTTTTAAAATTTTCAAACAAAATATTGATTTCTGCACTTGTGAGATTGTCATGTCATATGTCAGTAATAACATCAAATATCCTTGTTCAAAGTTTTTTAAAGGCACATTTTTTTGTTCTCAACAAGCCTTGGTATATTCTTTCATCACATGGATAAGTATATATAGGGGGATTCTTGTGAAAACTCCTAGATTTGAACATTCTAAGGAATCCTACTGCAACCAACTGGATTACTTCTTCTATTATGTAATTTAATTTACATGATTATTTCTAAATCATACATGAAATACTGAAGCAATCACTAAAGCATCCTACACTATAATTTTCATGATTATGAAACAAGGAAACTGAATAAGGAAATCAATCACACATATGACACCTTTATTTTAGACAAATTCCTCGGAAATACCCAATGCGGGAAAATCAACAGAGCAAATTTTGAGGGTTTTATTATTATGTAGTAGAAATGTCTGAATACATCTATGAATACTCCTAGGGTAATTCAGTTACAAAGAGAAATACTAGAAGAAGAATTTGTGAGGATTTACCTCACTTAATCTCTGAGTTCCCTACTGATTCAGATGAAGAAAATCTTGCCCTGGGGAGGCATTGCGTAGTCCCAACACTGAAAATTCCAACCACTGTGTCACCCCCTTCTACGATCAACGTTCAGCCCCAACCAAGTTGTTTTTCCTCTGTGGAACCTAAGGAACAACCTCCCAGTGTCACTTTCCAATTCCCAACCTCCGAAATTGATCTACAAGCAAAATTCTAGAAACCCTCCTCTTCCTCTCCAATGCTTCTGCGTGAGCCCTACGCAGACACTGTGTTATCCCATATTTCTTCAGTTTTAGCTTGGTTAGATCACCTCTGCCTCTCTCTGACTAATGCTCCATCATCTGAGAAAAAATATTCATCTCCCGATGTTATCTCTACCCCTCGCTGCTCATATCTCTAGCTTGAATTTCTCAGCAAACACCGCCCTATAAATTTCAAACTCTTAGATCAATTCGATGTATATTTCAAAATGGATCTCAAGTATTCCTTTATATTATTCTCGTTGAGGCATCAACGACCGAGATTATATCTCTAATCAACGACTAAGATTATAATATGACTTGATATTTATTTTCTAGATCATTCTCACTCATGTTTTATTAATACCCTCTAATTATTTAATTTCCCCAAGTTTAGACTTAGGGTCTCTATTAAAATAATTAAATATTTTAATAAAACATTAACCGAGTGGAATTTCCACAAACAGTTTCCAGGTTATTTGGAATACCAGTGTCTAAGCCTCTCCAAAAAATTTGGGGCTTACAACACTTTCTGATGCTACAAAAATCAACACTCCCTCTTAGCGAGGAAAGTTCTGTAGCAATTATCCCTGCTGCATACTGCTATGTCCCTAAAGCATCCTTCACGCTTCTAATGTCCATCAACCTCTACACTTCTGCTGTAACTGTACTTTTTCCCATGACACTGCCAATGCCACTCCTGCATCTGTACTAAATCTCCCTCTCAAGTGTTTCATATGTTATGCTGCTAGCATTTCCAATAGTAACACTCTGTATGCACAACAACTCAATTGCTGAGAGAAACACCTGAACTCACCCAAGACTAAATAAGTGTTCAATGGATGCACCTTAGTACTGAAGACCATGACTGTTGATAACTACTATGTTGTCCCTTTGATGCACTGTGTTGCTGCTGCTATGCACTATGAAGCATTTATCTACACTATGTTGCACTCTCGTGCACTGCGCTATTGCTATTACCTCTGCTCTGTGATGCTATAGAAATAAGCACTGCTATCTACTTCACTTTCATCTCCATCACTCCTCGGCTCCCACTGAAACTCCTCCATCTTGCTACTATTGATCATGGGCTCCCATATCAAGGTATGATCCATGAGGTGGGATCGTCAAGGATCCTTCCCAACTAAAGTTTAGAGTGAACTATAGTTCAATGTCACCCCACTTCTCTCCTTGAGAAGCATGGGCACTCATGGAAACCTAATCCTTCTCAATTTTCGTGGCTGCAACCTTGAGGTCATGCTTCTCATATTTTTCCTCCTTCTTCAAGGAACATTGATATGCATAGTGGCCCATCTCGCCACATCTGAAGCACTTGACCTTTGAAAAATATCGCTTCAATTTCTTTTGAGTCTGTTTTCCCTTCGATTCAAGGGCTACATTCTCCTCTTCCTCTGTGTATTTTGATCCGCTTCCACTATTTCCATCAAGTTTTCACTTGACGAGGTCTCTTCTCAGCTCTTCCTCCTGAAAATCTGACCACAACTACTCCCAACTAGGTAATGTTGCTTGACCCAGTATGCTCTGGAAAAACAACTGCCACTCCTCTGTCACACCGTTAAGGGCCATCTATACCATGGTTGCAGCTATAGGTGTAGCACATACTACCAACAACTGATATTGAATCTCCTGAAACTGCATGAGGTATAAAGCCATGTGCTCCCCTATCTGCATCTGGATCATACAGAGCTTCTAATCTAAGTACAACTTCTGCTACTTGAAAGATCCCTGAAATAGGTCATGAAAAGCTACCCACATCTCTCTAGTTGTAACCTTTCCAGCCACATGTGAGATGATGTGATCCTTGAAACCATAAAGGAGCAAGCTCTTTGCCTTGGCCATATCTGCCATGTACTTCTTGAGCTGATCCACTTCCGTATGACCAGCTACCACATTATCAGTGAACGCCTTCGGATCATGTTCATCCAGAATAATTGAGCCCATTCCATCTAGATCATATAGTTGGAGGAGCCCTCCAATCGATCCTGATCACGAAGTCCGTGAGATGCCATCTCAGCCGAAATATGTCGAATCTTCTCCCTCTTCCTCCCTACTACGTAGCTCTATTACATAGAAATTTGTCACTGTCCTTGTACTCCCTATTTCCCAATCCTGGAGGACCTTAAATAGTGATCCCTGTGTCTCTTTTCAATTATAAATATATGCCATTATATCCCTTACAGTATACTAATAAAACTCTCTATGTACCATTACTAGAGGAGCTTCTAAAAAACATGGTTATTTGGAGCAGCGCATTCCCTATTTGTCTCAACCATGCCGATGAGTCATCTTAATATTGTGATCAGCGCTGATCGACACTGGTATGGAGATCACACCCACGCTGAGCCACTTTTGGAAAGTTTTTAAAAAAGGAAACGAAGCTTCGTGATCTAGAAGCTTTGTGGTGGAGAGTTGGTTGTTTGTTCATGAGGGCAGCATCAAGCTTCTCCCTTTGGGTTTCTTGTTTCTATGAAAGAGGAACTAGCCAAAGAGATAAACCATTTCCCACTTTGAGTGGATCCATGTTCCCTCTCCACTTGCTATAAAATGGAAATCCTCCCATGCCTCTCTAGTTAGAATAGAGATTGAAGAACAACAGAGAGAGAATTCTTGCTATAGCCATTGAAGGAGAGTTGAGACCTTTGGCCTTTTCATACCAAGTCCAAACGAGTACTTTGGAGACGTGCCTGGATCTGGACCCGTTGAAGGAGAGATTCGACATCAAGGCGTAGGTTATAACTCGTCCTCCTTATATTAATATGATACAATTTATTTTTGCTTCCCACTCTTGTCTATAATGCATGCTTAGATTTCAAGTACTCCTTGATCTACTAAACATATTGTTTGTGTAGAAAGTATGTTGTCCTTTCATGTGCTATGTTGTTTGATCTCTTATGCAGGTAAGTAAGCGTTGGCGAGAGCGAGGATCTAGCTAAGAAGAGCAAAGGATCAAAGGACCTAGGCGAGGAACGGTAGCGTAGCATCAGATCGAGGTAGGTCATCTACATACGATTTTTTTTCATTTACAATTTAAGAAAGTAAGAGTTAGAGTGTTCCCTTTGTTACTAGACCCATCCTAGGGCTAGAGGGATTGTCTTGGTTTGTAGAGAGGATTTTCCTGCATAACAAATTGGTGACCATACTGGGGATCATATCCCTTAGTCTCCTATTTCACTCTTTGATTTTTTATTAGATCGTCTATATTTTATCGAGTGTCCATCTCCCTGTGTCTGTGGCTTCTACAACTTCTTGTAGACATTCATCTCTTTGTTAGAGTGATAAGCCTTGTTCCATTTAAGAAAACCCTTTTATTTTTTTCTTTCTCCTCGATCGACGTTGTTATTATTATGATAGACGTGTTGATCCGCACTGAATTTTTTACCACAAAATCTCTTTTCCTCTTCCAGCGCGGGTTGCAGCCTCACAAGCACACCAATTTCTGTGTGTATCTTTTTACGATTTCTTCCTATTTGTCTTCTAGTGTGTCTTATCCTTCCGAGTCTCTTTTTTGTTCAAATTACTCCTATTCTTCTCTGTTCAATGACTCTTTTGTCTCAAATTCTCTATCTTTCATCTTCTCCTTTTCAAGAAAATTACATCCTTAACATCCTAGAGTCTCTAAGTGTTTCCAGGTCATTCAGATGGTTGCATGATTTGATGGTTTCCAGACCTGCCTTTGAGTCAATCTTATCGTACATTTTAGAATTTTTTTTATTGAGTTTTGTTTATTCAGTTTATTTTTGCAATTGGAATCTTTGAGTGTAATTGTGTGCATTCGAGTCTCTTTTCATAAAAAAGCATAGATCAAATTGCTCGCTTTCGAATGAAACTTTTTTGTTTGTGTGTTGATTAGTGTAGGGATGAAGAGTGTCTTCTTTTGAGGGAAAATTTTGGGTTTCTCTTCATCATTTGATGCTTTGTATCTTTTGGTTTTTTGAGAGATTTCATTAGTGCTCAAAAAAACCATTTACATTTGAATCACATTCTACATTCTTTGCATTGTGCTCATAAAAAATAAAACAAAAGGATTTTTCTTTCGTCTTGCTTTAAGAAAATGAACATTTTCGTTTCGATTTGCTTCTAGTGCATTTAGTGAAAGATTAGAAAGTGAAAAGAATTTTCGTTTCGCTTTAATATCATGCACTTGAAGAGAAAAAAATGTCATTCTATGCATTTGTTTGTTTTTTGCATTGATTTCATGAAATTATTCTTCCCAATTAACGTAGCTTTCATCAAACTGAATGAGTGCTTTTCTCATATAGTTACATTCTAGGAATTCAGGTGACATTGGTAGAATTTTGAAGCCGAAACCTAATTCAAGCTAAACTCTAAAATTTATTCAATAAACCTAAAGAGAATTTGGAACCTAATGAATCAAATTTAGAGGTATAGGCTAGAGATGCGTTCCAACATCGTAAAACGTAGGAGCTGTCGCTAACGGTCTACATTACAACCTAAGGGTGATATCCCATCCCACGTATGGAAGTATATTGACATATGATAAGTATATTTGGGACGCTCTCATCGAACGATTATGCATTAGACAACACTACTACATACTTGGACTCTGATGTACCGTCGAGTATATTTTGGGAGACACCATTAGGCGGAAAACCTACCATAGGTAACTATGCCTTGTAGACGCGATAGACCGAACATAGTATTCAGGGAGATTGGCTGCCATATGTTAGGTCCTTGGTCATTTCTCTTTAATTTTATCACCAAGAGGTATATTTCAATTCACGAATACCTGGTAATCCTTTATGCCTAGTTCACCCTTTTTTATTTATTTTGTTTTAAGTTCTAAAATTAATTTCCCACGATCACATGGCTTACTTGTTAATATATTTCTGGGCCACATCATGAGTATCTCATTATGAATATATATATATATATATATATATATATATATATATATATATATATATATATATATATATATATATATATTTTAAATCCTTGAATTAATCACCTATTTCCCTCTTTTTATTTTTGATATAAGATCATCATGGCTGAACCATCAATTTCAGCTTCCTCTTTAGCATCCTCTTCTGAAGGGACATCATCACAAGTCTCTTCTGACTCTTCACCATCGAGTAGAACTCAAACTGATGAGTTTTCCATTCTTCCGAGTGTTCAACGTCTTGCTACTCGGTCTCTACCTAATGAGCCTATAAGCTATATTTCATTTCCTTGGAATCCATTATTTGATCCTGTAGATATCTCCCCTGAGCAGTCGTACAATCCGTTTGATACACTTGGTGTACTATTCGTATATTCATCGCCACCTACAACTTGGAGAACCGCTCATCAGTTATTTCTACCAATGGATTCTAAAGGAGAGGTTTCATCTCCTATTGAGGTTTCAAGCACCATTAGTGGTGTGGACGAGTCTTTATATGAGGGACATCAATTCCCTAATGAGGGCTTTCCCCATGGGGGGAAACCTCTCAACCTTCCACCCAACCATATATTCCTCCAGGTTAGACCTCATTGGGCCACCTAGTTTAATGTATTTCAAGCACCGCGCCCTTGTGTTACAATACTATCTGGCAGAATACTGCGGTATCCACCCCTGGTCTGCTTGTATCCAACATATCTATTTCCATCCTTGCTCAAACAATGGTTAAGTCTGTTCCCATGCAACCCACTATTTTTGTCCGTGTTTCAGCACCTCCCATCAGTGTTCCCACATTGATTCAATCGACTTCAATTTCTGATGGAGGCCCATCCCTTTTGAATATTCCTCAATCCTCCATTGGGCCATCTATGAGTGGATTACAAACTCACATCTCGGGCTCTTCTCAAGCTGTTGGTAGTATCCCTATTTCTTATAGATCATCTCATCTGACAGGGTTAACATATGATCAGTATCAGCAATTCTTGTAGAACTAGATACTCATCCAACAGTCCTATCTCACGTTTGGTTCCCAGCAGTTGTAGACCCCTTTGGTAAATCCGCAAGGATTTCAAGGGCAGTGTGGTGTTCAGTCAGGGGCTTATGCGTATCAGCAAGGTCCTATATTTTTTCAACAATGACCTTATGGGCTGCAAGGTCAACCTTATGTGCAACATGAAATGCCATATGTACAATCTAATCAATGTTTCTCCCATCAAGGTCAATTTTCCAACTTTCAGGGACAACCTTCTGGTCAACAAGGCCATCCTTACTTTCAAAAAGGTCAGCCATTTGTCCAGCAAGGACAACCCTCATCTCAACAAATTCAAATATTTTTTCAGCCAGGTCAACCTGGTTCTCAGGGACAACCTAGCCAACCTCAAAAACTACAAGGGATCATGATGTCCAATCATCAGGGTACCTTCCAACAGCCTCAAGGTCAACCATTGGGCTCACAAGTTCAACCTTTGGGATCACAAGGTCAACCATTGGGTTCCCAAGGTTACCTTTTGGGTTCACAAGGTCAACCTCATGGCACTGCATTCAAAAATGTTCAATAGCAGAAAAATCTATATGCTGCGGATTATGCTAAAGATGGACGTCAATGTTCTATTATAGGTCAGAATCCATTTCTTGGTGAGCAACAAGGGTATGGTCAAAATCCATAAGGTTTCCATCCTTATGGACAAAATCCTTATGGGAAAAATCCTTCTGGACAAAGCCCATGGGGGATGAATTTCTCCCAGCCTGGTTGGAATCCGCAAATGGGCATGCATCAAAGGCCGAACATGCCTTTCAATCCATAATTTTCGTTTCTTGCAATGTTGGAACTTCCTAATGTGTCAAGATTAACCAATGATCCCATTCTCCATAATCCATATTGGCTCATTAGCTATGGATTTTCTTACACATTTTCAGTTTCCTATTCGTTATGAAACATGAACTCACCTCATTACGTCCTTGAAACAAGATATGGCTACTCATATCTTCGATCATATCCATGAATGGAGATAGTATCGTCGTTTGATCAAATTTGAAATTCCTAATCAACTTTTGACCGAATGGTTCACCAAATCATTATCAAATCGTTAAGGACATTGCTATGGGAGAACCTGTCATGGAAGAGCAAGCCATCACTCATGCTCAGTATCTTGATTTATTCCCAATCTAGCACGTTATATGATCTCTTACCTAATGCTCTGCGTCTGGACTCCAAGTTTGAAACTTTAGAAGCTTCGATGACACCACTTGTGGAAGGCGTCATTGGTTCTATTTCCTAGACTTCTCGGAAGTCTTCCTCTGCTCCTAAGCATAAATATTCTTCCTGTTATGATTCTATCTTGCAGAATCCTTCGAATCTTGGAAAAACTGTGGAGGTAAACGTCGTTCAGTCTACTGTGGCCGAAAAATCATCTAAAGGTAAAAATAAGTGCAAAGGAAAATCCAAATCTGATGCCCCGAAACAATATTCCCCTAAAACTCTTACTAATGATGGGACTAAGCGCAAGCCTAAGTATCCTTGTCTGATGTGTGACGACAAGCATTACACTAAAGACTGTCCACGACGGGCTGAAGTGAGTCATTTACTGAAAGGTACTCAAGGAACTCCGTCCATACTCAAAGAACCATTTCCATCTTAGCAAACTCAAATGGTAGAACAACCCCAATCACAATCTTCCGCCTCTTTTGGTTCATAAGTATTCATGATGAATGATGCTGCACCTGTCTCCATAGTTACGAGATCTAAAGATTATTTGAATTCACATCAATCGAGGGGGAAATAAATTTCCGATTCTCCTACTCCTTCTATTCTACCCACTTCCAACCCTCTTCATATTGAAAGGCCTAGCCCCGATCCCATTTTCCGACCACCTTCTAAAGGTGTGCTCCAAAAATCCTCGTACAACCCATATACCCATGCTTCTCCACATTACAATATTGTTGAGGAATTGGCTCAAGCTCCTTCCTCTATGTCCATTTTAGAGGTTCTTCAGGGTTTTCCTTCACAACGGATATCACTGTTGCCTGCGATTGGAGGGATTGATCCAACTGATTCAAATCTCATTACTTTCGATCTGGAAAATCACGTTCCATGTCTCCCTCATCAATTGGCTTTCATTATCCAAGTTATTATTAATGGAAAGAACATCCATCGGTCAGTCGTGGATGAGGGTGCATCCACTTGCATCATGTCTGTGTCTTGTTGGAAAGCCATTTGCTCTCCAGCTCTTAACTAGTCTCCGAATACTATAGAGGCTTTCGATGGAAGGGGTTCTTGTCCTTTCGGTATTCTCCCCATTTTTCCTATCACTTTAGAAGGAAAAACGGTCCAATTTGAAGTAGAAGTCATTGATGCTAAACTCAATTATAATCTTCTACTCTGTCGTAGTTGGAATCATGTTATGCTTTGTGTGTCGTCCACTCTGTTTCATCTTCTTCGCTTCCTACGTGAAGGAAAGATTATAACTGTCAACCAATTGTCCTTTTTTACTTCTTCTTCCTTAGAAGTCAATGTGCCATATGTGGAGCATACCACCACACCATATGAAAGTGTGGGGGTAGGACTCTTTAAATATTATGCCTTGATTGGTATTTTTTCTCTTCCACTGTCAAACACTGCTCAGGTCAATATGATCTCTTCTTCCTCTGATCCTTGGATCATCCCTTATCTTGATCAGCTCGATTCTTTTGGCGATATCATGTCATTAAGCCCCATTGAAGTCAATTATTGTGAAATTATCTCATCTTCGGCTTCCGATTCTGATCATACCACTTCTAGTATGCATTTATACGCATACTCTCAATCTCCTTGGCTTGGTTCTGTGGATTCCCCTGATCCATTAAATGAGACATTTACTTATGACTAAAGTATCATGAAAACTATGTCTCTCAAGGAAACACCCTAGAACTGTTGAACCCTTAGTTAAACTGAGAGGGGGGGTGAATTAGTTTAATACATTCATTGACTTTTAAAACTTTCTTTTACACTTATTTACACCTTCATTTCATGATCAACTTATTATAAAATGAAACAAAAATCTTATTATGTGAGTAGCAAGTATTATGCAGATTAAATATAGAACATCAACACACAATCATCATGCACATGGAAAAAATATATAAGTGGAAACCCATAAGGGAGAAAACCACATATTATTATTATTGTGATGGAAAGGCAAGCTCCAACTTCCTCTCACCACTAATTTTCTATAGGCTCCAACCTAGAGGAGGCTACTACCTCAAATTCTGCAATCTACAACTTGCAAGGAAGCTCCATCCCATCTGTTTTTTGTAGGCTACAACCCACATGAAACTCCTACCTCAACCAACTACAACTGGACACCTATCAAGCTACAACTTGAAATGGAAGCACCAACTCCCATGTATTTCCTATAGGCTACAACCCACAGGAGGCTCGTACCTCAACCAGCTTCAATTGGACATCTATCAAGCTACATCTTGATATGGAAGAACCAACTCCCTTACACTACAATAAAATCATATGCTGATTTACATGGATATCAGCTATGTTTTCTCATTCTTCAATGTTGTCCTTCCATCCTTCAAATTTTCTTTATATCATCTCTAAATCTTCACAGCTTCTCTATCTGCTCCTTCTTATACTTCCACTCTCTAACCTCTATATGCATATCAAAATAACATTATTTATAGAGATCACTTCATTGTTGTTTTCATTCCATATGGGAATATGAAATGAACAGGTATGACTCTTTGCCTTCCATCTTCTCATTTTCTCGCTTAGCATATTTAGGATGTTACAATACTGTGTACTCATTTCAGTATTACATTGTAGTTTTTCTTTGCCTACAGAGACTTGCCTTTGCATCACAAACAATATAAAATAAATAATACATTTACTATTACAATCAATAATTTTTACTCAACCCTTTCAGTTTCTAAGCTTTGTTGTGCATTTTTCCTCTTCTTCTTGTTGTCCCTTTTGTCTTTTTTGTTTCTACAGTTACATTCCAACTGCGTTGCATAATTGCCCTTTTCTTTTAGCCTGACTCTTCTTCCGCATTTAGCCTTTTCATTTTCTTTACTGCCGCAACACTGTTCTGCACAAGTTCCTGGTCCTTTGTTATGTGTTAATGTCATTCATTTGTGACCTGTGGGGTATGGCCCACATAACTCCCTTTAACACAATGGATTATTACAAATCCGAGTTTTATCAACATACATACGATTTGCGATCAAACATCGCATATTAACATAACATACTCTTAGTGATAAAAAAATGTGTATATAACATACATACATTTAGCAATCAACCACGTGTATTAACATACATACTTTGAGCAGTCAACAAGCATGCACATAATATACATAGACCATATATAAGTCCAAACTAATGCATAGACACCAAAACAATGCAAATATGAGGGAGTTTCCTACTAAAGGGTCCCACTATAATTTGAGCCAATCACATCTCATCGCAACTACTTTATCGTAGGTTTCCCACTCTACCGATAGCGATAAACAATAAAGTATGTGATCTATGTTATACACTCGTGCACAGTGCTGACACGTGGTTCTTCCTTCATCGCATCACATTGTTTGATCCTTACCGCATCACAAAACTTTAACTTAACTTGCGATCACCTTCCTGCTATTCCTTAAGCACTACGATGTGCAGTATGCGGGCGAGGTCCACGTCATCATGCCACATCACCCTGCCATGCGACCACCATGTCACCTTGCCACGTCATCATAAATTCCTGCGATTTGTGGGGTCAAGCCCACGTAATCTTCCACATCATCTTGCCACGTCACTGCCACATCATCACCACGTCACTGCCACGTCATCGCAATGTCATTTCCACATCACTGCCACGTCAAATTTACGTTACTCCCACATTATCTTTACATCACTGCCACGCCATCTTTACGTCACTACCACATCATTGTTTTGTCACTACCACGTCATCATTACGTCACTTCGTGTACTTTGCAGTTCATAACTTATAACCGTTTAACTTAGTGGTTACCTCTATTGCGTGCGATCTGCGATATTGCACCATGCCAACACGTGCCCCTTCTTCGCTTCGCATCACACACAACTTAACTTTCCCTGCGACAGCCTTAATGCTAAATTCTTAAATGTTGTGATTTGAGAAATCGTTCCTAAAGAGATTTGATCTCCGTCATCCATCTCTTGCCTTCACTTTTGCAATCTAATCTTGACCATCCGTTTGCCTCCCTTGGAATTCTTCAAATAATTCTCTAACTTAGTCAATTTTCTATTCTTTATACTATCACGCTCTGTTACTCTGGTTTCTCCATGCTGTTCCTCCTGAGCTTGTTATTTTTTATTGAATGTCATCCCGAGTTATCACACTCAACATCTACCCTTTTCACACTGATTAAATTCTTCATTGTCTCTTGCCTCTCGCCTCTCTCTCTTGGCTTAATCATATTTTTTTAATTGGCCTCTTCCTCTCAGCTCTCGCCACTTCCTGCTTCTACTATGTGCAAGATCTTTGGTCCTCGTTGTTTCTAGAAAATCTGATTGCCTTCTGTTGTATGCTAAAGAAATTTGCTTCCTCTCTATTGTCTCTGCTTCTTTATTGTCGCTGCCACCTTGCTACCTTTGGTGCCTTCTTAGCTGCATTCGCTGCCTCTGGTACATTCAATGCCTCTCTACATTCACTGCCTCTCTACATTCACTACCTCTCTAATTTTGCTACTTCTCTGCTACCTTGCTGCCTTTGGTGCCTTCTTAGCTACATTCGCTGCCTCTCTACATTCACTGCCTCTCTGCTTTCGCTGCTTCTCTATTGCCTTTCTTCCTTTGGTGCTTCTGCTCCTTGTCTGCCTTGCTTCTTATCTGCATTCGCTTCTTTGATGCCTTTTCTGATAGTCTAATGCTGCTTCTTGCCTCTCTGCTGCTCATCTACCTCTCTTTTATGATTTCTTACTGCATTGTTGCCTGATCTGCTCCTTTGCCTTATTGTTGGTTCTTCTCTGCTCCTTAGCCTTAATGATAGTTCAGGTGCTGCTCCTTTGTGCTGCTTTTCCATCAATGACAATATTTCCAACAGTCTCCCTCTTTGGCATTGAAAGCAATACTCCAATACTTCCTCCAGGACTTCCTCCCCCTTTCATTCTGAGAAGTGTCTTGTCTTTCCTCCTTCGCTTGCTTTTCAGAAGAGCCTTTCTTATTCTGCTTACTCCCCCCCCCTAACATCAATGGAAAATGGTTGCACATTTCCCATTGTAGATTCTATCTTTGCATTTCCTCTCTTTGAGTTGCGTTTAGGCCTTCTTCTTTTGATTTTATAACTTGTTGCTCTAGACTGGTGTACAAGAGTTGTTGGGAGAACACTTTGAGAATCATTGACTCCTTGCACTTGTATAAAGATGATAGTGATGATAAGGACACTTCATCAAACAAACTCACATAATCAGACTTATATAATCTGAGATGCATCATTGGAACAATACTAAAATACTAAGAATTCTCCAAATATACTTCAGTCTACATTATGATATTCATTTGAGATACATATCTGTTAAGGAATATTGTAGATGGAATATGTCTTCTTCTGTAATACATATATGAAGTACACATATATTCAAATAATATTATGCCAATATATCTTTATAGCTGAGGTTCACCTTTACTGCCATTTTTTGGTGATATGTCCTAGACTGTTGACAAGGATATTACATTAACAGTCGAAAGGCCCTTGATACTGATGTGAACAATGAATCAAAATAGAACTTACAACTTATTGTAATATTAGACAATATCTTTGAATCAAAGAGACCACATGAATTTACTACTGTACAGAGTAATTTCACAACAAACCATTGAGGTTAGATACATTCAATGCATTAGTCAGTCTCACTTATCTACTATGCAATTTTATTTATGACATAAGGGATATGTATGTCAATGATCAATGTCTCTTCAATGGTGAAATACCAGCAATTCCTTTCTGATAAAGTAGGCTTTATATGAATCAATGCAAGACTCTTGAGCTTCAAATGTAATATTAACACAACAAGTCCTTCATACTTCAGATACTTTAATTATTCTATCATGATGATCTTTAGCATAACATCTTCAAGTTGTTTTATTGAAATTTCAGCAAACAGACTTCACATAGTTTTATGAATGATCTTAAGAAAGAGGACTTGAAGATATATCTGTACTGACTTGAGGAAGACATGCAGTTATAGCTAGAAATGGATACTACTTCAATGCTCAATATAATACTTCAAGTGTAATCAAGATAATGATCCTTTAGCACTGTTATTGGCCTTTTCATGCTTTAATAATGTAGATAACACTAAGAATAATACCTTGAAGTATTTCTGCCATAGTACTCTGATCCTCAAGACCTCTACCATACCACTACTCCACTGATGACACTTGATATTATGCTCATAGGCAGCCCGCTTGCTCCAAATACCAATTTATACTAATTTGATAAACCATGCAATAATTTTACTTCAGTTCGCACATGCATCCATAGTTAAGACAACTTTCATAGTTTCTACTATTGAGCTCTCCACTGTTCTCAACAACAATCATCAATATACTAAATTCGATCTTGGCATCATTAATCTTTTGCTTATTATGTCATTCCAGTTTGAAGGAATGTCACTGCATATTCCTTTCTAGGACTGCTCCAGAATCATTGTTGCTCTATATACAATTCAAATGTTCTAACATAATGATCTTCGGGAAGACATATTCAATTTATTTACTTGGAATATGTTCATGGCTGATGTTCCCTCTACCACTATGGATGTTTGCCACCTTCTCTCCTTCCATCAACCTGTTGGCTATTGAATGCTTCAGGTATCCTTCTTCCTCTATAGTTCTCTGTTAGCGCAATTGTCCTTTCCCTTCCTGAACTTTTAGTTGGTCTTATTCCAAGGAGCTCTTCTTAGACTACTTTTATCGGGACTATTTATGAACTGCTCCCCCCCTGGGATGTTGCTTCTTATATATTACTGGCTGGATATTTGTGTTGCTTCCTAGAGTAGCTCCCCCTGAGACTATGATGGATTCATTATGTTATTGAGGTAACAAGGTCTCCCTTTCTCTTTTCTTTCCACACTTTATTGGGGTTCTTCATAATGTCTGCACTTCTTTTTGATTCACAGTTTTTTTTGATTTGATTGGATTCCATCATCTGTCTAGAGTTATTTAATGTATATGGAAGTTTACAGTTTTTTTCTTTGTGACCAAGCTTGAGGCATACATAACATCTTATTTTACCAAGGTATGTTTGAGCTGATGTATAATATTTTATGCTCCCCTTTGAATATAATTTACATTCAAAAACTTTATGTCCAAAATCATTGCATGCATAACAATAGCCATGGAAATACTTTATGTACCTGGTGATAGATTTTCTTCTCCATTTGTTTTCTTGAGGTAGTCCTTTCATTGGCTACATCCTTTGTTGGTTGGACTCGATTTTCTTTGTCTTATAGTATGTTGCAATACGTCCAGGTTTGTTGCAGGAAAAACAAGTGATATTTCTCATGGGAGGAAAGAATCTCCTTTGACAGCTTATGAATTTATTCAATTCACATTCAGGAGTGTAAGAGCCTTTTTCAGCTCACTGTTTCTTCATTTTGTTCTTTGTCATTTGAGGTTGCTTCTTTTTTCTGTTTACTTCATTGCAAGTCATGTTCTTGTTGGATTCTACTTCTGTAGGAATCTTTTGAGCTACTTCATTATCCTTTAAAACTTTTACAAAAATGATATTCATGTTATCTTCTACCTTGGACTTACTTGTTTCTCTTTCATAGCCTATTCCAACCTTTATGAGAAAATATATTTGAGATTTTAGTATTTTGTCGAACTGTTAAGAGATTTTCATTTGTGGAGTGTTCATAGATAATTCCCTTTGGGCGTTTTCTAGTTTATTTCTCAGACATAAAACTTCTTCCAATTTCTCTTGCTCTTGACGTTTATATTTAATTTTCTTTAGCAGAATGTCTTCCACCTTATTAGCTTCTTCAAGTTCTACTTTCAACTGAATGAGGTTTTCTGAATCTGGTTCTTCCTTTACATATTTCAGGGGAATGTCTTTCTGTTTTCTGCACTTGAGTTTAAGTTTGTCTATTTCCTCTAGGGGACTCCTTAGCTCCCCCTAATTATCTACCTCACCCTCTTCCTCATCCTCCAGAAGGAATCCTTCAGGATATCCCTTGGCCATCAACAAAAATTCATAGGTTCCTTCTGCATTTGATGATTCATCTGAGCTTTCAGATGCACTGATATCTTGCTGAGTATAAACCTCAAGCTCTTCCTTGGCCATCAACACAAATTCAGAGGTTCTTTCCTCATTTGAGAATTCATTTGAGCTTTCAGATGCACTGCTATCTTGCTGAGCATAACATGATTTTCTATTGAATCTCTTCCCTTTCTACCATTTTTTTTTTCTCTGTCTCTTGTGGCCGGTTCTCTATTTTCTTATGAGGACGTTTAGATGCATAGTGCCCCACTCTTCCACAGTTAAAGCACTTAAATGGAAGTTTACCTTTGTATTTACCCGTGCCTTTATCCAATCTTTTGATGAATTTGGCCTCTTCTTCTTCTGAGCATGAACATGTATCTTCCTTCACTTTCATGCAGTTTTCTACCTTAAAGTCTGCATCCCTCACATTTGAAATCTACTGTGGAAGTCTCATCTCATAAGCTATCAAGTTTCCAAGCAATTGGTTCATGGTTAAGGTTTCCCAATTTGTTGTTTCTTTAATGGCTGAAACCTTAGGGCTAAACCTAGATGGTAAATATCTCAATATATTTTGAACAATTACACATTCCTTAGTGGGTTCTCTTAGAGCTTTCATGTTATTCAAAATTTCCGCAACCTTTAAGAAGAAACTGGCTATATCTTCATCTTCATTCATTTTTAAATTTTCAAATTGAGCTCTATAGGCTTGTAGCTTGGCCATATTCACCTTTTTATCTCCCTCATGGATACTTTCTAATGTATCCCATATTTATTTGGTAGTCTAACTATGCATTACTTTGATAAATTCTGCCTCACACTGACCACTTAAAAGTGCATTCAGGGGTTTTGCATTGGCTATGAATTTTTTTTGGCATTTATTTCTGTGTTAGTCTTCTTTGGAGCATATCCTAATGCCACAACAGCCCAAACTTCTAATCCTAGAGAGATTATGTACGTCCTCATTCTTATTTTCCAAAAGGCATAGTTTGTGCCAATAAACAAAGGGGTTTTATTTGTTGTGCATCCTTCTAGGCTAGCCATCTTGGGGACCTGAGATCTCCTTCCAGTTGTTAGACTGATACAGAAAGAACTAGTTCTGATACCAATTGTTGAACACTTAGTTAAACTGAGAGGGGGGGGGGGTGAATTGGTTTAATACATTCATGGACTTTTAAAACTTTATTTTACACTTATTTACACCTTCATTTCATGATCAAATTATTATATAATGAAACATCAATCTTAGTATGTGAGCAGCAAGTATTATGCAGATTAAAGACAGAACATCAACACATAATCATCATGCACATGGACAACAGATATAAGTGGAAACCCATCAGGGAGAAAACCACATATTATTATTTTTGTGATGCAAAGGAAAGCTCCAACTCCCTCTCACCACTAATTTTATATAGGCTCCAACCTACAGGAGGCTACTACCTCAAATTATGAAATCTACAACTTGCAAGGAAGCTACGACTCCCATCTATTTTATACAAGCTACAACCCACAGGATACTCCTACCTCAACTAGCTACAATTGGACATCTATCAAGCTACAACTTGAAATGGAAGCACCAACTCCCATGTATTTTCTGTAGGCTACAACCCACAGGAGGCTCCTACCTCAACCAGCTCCAACTGGACATCTATCAAGCTACAAATTGATATGGAAGCACAAACTCCCTTACACTACAATAAAATCATATGATGATTTACCTAGATATCAACTCTATTTTCTCCTTCTTCATTTTTGTCCTTCCAACCTTCAAATTTTCTTTATATCATCTCTGGATCTTCACAGCTTCTATATCTTATCCTTCTTATTCTTCCACTCTCTAACCTCTATATGCATATCACAATAACATCATTTATAGAGATCACTTCTTTGATGTTTGCAATCCATATGGGAATATGAAATGAACAAGTATGACTCTTTGCCTTCCACCTTCTCATTTTCTTGCTCAGCACATTCAGGATGTTACAACACTATGTACTCATTTCAGTATTACATTGGAGTTTTTATTTTCCTACAGAGACTTGCCTTTGCATAAAAAAAAATATAAAATAAATAATACATTTACTGTTACAATCAATCGTTTTTACTCAACCCTTTTAGTTTCTAAGCTTTGTTGTGTGTTTTTCCTCTTCTGCTTGTTGTCCTTTTTGTCTTTTCTGCTTCTGTAGTTACATTCCAATTGTGCTACATAGCTGCCCTTTTCTATTAGCCCGACTCTTATTCTGCGTTCAGTCTTTTCGTTTGCTTTACTACCGCAGTACTATTTTGCACGAGTTCCTGGTCCTTTGTTATGCATTCATGTCATTCCTTTGTGACCTGTGGCATATGGCCCACATAAATCCCTTTAACACATTGGAGTATTACAAATCCAAGTTTTATCAACATACATATGATTTGTGATCAAACATCGCATATTAACATAACATACTCTTAGCGATGAAATAATGCGTATATAACATATATACATTTAGAAATCAACTAAACGTATTAACATACATACTTTGAGCAATCAAAAAACGTACACATAATATACACAGACCATATATAAGTCCAAACTAATGCATAGACCCAAAACCAACGCAAATATGAGGGATTTTCCTACCGAAGGGTCCCACTATACTTTGAGCCAATCACATCTCATCGCAACTACTTGCCCGTAGGTTTCCCACCCTACCGATAGCGATAAACAATAAACTATGCGATTTGCGATATGCACTCGTGCACAGTGCTGACACGTGGTTCTTCCTTCGTCGCATCGCAACGTGTGATCCTTACTGCATCAAAAAAATTTAATTTAACTTGTGGTCACCTTCTTGCTATTCCTTAAGCGCTGCGATGTGCGTTATGCGGGCAAGGTCCATGTCAGCCTGCGATGTCACTACCACATCACCTTTCCACATCATCATAAATTTCTGCGATCCATGGGGTTGGGGCCACGACATCTGCCAAGTCAGATTTCCACGTCACTACCACGTATTCGCCACGTCATTGCCATGTCACTACCAAATCAGCTTTATGTCACTGCCATGTCATCTTTATGTCACTTCCATGTCATATTTATGTCATTGCCACATCCTTGTTACGTCATTGCCACATCATCATTACGTCACTGCCCGTACTTCGCAGTTCACAACTTATAGCCATTTAACTTAGTAGTTACCTCTATTTAGTGCGATCTGCGATGTTACGCCGTGCCATCACGTGTCCCTTCTCCACTTTGCATTGAACACAACTTAAATTTCCCTGTGACGACCTTAATGCTAAAATCTTAAATGCTGCAATTTAAGAAATTTCTCCTGAAGCTATTCAATCTCCGCCGTCCATCTCTTACCTTCACTTTTACGATCTAATCCTGACCGTCCATTCACCTTCCTTGGAATTATTCAAAGAATTCACTACCATAGTCGATTTTCTGTTCTTTATATTGTCGCGCTCTGTTCTCTAGTTTCTCCACGTTGTTCCTCCTTAGATTTTTCTTTGTTATTGAATGTCATCCTGAGTTATCACACTCAAAATCTACCCTTTTCATATTGATTAAAGCCTTCTATGTCTCTCAACTCTTGCCTCTCTCTATTTGCTTAATCATATTTTTTTAACTGGCCTCTTCTTCTCGGCTCTCGCCTCTTCTTGCTTCCACTATGTGTAAGATCTCTGGTCCTCGCTGTGTCTAGCAAATCTAATTTCCTTCTGTTGTGCGCTGAAGCAATTCGCTTCCCCTCTATTGTCTCTGCTTCTTTGCTACCTTTTGTGCCTTCTTAGATACATTTGCTACCTCTTCTACATTTTTTGCCTCTCTACATTCGCTGCCTCTCTGCTTTTGCTGCTTCTCTGCTACCTTTTTACCTTAGGCACCTTCTTAGCTACATTCGCTGCCTCTCTACATTCATTGCCTTGTGGACTTTGGTGCCTCTACTCCTTGTCTGCCTTGCTTCTTAGCTGCATTCTCTTCTTTGATGCCTCTGCTGATAGTCTAATGTTGCTCCTTTCCTCTTTGTTGCTCCTCTGCCTCGCTTTTATGCTTTATTACTGCATTGTTGCCTGATCTACTCCTTTTCCTTATTTCTGGTTCTTCTCTACTCCTTTGCGTTAATGATAGTTTAGGTGCTACTGCTTTGTGCTTTTTTGCCATCAATGAAAATATTTCCAATAGGAACGAAATTCATCATCGTTCCTCATTTCTCCCAAGCCCAGAAGAAATTCCTACATGTTTCAAAAATTTTGCTGCCCATGCTTCCACATGTCGAGTTCAGATGTATTTCTTCACGCATGAAGTCTTTTCTGAAGGGAACATGGGCTCTATCACTCCTACGATGCCTATTGACATTTTTGTTCAACCGGGAATTGTCGAGAACATCCACATCAGGGTAGCTTTCTCTCCAGAAGAGGTCAAGCTCTACACCAGTCTCTTTCAAGAGTTTTGTGATGTTTTTGCATGGTCCTAAGAAGAAATTCCTGGCATTGATCCTAGTATAGTGGAGCACGAGATACCAACCTATCCTTATGCAAAGCCTATTTGTCGACACCTTCATCCCATGCACCCTAGAAAGGCAGCCATCATTAAGGGAGAGGTTGAAAATTTTCTCAAATCTGGATTCATATATTCCATCCCTTTGATAGATTGGGTGTTCAATATCATCCCTGTCAATAAAAAGCAGGGTATTATTCGCGTCTTTGTTGACTACCATGACGTTAATTGTGCCTGCTCGAAAGACAACTATCTTAGTCCCTCCATTGACCAAATCATTAATGAATGCGCTAGGAGCAAGATATTTTCTTTTATGGATGGTTTTTCTGGGTATAACCAGATTAGCATCTTGCCGGCAGATCAACACAAGATTGCCTTCATCTGTCTATGGGGTACTTTTGATTATAAGAAGCTCTCTTCTGGTCTGAAAAAGGTTAGTTTTACTTTTCAACGTGCGATGTCATATGATTTCCATGATATCAAACACATCATACAATCTTATATGGATGACCTTCTCTCTCATTCAGCTAAGCGTTGGGACCACCCTGCTCATCTTCAAGAAATATTCCTACGCTGCCGACACTACCATATTCGCTTGAATCCACATAAATGTGTCTTTTACATTGAATCCGGCCGGCTTCTCTAGTTTGTCGTCTCCAAGGACGATATTCGTCTCAAACCCATGAAAGTTGAGGCTATCATGAACTTACCCCCTCCCTCCTCTTTACCTTAGTTGCAGAGCTTACAAGGGAAAGTTAATTTCCTTCGTCGTTTCATTCCCAATTATGCCAAGCTTGCTAAGGGCTTTACACAATTGCTTAAGAAAGGGATCCTGTTTATATGGGATGAAGTTTCTCAAAACTCCTTTGATGCTTTGAAGAAACGTCTTATCAACGCTCCTTTACTGCATGCCCCGAATTACCTTCGTGATTATTTTCTTTACTTAGCATCTTCTTCTGGTACTATTGGTATGGTGTTGGTCTAGGACGAAAATGATGGTACTGAAAATATCATTTATTACCTCAGTCCTAATCTCATGGATACAAAAACTCAATATTCCCATGTCGAGAAGTTGGCCTTGGCTTCCGTTCATGTTGTTCAATGCTTTCGGCATTACATCCTTCTTCGCACGACTACTGTGATCTCCAATTGCAATTTTATGATCTATATTTTGACCCGTTAGTTGCTAGGGGAAAATATTCTAAATGCATTGTTATTATGTAGGAGTTTGATTTGGAATTTACTATTGCCAAATCCAAAAAATCATTGGTTTTCGCCAAGTTGATATGCTCCCTTCCCTTTGTTTCTACCCCTTCTGATCTTGATGAACACATTCCAGACGAGACTCTCTTCCTTATCAGCACTATCAATCCATGGTATGGTGACATCATCATGTATCTCCAAACCTAAACCTTCCGATTTGAGTTTACCAAAGCTGATCGTACACGCATTCGACATCACTCTCAACCCTATCGTATTATTGGGGGTACTTTATACCGCATCTATGTAGACTTGATTCTTTGTCGGTGTTTAAAATTAAAAGAGGCTGAGAGAGCCCTCAATTATTTCCACTTTGGGGCTTGTGGCGATCATGTCTTTGGATACACAATTACTCAGAATCTGGCCTTCTATTTTCAAGGATTGCATCCTTGTCGTCCACAAATTTCATGCTTGGCAGATTTATCAACGGATGATGCATGCCCCACCCACACCCTTACACCCAGTTGTTACTTTCGGCCCTTTCGCTAAATAGGGCATTGATTTTATGACATGTAAGCCTCACTCGGGCGGGGGGCATGCCTATATTATCATCGTTGCCAACTATTTTACTAAATGGGCCGAGGCGATGCCTACATATGTTGCTGAAGGTAAAATGGTAGCACAATTTCTTTTCAATCATGTGATCGGGCGGCTTGGAGTCCCTCAAGCCATCGTCACAGACCATGGCTTTCATTTTCACCATTACATGATGGTTGAGCTGACCTCTCTGCTGGGCCTGCATCATGAAATCTCAACTCTGTATTACCCTCGGGCCAACAACCAAGTCAAAGTAGTTAACAAAGTCTTGGTTAAAATGCTTCAACACACTATTTGGATGCACAAGTCAAATTGGCATCTCATGCTTTTCTTAGCTCTCTGGCTTACCGAACCTTGGACAAAAGTGCTACTGGATTCACTCCTTTCTAGCTAATATATGGCCTTGAAGCAACATTGTCGATTGAATGTGAAATTCCTTCACTCAGATTAGTTTTTGAATTGATTCTAAATACCTCTCCAGAAGAGGAGCATCTCTTATATTTGGAAAGGCTTAATGAAACTCGTCGCTTCGCAGCTTTAGTTACTGAAGCTCAGAAGAAACGGGTCAAAGCCCATTTTGATCAGACTTTTTCTCCACGTGCCTTATCTGAAGAAGACTTGGTCCTTCTTTATGACCAAGCACATGCTAAGCTAGGGGTAGTAAAATTCAAACCCATGTGGAATGGGCTATACATTGTAAATCGTGTTTTGAAAAAAGAGGCCTATGAGCTAATTGATTATGAAGGTAATCCTTTAGATAAGCTGCAAAACGGGCTTTATCTTAAGAAGTATTATGTGTTATTTTATCGTGTAATTGATTTTGTACATTAGTGTGCTTTTCATTTTTGTACAGTTTTGGCTTGGTGTGCGTTTTCAAGTGGTTTTCTTGCTTATCTTGTTTTACTTGATTTTCAGATGTCCTTAACTCATGTCGTTTTTGCTGATGGTGCTTGCCATAGTACTCGAAACTTATCTTCTACAACATGGGTTATCTATGACCCTAATGGTGAGTTAGAAGATCTGCAAGGTATATGTTTAGGTTGTACAACCAATAATATTGCTGATTACAGTGCAGTCATTGAAATATTGTCAAAAGCAATCACTCTTGGCATTAGAGAATTGGTTGTAAACCTAGATTCACAGCTCGTTGTCCTACAAATCAATGGGAAATATTCCATCAGACACCCTCAAATTTTGAGAATGTATCTGTGTGTTCGTCTTATAGAAAGGAATTTTTATTACATTACATATTAGCACATTCCAAGACACATGAATACATTAACAGATGCATTGGCTAATTATGTTTTAGATAGACATTTTCAAAATTTATAAAACTATGATAATCATCACATCATGCAAAAAACAGGAAAATATAGCATATATATATATGTCTGTATTGTTTGCAAAAAAAATTTCAAGTACATCATAACCCAAAAAATATATGTTCTGGTACATAAAAGAGACTTGCAGGTTCCGAAAAATACAACTATAGCTAAAATAGACTAATCAACATGGTGCTCATGATAGCACGTCACTGCTTGAATGAATCGAGTTAGTAGCTAATGAATGTGATCTGATACTCCTACAGTATGTCACTGGTAACGGCGGGGAATATCCTGAACTCGAGCGTATTCCGGAATCCTAGTAGTCAAAGCTTCCAGGTTCCGGGCAATCTCTTCTTCCGCATCTATGCCTTCCTCATATGGAGTAGCCTCGAAATACCTCGCCACCATTCTAGCGATAGGATACTTTCTGGCTGGTCTATGTGGTCCCACATCTGCAACACGTAAGTTTAAGCATCAAAACATATATATATATAAAAAAATAAAAATATGCAAAAATTTAACAAAAAAAAATGTTTTCCCTCTCTCATCTCACTGTCGACCCTTTGGGAGCAGAAGGTCTGGGTCCCCTTCAAAGTTGGTCCCAGAGTATGGCCAATCCTCCACAACAATAAGTTGACGCCTCAGCCATACGAATAAGGCAGGTTTTTATGACATATGTTGCACACCTCCTGAACGAGGCATCAACTTAGTCCATTTGATCAGACATGGATCGTGTGGTTCAAATGTGGCTATTTCCACCCACTAGAATTGGAACAAGGGTACTCGTTCCAAGAAGATTGTTGTCAAGATCGATCGATATCCAAATTTCTTGAGCCGACCATTTTTACGCATTGAGAGCTATTTCTTCATGTTTTCAAGAGCGGTTTCTGCCCAATTAAATGTGGTAGGAGACAGAAAATCCATGGTCGTTTGAAGCTGAGGTTTCATGGCCTTGTGTGGTTCTTATGTCCCAGCAGCACGGGTGATGGTGTACATAATTACTTTGAGTGGAAAAATTTTCACACTCCTTATATCTACCTTCCTAGTGGAAGATTTGGCCACCTCTGGACATGCCCTCCCTATGAGCATATCCATACTTTCGCCCATGATTCAGGTCCTAGCCAAACATGCCCTTTCAGCTCTACATGATAGCCCGGTGATGAAGTAAATATTATCCACCCCAATTTATAGCTCTTGGTTGCCAATGATGAATCGATCCTCTCCCGTATCCCAAATTCTTATCAAGTATTGCAATAATTCCAGTTGTGATCTCAAGCCAGGGGTCAAAGAGAATTTAAGGAGCCCGCAGTTCCTCAATGTGATGAGGCAATATCGGTCTTCCATAGCTGCTTTGTCTACTTCATCGTGTTCCCTCTCCTTCCATTCGATCACAATGATTTTCTAGTATTTCCTTCCTGTCGTAAGTTCAAACTTCCTTTTGTCGGAAAGCCATACTTAAAAATCGGTATTGAAGCAATTTTTTGGAGATAATTTTGAGTTTTTTCTGCGCTCGGCGTGGTCGTTTTAAAAACATCTACACCTGTCGGTGTACGTCCAGTGATTAACATGGCGGAGTGGCGTGATCTCGATATGGCATCTCCATGCCAATTCACCGCAACACTGAGCTCAAAACCCTTCCTTGAAAAATCCCTACACTGTGTTAAAAATGTCAAAATAGGAATGAAAATGTAGGGAATGAGTATGAATATTACCTGGTGCAAACGGCTCGTCAATCAGTTTCCTAGATTGCCCACAATGTGCTGCTAAAGAATCGAAGTAAATCGAGGTAAAAACCTCTTCCAAAGACTTGTGAAGGTAAAAAGTAAAAAAGTTTTTAGTTTTCTCAGCTTTATAAGTTTTCAAGTCACTTTTATGGTTTTTATCATTATTTTAATGTATTTTAATGACTTTTACCTCGAAAACAAATAATGGATTTATTTTTTCACAGACGATATAAACACGAGTTCCAGTCTACTACTTTTTCAGACTCGGTCAAAATAAATGAAAAAGTAACTCCCTAGAGTCATCTTTCAGCTATTTTCTGACTCTCGAAACGTGAAAATATTATCGATTTCTTGTCGTTTTGAACTCGTTTAAGTGCACTAAATGTCATTTACCCAGTATACGTTTACCCCTTTTTTGGGTTGGGATGAATTATTTATGAAAAAGGAATACCTTAGTCAACTACGACTAAGAGGCTCTCTCAAACTTTGTTTTCTACCTTTTAGGATTCGAGAGACTATCTACGAAAATGGTCGTTTGGATTTTTATTTTTGCCTCTTTTCAAACTCTCTAAACATGAAAAGACGCCGAGTGTCACCTTTGTCAGACTCGTTAAAATTTAACGGAATTGGACCCGTCATTATGACGATCTCGAGTTCCTCCTTCCTAGGGCTTGTAAAATGTACTAGGATGGATTTTCCCAAATGACGAACTTATATGACAAGCATATGTTTTCCCCTTCAAGCTTGTATTAAAAAATAATTGAGGTACTCGCCAAAAATGGTGGGGGAAAATGGAAGTATTTATCAGTTGTGTCGGCAGTATGGCACTCTTCAACGTGAAACATACTCTGTTTCGTGTCAGGTTGGGAATCTCCTACATTCGTCACTTTGCCTACATGGGTTTGGGAAATATGTTTGCCTCTTATTCAATTACAAATTTTGTCAACATGACCTTTGATTTCATTTGAGTCAAATGCTGCCAAACTCCGGAGTGGTGTTTCCGATATGTTCAAGAGAAGTTCCCTCTACGTCTTAATTATTGTCTGGTTCTATATTCAGTTTCATCATTACCTTATTTCCTTTGTCTCGTGTCGATGACGTGGGATACATCATGAATCTCCTTCGACGGATCGCTTCCTTTCGACTTCAACTCATTATCCAGGAAGTTGATCTAGAGATCTATTTTTAGTACCTTAACGCTTGCATGCAACAATGGCAGGTTGTTCGCATATGATGACGGGTTCACATCATTGGCCTTCGATCGGGTGATTTCATGGGTGTTCAACTTCACCTATTTATTCATTTCCCATGGATTGTACTATTGGTACCTTGAGAACCATTATCATTATTGGTGGTCTCTCTCGCATCTGTTAACGGTTTACATCATTAACTGGTGATCAGAAGATTTTATTTCATGTTCGACTTCAACTCACTCATTCACATGCTTGAATTTGTACTTGGTCGGGTCGTGATAGAGCACAAGAACCTGGTTTTTGTCTGATAAAGTCCAAGTTGTGAGGCAATATATATTATTCATGATTGTACACATGACTCTTTTACGGATGGCTGCGAACATAGTTGAGTCCATATTTTTGATCCTTTTTATTGTTGGATGGCTGTGTCCATGCCACAAATCCTGTCACACGATCTCTTTTATGGATGGTTGCATCCATACCTCATGTCATGTGTTTATCTAAGATATTTCAGTTATGTATATATGTGCTTTATTTTCACAGGTTTTCCGATGGTGGCTTCTTGGTCCTGGCATGTACTCGTAAAGAATTTCACCCCTCACTCTTTTTCAACCTCCATGCTTTATGGGGAATCTCTTACACAAAAATTTTTCAGTATCCTTGTAATCCCTATTTCCCAATCCTGGAGGACCTTAAACAGTGATCCCTGTGTCTCTTTTCCATTATAAAGATATGCCATTATATCCCTTATAGTATACCAAGCAAACTCTCTGTGTACCATTCATGGAGTAGCTTCTAAAAACATGGTTATTTGGAGTAGCACGTTCCCTATTTGTCTCACTCGTGTTGATGACTCATAATAAGCTTGTGAGAAACATCGATTAGCACTTGTATGGAGATCACACACACACCGAGCCACTTCTGGAAAAGTTTTAAAAAAGGAAATGAAGCTTTGTGATATAGAAGATTCGTGGCAGAGAGATGGTTTTCTTTTCATGAGGATAGAGTCGAGCTTCTCCCTTTGAGTTTCTTGTTCCTACAAAAGAGGAAATACACAAAGAGATAAACCATTTCCCACTTTGAGTGGATCCATGTTCCCTCTCCCCTTTCTATAAAATGGACATCCTCCCATGCCGCTCTAGTTAGAAGTTGAAGAACAAAAGAGATAGTATTGTTGCTATATGTGTTGAAGGAGAGTTGAGACCTTTGGCCTTTTCATACCAAGTCTAAACGAGTGATTTGGATACGTGCCTAGATCCAGATCCATTGAAGGAGAGCTTTGACATCAAGGTGCAGGTTGTAACTCCTCCTCCTTAGATTAATATGATACAACTAATTCTTGCTTCCCACTCTTGTCTATAATGCATGATTAGATTTATAGTACTCCTTGATCTACTAGATAGGTTGTTTATGTAGAAAGGATGTTTTCCTTTCACATGCTGTGTTGTTTGATCTCTTATGCAGGTAAATAAGCATTGGCGACAACAAGGATCTAGATAAGAAGAGAAAAGGATCAAATGACCTGGGCAAGGAAAAATAGCGTAGCATCAGATCGAGGTAGGTCATCTACATACAATCTGTTTTCATTTATAATGTAGGAAAGTAAGAGTTAGATTGATCTCTTTGTTACTAGACCCATCCTAGGGCTAGAGGGATTGTCTCAGTCCGCAGAGAGGATTTTCCTGCATAAAAAGCTCCTAGCAGGCTTGTGAATTCCCTGATGGAGTTATAAGTTCTACTACTCCTCTACTGCTTAGCAATTGAGAAATGCTGACTTCCTTGGCTAGGAAATCACTGAGGAGAATTCAATCTATATGGACTCTTTAGTCCTTGTAATGCTTTTCAGCCCAGAAAAAACTTCAGAAAACTACATACCTCCGTCTTTTGCATGGAGGCTCTGTGTTGCTCCCTCTGCCACAACAAGATCTCAATTTGGAAGCCCTTTCTCTCTATCAACTCACTCAGAGAGAGAATGCCACAAAAATATTAGCTCTCCTGGATAGAACTCTGCAATCCTTTAATGGATTTGTTCTGCTACAATGCAGAAAAAAATGAACTTCACTTTAGAATTCATATCCGTTCTTGTTGTTTCACATTAATTTTCTGATGCCATATGAAAAATCCTATATCTGAACAATTTAAGGAATCCTACTGCAACCAAATGGATTACTTCTTCTATTATGTAATTTAATTTACACAATTATTTCTAAATGATACATGAAATAATGAAGCAACCTACACTGTAATTCTCATGATTCTGAAAAAAGGAAACTGAACAAGGAAATCAATCACACATATGATACATTTATTTTTGACTAAGTCCCCGTAAAAACCCAATGATGGAAAACTAATGCAGAATATCTGATGGTTTTATTATTAAGCAGTAGCAATGTCTAAATACATCTCTGAATACCCCTATGGTAATTCAGTTACACAGGGAAATACTGGCAGAAGAATTTGTGAGCATTTCCCTCACTCAATCACTGCGTTTCCTGCTAATCAGGATGAAGAAAAACCTGCCTCAAGGAGGCACTGCACAGTCCCAATACTAGACCTTCCAACCACTGCATCACCCCCTTCCAGGCTTGAAGTTTAGACCTAACCAAGTATTTTTTCCTCTGTGGACCCTAACTAATAGCCTCTCGGTGTCACTTTCTGGATCCCAACCTCCAAAACTGATATACAAGCAAAATTTCGGAAACCCTCCTTTGCCTATGCATTTCTTCTACGTCAACCCTACACAGTAACCACTTATTTAGTGCTGGATTGGTCATATCACCTCTATCTCTCTCTAATTGATGCTCCACCAGTTGAGAAAAATTCTTCCTCTCTAGATGTTATCTCTGCCCCTCACTGCTCAGATCTATAGCTTGAATTTCTCAACAAACCCTGGCCTAGAAATTTGGAAAATTTTATTAAATATAAAACAAATAAGAAATCAACTAGAACTGTGTTCACTTAACTCTTCAAATCATTAATTAAACTGAACTTAAAAACTTATTTAAGTAACCAAAGGAATCAAAACACACAGACTATAAAAAATCAATGCCAATTGGTTTCTTCAATATCCAAACAAGATCCGCATAGATTCATGTACTACTTTCAAATCCCAATCAAGAACCACAAATATTCGTACACTCAATAAAGAATAATAGAGGTTCATGCACTAAAATTAACACCCCACTCCTCTATGTGCATATGAAATAAAAGTGTAGTTTCAAATTACTTCTAGTACATTAATCAATTGTGCGAACCTTCATTGTGCATAAGGATAAATGATACTTTGTCCTAGTGCCTCATTAAACTATCAACATCATAGGGATTTGTTCCACACATACACCAATAGGGATTTGTGCCACACATATACCAATCCAAACGGGTCCAACATACAAGTTCTAGACATGTAATAAGAAACAAGAAGTGTTTATAAAGAAACAATAAATGTAAATATGTTCACCTTAAATAGATAGTTTTAAATCAAAATTTCTTTAGAAATTTCACTGTGAAAACAAAGATCTCAATGTGCCTTCATAAATTAGAACCAAAGGAAAAATTTGTAATAATAATATTTATTTAGAAAACACAAAGGGATCAAGGTCAAACCTATGGTAGACCATGCAATCACAAGTCTTGTAAACACATGCTCGAACTATTTTACACAACCTAGATTATTCTCAAAGAAACTCAAGGTTTTAGTAGCCTCATGTCTATTTCAATGTAACATGCATCAATGTTCAATACATAGCACATAAAAAAAATTAACCACAACTTAGATTTTCCTACGCAATTTTCCATGAGCATTTAGATCAATTTCTAACTCTATACAATTTATTTCATTGTCGTTACTCATCTTGAACACTACATTTATAACACAACCCTTAATTGTTATGTTAGAGGTTTGACATTTGGAGGGTTTATCGACCATGGACCTAACATTCATCCAACAGCTAGGATTTCCTTGAGGGTGGTTAGGGTATTACCCCCACACAAACCCTCGAAATTCCTGTCAGTTTCTCAAGTCTTCGATGTGATGACGTTCTGCTTCATTTCCCAATTGCGGCCTCGATTTGACTCTTTGCTTCACCCAGAGACCCATGAGGGTTCAGAAAACTGGTTAAGGGTTTTATTATGTTGCATATGTCAAAGGAATTCCTATGCAGAGCTCACGAGTTTAACTTCTCAAGGCTCAGAAGCAATATTTCACCGACAAGTTATCCATTCTCTAAGTATTAATATACTTCCTGCTCAGTTAACTATTCCAAATTTTCTGAACCACAAGCTACATGACTACAGGCTTAGAGATTTGCCCGAGTGTCTTGCTCCTTCAGGTAAATAATCTGTACCTTTAATATTTTTCAGTCCTTTCCTTGATTGTTTCTACAATTTGCTAATTCCTCTTTATGGTATTTCTTAGTGGAGGTAAAATGGTTTCCCTGAGGCTTGCAAGTTGGGTTTTTGTTTTCACAGTGAGGGTTTAAATTTTCATATATTTCCAGGTACTCCTCGGCTCAGACAAACTTCCTGCTATAAATGTGTCTTTCAGGGATCATGTCCATTTTATTTTAAAAGGGTTCTTGAAAATATCTTAGTTTTGGTTTTTATAATGTCTAGACCGAGCACTAAAGTATAAGGTTTTCTCTTGGGTTAACCCATTAACCTTGGGCATTTATTTGTGTATAAACCCATGCTCACTCTATGTAATGGAAGTTTTTTTATGACTCTAGTCTATTTATTTACGGTTTTGTCTTTGGTAAATGAATGCACAATGGAGTTAATTAATGTAAATACCTATAGGATTGTTCTTATTTTCCTGTTCGAGCAGTGAAGCTCCTTCACCACTTCGGTGTATTTTTTATTTTATAGGACTATCTATATAAATATTTGTAATTTTGTACACAAAATTTTGTTTAAGGATTGAGAATAGTGCATATTCCATGAGCATGTTAAGATCGTCTATGGTTAAGTTACAATTTTCTCGACATGTGCTTCTTTATCTTGAACAATTCTCTAAATCTATTGAATACAATATTTCTGTTGATGTATTAGACTCAATTCAGAAGAAATATTTATAGTTTCAAAGTTGTCTAATATGAAGTGCACTATATGGGGATCTCCCACAATTTTTGTGTTTAATTATTTTTCTATGTGCAACTATAATATTAATGTTTTTGAATGTCTTTGTTTGAGTCCGAACTTTTGGCTCATGTTGTGCTCTTGTGTTTTTGTTCTTACATTATTTATTTAACAATGTTTTGTTAACATTTTTGACAATATAATTTGGTTTGATTCCGTAACCCTACTCAGGTACCTATTTGATTGAGCCTCGAGGTTTTCACATTATTTCTTGCTCCAAAATTAGATGGACTACTCGACATGGGTACCTTCCTAGGTTGGGCTAACCGTTCGCAGACTTAATTTAGTTTTTCCTCGTGAATAACTTAAACTAAAGATACATTACAACTTCTGCTACATTCTAAGCTTTTATTAAAGTTGAAGCTTATTCTATAGATTACATTGATACTACAGTTTTATAAACTCATGCCGTAACATTTTCCTTCACTGTGTAACCAATCTCTTCTTTTTTAAGTGTGCTATAGATTATTTTTACAATCATATCTCATTCACGACTATCATAACTTGCATGAATATCATACAAATAAAGAGATTAATCTACATAGGTATTCAATCTAGTATTGCAAGTTTAGATTCTACCAAAATAGATAAACAGTCACGATACAGATTAATCTACACAGGTCTTCAATCTAGTATTGCAAGTTTAGATTCTACCAAAATAGATAAAAAATCACGATACCCGTTGGATTCACAGATAATAAACTAACTCTTAGAAGCTTGAGTGAGAAAACGCAACAGAAGGGCCCTCCGCCGTGCCAATGAGATCATAAATTATGTCTGATGCTCCCCCCAAGCTCTTACTACAAAACAGTGAGTAACATCTTTTGTCAGTCTGAAAACTCTTGCATACCTCAAAACCTATTCCCGTTCGAGAAGGAATTCCTTGCAATCCCCAATTGCAAATCTCTGTTCTCTTCTCTTCTTTTCATTCTTCCTGAGGGTGTAATCCCTCTCCTCCCACCTAAGATTATTTTTATCTATGAGGAGAAAGGACCAAGAAACACTATTGTCTAACTATCTGGTAGTTAGGTAACTACTACCAGACCTCTTCCTCTGAGTTTCCTTCTCTTGTATTTTTAATTCTAATTCATATAACTTATGAGAATCTAATCTTAATTAAAATTTATTTATAAATATATTTCTATTCAAAATTATAAACTAATTTTAAAATAAATAAATTCAAAATAACTTTAAATATTAAATTTCTACATTTGGTTGAATTACTGTAGGAAATTTAAATATTAAATTTCTACATTTCGTTTGAATTACTATAGGAAAAGTAAATCAACTATTTCCTTTTCTCTCGGGTGTTACATTCAATCATACACAAAAACATGAGATTTTTTCTACAGTTTGCTAAATTATTCCTCTCTATGGTATTTCATGGTGGAGCTAAAATGTTTTCCCTAAGGTTGGGATTTTGGTTTTTGCAGTGAGGGTTTAAATTTTCATATCTTTCCAAGTACTCTTGGCTCAGACAATATTCCCGCTATAAATGCATCTTGTAGGGAACATGTCCATTTTATTTAAAAAGGGTTCTTGAAATGATCTTAGTTTTATTTGTTCTGTTGTCTGGAAAAGCACTAAAGCCTAGGGTTTTCTCCTGTGTTAACCCATTAACCTCGGGTATTTATTTGTGTAGAAATTGGTAAGAAACTGTTAGCTGTGGTCATCCATGTCAGCCGCAACTTCTGTGAAATCATTGAAGTGGTCAGATTTTCTTAGTATTATTTCAAGCTTTGCTTTCAGGAAAGAAGGGCCTCTTGATCCATCTCTCCTGTCAACGGCAACGACAGATGTTGATATTTTGTTGAACACAACTACACCATTGTTCTTCAATATCTCAGCAACACTAACTGCCTTGGGAATGGCCATTCCTAAAGCACATACCTCCACTTCTTCATGTTGCTGCATATACCTCTCCGCCAGGTTGACATAGTAGGAGAGCGGCTTCTGGGTATCCGACCTTTAATTCTGTTCTCCTTCTTCTCCTCAACATCCATCTTTCCAACTCACACACTCATTTATTCCATGCCTTCGCCTTTTCTCATCACCAAATCTTTCCCTGCCTCTTCCTCTTAATACCTCTGCACCACTTGTCTAATCTCACGTCTCGATTGGATGGATTATTGCATATTAATCACTTAGCCCTTCCAATATAAATAGAGGGTTTTGGACTTCATCTACAAGAAGAGGAGAGGAGGGTGCCTAATAATGAGCCGACACGTTTTTCACTCTCCTCTTAATACATTTACATTTACATGTAAAAAACAAATAACAATTTAAAATTTTGCACAACTGAAAATTGATTTAAAAAAAAATTAACAATCAACCAAATTTGATATTTGGAATTTGATAGTAAATGAAATGAAGATAAGAAATATCTTCAATGGGAGTGATTTTTACCCCTATAAATGCGCCCTAGATTCTAGCATTTCTCATCAACTTTATAATCCCCTTTTCCACTTGCATTTCTCTTCAAAGCATTTCTCCCTCTTTTCCACTTGAGAATCATTAAATTTATAATCCTCTTTTTCCACTTGAAGGAAAAGAAAAAGGGATTATGGACATCCCTTATATATATATATATATATACACTCTTGGCTTCATCTGAGGTTTCTAATAATTGATTCTATTTCTTCATTCATTGCAGCCCTCTATTCATCAGATTGACTTGCTTTCTTATTTATAGTTTGTGGGCTCTATAAAATTTAAAATGTTTTACATTAGAGGATAGTATTTCAATCTAGCTGGTAATTGAGTCTGCCTACCTGATCTTCTCGGTAGAGGACTCACCTTAAATCTACCTGCTTCAGACTTGTGCGGGCTTGCCTTGTTGACTACATCACATGGCTCTTCATCTTTCTACTCCTGCTGTTGATTATCCTCACTTCTTTCTTCCATCAATAATGGAGTGTGCCATTATTTATGACTGTCTTCCTTTCCTTCCTCAACCTGCTCATGAAATATAACATCTCCACTTGCAAATATTTTATGAGTCACGGGATTAAAAAACTTGTAGGCTTTAAACTTAGTGCAATATCCTACAAAGATACATTTTATGGCCTTAGGATCTAACTTCTTTCTATCCTCCTTGGGTATATGGGCAAAGGATTTTGACCCAAAAACTCTTAGATGACTCACTTCTGGTTTAAATCCATAAATTGCTTTAAACTGAGTTTTAAAGTTAAGACATTTAGTAGGACTCCTATTCTCTAAATAAACAACAGTGTTGATAGCTTCAGCACAAAAACCATTTGATAGACCCTTACCTTGACGCATACTTCATGCACACTCCACTAGGGTTCTGTTCTTTCATTCCGCAACAAATTTTTTCTGTGAAGTGTGTGGCACTGTGACTATTGAACAATCCCATGTTATCTGCAAAAATTCATGAACTCACCCAACTTGTATTCTCCCCCTTGATCGGTGTGGAGAAATTTTATGAATTTCCCTGTCTGCTTCTCCACTAGAGTATTAAATTATTTAAAACATTGAAAAGTATGATTTTTTTTTAATTAAAAAATATATCCAGGAGAATCTAGTGCAGTTGTCAGTAAACATTAGAAACTAATATGCACCACTTAGCGACCTAGTCTGCATAGGTTCGCATATGTCTGTATGCACCAGCTCTAGGATATCTCTTTTCTTCCTATCAACAAGCAAAGGAAATTCTTCTCTATGCATTTTACCTTATGCACATCCGTCACAATCTAATTGAACACTATGAAAAACAAGGAGTCCATCGACCATACCTTTTCTTTGAAGTAGCATGAGGTCTTGTAAGTTAAGGTGACCGAATCTTTGGTGCCAGATCTTTTCGGCTGTCAATATTGTTGAAACTAGAGCTTGGTGTGGCATGCTCTTGACATTTAATTTGTACAAGCTCCCCACACGTACTCATGATGCAACTAGTTCCATCTTGCTATCCTTTATGACACAGTATGTCTTGAAGAATTCAACTTGCAAGTCCTGATTAATTATCATTGATACATAGATTAAGTTCTTCTTAATATCGGGCACATACATCACATTATTAATATGTTTGATGTTACCGCTAGGAAAAATTACTAGAATATCACCGTACCCTTTGATCTCATAGCCTCTGTCATCTCCTAGATAAATTTTAGATCTGCAAGAGGTTTCTTCAAAAAACTAAAACTAATTTCTCTTACCTTTCATATGTGAGGATGCGCCAGAATAAACATACCATATGTCATTCTCATCCTCCTCAGAAGCTAAAAGAGCACAATTAGCTACAAACAGTCGAAGATCATGACTGTGACCTTCATCAGCAAAATATCCTGTGTGCTTACTTTGCTTATTCTTGGCCTCATCTATCTACCTCTTAAAACAGAACTTAGCTTGATGACCATTTTTCTCATAGTAAAAGCATTTAATGCCAGAAAAATTATTTGCAGACATACCTCTAAATGGTCTCTTTTGAAAAGTGCTTCCGCCTTTCTGTTGCTACTGTGGTTTTTTCCCTTTGTACAAATTTTTCTTCGCCATCAGTGTAAGATCAGAACTCTGAGGTCTCAGATTATGCCACTACTCTTCTTCTTGTAATAAAATTATTTTCAGTTCTTCAAATGCAGGAGCTTTATCTCGTGCTGCCAAGCCTGTGATGAACATCTAGTATTCATCCTTCATTTCGTTCAGTGTGATTATGACTAGATCAGAATCAGACACCTTCTCCTCAATGTCACCCAATCTGTCCTTTAGGTCTTTAACCCTTGCAATGAATCCAAAAATGGATTCATTCTCCTCCATCCTCATTGAAAGCAACTTGCCCTTGAGTGAAAAGATGTGATTTTTGTTTTGTGTCTGGTATAAGTTCTTGAGCGTTGTCCAGATCTCAATGGCAGATTTCCCATGTTTTATGTGTAGGATAATATTGTATTTAACAGACATATTTAGTAAGAATTTTTCCTTATTCTCCCTTTTATCCCAGTCTTGTATAAGTGTGATTGTCATTGTTACAGTATTCAGTTTCTGCTCATCACCGCTGACAATTGACCACGCATTCGATCCCTCAAGAAGTGTTTGTAGCCTAGATTTCCAATTAGTATAATTGGACCCATCGAGTTTGCTAGACTCATTGAGATATGTTTTTGTAAATTTATTCATACTGAACTGATCAAATTGTAAATCCTTCGATAATTCTAACCAATTGAATAATTACAAGCTACACAAACACAAAATTCAATACATACCAGAATCTAATCACATATTTGCCACCGATTTTATTGCAGTTGTTCCACGTGTGGATTCTGTTGATGAGATTCCATTTTTATATATGGATATGGAGTCTTAGGCTATTAGTTCTTACAGGAGTTTTTAAAAACTTTTGCATTGGAAAATATTTCCACTTTATATACTTTACATATTTTGGCTCTATAAGCTAGTACTTTAAAGTTACGATTGTATATATATATATATATATATATATATATGGCTCCTACTAGAGTTTCATGAATATATGTATATATAAGATTTTGGATATTTAATCCCATAGAAATTTGCTAGAAAATATTACATATGGTATGCTCGTAATATTTCCTAATTAGATGTAAAAGTGTTTGGATGCTCTGCATTTTTATTTGTATGTATAATTATAATTACTATGAATTATGTTATATTTGTTATTTCTATTACTTCGTTCTGAATGGTTTTCAAAAATGTTATAATTTTATGCACATTTTAATATTTACATTTGTATCTTGATAATATATAGTTCCAAATATTCAGATATAGTTCCAAGCCATATAGTTGTTATAGTATCTTGTGCCAATTCTGTGGGTTTCTCTATATGTTTTTAATATGAAAGAAAGAAATTTAGAAATTTTTCTTTTATTTTGTTTATTAGTCGTGGCACATCAAAATATTTTTGAATTATGTTTATATGGTTTCCAAAAAGGCTTAAATATTTTTATAAGTTTATATGGTTTCCAAAAGACCATATACACTTTTAATGTTTTTATATGGTTGCAAAAAAAAATTGTGTGTGCTTGTTCATGCTTCTATGTTTGTTTCTATGATAAATATATTATTGTTCAAAGTTTATGGTTGTATTATAAATATTTAATTATTCATTGTAGACATGTCATAAGAAGGCACAAGTAAGTGTAAAATAAAACGAAATCTCTCACTAGCATCACGTGATAGGTCTAACGAAATTATTCCTCGTTTACAGTATCAAAAAAATATTGACAGAATAAATGAGCGTAGGAGAAATACATATCATTGAAAAAAAATTGAAACCACTCTTCAAAATGTTTTTCCAATTTCTCATAAGTATTGTAGTATGGATGTTATAATGGAAATAACATTTCCTATTGATAGATCATTCTCAGAATGTGTTCCTGATCAACATAATTTTCATGGTCGGTGTTATCTCGACAGTTTTCATAATATTGAGGAAACATCTTGTGATTGGGAAGATCGTCATTTCGATAATGTAGATGCAAATGTTCATCCTAACCCTTCTACATCTGCAAGTGCAAGTTCTGAGTAAGTCCAAAGGTTGCAAACTATCCATGGTGGAGGTAATGATGATATTTTATTTCATGATTTGGATGATAGTCTACTTGGCCATTTGTTTGATAATTTGGAGTGAGTCACTCGAAACATTGGATCTTCCAATCCCCCTTATCAAAGTAATTTTGTCCCACCGAGAGAATCAATCATCCCAGAGAGCATTTGACGTGGAACAATGGAGTTATCCCACTGATATTTTGATTTTGGTTGTAATACTAGTGGCTTTATTATATTCCTCTATTTACAATTTTTTTCCTTTACTTATAAGTTATTTTATTCTCTTGGAACATGCCATAACTCATTTTAATAGAGGTGTAGAAATTGACTCCCCAAGTGTTCCATCTACTAATCCTAGAAGTGAAGATGAAGTATGTCAAAAACTTTCTGTGCATTCGTTTGGACAATCAAAATGGAAAACTAATGTAAATGTTGGATGTATTTGATTTGTTTTTCATTTTTTTTTAAATTTTTATCTCGTTGGAAATTTAATTTTATTATGTGTTTTATTTTCTTTGAACATGAGATACATCATTTTAATAGAGGCATAGAAATAAACTTCATAGAATTTCCATCTATTGATGTTAGAAGTAAAGAGGAACCGTAACATACCGTTCATCCACATCACCAAACAAATCTAAAAATTCAATGCATTTGATTTTTTTCTCATTTGATTTTTTTTCTCAGTTGGACATTGTATTTTATAACGTTTTATGGAAAAAACATGATTTCATTCAATTAGGTTGGAGAAACTGAATCCAAAACATCAAATTTTCAAACAACTGTAGATGTTTAATGTATTTGGATTGTTTTCGATTTTTGAATCTTTATTTGGTTGGAAATTTAATTTTGTTATGTATTTTATTTTGTTAAAAGAGGAAACAAGTCATTTGAATAGAGGAACAAAAATTAATTACCTAAATGTTCCATCCACTGATGTTACAAGCGAAGAGGAACCATCTCTTAAACTTCGTCTACATCGCCAAAAAAATGTAAATGTTTAATGCATTTGATTCTTTTTCATTTTTTCATTAAAATTATTTGGGCATTGAAATTTATAAGGTTTTATGACAAAGATACCATTTCATCCTGTCAGATTCAAGAAATGCAGACCATAAATTTGGAAAGGCCTTGTCATAGATCCATTCCATGTGTTTCAAATTTAGGAAGGGTATCTAATGTTGTTGAAGATGAAGTACATGTCAGAAGAAATTTTAGTATTCCAAATGGTTCTCAAAATGGTATGATTGATAGAAATCATATTCATTTTGACAAAAACATGATTTCAATGCATAAAATATTTCGAGCAAAGTTAGATAGCTTGCGAGTTTCCCAAATGTGCCACATTTTCCAAGAAGCATATCTTGGAATCCAGGTTTTGAGAGATTCTGAAGGACCTGTTTGCAGACGATGTAAGAATGAAAGAGGAGCCCATAGTTTTTGTTGATATAATAACATGGATCCTGGTGAGAAACCTCATATTTTAAGATTTCTTACTCAACTTGAAGAAATTATAATATATTGTATACACATAATGAGGATAATCTTCATACTTGTCCAGATATAGCCAAAACAATATATCTTTATAAAACACTACATTCTTAGGGGGTGAAGTGCCACCAAATGGAAGGTCAACTCTTCGCCAAACCCTATTAAGAATATTTCAAACATATAATTTAGATTGCATTTGCATTCTATCATACTTATCTTTGAGAACAACCCAATCATACTTTTGTTGCTTACATTTTCCAAAAATGAAAAGAATCCCTATTCTCTAATTCTTATCTGCCCTATGTTTTTAAAGGCCTTTGTAAATCAATTAACTAAAAAATATTTTTTTGAATGGGAACATCATGTTTGTAAAGATAAAACCACCATTAATCCAACAGTAGAATCTACTCTGTATCTTCAATATATGAATCACAAATGAAATTGAGATATGTGGCCATTTTGATTAAGCTATTCAACAACAAAATAATTATCTTTATTATTGAGGAAAGGAAACATAATTCCAAATGCATTCGTGGATACATGATTGCAATGTGATAAGAAAGAAGGGTTTTGCAAAACATTTTTCCATTGCTGGTAAACAATGCTAAAATTTATCACAACTGATAAATCGATCCAGAGAAATAAAATTTGAAGAAATTCAAATGGAAGACAACTCCTAATGGCCGGATCCATGATCAGAAAAATTTAATCACCTAAAAAAATATATATATATTTGAAATCATGTAAATGATCTTCAATTAATATTAAATAAAAATAAAAGTAACTGACATATAAAATTTCCAAATTACACAAATATAATCAAAGACAGATATTTTATTAAATTAATGTTTGTGCAATTTTGGTCATATTTATAAACATGATAAATATTAAAATGCTTACAATGTTTCCCCGATGGGGGTGAGGAGCGAAGAAGAGGATGTTCCCATGGGAACGTGGGGACACACATGATAAGAACATTGCAAAGTACATATCAGAAAATACATACTAGATTCAACTGGTCTTGTAATGTACTAAAAAAACATATTGAATCAATTCTAAAAATTGTGGAAACCTGTAATATCCCATTTCGGGGATATCTCTAAAACACGACAAAATCCAACCAGAGATAGACTGGGAGGGCATTTACCGGATATTTCGCCTCTGAAAAGAGGAAGAGATCCAGAGGCTACTTGGCCCTTTCCGGACTCTGTCTATAGAGCTGCTTGAAGAATCCCACTCAAAAGTGACTTGCAGCAATATGCAAACGCATATATGAGCATACCATGAAGAGACGACGTTTTACAATGAGCTGTGAGACAAGAAGATGAACATATAGCCAAAATCAGGGATTCTGCAAGACATCAACTGTATAATAGTATTTCTGTGAGGAATAAGCTTAGAATAGGAATTAGGAACATAAATACATCATATTTAACTATAGCAGCCACTTTAATTCAGATTTACAATCCAAAGGATTGGGAAAATCATAAATTTATGCACTAAAAAGCTTAATATCAGATATTTGCGTAAAAAAAGAGGATGGGGATGGTTGGATCTGATATCTTAGGTCATGAGGGACATATTATCCTAATTTCAGCTTAAACTAAGCATTATAGCTAAGTTAAACAGTTCCTCGTTTCCCGACTAGTCTAGAAAACCCTGATTTCCCATGACTTTGCTAAACAAAATTTTTTGAATACTATGAGAGCGTAATTCCTATTAGGTTTGCTGCATAAAATGATGGAAGATGACTGATATATAGCTTGTATTGATCAAATAGTAGAGAAATAGAGGTTTAACCTCTTTCACACAAAGAAAAGGGCACCTGGCAAGGGTTTCCGGCAATTTATATGTACCAAAAGTAGGACTGCAGAAAATAACGCAGTATACTGCAACTCTGCATTAAAAATGACTGAATATGACAATATCAGCTTATATAAATGAGGGGATAAAAGCTCTAACCCTTATAAGCAAAATACATCAATCCTCCAAGGGATTGGCTGAAACACACAAAATAGCCAAAATGCCAGAGTTGCTGGGCAGCTGCTGCAACTCAAATATGGAACTCAATAGAGAAGGCTGAAGATGATGAAAAAACTGAAGGAGACCTCCTCCAATGGATCTCCAAAGTGGAAGGTTGATCCTTACACTTGAGATCCCACCCTCCAATCAATTTGCAAAACCCTGCAGCAAATGCACTATGAAAATAACACAGCTATTGGAGAAAACTACGCAGTAGGGGAAAAAATATGTGTTGGCCTGATGCCAAGATCTGAAAATAAGCTCTCAAGATTCCAAAATGATCCTCCAAAGGCAAGGAAGATTCCCCCTTTGAAAAACAAGCAATGGAAGTGGTGTTATGGAGTCTCCACGGCAACACCCTACAACATAGTATTATGTTGCTACAGAAATGACGTTGTCCTGGAGGAAGATGCTTCGGTATCGAACCAAAATAATGATGGGACAACCTCACCCGAGCAGGCACTCGAAGTCCCCCGGGGCTGAGGGTGAGATCTCCAAACGGAGACACTCGGTGCACTAAACATTGCTGCAGACTAGTTAAACAACCATCGTGCTCAAGAAGTCTAAATGACCATCTCAATATCATAAACATATGCATGAATGGAAATAGCTCTCCTCCCCTCCATTTATATAGCAATTGGAGACTCCTCATGGGCCCTTCCTCTAGAAGCTTCCCTTCCTCTAGAAGCTTCCCTCCTATGTAGTGCTTTCCAACTCATACCCTGCGCTGGTTGACTTGGTCAAACCTCTTTGCAAATATCTCCTTTCACACATGAGGGTGTGAAATCTGGTTCCATGGCTGATCCCTTTTCATACTAGAAGGGTTTTATTTATGTTTTTATTATCTTTGGGCCTCCTTACCCAATTATTCATCTCCTAAATAAGTTTAGACAAAATTTAATGTTCCAATTTATTGAAGAAAAATTTGGAACATTACAATCCTCCCCTCCCAAATGTTGCTTGTCCCCAAGCAACTGCAAAGATAGAACTGAAGAATCTCCACTCAAGGCATGGAGTCTGGAATATAATGAGGTACATCTACCTCATGTGGATCCTCCATCCCCAAGCAATCATCCAAACAAAATGAGCCACCTCCCAACAAGGCAACTCCTGAAAATCTCCTTCCACCTCAAGCTCCGGTAATGAAGGTGGGCTGAAAATTTGAACTTGGAAAGCATCATAGATTACCCCATGCTTTCCTCCTCTCCACTCATGAAAAGTGTAGAGTGCATGCTGATCCTGGGCTGCAAAATTATTCCCTCCAATGGCAAAGTGAAGAACAATCCTCCAAAGAAGGCTCCTCCAACAATGAAGAACAAGCTGGCCCAAAACAATCCATCCATGAAGAATAGGACATGTTCATCATGGAACATCCTAATGAGAGGTTTGCTAAAGGTTTTACATGATGATACATGATGCAAACAATTTCTCACAAGGATAAAACGCAGTCTCATCCACTACAACTTCTGAAAATTACATGGCAAGCAATGTCCATGATTCATCACATCTACTAAAGGATAGTAAATGGCTGAATGTAACAACAATAATACATGATCAAGCACTTGCCCATGGATTTACAATGGATGAATATCAATCTTATGGCCCACCTCAAAAGATAATAAATATTTGGCTGTGGTGGCCATATCTCCTCTCATGCTCCCATTAGAACATGTAGTGCAGAAATTGTGAGAATTCTTCCCACTCACGGACACATCCAGCTCATGTGTCTCCCTCATAATCAAGCCTCCCATACAAATATGATCTATATCAGCAAATGAAGACATGATCAGCAGCAAAATGAAGAAAATGTTGAAGGTTACAAGTGATGCAAGAAGGTACCAATAGCTTTCCCAGTAGTGACAACACAATTTTGCAAGTTGCTGCTTGATAAAAGTGCATGGCAAAATGTTTATTTTTACATGGTTAATCATGCATGTCTTTATATGATACATGCTATAGTGCAGCAACTGAACATACATGTGGTGATAAAACATTTTCCCAAGGCCAAAAAAGAGATGGCTACCTCCATCATGTAGATTGGCCCAATATAATTCATGGAGCAATTTGACGAGCTTGCCCTCTTGTGAAGCAATGCACTGCATAAGAATGGTAAGAGTATGCAAATCAATGAATGTATAAACAAGCTTCTCACCATATGCTGGAAGTAAGATGGTACATGGGTCCATACATGAGCCCTTCATAGTGTTTTGGCATGCTATGAAGAAGAATGAACCATGTGCTACAAAAAGATAATCCTCCTTATGCTTGAAAACCCAAGTCAAGAAGAATATGCCATAGATGTCTCTATCATCATTACCTCCTCTTTGTTAATAAAGTGCAACAAATATGAAGTGATCCTGGGACCTATGGGTTATGGATCCATCATATCCCTGCTGGGAACACTTCATCCATAAGTCTTTACTCCAAGGTGACAACGTTGTGAGCTTATGCAAAAAAGCCCATGTCAATACACAAATTTGTTCTTTGACATGCTCCTTGTCAAAGATTCTTCCAATAATACTGCAACAAATATACCTCCCAAGATGGAAGTGCTTCCCAATCATCATCAAAGACCAAGGAGATAGTGCCATCTCCTCCACCTGCAACATCATACAAAGTGTGAGAGAAAATCTTCCCTTGCTCTCCCAAGCAAAGAAACAAAGTATTTTGCTACCTCCTCATACTTCCATCATACAACTCATGTGATGAAGATACATCAACATCATGCATCCATTCTCTATGTTGCTCAATGATGCAAGTATCTTGCCATCTTTTCCTCATCCTCCCACTCTTAGGAAGAGTGTTTTCCAAGTGATGGCCAAACTCTTTCAAGAGTAACCAACACAGCCAAGCCTCCTGCTGCCCGGTATCATAGATCTGTAGGTAGCCTCCGAGTTCCTTGCTCATCAACCACATCCACTCAATCATCTGTGGATGCCTCCTTATTCTCCTCATCTTGGTACTCCTCCCATGAGGGCTACCATCCTCCCAAATCAAATTCCTGTCTTTGCACTTTATGGGAATGTGAAATGTAAGCTTCTCAAGGATCAATGAGACCCTATCAAGAATCAAATAGGTATTAGGCAAAAACTTCCCATCATGATGTGTATGGCTCAAGGGATTTCCAACACAAGCATGAGAGATGTTATCCATCCTAAGATGTCCTCCATATTCTATCTGCTCTTGTGAGAAGGGAAGAAAAGCATTGCATTCCATGGTGCGTCGAAGTGTATCTCCAATGAGATATCTCCTTGAGACCTCCCTTCCATCCATAGTCTTCCAAAACCAATGAGGTCTTGGATTTGAAAGTAGAAGTTTCTCTTTGAGCTGAGAAGAGCTCATTGAGAAAGTGTCATCTTGAAGGGAGAAAAGGTTTCTTACTCCAAGATGTCTACCATCAATCTTCAAGGCTTCAAACCCCAACCTCCAATGTGATGTATAATCCAACAATGGCTCATGAGAATGATGGTTTGATTCCTTCCTGAGTGTTTCCATGTTGCACAGCGCAGTGCAACCAAGCTGCTCTATAGTAGCAATGAGATTTGACTCTTGGTCATGCAAAAGTAAATCTCCACATTGATCAAAAGAATTTGCTGCAACAATGGAATGTGGAAATATTTTCATACCTTGATGTGCATTTGAAACTTATTTTAGGGCTACAAGAGTCCCTTCCTCAAAAGTGTTGGTTGCCCCAACTGTTGATGCATGTGGCTGCTCCTCCATGAGTGGGACAGCGTTATCACAAGCCTCCTCAAGAGGTGATGTGATCTCTTATTTCTTTGTTCTTTCGAGTCCATCAAAGGTTTGGATCAAAATTTGAGTGAAATCCGCAAAAGTCTTCACCCTTGCATGGCTCAAGTGGCTGCACCACCAATCATAGGCTTCGCCCTCCAAATGCAGCGCTGAGATTTCAACAGCTTCTTTACCTACTATAGGATGTAGTAGGAAAAATGCCTCCAACTTTCTCACCCAATTTCTTGCATTAGATGACCCATCAAAGGTAGACAACAAAAATCTATTGCCTTTGATTTCTTTTCTGCTGCATGGCCTCTTCTCTTCCTTCCGCTGGATGAAATGAGGAAAATCTAGAGTCTCCCTGAAGGCTCTACGTTGAGATCTATACTCAACAAGGTAATCACTGAGAATATGATGATCCAAATATCTTCCAAGCTCGATATCTTCTTCTTGATGAGAATAGGAAGTGGATGGTACTTCCTCTTATTTTTATTCAAACTTCTTGACCTCCTCAAAGGTGGATGCATCTTCTCTAGATTTGAAAATAGATGAGAATAAACTCATCTTTTTCAATGTTTTGATCTTCTTGGGCTTAGACTCACAGGGGTCAGTGGATCCCTCATAGTTCCATTCACTTTCATCCTGCCTGAGCTGACAGTAATCTTTGAAAGGCAAAGCTGCTCTGAAGTCTTCCCCCATGGACTGCCATTTATGGAAATAGTCTCCAAAGGGTATATGATCATGCTGCCTCCCTTTCTCACTCGGTACTGGACGTAAGAATGTAGGAATTGTGATCCTGGTTGGCCTACTGAAGGCTGGTGAATGCGGGTCACAGTGTTATGAGATCCCCATATTTGTCACCTCTACGACCTCTGATGGGTAAGAAAAATGTCCCCACGATTTCTCTTCCGGTGTCGTAGATAACTAGGTCCATAGGCTGAGCCAGAAATATGCTTTGATACCACTGTAATATCTCATTTTAGGGATATCTCTAAAACACGACAAACTCCAACCAAAGATAGACTGGGAGGGAATTTACTAGATATTTCGCCTCTGAAAAGAGGACGAGATCTGGAGGCTACCTGGCCCATTCCAGACTCTGTCTATAGAGCTGCTTGAAGAATCCCACTCAAAAGTGACTTGCAGAAATATGCAAACACATATATAAGCATACCATGAAGAGACAACGTTTTACAATGAGCTGTGAGACAAGAAGATGAACATATAGCCAAAATCAAGGATTCTACAAGACATCAACTGTATAACAGTATTTCTGTGAGGAATAATCTTAGAATAGGTGTGAGGAACATAAATACATCATATTGAACTACAAAAACCACTTTAATTCAGATTTACAATCTAAAGGATGGAGAAAATCAACAATTTATGCACTAAAAAGCTTAATATCAGAGATTTGCGTAAAAAGAGAGGATGGGGATGATTGGATCTGATATCTTAGGTCATGAGGGACCTATGCTCCGAATTTTAGCTTAAACTAAGCATTATAGCTAAGTTAAACAGTTCCTCCTTTCCCGACTAGTCTAGAAAACCCTAGTTTCCCATGACTTTGCTAAACAGAAATTTCTGAATACTATGAGAGCGTAATTACTATTAGGTTTGCTGCATAAAATGATGGAAGATGACTGATATATAGCTTATATTGATCAAATAGCAGAGAAATAGAGGTTTAACCTCTTTCACACAAAGAAAAGGGCACCCGACAAAGGTTTCCGACAATTTATATGTACCAAAAGTAGGACTGCAGAAAATAATGCAGTCTACTGCAACTATGCATTAAAAATGAATGAATATGACAATATTAGCTCATATAAATGAGGGGAGCAAAGCTCTAACCCTTATAAGCAAAATACATCAATCCTCCAAGGGATTGGCTGAAACACACAAAATAGCCAAAATGCCAGAGTTGCTGGGCAGCTGCTGCAACTCAAATCTGGAACTCAATAGAGAAGGCTGAAGATGATGAAAAAACTGAAGTATACCTCCTCCAATGGATCTCCAAAGTGGAAGGCTGATCCTTACACTTGAGATCCCACCCTCCAATCAATTTGCAAAACCTCGCAGCAGATGCACTATGAAAATAACACATCTATTGGAGAAAACTGCGCAGTAGGGGGGGGGGGGGAATATGTGTTGCCCTGATGCCAAGATCTTAAAATAAGCTCTCAAGCTTCCAAAATGATCCTCCAAAGGCAAGAAAGACTCCCCCTCTGAAAAAAAAGCAATGGAAGTGGTGTTGTGGAGTCTCCATGGCAACACCCTACAACACAGTATTATGTTGCTGCAGCAATAACGCTGTCCTGGAGGATGATGCTTCGGTATCGAACCAAAATAATGATGGGACAACCTCACCCGAGCAGGCACTCGAAGTCCCCCGGGGCTGAGGGTGAGATCTCCGAACGGAGACACTCGGTGCACTAAACAGTGTTGTAGACTAGTTAAACAACCAGCATGCTCAAGAAGTCTAAATGACCATCTCAATATCATAAACATATGCATGAATGGAAATAGCTCTCCTCCCCTCCATTTATATAGCAATTGGAGACTCCTCATGGGCCCTTCCTCTAGAAGCTTCCCTTCCTCTAGAAGCTTCCCTCCTATGTAGTGCTTTCCAACTCATACCCTGCACTGGTTGACTTGGTCAAACCTCTTTGCAAATATCTCCTTTCACACATGAGGGTGTGAAATTTGGTTCCATGGCTGATCCCTTTTCATACTAGAGGGATTTTATTTATGTTTTTATTATCTTTGGGCCTCCTTACCCAATTATTCATCTCCTAAATAAGTTTAGACAAAATTTAATGTTCCAATTTATTGAAGAAAAATTTGGAACATTACAAAACCAATTACGATCGCACAATCACATAAAAAAGTAAGAGAAATAATACCAATTTCAAAACAAAAATATTTATATGGGGAAAGCCTCAACTAAAAACTCCACAATTTGTATATTGCATAGAATCAAGATCATGAAAGAATACAATGTTATTTCCCTTCCTAAGAGACCTCTGCACTCTGCTGACTGTCTCACTCGGATCCTGCTGTGATCTGTCATGTTTGGTCCAATATTTAACCACTTCCTTGCCTCTACCTCACCAGAATTTCTTACGCATTCCTGGGCTAATTGAGCCCCTATTAGTTAGGAAAATCAAACTAATTGATTTCACAATACATCCAAGATGTCCTGATGACCTCATGCATGACTTGTATAATTTTCTAATTATACAAATGATGATTATCTTCCATTTAACCCCAATATCAATTGAGAATTCATTGGAACTGACATGAAACAAAAATTTATAGTGAATTATCAGTTAATTGATTTATCACTACATGTGAATTAAAATCAGATTTAATTCAATGGACCTATCATTAGATCATATCTTAGTTATAACTAGTTAAATTGGTTTTAACTCAAATACTTGAGTTAACTAATTACAACTCACAAATAACTCAACAATTTCTTCTAAAAGGTAGGAGATGCCCTACATGCCTCTAGTTTGACCTCCAACTCGAAATGAATGAGCTAACTAAGTCTTCCTAACTCAGTTAACACTTACAAGTTTCTATGTGATGGAATTGTAATTTACTTATAATTTAATTAAGGGGAAATTAAATCAAAAGCCTCATGGGTGCCATTTTCAATATTTTTTGTTTCCAATTTCAACACACACACACACACACACACACACACACACACATAATGTCATAAATATAGGTAGAATCAGATGGATATTTCCTAGTCGAACCTCTATGTATACTCGATCAGAGAGAAGTAACGTTGCGGAGGTGAGATATCACCTAGGTTAAAGTGAAATGGAATCGCTTTAGCCTAGAGGAGGCTACTTGGGAGGATGAACAATTTATGAAAAACACATTTCCAAAATTATTTTGAGGGAGTCATAACACCTAGATGGTGTTCTACTTGAGAGGGCGAATATGTCATCTCCCCTAGTAAATGTAAATATTTCTTGTTTACTAACCCTGGTTGAAAAAAAAACACTATGTTCCTTAACAGACTAGGGAAGGATTAATTTTTGAATTGAAATATTGTGTGTGTTATAAAAAGGAAGTGTTTACGTATACAAGAATTACATCATGAGGAATTTTAGGAAACCCACCTATCTAGGTAGTTAGGATAGTTAAATTGTTTCTTTAAATAAAATTTTAGCAAGAAAGTTCAAGGAACAAGAGGGTTAAGCAACCTATGACACTTGAAGGAGGGAGCGAAAGATTAAACTATTGAAAAAGAACAAATTTATTCCTTTTCTTCATCCTTTTGGTTTTCAAGGGGAAAACATAAGCTTTCATTATCAAAGTTTCTTGGACTAAGTCTGGTTGGGACCAGATAGTTGACAACAATAGAACTATGTAGAGGAGGCCCCGCATGAAAGCTACCCTACAGGCAAGGTTAGAATAGGGGGAGTTTAAGTCAGCAACTTAGTCTCGTTGGTTGGGAGGAAACTTCCTCTTTTAGTGGTTGTGACCTTTAAAGAAAAATAAAACAAAGCTTTATTGGTATGAATATTTCCTTAGACATTTATTTACATTCCTGTTCTCTAAACAATACTTTCACAAATAGAGAAGTAACATATGAAGGAAGGGAATAAAATAAAATAAATGATTTTGTAGAAGGCTAATTACTTATATATCTATATGTATATGATGTACATATTTATGATTTTCATAGAAAGTAAAATAATGTACTGTAGGATTATGTTTCTTTAATTCAAAATATGGAAAACAAAGTGTGAGGAGATATTGTGTAGAATTAAAACTCTCAGATATATGTATCTGTATTTAAATAAAAAAATGCATGACATACAAGAAGGGGTGAATTAGAAAAGATTGATTGCAGGTAACCACAAATCTTACCCAGAAAGCGACTGAGGCTTAAGATGAATTTGGAACACAGTAAGGGTTGTACGATAACAAAGGAATAAACATTCTCACTTCCACTATTTAATTACTGAGGAATTATGAATCCAAGAGTAGAGATTTAGTCTAGGCTTGATGCCTTCCAGGTCCTACTTGAACAGCCTCTCGGCTACCAGTGCAACCTCTATCCAAATATTCAGAGAAATAGCGTAGTATCCATGTTGCACATTAAGGAAACCTTACCAAAAAGAAAAATCTAACTAAATAAGGAATTATTATAACCCTTTCAACAAAAAATAAATATTTATTGGAATAATGACTCATATAAATTAAATAAAAAATAATATAGAGTAATTCATTAATGTGGCAATTCTAGATTTCAGATAAAAACACAGAATCCATTTATCATTATAATTAAAATAAAACTGAGTAGGTTTCATGATAGGGTCATGACGGAACAAGAACAATAACTCATCATATCCATACATGGGGTTTTCCCTTTTAAATAAAATAATTGAACTCGTTCATGGTCGAGTCACGACATCAGGGAATAAACCCTAACCAAAAATTGAAAAGTATATATAAAATGTCTTACAACTATTCCAAATTTGGAATGATAACTCGTTAGCAAAATCACAAAGGTCATAGACCGATATCAAGTCCCAACTGTAAAAATTATAAAACCCAGGTTTTCTAAAACCCATCGTACCCCATAATTAAGAATCAAGAGACATAAATACCCCATCCAAGACTAAGGAATTCCGAATGGCTAACCTGGGTAGAGAAAGGTCGGTTCTCTGGAAGCCAATGACCTAGAGCCCAGTTACCATGAGCATGAGACATACTTGCCAAACATATGAATTACGAAGGAATTAATAATAACACTGTAAGTTAATAAGAATATTTGTAAACGTGAATAAAAATAAAAAATAAAAACAAACAAGGATAGACCCAATGACATGGAAACTAGAGGAGGAACCTCATGCAATCTTCACCCAATAATTTTATGTGATGAGGAGAACCCAATGGAGCAGTGAACATCGAGGACTGGAAAAGGAGCTAGATCAAGCTCGATGTCATCCGGAACAAGAAAGAGAAATTGTTTTCGAGTATGGTATCCAATGTTTGCAACGACTCTACACAACATAAGCATATAAACATTCAATTGAAAGATGACCAACATCACCAACAAGCACCTGAAGATGGACGATAGAGGGAGGAAAAAACCTACTTAGAGGTTTGGGAGCGAGTACAAGTTGGAGAGACTGGTTCACTGAGACAAATTGACACCAAATGACTCCTTTGTGTCGACATAGGAGGCTTTTTGGTTATCTCAACTGGAATTTTTGCATCCATACCATTGGATCTAGGGTTCCATCCCAAGTTGATTTTCCTGATAGCTCTGAACTCCGTAGTGACAAATGTACCACATCACTGTGTCGAAAGAGTTTCATTTCAAACCTGTGAAAGTTACACCAAGGTAAACCCATATGGGTTGGGTGTATGGGCGCCAATTGTAAACCATATGATAATAAATTGAGTCCAGGTGCCAAAGAATAAGTCCATAGACCAAAGTAGTCCAACAATATAGTTGAAATTGTATATATACTAGTTCAGTATCACCCAAGTTATGATATATATATATATATATATATATATATATATATATATATATCATAACTTGGGTGATACTGAACTAGTATTATATGCACAACAAAATCTCCACATTATAACCAAAACTATTACTTAGGCTGTAGCGAGTATTTTTTGAATTAATAATAAGAAGGATCAATCATTAAAAGTAAAAGTATGCTAAGATTAGATAAACCATGTTCTTGTTTTATATTATTTAACAACACCACATCAAATTAAATTTAAGGTAATTCTTTTTATGTGTCATGGAAAAAATTCACATTTGGAGATGTGACACAAACCAAAAATGATTTTTATCTATCTTGTTTACAATTTAACATATTAAAAGAAAAATAAATGATAAAATTATTTAGCATTCTCTAGTTATGGAACACCTATTTATAATTAATTTGATTTTATAATATAGTTATGAATATTTTGTTAGTTAAAATTTAATGTAAATAAAACATAAAGTTTCTAAATTGCTATGAGTATCTAAAAATGTGAAGTGCAACAAAATATAAAATAAAAGCAACTCAAAGTTCAACAATTTAAGGTAAATAAGTCACGCACCCATACATTTGGTAGGCATACAAGTGGCATTGCAATCCATTTGGCATGTTATAAATATACTACAATGCCTTAATAGTACAACTTATCACCATAATGTCCATGGAATAATTATTTTTAAATATTTAAAATATTAATAACATTGATCATATATAGCTCAATTAATATGATAATGTCTTCAATATATAAAAGTGGGAATGAATATTCTCAAAACATGTAACATCCATCCATGTTAAACTTATATTTACCACAATACATATGACAAAAAATATTATTTTGCAATGTAATTACAAGCAACCACAAGGTTACTACTTGGAAAAAATAAGCAACATAATTATTAACATTACGCATAAGCAATATAGTTATGAAACATCATGCGTTATCCAGGTATAACCTCCAACTAGACATTTCCATTTACCTTATTATAACTTCTAAAATTAACATTACCTGTGTTATGGTCTTGGGCATAATTAATGCGCACACACACATAGAAGAGGTTTACTTACCACTTATTAAATGTTGTTGAATTTGGATTAAAGTCCATGCTCATTTTCGTAATAACACAGAAATTTCATAATCCTTGGGGTTCTATGATTTTCATTTGGTCACATATGATATATTTTAAACCTATATTTAACGTTGGTGCGTGTGGGCACCAACTATCTCTCAACACCTGGAACCTCTCTCGAATCTTCTAGCGTACTGCCACATGGAGATATCTCTACCAATGATCTCAGTTGGTGTGCCAAGGATAAGGACCCTTCCCAACCGGTTGTCTTGATCTTTAGCACTTCATTCGACTAGTTTAATACGTTGTGAACCCTGTAGGCACTCTAGTGCTCATACTCTTCCATTCATTTTGTTTTCCTCTTCGCAATGAGTTAAGTGAACATATCTGTGTGCTAATAGGGTTCTTATGCAAATTAGCTACGGCTACATGTTGGTCTGTTCATGGAGGAATAAGGGCTTGCTCTTGTCTCATCAATTTCAAACTTCTCTCAACAACATTTTTTTCTCTGCACGAAACACCAACGGTCGTCCAAAACAAGGCAAAGAGGTTCGAAACTTCATTTCCTTTCACGTAAACTCTTACTTTAGGATTACTAAACAAATAATACCCCCTTCTTCCTCTACTTTTTTTGCTTGACAGGGTTTAAAATCTTACCAGTGCCATGAACCGATCTAATACAAGTTTTTTGCCTCCTAATGCAAGGTCTGCATGGGTAAATATCACGGTGGAGTTCATCCCCTTCTTCGCATGGTCATCATGCACAAGCTACCAGATTCCTCGCAGATTCTACCCAAGAACTCTATCAGGCATTGTACCCTTCTGCGTTCAAATAGAATGAGGGCTTCACTTCTCTCGAAGGAAAGCTTGGTTATAGGGTTAATATTTTGTGGCTTAAATATAGCCCGAGGGTTATTGTATCCCTCGAATGAGCACTGGGTTCTCTCCCTAGTTTTTTGTTAATTTATTGAAGCCCTACGAGCTCCCTTTCATTTTGTATAAGAAGTCTTTGAACAGATATGGCGTTTTATTCCAGTTAAACTTTCTCGTTGTCAAATATAGAATTTTATGCGTATGTTTTTACTGTATAAATTATACTATTGCAGTCTCGGTTAACATGTTGCTCTCTAATATATTTTTTCTTTTGACAGAATCGGATACTGGTTTATATTAAAATTCAAAAGTTGTTGGTTTCATGCCCAACAACATATTTTTTTGACATGAAGGTTCTGTACAAAACTTTCTTGCAAAAATTTGACTTCTACTATCTTTAATAGTTCTAGAAGGCCTTAAGACATTATACTTCTTGTAGAAAATTCCTAGAATTAAAACACTAAAACAATGCATTTAAAAACATAAATAAGGGAAACTAAATCCCTGAACCGGATTGTTGAAGGGGTCCTCTTCCTGCTTAACATTCGGACGGTGCTGAGCTCCAAGATTGCCAGGTTGAGCACACTGAGTGCCATCACTACTGCCATGCTGAGTCTCGATTGTAGTTCCGAGATTATTGCTGAAGGTTATGAGAAGGTTTTGTGTAGTACGCCTTTGCCTGTCTTGGTCCCGCTTCCAGTGCAGAAGCCCCACCTCCCTTTGAAGCCAAACCAATTGCTTCTCTAGGTCTCCAATGCAAATGTCCTGTATTTCTATCCTTTCAGCCGCGACCTTATCTTTTTCCCTCAAATTGAGGAGTAGCATGTTCAAATTGGCTTGCAGGTGTTCCAGCTGAGCGACCTGTCTCCTACACAGTTCATTTGGGGCAGGTTGTGGCTCGTTGAAGGGTCCGAAGTTCATATTGCAGTTATCCATTGGGCTGGTATGGCAGCTTCTCTCTTCCATCGAGACAATAGTTGTTCTCATGTTTGCCTCCGTCTCCTTCTCTGTAATTGGGTGCAGAACTTCAATGGCTAGAGTGATCATGAGCCCAACACTATCCGGTTCATTTCTCCTCTACGATTTTCTATTTCTGTCTGTGACAATGGCATGGTTACTTCCAACCTCAGCTGTGAAGGTTATGATAAGCACCTTAGCAGCTCTTGGCTCGCTGATGTGATTCTTCGTGTTCCCATGCTTCATTTGACGCAGGGAGGCATACTTCTCATCCTCCCCAGCAGCCATCGTTTCCCACTTCCCATTCTGGCGCGAGTTGAAAAGGCTGCAGTACTTCCTACCAACATGCGCATTGATTTGCTGATGGGAAGGGCGTCTTATCAGAGGGAGCTTACCATTATTCTCCCCTTCTTCCGGTACATGTCACTTCGTGCTTCCACTGGGCTTGCTACTATTGTGGAGGCGAAGCGTGCCATCCTTCTTCTCCATTCTGCCTCTTAAATTTCAAGGATTTTGATTTTCCCTCATACATATACTCCCTTGGCGCAGTGAAGTGTGGATTTGATCACCCATCATAAACGATTATAGAAGGTGGTGAGACTCCAAATTGGCCCCCATCTTGATTTGGTTTGGATGAAGGCAGGCGCCCTGGTTTGATTTGTTGTCTGCTTGACCATTTAGGTCTCTTTTTACGTGCCACACTGTGAGAGACTCAAAGTGGGCAAGAGTGTTTTTTATTCTATCCCAGGTTGGAGAAGTGTTCCTACCCTTTCTGTTCTGGATACGTAGAAGGCGACTTATAGCCCAGGATGAGTCTCTGATAACATGGAGGGAGTGTATGTTATGTTGTATGGCAAGTTCTAAGCCTTTCCAAAGTGCCAGTGATTGCGCCTGATTGTTAGCTTTGATATCGAGGCCCCAAGCGAAGTCAATCCTTATTGATTCGTCAGGGTTTATTATCACCCCTCCTGCACCTTCTATCCCAGGGTTGCCTTTAGATACACCATCAAAGAAAAGAATCGGTTTATTTGATTCATGGATCCAAGTTTTCATTTCTTCCTGTGTATTGCATAACTCCCATAATTGCTTTGTTTGCTTCGGACGCCTATGATTGGGGCTTAGAGAGGGATCCAAGCTTTTGAATAGGATCCAATTCATTTCCTTTTCTGTTAGAGCTTCCATGTCTTCCTGCTTCCATCTTATGCTGACCATCGTTTCCAAGAGGAGATTGAGGGTCATGCTGCTGGTGTGGGTTACCGATTTGAGATTATTTTTTAAGATTGATTTATTTCTTGAGAGCCAGATTTCCCAACACAGATATTTTGGAAGAGCTTGCCAAAATCGCCTCACCACGACTTTGGTTCTGTGATTTCTTAGACAGGATCTTGTCCAGGAGTAGAACATTCCCCTGAAGGTCTAAGGGATGCTCCTGATCTATTTCATTTCCAAGTAGGCAGTTTTCTAAGTTTTCAGGGTGTAATCACAGTGGAAAAAGAGGTGCTCTATGGTTTCTTCGTTGTCTTTGCATAGCACGCATCTAGAAGGTCCGTTGATGCCTCTTTTCCTTAGACTCTCTGTTGTGAGAATTTTTTTATGGGAGAGCTTCCAGCAGAAGAAATTTATTTTCGGGAGGCTATCAGTGTGCCACGTTGATTTCCAAAGCTTTTCCTCATGGGAGGCAGGACCAATGGATCAGAGAGCTTGGTAGCCCGCTTTCATCATGTAGCCTGAGTCCTTGTTGTTCCAGGTATGGGTGTCGGGGTCATCGAGTATGATTGACGCAAGGTCTTAAAGCTGATCGAGAAGGATGCTTTGTTGACCCCAGAGGTTCGGGGGGAGAGGCTGACGAGTTAGGTTCCAAGCCTTCCATCTCCCTTCTTCGTGCCAGGTAGAGAGGTCGGCTATAGTGCTAATATGGTGAGTTATGTACCAGGTTTGCAGTTGATGGAGATCGTCTCTAAGCCCGAGGGGGCCTCCTGAGATGGAGGTGTCTTCCCAAATCTTAATGTCCCGACCGTTGCCTATGTGCTAGCCGATCTTTGAAAGGATGAGAGGAGTTGTTTCTTTACACAGCTTCCAGAACAGAGATCCTCTACCAGGCCAATCATGAGAATTGATATTATTAGAAAGGTTGTGTGGGAGGTATTTCTTAACGATCGTCGATTTCCACCATCCCGTCGAGTTGTCCATTAGCTGCCAGAGTAGTTTCTCTCCTAGAGCTTTGTTGGACAGGGCTAGATCTCTTATATCAAGGCCTCCCTTAGCCTTTGGAGCTCAGACCGTTTGCCAATTTACCATATGGAATTTGTGCTTGTTACCTTTCCCACCTTGCCATAGAAATTTTCGAATGAGTTTGCTGATCTGGTTCACCACACCAATGGGGGAAAGAAGAGCGGAGAATTGGTAAAGAGGAAGTGATGATAATACTGATTTTATGAAGACTTGCTTACCTGCTAGGTTTAGCCATTTTGTGCCCCAACCTTCAAATTTTAGCTTTATTTTGTTGAATAATTTTTCCCAGGCGTATCCCGAGGTTCTTTCCTCAACAATAGGCATTCCTAGGTAGGTGAAGACTTTCCAATGTAAACCACTGGGAAATTCCAGAATGGTGGCAATATCTTCCATGACTACTTTAGGGCAGTTGCATCCATAGATTTGGCTCTTGCGCTTGCTGACCTCCCCCCTGAGGCCTCCAGATATATAGATAAAGTGGCTTTGAATCTTCTGGCTATGGTTCTGGAAGCACCTCGTAATAGTATTGTATCCTCAGCAAATTGTGCATGATTGATAGGCCTGACCCCCCCTGGTTATGAGGATGCCTCCCAGAGTTCCTGCATTAAGCTCTAGAGTTAGGGTTTTGCTAAGGGAGTTTTCCATTATGATGTACACGAAAGGAGAGAGCGAGCACCCTTGCCTTAGCCCTTAGTGGCTTTGGAGAATCCCACGGGTCTTCCATTTAACAGAGGGGATATCCAAGGTTGGATGATGCAAGCTTTGATTCTTCTAATGAATATTTGACTGAACCCGAACTTCTACATTTTTTGGATAAAGAAGGTGTGTCTGACTCTGTCAAATGCATTAGCCATATCAAGATTTATTTCCATACCACTGTCTCTAACATTCTTACTAGAGTGGATGGCTTCTTGGACCAGGATGATTTTGTCTGCCTTTGATGAACCCACCTTGATTTGGCGATATGATTTTTTCCAAAAGAGGTTTTAATCGGTTTTCCAAGATTTTTATTAGGACTTTGTAAGAGACTTTGCAGAGAGATATTAGGCAAAATGGAGAGAAACTTACCGGTTTGGACTCTTTAGGGATCAGGGCCAGAAAGGAGGAGTTGGTTCCTCCACTTGTCTTGTTCTTCTGAAGGGTCCAGTTTAGCATCCTTTGAAGTTCTCTTTTGATTAGGGTCCATAAAGTTTTGTAGAAGTGTACTGTGAAGCCGTCTGGCCTAGGGGATTTGTTCGGTTCCATCGAACATATGGCTTCTATTACTTCATATTCTTGAATAGAAGCTTCTAACTATGCATTGTCGTCTTGAGTTATGAGATTGGGGATATTTTCTAGCAGATCTCCGGGACTTTCCTCTGTGTCCATTCCTCTTTCGGTGTAGATATCTTGGAAGTGAGTGAGAGTGGCCTACTTTAGTTGGTCAGGATGAGAGATTTTTTTATTTTCCTCAGTGGTGATTTCAAGGACCTTGTTTTTATTTTCTCTGGCCTTGACTTGCTTATGAAATAATTTTGTGTTTTGATCCCTCGCCTTTATCCATAAGCTCCTTGATTTAATCCTCCATTGTTCCTCCTCCTTTCTTTTCTGGTTGTAGAGAGCTCGCCCCAGGTCCTTCTCTCGATCAAGATTGATATGAAAATGGAACTATTTGTAATTCTATGCAAAGTATCCATTTCCATATAATTTAGAGTACAAAGTGTTCTCCATGACTTGCAGGTTAAACAAAGTGGTTTTGGTAATGTTTCTAAGTTTTATGTGTGAGGATTTGTTAATTAAATTTACCATTTAACATATAAATGGAGAAATACACAAGAAGTAAACTTCACCATATCATAACACAGCAAAATGATGAGGAATTTCACCCCTCCTGGGCTACATCTGCTAGTCCAAGGCTCCCCAATGGCATGTCCTTGCTCTATTAATTTTCTCAAAATGGTTACACAATGAAAAATATGCCTAAACAGGCAAAACAAGCTGTGAATTAGACTTCAAAAGATAGAAATCAGCTAAAAATGGCTTTTGTTTCACCTTAAACAGTGAAGTACAACCCAATACAACTCCATCTCCCTGATGGCCATGATGGCTCTTTCCTCTTCCCTGAAGAAAAATTTGCTGTAGAACACCTCTATTCACTTTGAAACCTACTCCAAACTCTTCAGAAGGTTGAAGAAACCCAAAATTGACTAAGATTTCATCTTGTTTGGTCGAAAATTGAGAAAATTATGACCCTAACAAGTTTTTGCCCAGTGGCACTAGAAAACCTCCTCCAAAACTGGAGGAACTCCAGTTAACTCCACCAAATTTGTCGGATGGGCAGACTTGGCGGAGCCGCACTCCAAAATAGGCGGAACAATAAATGCAACTGTTAGTTGTTTAATGCGCGTTCACATGCGGTAATTTCGGCGGTCAAGTCTAGCAAATAAGTTTTAAACTCCGCGCCCATGGTCACAGGGTAAGTGGTCATATGGATAGGCTGCTAGCACAAAGGTGCTTAACCCTTTGTTCCGCCGGTTGGAAAATGCTTAGGCCCACGGTTCTTATTCATGGTCACGTGACGAAGGAACTTAAGCCCTGAGGGCTTAATCAACCTCCACCCATTCACTATGCGACCTGAGCCTCTGTTCACATTGCCTGACTCGCTCATTACACCTCTGACTGACTGCACGTTCAACTTCATCGACTTGAGTCGCCCACTGTTCAACATCATTTCCTTTGTCGTGTTGGTCGGGTCTAGGGTTCGACCCTCATGCCCTCCAACTTTTCACAACACTTTTCAACCAATGGCCTCGGGCCACATGGCAGCCTCTGGGTAGGCCATGTGGCATCCACTGATAGGCCCATAAAAATTTAATAAAAATGAAAATTTTCCATATTAATCTTGTTTTTTTTTTAAATTGACATAATCATAGTAAAAAAGTACTATTTTGGAGGTCACTGGAAGAATTCAAATCTCATTAACTTTCTCATACGAACTCGGTTTTGAGAACCATTCACGGCACCAGAATTGCAGCGATGAGGCCTTTACGATCGTTTAGATTGCAACTATTTTTGAGCATTTTTTTAACTGGACATGATCACCTGATCACACCTCCCCAATGGGAAGTTTTTGGACCCCAAAAGCTCTATGAATTATAGAAACTGAAGATGAGGAGACTGATTCTCCACTCTTCCAACCTTGAACCACTAAAATCTCCCAGATTTTATCAAATTGAGCTTCTCATAAAAAGACAAATTCTTCCTTGAATCTGTTGACCGACTGTTGCTAACCTTGACTGTGTCATACTGCAAATTTTTGAAACTTGCAAAACAACAATTGAAATTTGTAGAAATCATACTGTTCCTACAATTGTCTACCTTCAAAGGAAACTGAAAAATAAGATTCACCTTGCCAACTGTCCTTATGGCGATTTTTTGCCGAATGAGCCATGTACTTGTGTTGATTCACGACCAAGTTTTTTCACTATAGTATCTTGCCATTCTGAAACCAACAATGATCCCTGCTGAACTTTGTGCCCTCTTTTCTTGCATGCTTTACCCTCTCTTGGATTCTTGCACCACTTTGCACCGACACTTTGTTCTCTACATCGATCGACACCAAAGACACTTTGTGCAACAACTTGTCATCTTCTTCCAAAGACGACCTACTTTCAGACTGAAACATTTCATCATTTACATTAGCAATAAAATGAAAAGGATTATGTACAAAATGTTTTTTCTTAATTGTCAAAAAAGTCAAATTTTGACTTGCATTGACAAGCCTTTTCAATTGCCATGCATTCACTAAAGAAGATTCTAGCTTCTTCCGACGTGCTCTCACAATAGACTCCTTGTCATCCTTGAATAGGTGATACTTGTTCTCATGGTGATGGAAGGTCGCTTTTCTGTCATATAAGTATGTTAAGCCCCTATATTAATAGTGTAGCCCCTTATTATGTTAGTGTAGCCCCCCTTATTGTTATTATTGTCCCCCTGTAACCCCCATATTGTTATTATTGTGCCCTTACATTATTATTGTTAGGTCGGCTAGGATTACATTGTGGCCCCACTAGGATTATATTGTGGCCCCATGGACTCCTATATATAGAAGGAGGTTTTTGTCATTTGGATCATCCAATACTTGTTCATTTATGTAATGTATTGGAGGTCAAGTGGCTCATTTATAAGGCGTTGATATCTCTTTTCTTCTCTTTTTGGAGCTGGTTACACAACATTTGGTATCAGAGCTTTGGATTCTAGGGTTTCGCTGCTCCAAACAGGTCATCGTGGAATTTTCGCTATAATTTTTTTTATACAACGTTTCAGAAGCTGAAACTTTTAGAGTGCGAAGCCGAAATCCTGAGGAAGATTGTCTAAAAATTTCAGAGCTTGGTTCGCAATATTTTCGGAGATATGATCTGTGTAAGTTAGGTCTTTTTTCAGGCTCCTAAACAGGTCATCATGGCATTTGCGCTATAACCTTTTTTATACGAAGGTTCATAATCTGAAATTCCTATGGTGCGAAGTTGAAATACTGAAGAAATTTGTCAAAAAATTTCAAAGCTTGGTTCGCAATATTTTTGGAGATATGATCTGTGGAAGGTAGTGCTTTTTCAAGCTCTTGAATTTCATCTCAAAGAGGTGATCATGGGAAAAGTTCAATAAATCTCTCTCTGGGCATCAGATTGGAGTGCCGTAAAAATTGGTCGCAAGTACATAGACTGTAGTTTCTTGGATATCAATTTCAGAGACGAAGGATGAAACAGTGACACGTGGAAAGTCGTACAAGTTCGCTCTACTGAACCAGTCCATAATTAGGTCATTGTGGGAGATTGGACACAACTTTGTCTTGGAGAATCCAAATCAGGTCAGACCTGTGGCATTCGAAATATAATTCAGAGGGCTACGTTGGTACTGAAAATAAAATATTGAAGTGCTACAATCACAAATATAATCCAATTTCAATATCAAGCTCCTCAAAAGCAAGAAAAAGGTGTGTATTTTTTTTTCCGAATTGCATAAGTCTTGTTAGAAGAATCAATTTGAATTGATTCCAAGGGCATATTGTAGAATAGATATCAGTATTGGGTTCTAAAATATGCCTCGTAAAAATAATTCAACACCCATTAAGCCTTCAGAAGGCTCTACTATGACTCATGAAGATGAAGAATTGCAACATGATCTATCAAAATTACAAGAGCAAGTGCAACAAATTTCACTCTCGAAAAGAGCAACAAAAAATGAAATGGAAGTTTTGAAGAAAGGCGTGGAAGCTAAGATGGATGGCATGGAAGCTGGCATGGAAGCTAAGATGGAAAACATGAAGATGATCTAAAAACATACATCGAAGGTTTGACAAAGTTGATACAAGAAATGTTTCCTAATGGTGAAAAGATAGTAGAAGAACCTCATGATGAGAAAAAAATCAATGTTAATCGTGATTTGATAAACTCTAATGTTGGCGGGAAGAACCACCATATTACAAAAATGGATATGAGGAAGTTTGATGGAAAGGATCCTGTAACATGGATACTACAGATGGAGCAATATTTTGATCTCCATAACGTGCAAAACACACAAAAGGTATGCATTGCAACTTTACATTTAGAAAAAAATACATTTGTATGGTATCGATGGCTTTGCTCCCGTAAAAAAATTGTCACTTGGTCAATTTTAACGGAAGAAATGATAGCACATTATGAGGATACAAAGAGCAGCACCTTCTTTAGCCAATTGATAAATCTCAAACAAAAGGGTTTAGTGGGGTAGCAAATTGAGGAATTCCAAAAATTGAATATAAGGGTAACTGATATTCCAGAGGAACACATGATCGATCTCTTCATATGCACTTTAAAGGATAGTATCCAACATGAAGTTCGCGTTTTGGAACCATATTCATTGGAGAAGGCATTCAGGTTGGCAAGAAAAGTTGAATGTAAAATAATGGCGACAAGGAAGCCTACCACTCAATTCTATAAAGAAGAAAGTGTTGCTATGCCTAGATTTCCACAACCTACAAGGTTGACACCACAACAATTGGAAGAAAAAAGAGAAAAAGGGCTTTGCTATGGTTGTGATAGCAAATACACTAAAGGTCATAAGTGTGCTAAGAAATTATTTTACATAGATTGTGAAGAGGAAGAAGAAAATGAAGAAGAAGAGGATATACACCAGGAACCAGCCCTAGAAGAGGAAGAAATGAATCCGACCATATCGTGTATTGCACTGGTAGGAATTACCACTCCTCAAACTCTCAAGATAGAAGGACAAATCAAGAAGAAAAAGGTAATAGTGTTGATTGATTCAGGTAGCACTCATAATTTTATTCATTGTAAGGTAGCCAAGGAATTAAATTGTTTCCTATACCCAGCACCAGAATGTCAAGTGATGGTCGCAAATGGAGGAACTATAAATTGCTCTGGAAAATGCCATAATATCAAGCTAAACATGGGGGAATATTTATTGACTAGTCCAATGCTTTCCATTCCTATGGGAGGTGCTGATGTTGTACTAGGAGTACAATGGTTACAACCTTTGGGGATGGTAGCTTTTAATTTTCAAGAACTTTTCTTGAAAATTTTTTCAGAAGGAAAGGAAGTCGAATTAAGGGGTATTGAAGGGAAGCCGGGAAGGATAATAAGCTCTAATATCATGACAAAGCTTCTAAAGAAAGAACAACGAGGCGAAATTGCACAATTATGCTCACTAGAAGTTCCGACATCAAAATCATCTATTTCTGCAGATCTCCAACAAGTCTTGGACAATCATTCCAAGGTGTTTGAAACTCCCAAAGGACTCCCACCTATTCGTGATCATGATCATGCTATTCATTTGATTCCAGGAAGTTTTCCTCAAAACATCAGGCCTTATAGATATCCTTACTTCCAAAAGATCGAAATTGAACGTATGATTGCAGAAATGTTAGAGGCGAGTATAATTCAACCTAGTCAAAGTTCTTTCTCTTCTCTCGTAGTATTGGTACACAAGAAGGATGGATCATGGCGAATGTGTTCGGATTATAGGGAGCTCAATAAGCTCACCATTAAAGATAAATTTCCCATTCCTGTGATTGATGAATTATTGGATGAATTACATGGAGCAATTTATTTTACCAAGTTGGATCTTCGGTCAGGATATCATCAAATTAGAATGAAGACCGAAGATATTCCAAAAACAACATTTCGAACTCATGAGGGTCATTATGAATTTTTGGTCATGCCTTTTGGCCTTACCAATGCACCTTCTACATTTCAAGGGTTGATGAATTCCATTTTCAAACCCTTCCTTAGAAAATTTGTGCTAGTATTTTTTGATGATATACTAATCTATATCAGGTCTTGAAGGATCATGTTGAACATGTTGACAGGGTGCTCAAACTATTGCAGGAGAAACAATTATATGCAAAAACATCCAAATGTTTCTTTGGAGTACAAGAGGTGGAATATTTGGGTCATATTGTATCTCACGAGGGTGTTAAAGTAGAACCTAACAAAATTAAAGCCATTAAGGAATGGAAAGTCCCCACAACCATAAAGCAGTTGCGAGGATTTCTCGGGTTAACAGGGTATTATCGCAAGTTTGTTAAGAATTATGGGAGAATAGCAGCACGTCTAACAACATTATTGAAGAAAGATGCATTTTCATGGACTCCTGAAGCAACTAAGGCCTTTGAACGTCTTAAAGAGGCAATGTGCCTAGCACCGGTCTTAGCTACACCAGACTTCACAAAAACCTTTATGGTGGAATGTGATGCCTCAGGAAATGGAATTGGTGCAGTTTTAATGCAGGAAGGAAGACCCATTGCTTTTGAAAGTCGTCCAATCAAAGGAAAGTATTTACAGAAACCTATTTATGAGAAGGAAATGTTAGCAATACTACATGCACTAAAGAAATGGCGAACTTACCTAATGGGTAGACACTTCAAGGTAAAAACTGATCATGATAGTCTTAAACACTTTTTGGAACAAAGACTATCGTCAGAAGAACAACAAAAATGGGTCACAAAGATGTTGGGTTACGACTTTGAAATAATCTACAAAAAAGGAAAGCTGAATGTTGTTGCAGATGCACTTTCAAGAAAGAATGAAGAGGTGGAAGCATTGCTTTGTGCCATTTCTATTATCCAACCAGATTGGATAACTGAAGCAAGAGATGAATGGAAGAAGGAAAAAGATATATGGACACTCATTCAAAAGTTGCAGCAAGATCCTAGTACATCTGATACATTTAGTTGGAAAAATGATTCCTTATGGTACAAATATCGCTTATATCTTTGTAAGAATTCCCAACTAAAACAAAATATTCTTCTGGAATTGCACACTTCTCCTGCTTCCCACCATACCAATGCTGCTCCCTCCATTCTCAAAGAGGCTAATTGAATCTTGGTGTCGTCTTCATGAAGGTTTTGTATCCTCAAGTAAACTTCCAACTGTCTTATCCAATTGTCAAGTTTCTCTACGTTGACCTCACCATTAAACATAGGCAACTCAAATTTAACATTAAGAATAAAATTGGACTTTTACCAGTGGTTTTATACTTGTGAGATTGATTCACCAAAATAGAGGATGACGATGTCGAGGAAGAGGATGAAGATGGGGATGGTGGATCACCATTTACTCCGTGTCTTTTCTTTGACTTTTCATCACTTTTCTTTCCTCTTGAAGAACCCTCTCCTTCCTTGTGGTGTTTCAACCCTTCTCCTTCAAGCCTTTCATTCATTTCTTGGTAGAGTATCCTCACCATCTCCGTCATGTCTAGGAAAGCCTTTCGGAACACCCATTCTTCTTCTTTGGGATCAATGTCTTCAGGAACTTCTCCTTCTCTTGAAGACATGCTTGAGGCTTCTTCTATGGCTCTTGGGGGTGAATTATAAGGTGGAGTTAATGGCTCTATGGCCCTCCTTGGTTGAGGATTATTTTGAGCTCTAACCAATTGTCCTTCTCCTCTCTTGAGCTTAAGCCTAGTAAGCATCAAAACTTGCAAACAATCAACTATATCTTTGCACAAGAACAAATGCAGATTAAAACTCTAGCTTTGATACCAACTGATATGAAAATGGAACTATTTGTAATGCTATGCAAATTATCCATTTCCATATAATTTAGTGTGCAAATTATTCTCCATGACTTGCAGGTTAAACAAAGTGGTTTTGGTAATGTTTCTAAGTTTTATGTGTGAGGATTTGTTAATTAAATTTATTGTTTAACATATAACAGTAGAAATACAAAGCAAGTAAACTTCACCATATCATAACACAACAAAATGATGAGGCAGTTCACCCCTCCTAGGCTGCATCTGCTGGTCCAAGGCTCCCCAGTGGCATGTTATTGCTCTATTATTTTTCTCAAAATGGTTACACAGTGAAAAATATGCCTAAAAAGGAAAAATAAGCTGTGAATTTGACTTCAGAAGATATAAATAAGCTATAAATGGCTTTTGTTTCACCTTAAATAGTGAATTACAACCCAATACAGCTCCATCTCCTTGATGGCCCTAATGGCTCTTTCCTCTTCCCTGAAGAAAAATTTGCTAAAACATCTCTGTTTGCTCTGAAACCTATTCCAAACTCTTCAGAATGCTCCAGAAAGATAAAATTGACTAAAATTTCATCTTGTTTGGTCGAAAATTGAGAAATTTATGACCCTAACAAGTTTTTTCCCAATGGCACTAGAAAACCTCCTCCAAAACTGGAGGAACTCCAGTTAACTCCACCAAATTCGTCGGATGGGCGGACTTGGCAGAACCACGCTCCAAAATAGGCAGAACAATAAATGTAACTGTTAGTTGTTTAATGCGTGTTCCCATGCGGAAACTTCAGCGGTCAAGTCTGGCGAATAAGTTTTAAACTCCGCACCCATGGTCACAGGGTAAGCAGTCATATGGATAGGGTGCTAGCACAAAGGTGCTTAACTCTTTGTTCCACTAGGTGGAAAATTCTTAGGCCCATGGTTCTTATCCCCAGTCACGTGACGAAAGAGCTTAAGCCTTGAGGGCTTAACCAACCTCTGCCCATTCACTATGCGACCCGAGCCTCCGTTCACACTGCCCGACTTGCCCATTACACCTCTGACAGACTGCACGTTCAACTTCATCGACCCGACTCACCCACTGTTCAACATCGCTTCCTCTGCCATGTTGGTCGGGTTGACCCTGCCCGAGGAGTCGGGTCAAGGGTTCGACCCTCATGCCCTCCAACTTTTCATAACACTTTTCAACCAATGGCCTGGGGCCATGTGGCAGCTTCTGGGAAAGCCACGTGGTACCCATTGATAGGCCCATATTAACTTAATAAAAATAATTTTTTGCCATATAATTTTTTGAAAATGACAAAATCATTTGGTCAAAAAATCCTATTTTGGAGGTCACTTGACGAATTCAAACCCCAGTAACTTTCACATACGACATCGGTTTTGAGTCCCATTTGCGGTGCCAGAATCGCAGCGATGAGGCCTTTTCGATCATTCAGACTGTAACCATTTATAATAATTTCCATTTTTGAGCATTTTCTTCACTTGGACATGATCTCCTGATCAAAGATGGTCTTGGGTCACTTCCTCTTCTTCCATTTTTTGAGTGAGCTCTTCCTGCTCCGACGGAATGAGTGCACTCTGCTTCCCCGAAGAGGTGTATTCTATTTTTTCCTAGAGATTCAAGGCCCTTTTGATTCGTTTGAGCTTCTCTTCCTAGACATATGTCAGTGATCTTTTTATGTATTTTTTCCATTCATCTGTTACTATTTGATGTACCCTGCTTTCTTGGATCCAGTGTTGGTTGAAGCGGAAGGGGATTGGTCCCCAATCCACCTTTTCCATGATTTACAGAAAGAGGACATGGTGATCCGAGATGGGGTTACTGACTACTTCCCCTTTGTAATCATAATTGTATAGAAGCCATTCACTTTGTATTAGAATCCTATCCAGACAAGCTGGTATGTGTGCCTCGCCAGCTCTTCTGTTGGTCCAGGTATATATTTTCAATCTGGGTTTGATGTTTGTTAGGTCCCAATTAGTAATTAAGTCATCCATATGTAATCTGAATGGGTCTCTCACCTAGTTCCCTCCCTTCTTTTCGCTTGGTCTACGGGTGGTGTTGAAGTCTCCCATAAGAATCAAGCTGTTGTGATTCTCTGCTGATTTGATTCCATTTAAATAGTTCTAGAATTGGGATTTTTCTGAGTACAGAACCAGAGCATAAATTTTGTACAAATTTATCCTCTTTTTCATTTCTTTTTTCTCCAAGAGTGTCACTAAGACATTTTGAGACTTGACATGGCTTAAGAGGATGAAGATCCTACTGTCCCAAATGGTGCATATTCCTCTAGAGGCTACTCTAGACGTGACAACCACTACTGTGTCGCGATTCCATTTTTGAGGGGCTATTTCAAGCATCTCTGGTTCGTTGAGTTTCATCTCTTGGATACAGAGAATGGCGGGATGGAGTTCCATTATGATGTCTTTCAAAATTTTAGCTTTTTGCGGATTTCCTAGGCCTCTGCAGTTCCAAGAGACGATCTTCATTATTAACTTTGTTTTTGTAAGGCCCTGCCTGCCTCCTATAGGAGGTGCTTACGATACTGTATCTCTTCTAGCGAATACCCCTTGAAGATTTTGATTCAAGGCTGATGTCCCAGATTTTTTTCCCTTTCAGTGGCATTCTCTCGTGCCTCTTTTTTTGACATTCTTCCCTTCCTTGAACTAGAATCTAGCTCTAATTGACTGTCTTTTTCCTTTGTTACTTTAAGACTTTCTCTACTTTTCTTGCTTCCCTCTCCTTGCTTACCTATTTCCTGGAATAGGGTAATGTTGGTTGGATGCTAATCTAGGTAGACTACTATGGATCATGACATTACACTTGGTTCTTCCACTACTCCTTACATTTCCTGACGTTGCGAATCTAGAGCGATAAGGGGGGTGTCTTCCTCCCCATTTTGTCCTTCTTTGTCTCCAATCTGGCTCAGCACTGCAAAGATGTTTCCTCCCTTTTGATTGGGTGATTTTTTGTGCATATTTCCATTGGGTGTGGTGGTCGAGTTGCTCTTATTTTTGGGCAGGATTTGTTGAGAGGATCCTGCTTCCCCTCCTATAGCGGTTGGATGCTTCTTTTTCTGTGTCGTCCCTTTTGTTGGCTTCTTCTTCTGTGTTTGCCATTGTTCTTCACCTGGGGTTTTTGTAATCTCCTGGGGCTCTCCTTTGGGGTAGTATCTGGCGAATTTTCCTTATTCGTGGCATTTTTTCCACTTGAAAAGGAATTGGTCGTAATCTAGTTGTTGAATGTGTGACCATCCACAATTTTATAGGACTATTTCCATTGGTAACCCCTTTTCTAGATCCACTTCTACACATATTCTAGCACATTTGCGAACATATTGCCTTTTGGTTCAAATCTGTGTATGTATCGCTCGAGGATATTTCCTATGGCTCTTAAGCAGCCTTCATCCCAGCAAGATAAGGGGAGGCGAGGAATTTTAACCTAGACTGGGATGCAGGTGGGGATGTCGTCCTCTGGATCAAAATCCAGTGTCTGTCTATTTAAGTATAATCTCCTTGGGCCAAAGAAGTAAGGCCCACTTTGGAATATTAAGTCTTTGTCTTCAAGAAGTTGAAAAACAAAGGCAAAGAAGCCCTTACCTACCTCGAAGACTGAGATGTCCCCTTTGGTGAGCGTTCTCTAGTTATTTGCAACTCACTGTTCCATTGATGTCAGGGATGGCCACATTCCGGTAAACTGCCCCACCAACCCTCATTCAGAGAATATTTTTGACTTCCTTCTGAATGAGGCAGAGGGCAACTGAACCTTTGGAGCGTTCTCCATGCGTTTGACGAATTTGGAGCCGCCATTCTTGTTCTTGGATTTCTTCTGCAATGATTGGACTAGCGCTTCAAATTTTGCATCGTCTATTAATGGAGGGGGGTTTTCCCCCTCCAAGGCCATGAGAATAGAAATCCACCTGACCCCTTGCAGCAGCGAGCGACAGGTACAGAGGTTCAGAGAAGATAAGACACCCTAGATCTCAATTATCTCATGAAACCCTTTTTTCCGCAGAGCTCAGAAAACCCTCTCTATCATATTATTGTTTATGGTTTTAATGGTTTCCATTGTCCTCAACAAGTTTTTTTTAATGGTTTCCAATTGAATTCGTCCTTGAAATTAATGGTTGCTAATTTTGTTTGCTTATGACTCTCGAACTATACTTTTCTCGAGTGACCAGTTTCTTGGTCCTGCTTCGGAACTAACCTGGTTCAACTAATTGTATATGAATGAATTTTGGTCTTTATATGTGATCGCAAGAAGAGGGAAAATCATTTTGGTCTATTACCCTTCCTGGTATTAAGACCGACTCTAAGTTTTACTTCTTGCGAAATTGTTTTTCTTATCACTCTACCATGTCGATATATCATTGAGGACTTTGTTCTTGTTTTTATTCCACTAAGCTAAATATTATACACTTATGGATGTACTACATAAAAATGGTTCTCTTATGGATGTATTACATAAAAATAATTCTTAGATTAAGCGCATTGATTACTTTCTATTAAAAGGAAAAGAAATAGTTTCCCATTCCTCATAGTTATCTTTAATTTTAGCATGTTGAATGTTTCAAAATTGCAAAAGAACAATTTTTAGTAAATTACATTCCTTTGAAATAATTTAGTTTGGAGCACATCATTTCTTTAAAATATAAAGAGGATTTTATTTTTCCTATTACTTTATAGTACTCCCTTACTCAGTAAGTTTGAGAGGTGATATGTTTAGAATATAATTTCTTTTTCCTATTACTTTATAGTACTCTCTTACTTGGTAAGTTTGAGAGTTCTATCGTTTGAGAGTTTTATCGCCGCTCCAGGATAATTAGGGTATATTGGTTCTTGCCCATTTCCCATAGATATACAACCATCATTCACAAATAATCCCTTTCATAGTTTTTCATAAAGACACATCACATTAAGTGCTCATGCAATTTAAAGTAAAAATATTTATCATTCTAATAGTGGTAATTCTCTAGGTAATGTATTTAGAAACTTCTGTGAACTTCAATCTCATGGAATCCACATGAAAACAAAGCCTCCCAACTGTGAGATGAGGAAATTACGTCCTCTTTCTCCCCCTAGCGCTTTTTTTTTTTTTTCTAAGTAAAAGTAATCTATTAACAGAAGAAATAGTGTACATTGGGCTGAGGCCTTATCATTGCCCAGTTTTGAGGCATTTTAGACATACAAAAACAGAGTTTAAGACTACCCTGCAGGAGGGAAACCAGTCTGAAGAAACTACTGAGAGAATTCCCACGCAGGGGAGCGAGATACTTTGAGTGCTGGAGACTGTAACTAGCAAAAACAAAAGCATGATATGGAACAGCAGGATAATAAAAAACATGCCCGTTAGAGAGGGCAAAAATAGAGCAAAAAAACCATAACTGGGAAGCGAAACTACTCATCAAGAGAAACTTGGTCGACCCTGCACCAGTATTCATCCGGATCACCACGTTCGTTGTACAGGTCTTCGACAGAGTGGACCACCTTTCTGGAGGGAGGAGTGACCACCTGCTCCGCGTGGCCATGCCCCGTGACGCCCTGCACAACTTCCTTACTCCCGCTGGGCTGCCTCACAGAGTCCTGAAGTGCTTGATCCTGCCCAGCTTTCCGATTATACCCTGCCCATCCAAAGAGTTCTGGTGTTTCTCGACCTGGGGCTCCTCAAGAAACAAGATGGTGATAGCAGTAGTGACTCTCGGTCGATTGAGGGTGCAGTCGAAAGAAAAAAGAGCAGTGTGGTATTGAGATGGGAGAGATGAAGGTGAGGGAGAGTCAAGCCTGCGACCCAAACGGAGAAGACGACCCCGGTGAAAGCTAGGAAGGCTGTCCGAGGGGGAAGAAGACTCAGAAGGCGAGCTGGAGGTGGAAGGAGAACGCCGCACTTGGCGCTTGGTGGAGCCTCTCTTACATCGCATTCTGTGCCTGAGGCGTGGCATGTTCGCAGCGGAGACGGGGCAAGAAAGCCAGGGAACCGGAGAAATGATAGAGGACAGAGTCGAATGGGAGTTCAGAAAGACAGAGGCAAACATACATGAACCAGTAAGTGAGAAATGGAGGTTTTCACCTAACTCCAGGCAGCAGTTTAGGCTGCTTCTCTTGCCAGTGACTGTGCGGGCATTTTTAAACCCAGCATCTGGGCTACACCACCAATTCACCGGCGAATGAGATCAGTTCGGATCAAAGGATGGGTCCATGGATTTGACCTGGTCGGCCTTGCAACTGTAGACCATCTGCAATAAATTGTAATTAATATGAACCAGAGGACGATCCATTTCACAGCAGGTGAAGATGCATCGAGGTGCAGAGACCTGGTTGTGAAGAGTGCCCAGAGTAAATGCTATTAATCGCAGAGTAAGAATATTTAAGGTTTGATTGACGTCCTCCTTGCGGGTGGGCAGGTGGCCTCCTGTCAGGCTAGACCCCCATCCCATCAATTCCAGCGTGATCAACATCACCCACATTCGAGAATTCCGCCTCACCCTGAACCAATATTTGGCATTTCTGTCTTTGTTCATTATTCTGGATTATGTCGAGAGTCCCTGTAATAAGAATGTGCTCACTGTCTACTCCCAGGTTGGCAAGAAGATCCGCGACTTTGTTGCCATCCCAACTGATGTGCTTGAAGAGGAGAGCACGGTTGTAGTGGAGCCATCGCTCAATTTCTTCCAAACGAGCTTCAAGGCGCCAACTGATAGCAATTTTATGCGTGTGAGCCCCATTTAGGAGCTGGGTGGCCATATTAATGAGAATTTGGGAATCTCCCTCTATCTCTAGAGGATGTAGCCCATTTTGTTGAGAGAGGAGAAGCCCCTTCCATAATCCTTCCAACTCAGCCGAATTATTCGTATCCCATCCAAGACTTCCCAGGTAAACAACGATGGGTGTGCCTTTGTGATCCCTGATAACGCCCCCAAAGCCTGCCTTGCCTGGATTTCCTTTAGAAGCACCATCAAAGTTGAGTTTGAAGGTGTTCTTGGGAGGAGGAATCCAAGAGTTCGTGGTGTTATCAGTTCTAGGGGCAGTGTTCACTTGCTTTCTAGGTTGAAGCTGAATACCCCAGTTTTCCCATATGGCTTCCTCTTTAGCCAGAGTAGGGTAATCATTAGTGTCCCAGGACTACAAAGCTAAGGTTTCAGTGAGATTGAGGTAGAAGTTCCTCCAGATTATATCTATTGGAGTTATTTGATCCTTGAAAATGCGTTTGTTTCTCTCTTTCTAGATTGTCCATAGGAGGAGGCCTGGGATTATTCTCTAGAGTTGATTTAGGATTTCACTTTTGAAAGGATTTTGATGCCAGTTTCGTATGGAGATTATTATATTTGTATTGAGTCTGCAATTTTGTTGGCATCGAAAGATGACTTTCTCCCACAATTGATTGGCCAGAGAGCAGGAGAATAGGAGATGCTGCTGTGTTTCCTCATGCTCACAGCAGATGGGGTAGATTGAGGGGCCATGAAAGCTTCTCTTCCTTAAGTTATCCCATGTGAGAATTCTTTGATGTCCAAAGAGCCAAAGAAATAATGATACTTTAGGCCAGACTCCCAAACTCCATATTCTGCTCCATAGAGGATCTTTGGGCGCAGGATCATTGCTGATGATTTTATAGGCTTCCTTGGTTGAAAAAGTTCCTTTAGGAGTGTATCCCCATCTAAGAATGTCCCTGTCATACGATATTATGATGCACCAAGTTTTGAGTTCAACTGTTAAGGCATCCTTGGCATGCTCATCAGTGTTCCCTATTATCCTTGCTGCCTGTTTCCACTGCCTGTAACCCTGCTCTGCAATTTCCATCCATTGTTGCTGAACTGTTTCCAATTTTTTCATGTCCCAATCTGGTCCACGAGGCGGACGGTAGGTGTTGGTGAGTTTAGGAAGTTAATCCCAAGAGTCTGTCCAAAATCTGGCGGATCTACCATCTCTTATTTCCCAAAAGCTGTGTTGTTGTATGAGTAAATAATGTTGTTTGGCTGCGTTCCATATAAGTGAGCCTTTCTCCTCTGGAGTAAATCTGATGAGTTCTTCCTGGGGTCTGTGATTGGCATACTTGGCGGTCCAAAGAATTGCCCAAGGCTTATTGGGGGCAGTGAGCCAATTTCACCAAATTTTGGCACTCATAATGGCATTGCTGTGGATAGGATCCCGTAATCCTATTCCTCCTTGATCCTTGGGTTTGCAGACCGTAGAACATTGAACCAACACCCATTTTCGGTTGGTGCCTTTGGATCCCCATAGGAAATTCCACTGTAGGGTCTTGATTTTTTTAAGAACCCATTTAGGTGCTGCCAGGATGGAGAAAAGATACAGAGGCATAGCCTGTAGCACTGCCTTGATTAGGACCAGTCTTCTAGCTATGTTCAGAGTTCTGAGAGTCCATGAAGAGAGTCGTGCTTCAATTTTTTTCAGGAGCTTGTGCCAGGAAGCATGCTTAAGAGCGGAGGCGATAAGAGGGGCACCCAAGTAATTGGAGGGAAGAGTGGCAATTGAGAAACCAAGGATACATGCTATGGTAGATTGAGTTAAAGGAGGAGTGTGGAAGAAGAAAATCTGAGATTTGGCATTGTTTATGTTAGCTTCGGAGGCATCTGAAAAATCATTCAAAAGGGGATTTAGCTGGGAGGCTTCGTGAACGGAAGGGTACCCAAACACCATATTGTCATCTACAAATTGTTGGTGAGTGATGGTAGGTGAGTTGTGAACAGAGAGGCCTTGGATTTGCTGGGATCTAAGGGCAGAAGAGAGATGACGCCCCAATCCCTCTGCCATTAAGACAAAGAGGAAGGGAGATAGGGGGTCCCCCTGTCTGATGCCTCTTGAGGGGCTGAAGGGGCGCGAGGGAATCCCCTTAATAAGGATCGAGAAAAAAGAGGATGAGATAAGACTATGGACCCAACGAACCCAGGTGGGGGAGAAACCAAAAGCAGATAGCATTTTTTGAATGTAGGTCCAACTTAATTTATCAAAAGCTTTAGAAAGATCTATCTTGAGAATCATACCTGCCAGATTGGTGTGCTTGAGAGAGTGTATGATCTCATGTGTGAGGATAATGCCATCCAAAATTTTTCTGCCTTCTACATATCCGGATTTCTCAGGCGAGATGAGAAGGGGCAGAAGCGGTTTCAATCTATTTGCAATGACTTTAGAAATAACTTTGTAGATGACATTGCATAAGGCGATTGGGCGAAATTTGTCGGGCTTGCTGGTATCATCTTCTTTGGGGATTAGGGTGATGAATGTCGCATTCAAAGAAGGGAGAAGCCAATGCATTGAGCACGATTCCTCCACCACCATCCAAACCTCCTCTCTGATAAGGTCCCAAAAATTGTGAAAGAAGGTTGTCGTGAAGCCGTCTGGGCCTGGGGCCTTCCCATCTTTGAGCTGCTTCATGGCGAGATCCACTTCCTGACTAGAGACTGGGCGTAGCAGGAGATGGTTATGCTCGTCAGTGATAATATTTGGAATGTTTTGAGTGATTTTGTCGATGGTCGGCACTCTGTCCAAAGGAGGTTCTTGATGAACAGTCTGGAATTGATTGATGAACGCCTTCTAGATCTCTGCGTGTTCTTCCACCTTTCCCCCTCTTGATTCTTGATAGAGGTTATTGTGTTGTTCATTCGTCTTTGAATGGTGGTCCTATGAAATAATTTGGTATTTCTTTCGCCCTCCTTCAACCATCGAATTCTGGATTTCTGGCTCCAAAGAATTTCCTCCTGCCTTGATCTTTCCTCCAGTTGAATTTGTAGCTGCTTTTCCTGCTCCATTGATCCTTCCGTGTAACCTTCAGTGATGATTTGTTGCTGGAGAGCTTGCATTTCCTTGTTAAGGTCCTGTTGTGCCTAGAAAATATTGCCAAAAGTAGTGTGATTCCAGTGTTTGATGTGGGTTTTGAGGAATTTGAACTTTTGTTGGAACTGGTACATTTTGGACCCTTCTGGCGGCACGAAGTTCTTCCACCAGGAGCTGATGAGGTCCTTGAAAGTGGGGTGATTCAACCAGAAAGCCTCAAAGCGAAAAGGGCGCCGAGTTGATTTCCCCGGTCGTTGCCATTGTAGAGAGATCGGCCAATGGCCAGAGCCGTTGAGTGGGAGGATAGAGGTTGAAATGTCACCACCCAGATGGATTGCATTGTCTGAAATAAGGAATTTTTCTAGCTTAGAGGCAATGTGCTGGCGGCCTGCTCTGCGATTACTCCAGGTGTAAATTCCATTACTGTACTGTAGATCTATCAGCAAGTTGTCCTGTATGAAGTCTTTGAAGTGGCCACTTTCTAGGTCTAATTTGGCTCTACCTCCCATCTTTTCCTCCAGTTTAGTGATCATATTGAAGTCACCTCCTAGGATCGAGAGAAGATGGATTCTATCAGCATTAAGCGCTCCTATCGTATCCAATAGAACTATTTTACTGCCTGCTTCCTGTGGGAAATAGACATTGGTAAGATGTCCATGAATATTGGTACCTATGATATGAAAAGTTGCTTGGATGATGTGATGGGAGGCATGGAAGTCAGTTAGCGATATGGCTTGAGTGTTCCAGGCCATAGCCAGCCCTCCAGAAGCGCCCGAGGCGTCCACCACAATTGAATGGCAGCCAGGCCAAGCACTTGAGAGGATGTTGCCAAGAGTAATACTATTACATTTGGTTTCCTGCATGAAGAAAATTTGAGGCTGCTCCTGCTTTATCATGCTTTTTATCATTCTGAGTTTCCCAGGACTGTTTAGTCCTCTTACATTCCATGAAGTGAGATTCTTAATTCACTGTTTGGGAGAGGCTTGTAATACTTTGTCAGCTTAGCATATCTTCCTGAGTCAACCAAGATTTTTCCCACTGTAATTGTTCATTCCAAGTCTGTTTTCCTTCCTCTTTTCTTAGAGTCCTTGGGAGGTTGGTTGCCATCCCATCTACTGCCTGGTTGTATTCCTAGTTCTCTTTGTCTGAATGCTCTGGAAATGATCACTTCTAGCTTGTCTAGCTGATGCGTTTGAATCTTATCAAACGCCTTTTTCCTGCAGGCTTGTTCCAGCTCAAAGATATCAAGCCCTCTCAGGTCGATGCTTTCTGGTTCTTCCTCCATATTTTGTGCTTGACTGCTTTTTTCATAGGGTTGAATGGGAATGCAGTCCACATCCATTCCGTTCAGTTTACAATATGGGTCTTTCAAAGGCTCCTCAGAAGGATCAGTCTAAGCCCCCAAGGACGAGGGAGATGGGTTTAGGTTAAGCGGTGGGGGTGGAGGGGTCGACTTTGCCGCTTGGGGTGGTAACTGATCAGCTTGGGGGGGGTTATCAGAAACAGAGGCTAGAGCATCAAAGCTATTGCTAGTAGAGGGAATGGAAGAGGCGGTAACGATGGGTTTTTTCCCACTGGGAGGTTTCTTGTGAGATCTCCTTCGACTGGTGACTTTGGTGACCCCTTCAGGAGCAGATGCATCCGGGTGATCCGAGGCTTGAGGCTTGGCATTGAGAGGGAAATCCCTAAAGAGATGCCCATGGATATGGCATTTACGACAACGAAAGGGAACATGCTCAAAATCTAGAGGTTGAATCCATTCAAAGTCATCGTGGTAGAGACTTACTGAATCTGGGAGTGCTTTAACCAGTCGCATGTAGACACAGATGCGAGCGTAGGAGGTATAACGACGCAGCTTCGTTTCCTCCACAATTTTGATGAACTCACCTAATCCCTGACCAATGTCTTTTAGAGATTCATCATCCCAATATTCTAGAGGGAGCAAGTACATCCTAATCCAGATAGGCGCCCAACTGAAATCCTCCTTGTCAGGGTTGAACCTTTCTACCCAGTCCCTTAGGTATAGGCCAGCTGAGTTAAAGAAGTAAGGTCCTTCATCCAGAACCCTGTTACGATCTTCAATGAAGATAAAGATAGCAGTAAAGAAGCCCTTGGGACCAAGTTGAAGGGTGACATGCCCTTTGGGTCTCCATTTGGCCGCTATCCACCCGTGCAGGGCCTTTTCCGTGGGCCAAAATCTGATAAATTTTCCAATAAGGGCGTGATCCTTCATGTACTGGATCCGTCCATTGATCCTGTGACTTGGAAGCTCAATTTTTGGCCTTTCTACCGCAATCGGTTTGCATGTAGTCGACGTCACCGTGGGCGTTCCTTTTTGCCCAGATTCTTCATCCTGTGCAACATTATTCTTGTTAGTTGAGACGTCTGGCGCTTCAAACTTTCTGTTGTCCTCAGCTTCTGGAATCATTTGATCCGAAGCTGTGTCCTTTGTATGGTTCGCGAAGGATGGTTTGTCGTGACTTGAGGGGGAAGACCGTTCGCCTCCCCCCGATGGGCCTGCCATTGTAGGTGAACCAGCGCTAGTCCAATGCATGCCAGAAGGAGAGAGCTTGTGGTAAGGCAACAAGCATTCAGAGTATGTCAGCGCAGATGCAGGGGAGAAACGGAAACCCTAGCAGAGCTCGTGATCATATCCCTCCCCCTAGCGCTTTTACTAGCACAGTTAGAATTTAATAGTCCCAAATTGGGTTTGACTCTAGGTACGAGAACCTCTCCAAAGGTTCAACCTAGAAATAGAGTTTTCTTTAAGTTTCTCGAATGGCTCAATGTCCAGCTCCGTATCACCTTCAGCAGGGTCCTGCTTTATTTTCAGTTCCCTTTAACTTGTGAGGTGTTTCCTCCCCAATATCCCCTTTATCAATCTAGACAAGAGAGTAATTGTTTTTTCATAACTATCAAGTAAAAGAGTCTTTCTTCCCTCCCCAATATCCCCTTTATCAATCTAGACAAGAGAGTAATTGTTTTCTCATAACTGTCAAGTAAAAGAGTTTTTCTTCATGGTTTTTAAGCCATGGATTCCAAGATTCTCTTACTTCAAATTAAAATATTAATAATTAAACAGAAAATAACCATATGATTATTTCTATATTTATCAAAATTATGTTAGGTTTCACTCAATTCATAACGTTCACTGTTAACCAATAACCAAATTTTACCATATTTTACTTACAAATCCACTATAACTAGAAAGTGTTACAAAATATTATATTATTATCTCTCCATATAGAAGAGTACATTGTTAGCCCCAAGGGATAGCTCAATTGGTCTGAGCTAGACGTGGGTCCTCTCCGTAATCAGGGAGGTCACGGGTTCGATTCTGAATTTGAGTCCCTTGGGGTCAGGCGCCGTAATCAACGCCGACAGTTTATCGCATGTACCATCCAGATATTCTGGGGAAGTGCGCCCGGGTTCTCCGTGAGTTTATTCCTTGGAAAAAAAAGAAGAGTACATTGTTATTAAATATGTTTTAATTTTTAATTAATTATTTTAAATACAATATTTGTATTACAGTTAAATAAAAAATTTGAACTATACAAATATCAAATTAGATATTTTTAAAAGTAATTTTAAAATTTTATTAAATAAAAATATTAATTTTACAAATTTTAATTTTACTTGTTTATTAAATAAATAAAATGAATAAAAAATATAAAATCTAAAAATTATTTTATAATTCTAAAATAGTATACTTTATACTTATCATATAAAGAGGCATATTTATTTCAACTGAGAGTGGATGCAGTATTTTATTTTAAAAAATAAAATAAATCGAAAATTTAAAATTTAAAAATTATTTTATAATTCTAAAAGGTATACTTTATACTTATGATATAGAGAGCATATTTATTTCAACTAATAGTGGATGCAATGTTTTATTTTAAAAAATAAAATAAATGCAAAGTATAATAAATCGAAAATTTAAAATTTAAAAATTATTTTATAATTTTAAATAGTATATTTTATATTTATGATATAGAAAGACATATTTAGTTCAACTCAAAGTGGATGCATTATTTTATTTTATTTTTAAATTAATGAACAAAATTAGATTTGTAGAGGAATTTTATATTTTCTTCATGTGGATGTATTATTTATTTTATTTTTAAATCAATGAACATTCACTTAGAAAATGAGTATACAAGCTCTATTCATTAAATCAAATCAAATTACATATATACATGAGTTACAGTTTCAAAATAGAGAAGCTATCTTAGACACACAATAATTTGGTTGAGAGAATATCTTAACCTCACACCAAACTAGGAACTAGCCTATCAAATAGGAACAGACTTTATACATAGAGAGAACCACAACTAAAGGCAAGTAGGAATTACATATTCCAACACTCCCCCTTAATGACTACTTGTCTCAATATCTATCTGCAAAATCTACAACTGGTTATGTTGTCGATGTCCATATAAAGGATCAACCATCTACCGAAATGCATGGGTTCCAACCGCAGCAACCGCTAGTCTACTAGGAAGTCCTTCACATACATGGTTCATCCAACCTCTTAATTAACTCCCCCTTGATATAAAATTTCACCTGATGGAGTCTAAAACCAATACGGCCCACCCAAGTGTATCCATCCCGCATGACACACTCTTCCAGGGTGTTAAAACTCTCTGACAGAGGGAACATATAACAAAGGGGTATGCATGCCTCTCTGGGTCTTACAACACGTAAAAAAAATAAATGACATGTAGATTTGCTTCTAATTACAAGCTGTGACTCATACTCTACCATAGTCATGAGTCTATTCCAAGAAGCTCACACAAAACAAACTCTCACAAACTTGATTGTCCATCCTCCTTTGCCACTCACCATACCATTCAGCTCCACAAACACCACACTATTCATATGCTGGAACACACCATTACGTTGGCTTTGTACTTTTGAGTCTTTGGCATCTTCATTTTAATTTGGCAAGTTGGTCTTGGTCTCCATGTTTTACCTGTCATTAATTAGAGTTGCGAATTCTAACAGAATGACATCATATTGAGGTCGCAAATCTCAATATTTATAAAAATTTCCAAGACTTGTCCACATTTACCCATACTAAACAAAAACAATACCAAATGACACTATAAGCACAAGTGATAACCATGACAATAATACAACACATGGCCACGCCATTCACTGCTGCGAACATACTGTCCCGAATTTCAGTTCACCAGAACACTGCCCACACTGTTGCTGAGAGCAGATCCAAGATCATACACTGCACATTGTCTTCAATCTGATCCCTATCAGATCACTGACAACTGATCGCTCCACATTGCTTCATGAACATGCACAAGCAACACCCTTTCACCTGCTTGCTAGTTCACATTTCGACAAGAAGTAACTCATCTCCATCACTCAAGCACTCAGCCTTGAGGAGATACAATGTAGCCCCCAAGGCTGAACTCAGCCACCAAGGCTTATCACAACCAGGAAGGCTCACCACACAGCCACGAAGGCTCACTGCAGCCAAAAAGGCTCACCACAGCCACAAAGGCTCAACACAGCCACGAAGGCTCACCACAACCATAAAGGCTCAACGCAACCACGAAGGCTTATCACAGCCAGGAAGGCTCAACATAGCCACAAAGGCTCAACACAGTCAGAAAGAACCATAATCGCGCTCAATATACCATAGTCAACTCTCCATTTCCATAAAATTCACCACAAAGAAACAAATCTTCCAACATGAAAGTTGCCTTGTTCAACTTGAGCATGTGGGTGAAGCCACCACCGATTGGTTCTAACGAGAAATTAAAAAAATGAATTGAAACCAAAACAAAAAAACCAGCATTTCAGGCCTCGACCCTTCTCAGTGGCCTCTTCCACCCTCTCGCCAAAGAACAACCGAGCACTCGAATCAATGAACTGATTTGCAGTAAAAGATACAGGAAACCATTCCCATCATTGGGACAAGCATCAATCCTGCGAGAATCTTTGGAGCAACTGTGATATATGGCCATAAGAAGTCCTGGGACAACCATTTGATCTTTTGGGTTCGTCCTTTTATTGGAGCTACGATAGCTATTGTGTTTCACAAATACGTTATGTGAGAAACCATGAAATGGCACAACAAAGAACCCAACCATGTTTAATGCAGAACCTGTTTAACTGTAATCATTATAATTGCGGAAAGTTACTGCGGGGTTCTGCAAACTTGCAAGCTTATATGCGTGCCTACACACAGGGCCTCTGCACCCGCTGCCAGAACGTTATATAAATACACCCTTTTCAGCAGTTCTGCTTGCATGTCTTTCTGCTATTTTGAAAAAACATGTAGTCTTGCTATCCGAGCTCTTCTTTCTTTCCCCACAAGTCAAGTCTGGTGTAAGAAATGCAGCCTTGCTAACTGGAACTTCAAAGGCTAGCAGCCGCGGTTCTAAATGCTACAGAAAGTACTCTTCACCGTATTAATGCAAAGTGCAGCCTCCCTAAATTCTCTGCAAGCAATAAAAGCACCACGAAACCCTGAGAAAGAGATGCCCCAATACGCCAAATGCACCACCGAATGTAAACTTCACAGCAGATCCGCAATTGAGGTCTGGCTGAAACACCCATGCTCAATAGCAGGCTACTTTAATAAAAAAATAGTCATGATCTCTTTTCCTTAGCTGCACACTGATCCGATCAACGACATATCATAGTTCATGGGCTCCTAAATGCCCACATTAAGTATGCATCTTCAACAAAAACATCATTTTCTTCCTTGTGGGAGATCGTTGTGGGTTATCTTTCCAGCGTCGCTCTAAATTTCTCAAAGATTTTTCATATTGGAGCTGGCAGCGGATCCATAGCCATTTCACGCGAATTGAAGCCTATTCTGTCCTTACGACACTCTTCTATCATTGCATGCCACGCCAGAGATCTGAAGCTTGAGCAATGTGATCTCCATTCTGAAGATATATAAAGAAAGCCCAAAAAAAAAAAAAAAATCTAAATTTCGATCGGTCCAAGTTGACCTTCCTGGATCAATAGCCTCCACGCAGGCTCAGAACTCAGACGGTTTTACGGCCTCTTCAACCAGCACAACAACCAAACTTAGGCATTTGGATTTTACACAAACCCAATAACTCTTCACCATCCAACTCTAATCGCTGGGGGTCAATCGGTTTTTGACTATGCGCCTGTGACAAGCAACGCATGGCATCATCGAGCTCTCGCTTGAGTCTCCGTCCTTCCGCCTCTGCCATGGCCTCCCATCTCATCTTGCAGGTAGAGTCAGAGGCTCTTTTACGGACCCTCCGCAGCATGGGAGTGACAACAGAAAACAACGAATTTCTACGACGTTCAGATTGGAAAAAAAAAAAAAAAACTAAAACAATACAAATACTCTTTTATTTCCCTTGGCCCAAGAGGGGCCAAGGCCAGGCCCAGGCCCAAACGGGCTCTGATACCAACTTAGAAACCAAGCATACACGCTCTATTCATTAAATCAAATCAAATTACATATATATATGAGTTACAGTCTTAAGATAGAGAAGCTATCTTAGACGCACAATAATTTGGTTGAGAGAATATCTCAACCTCACACCAAACTAGGAACTAACCTATCAAATAGGAACAGACTCTATACATAGAGAGAACCACAACTGAAGACAAGTAGGAATTACATATTCCAACAAATTCCACATTATTTTATTTTATTTTTAAATCAATGAACAAAATTGGATTTGAAGAGGAATTTTATATTTTCTTCATGTGATACTGTGCAATTTTTTTTTTTTAATTTATAAATCTAAAAGGCAAAACTTTACACTCTTATGTATTAATAATTTAATAAAAGCAAGTTGTGTTAGACTTACTTAGTCTCAGTAAAATATTTTCTTCCTCTTGGAATCTCATTGGGGGTAACTATATGGAATGTTATTCTCATATTATGGGTGATATATGGTGTGATCAACAATCAATAATTATGGAGATTTGATTATTACCAAAATAATTATGAGAAAGAATGTTAGTATAGAGGTAAGTATAAGAAATAGATGGGACCTCTCAATTAGCACCTTGGAATTTATCTATGTCAATAAGTTCATTTCGGGTTTTATTTGCATATTGATTGATTTCAAACCAGAAGTTTTATTGAGATTATCAATAGATTAAATTAACCTGTATATGAATCCACTAATCACAAATCTATAAGATGAAATCTAAACTATTAAACTTACTGAAAATCTATAAAATGAAATCTAAACTATTAATGTCAATTGAAATCTGAACTTATTCAATAAACATCAATTGAAATATAAACTTATTGAATTGATATCAACTCAAATCTAAACTCATTAAATTGAGAGAAATTGAGATAAGTTGATATCATTTGAAATCTATTATCAAATCTATTAATCTATTGATATCTATTATGATATCTATTGAAATCTATGATGAAATTCAAAGTATATCTACTGAAATCTAAACTTATGGAATCAATTGAATAATTCTTCAAAGTTGAGATCTATAAAATTAATTTAGGTAAATAATGAACGTTGAAATAAATTGAAATCTAAAACTATGAATATAAACTTAAACAATAAAGACTAAAATCTAAATTATTGATTTTATTCAATAAATAAAATAAATTGTATTCTATTCATTATAATAAAATCTATTAAGTGATTAAAATCTAAACTATTGATTATATTCAATAAACTATTGATTTTATTCAATAAAAGCATTGAGATCTATAAAATTAATGTAAACTATTCAGATCTATGTCTATTGATTTTATTTAATAAATATATTGAAATCTATAAAATTAATATAAAATATTGAGATCAATTAAGATGAATTTAGTGCATAAACTTAAACCAATGAAATTAACGTAAACTTAAACCATAAAATCTATCTAGTGCATAAAATTATGAGTTGAAAGTATATGTATTGAAATTTACTATCAAATCTATTAATCTATTGAAATCTATTATCAAATTCAAAGTATATCTATTGAAATTTAATCTTATAAAACCAATTGAATAATTTTGTAATGTTGAGATCTATAAAAATTATTTTGGTAAATTATGAAAATCTAAACTATTGATTATATTCAAATAAAATAAAAAAATTCTATTAATTTAAATAAAGTCTATTGAGATCTAGATTTATGAGTATAAATTTAAACCCTATAAGAATTATATGATTTGGAAGTAGATCTATTGAAATATATTAATCTATTGATATATATTATGATATCTATTGAAATCTGTTATCAAATTTACAGTATATCTATTGAAATATAAACTTATAAAAGCAATTGAATAATTCTTTTAATGTTGAGATCTATAAAATTAAATTAAACTAGATCAAAACACAATGTTTGGGAAATTTAATTTGTACAGGTGTTCAGATCTAAATTTATGAATATAAAATTTAAATTAATGATATCTATTATTATATATATTGAAATTTATTATGAAATTCAAAGTAAATCCATTGAAATCTAAACTATCTATTTTATTCAATAAATTTATTTAGAACTATAAAATTAATGTAAACTATTAATGTTGAGATCTCTACTATTGATTTTATTCATTAAACTTATTAAAATCTATTAAATAAAATCTATACTATTAATGTTGAGATAAATTGAATCTATAAAATTAATATAAACTATTGAAACCGATTGAGATCTATAAAATTAATGTTGATACCAATTAAAATCTATAAAATTAATATAAACTATTAAGATCAATTGAGATCTATAAACTTAATTTTGAAATCAATTGAAATATTGCTTTATATTGAATTGTAGAGTAGGTAAATTCCTTAGATGGGTGATGCTAAACAAAGCTTATAATCCTTGAATTGCGGAGTAGATAAATTTGTGAGATGTTAAAAATATTTTATCATTTTTTCTTTGTTTTATTTTAATTTTTAATTAATTTTTTGTAGAGTGAATAAATAAATAAGTTTTAATGGCATTTCAGGTTTTATTCACACATTGATTGATTTCAAACAAGAAGTTTTATTGAGGTTATCAATAGATGAAATTATCGTGCATATGAATCCACGAATCACAAATGAAATCTATAAGATGAAATCTAAAATATTAAACTTATTGAAAATCTATAAAATGAAATCTAAACTATTAATGTCAATTTAAGTCTGAACTTATTTTATAAACATCAATTGAAATATAAACTTATTGGATTGAGATAAACTCAAATCTAAACTTATTAAATTGAGAGAAATTGAGATAAGTTAATATCATTTGAAATCTATTATCAAATCTATTAATCTATTGATATCTATTATGATATCTATTGAAATTTATAATGAAATTCAAAGTATATCTACTGAAATCTAAACTTATGGAATCAATTGAATAATTCCTCAAAGTTGAGATCTATAAAATTAATTTAGGTAAATTATGAATGTTGAGATAAATTGAAATCTAAAACTATGAATATAAACTTAAACCATAAAGATTAAAATCTAAACTATTGATTTTATTCATCAAAATAGATTTTATTCAATAGATAAAATAAATTGTATTCTATTAATTATAATAAAATCAATTAAATGATTAAAATCTACACTATTGATTATATTCAATAAAATTGTTTTTATTCAACAAAATAGTTTTTATTCAATAAAATTTATTTTTTTCCATTGATTATAATAAAATATAATAAGATCTAAATTTATGAGTATAAACTTAATGAAATCTATAAAATTAATGCAAATTATTAATTTTGAGATCATTTGAAATTTAATCTTATTTAATAAATTATTGAGTTTATTTAATAAACTTATAAAAATCTTTAAAATGAAATCTAAAGTATGAATTTTGAAATCAATTGAAATCTAAATTTATTCAATAAACTATTGATTTTATTCAATAAAAGTATTGAGATTTATAAAATTAATGTAAACTATTCATTTCTATACTATTGATTTTATTTAATAAATATATTCAAATCTATAAAATTAATGTTGAGATCAATTGAAATCTATAAAATTAATTTTGAGATCAATTAAAATATATAAAATTAATATAAAATATTGAGATCAATTGAGATGATTCTAGTGTATAAACTTAAACCAATAAAATTAATTTAAACTTAAACCATAAAATCTATCTAGTGCATAAAATTATATTAGTTGAAAGTATATCTATTGAAATTTACTATCAAATCTATTAATCTATTAAAATATATTATCAAATTCAAAGTATATCTATTGAAATTTAATATTATAAAACTAATTGAATAATTTTGTAATGTTGAGATCTATAAAAATAATTGAAGTAAATTATGAAAATCTGAACTATTGATTATATTCAAATAAAATAAAAATTTCTATTAATTTAAATAAAATCTATTGAGATCTAGATTTATGAGCATAAATTTAAACCATATAAGAATTATATGATTTGGAAGTAGATCTATTGAAATACATTAATCTATTGATATATATAATGATATCTATTCAAATATATTATCAAATTCATAGTATATCTATTGAAATATAAACTTATGAAAGCAATTGAATAATTTTTTTAATATTGAGATCTATAAAATTAAATTAAATTGGGTCAAAACACAATGTTTCGGAAAGTTAATTTGTACAAGTGTTCAAATCTAAATTTATGAATATAAACTTTAAATTAATGATATCTATTATTATATATATTGAAATTTATTATGACATTCAAAGTAAATCTATCTAAATCTAAACTATCGATTTTATTAAATAAACTTATTTAAAACGATAAAATTAATGTAAACTATTATGTTGAGATCTCTACTATAGATTTTATTCATTAAACTTATTAAAATCTATTAAATGAAATCTAAACTATTAATGTTGGGATAATTTGAAATCTATAAAATTAATATAAACTATTGAAATCAACTGAGATCTATAAAATTAATGTTAATACCAATTAAAATCTATAAAATTAATATAAACTATTAAGATCAATTGAGATCTATAAACTTAATTTTGAAATCAATTGAAATATTGCTTTATATTGAATTGTAGAGTAGGTAAATTCCTTAGATGGGTGATGGTAAACGGAGCTTATAATCCTTAAATTATGGAGTAGATAAATTTGTGAGATGTTAAAAACATTTTATCATTTTTTATTTATTTTATTTTAATTTTTAATTAATTTTTTGTAGTGTATAAATAAATAAGTTTTAAATAAATAAATAAATAAGTTTTAATCACATTTGGGGTTTTGTTTTGATTGATTCCAAACAAGAAGTTTTATTGAGGTTATCAATAGATGAAATTAACATGCATATGAATCCACAAACCAAAATGAAATCTAAACTATTAAACTTATTGAAAATCTATAAAATGAAATCTAAATTATTAATGTCAATTGAAATCTGAACTTATTCAATAAACATCAATTGAAATATACACTTATTGAATTGAGATCAACTCAAATCTAAACTTATTAAATTGAGATAAATTGAGATAAGTTGATATCATTTGAAATCTATTATAAAATCTATTAATATATTGATATCTATTATGATATCTATTAAAATCTATGATGAAATTCAAAGTATATCTACTGAAATCTAAACTTATGGAATCAATTGAATAATTCTTCAAAGTTGAGATGTATAAAATTAATTTAGGTAAATAATGAATGTTGAGATAAATTGAAATCCAAAACTATGAATATAAACTTAAACCATAAAGATTAAAATCTAAAATATTGATTTTATTCATCAAAATAGATTTTATTCAGTAAATAAAATAAATTGTATTCTATTGATTATAATAAAATCTATTAAGTGATTAAAATCTAAACTATTGATTATATTCAATAAAATCTATTTTCTTCCGTTGATTATAATAAAATCTATTAAAATCTAAATTTATGAATATAAACTTATTGAAATCTCTAAAATTAATGCAAATTATTAATTTTGAGATCATTTGAAATTTAATCTTATTTAATAAACTATTGATTTTATTTAATAAATTTATAGAAATCTTTAAAATGAAATCTAAAGTATGAATTTTGAGATCAATTGAAATCTAAACTCATTCAATAAACTATTGATTTTATTCAATAAAAGTATTGAGATCTATAAAATTAATGTAAACTATTCAGATCTATACTATTGATTTTATTTAATAAATATATTGAAATCTATAAAATTAATGTTGAGATCAATTGAAATCTATAAAATTAATTTTTAGGTCAATTGAAATATATAAAATTAATATAAAATATTGAGATCAATTGAGATGAATGTAGTGCATAAACTTAAGCCAATGAAATTAATATAAACTTAAACCATAAAATCTATCTAGTGCATAAAATTATATGAGTTGAAAGTATATCTATTGAAATTTACTATCAAATCTATTAATCTATTGAAATATATTATCAAATTCAAAGTATATCTATTAAAATTTAATCTTATAAAACTAATTGAATAATTTTGTAATGTTGAGATCTATAAAAATAATTTAAGTAAATTATCAAAATTTAAACTATTGATTATATTCAAATAAAATAAAACATTTCTATTAATTTAAATAAAATCTATTGAGATCTAAATTTATGAGTATAAATTTAAACCATATAAGAATTATATGATTTGGAAGTAGATCTATTGAAATATATTAATCTATTGATGTATATTATGATATTTATTGAAATCTATTATCAAATTCACAGTATATCTATTGAAATATAAACTTATAAAAGCAATTGAATAATTATTTTAATGTTGAGATCTATAAAATTAAATTAAACTGGGTCAAAATACAATGTTTTGGAAAGCTAATTTGTACAGGTGTTCAGATCTAAATTTATGAATATAAACTTTAAATTAATGATATAAATTATTATATATATTGAAATTTATTATGAAATTCAAAGTAAATCTATTAAATCTAAACTATCCATTTTATTCAATAAACTTATTTAGAACTATAAAATTTATGTATTAATGTTGAGGTTTTTACTATTGATTTTATTCATTAAATTTATTAAAATCTGTTAAATGAAATCTATAAAATTAATATAAACTATTAAAATCAATTGAGATCTATAAAATTAATGTTAATACCAATTAAAATCTATTAAATTAATATAAACTATTAAAATCAATTGAGATCTATAAACTTAATTTTGAAATCAATTGAAATATTGCTTTATATTGAATTGTAGAGTAGGTAAATTCCTTAGATGGGTGATGCTAAACAGAGCTTATAATCTTTGAATTGTGGAGTAGATAAATTTGTGAAATGTTAAAAATATTTTATTATTTTTTCTTTGTTTTATTTAATTTTTAATTAGTTTTTTTTTGTAGAGTGAATAAATAAATAGTTTTAAATAAATAGATAATTTTATAAATAAAAAAATATTAAAAGTTATAAAATAATGATTTTGATTTTAAATTTCTAACCATTATAATTCATTATATTTTTTATGATTCTAATTTTTAACCCTTATAAAATTAATGTAATTTATTGAAATGCAAATTATTGATTTTATTCAATAAATTTATTCAAATCTATGAAATAAAATCTAAATTTATTCAATTTCACACTTCTTTTTAATTTACATACATATATTAAATCTACACAATTCTTTTTAATTCACACAATTCATTTTGCTTTATAAAGTTAATATTAATATCAATATTATATTAATATTAATTCCAATATCAATACCCATGTTACATAATATTCTAAATTATATTAATATTAAATAATGTATTGTAAATAAAAATAAAAGTGAGTGCTCGTTAGATGAAACAGATTATATGAATTAAAAAATAGTACATTATCATAAATACCTTTCTACTATGATGACTAGCCTACCATAAGTGACTATTAAAGTTATATATTTTTAATGATTTAAAATTTTAATTTTAAGAATTTAAATTAAGTTTGAAATAAATTTTACATAAACACATAACACAAAATTGTAAATTATTTAAATAATATTTTTAGTTTAATTATATAATTATACAAAAAAAAAAAAAAAATCAAATTCATTATTTTAACTAGTTTTAATTAAATTTAAATAATATTTATCAAAATATATATCAAAAAGAAAAAAGAAAAATATCAAAAATTTAAAAATTAAGTCAATGTTAATCCATCTGACCTACTAATCTTATGGCCATTCTAAAGTTAATTTACTCATAATATTCAAAATCAAAATTTCATTTAATCTCTAAAACTTTTACTACTAATTTATTTATAAACACATTTATTTATTTTAAACTTATTTATTTAAAAAATAAATAAATTGAAAATTTAAAATAAAACAAACAAAAATATGAGATCTTCTTAACATCATACATCTCCTAAATTTACCTACTCCAAAATTCAAAGATTTTTAATATCTCTTTAACATCACCTATTTAAGGAATTTACTTAAGGAATTTATGTGCTCCACAATTCAATATAGAGCAAGTCATACAGAAAGTGCTACAAGATGGGAATGCCCTACTAACACTAAAAATCTTTTAATTTATTAAATAACCTTTTAGATTTTTTGTGTTTTTGTGACCATATGTTTTCATATCCATCATTTACAATTTCTGGTAGGGTTTAACATGATATGTTATTAATAATATTGGTTTTCAGAAATAGTCATGTTTCAATATTCACCATTTTTAATTTTGTGTGGGCTTTAGTTTGGTGTAGGGTTTAAAATGATATGTTATTAATAATATTGGTTTTGAGAAATAGTTTTGACATTAATACTGAAAACTACAAAATTCTGTGTATAGATTATATTCATCCAAATCAAATATGACAACAGTCATATTTGGTTATTTTTCAGATTTTCTCTTCTACATTTAACATGTTGAGAATTAGCTTTGAATCAAAAATTTAGTTTTAAGATTGATATTTTTTACATACCTCACACTTTGAATCAAAAATCATTGAAGTGCTCAGATTTTCGTAGTATTATTTGAACCTTTGCTTTCAGGAAGGGATGGCATTTTGATCCATCTCTCCTGAAAGATGTTGAGATTTTCTTGAACATGGCTACACCATTGTTCTTCAATATCTCAACAACAATAACCGCCTTGGGAATGTTCATTCCTACAACACATAGCTGCACTTATTCATGTTGTTTTATATACCTCTAAGCCAGGTTGACATAGTAGGAGAGCGACATCTAAGTATCCGAGACTTGAATCTTGTTCTCCTTTTTCTTGTGAAGATCATCATTCACATCCATGTTTCCAACTCGTGCAGTGATTTCTTCCATTGATCCAGGTTTATATTGGTGGTCAACCACCTATTCCACTTGGACCCCCACCATTGTTTCTTTCAGTTGTTTGGTTTCCTTAATTGTAGCATAATTTACTATTTTTGGCATTTTTTTCAGATCCTGACCTTCTAGAGCCATTTTGAGGCCCTAAACAATGTTTTTTTTTTAATCATCATCAAATAATGTGAGATTTTTACTTGACATACACTGTCAAGAGTTGTATTCCTCGGATAGATATTTTTAAAGGTATCGTGTGCGTCAAATGGAGATCGTATGCCAAGGTTATGACACAGGGGCTTCACTCAATGAACCTATAAAATATCACTTGCGATCATAGCATTTTAAACAATATCCTTAATTTGAGTATATATCGGAAAATACCTCTAAAAAACACATTATTTAACCCCTTACCAATATAAACCCAATACAACTTCCCAATTTAAAAAAACCCCTACTTTCACTATATATTGTAGGTATCTATTTTTTCATTAACATTTTTTTATACCCCTTTATAATTTTTTTATACATGCCAATATAAAAACCCTTTACCCCCTATATATCCCCCGATATGTTATGTCATTTTTTCCTCATTATATATCCCCCAATGTGAACCCACGTGCTATGGTATTGCTCCCGCAGTGAAGCCCTTGTGGGTTATGAACCCAGGAAATTGATGTACCAATTTACCCCAAGAGGGCACATATTTTGGTGTTTCGTCTCCTAGGGTTAGGTTTTTGGATGTTTAGGGTTTTCCATTGTTTCTCAATAATAAATAGGCCTTCGATCCTCATTGTAACACAGTTTAGAGGCTTGTAGCCGCCACATCTCTTCTCAGATATAAGCTACTAGCGCCCTAGCTAGTTTAATTCCATTCTTTCTGTAACCGTATTTTAGTTATGTGATATTATTGAAATGAAGTCTTATCTCTATTGCATATCTACTTTAATGTGTATTTCTGTATTTTATTGTGTTCCCGCATAATATAGATCATCCACGCCCATCGTTCCCTCTCCTTTTCCATTTCTCATCACCAAATATTTCCCCTGCTCTTCCTCTTAATACCTCAACGTTACTTGACACCACCATTGCCTGATCTCACGTCTCAATTGGATGGATTATTGCATATTAATCACTCAACCCTTCCAATATAAATAGACGGTTTTGGACTTCATCCCGGGTTACTCATGTAGAAGAAGAGGGTCCTCGTAATGAGTCGACATTTCCCACTCTCTTCTTAATACATTTACTTATAAACATTAAAAATAAATTACATTTTTAAAATTTGTACACGAATTAAGCTGAAAATTGATTAAAAAAATTTAACAATCTACTAAATTTGATCTCTTTAGCATTCCCTTTCGTATGTTAATATGTACTTTCTAAAAAACATTAGACCCTATGTTAGGTGGGCAAACCAACCTATGGTTTTGTGCATTGGTTTTGCACATGGTTTTGGGCATGATGGTTTTTTGTATAATGTATTTTGTAGACCCGGTCAAGGGAACTACGATTATGTTCTAATCCAGGGTTAATGGATTGAGGTTTATGAATTATTTGACATATATATATATATATATTGTAACATTGAAAGGAATATAATGAAAAATCAATCTGGTAGTCCCGGCTTTGGGATCAATGGGAAAATCTCTCTGTGTATTTTTTTATGTTTTATGTTCTCGTTGTTGTATATTTTCTGTGTTAAGAATTCATTTGAAGGTAATTTTTGTACAGGGTTAAAATATACAAAAAACCCAAAAATCGATAGGTGAAACCCTCTGTCCATACTAAGTCTCTCATGGACATCGAGGTCAAAATTCAAGACCCATTTTTCTCCTATCACTGTCTGATATTTGTTTCAACCTGTATGACCATCACCTAAAATGGGAATCCCATTTCGAGTCGTAGAGGTAGTTTTGTATCACCAAATCGCTCCCAAAGTATACTGTTTTCCATAATTTGTTTCTTGGCTCGAAACTTCCTATGTTAAAGGGAGGAATTATTTCATATCCCTCACTGGAGAGAAGATTCTAGAAGTCATGCCAAAATTAATTCAAATGTCTCCAATGTACTCAAAATATCCCAATCCTGAGAGGTTTACAGAAGCTACCCTCCTCTACACATATAATGGGATCTCAATTGGAGAACAAAAAGCCTTCCTCTAGTTGATTTTAGCACCTGACAATCAATCCGTCCCCATTGCAGAAAGATTCTCTATTTCCACGTTTTCTAAAATTTTACAACCCATTTTGACTGCTATCACACTGCTTTTTTAGAAAGAAGAAACTGCTAATATTACTAAAGATTCCATAGAGTTACTGTACATAATAATGCAACCTCAAATTGTGTTTGACATACCCTCATTCCTTAAAAAATCCATAAAATCCCAGTTGAACCATTTTCCTGTCACTACTAGTTTCAGATACTATTCTTTATTGTTCTATGTTTTCCTATATATTCACATACAAGAATTTTAGTATTTAGGCCTTAGTATTATAGATTTTTACAAGTAGAGGGAGTTTGTGTTTGATTGGGACAATGCCCTTAAGAAAAATCCTGACAATGAGGGTTTTTCTCAGTTTTTCTCCACTTATATACCCACTGCCTAAAAAGATGTAAATAACATTTCCCCTCCTAGAATCCTGCCGCAACAAAAGAAAATCCTTCAATTCAATGAATAGACCAGGGTGGGTGATTGGTTCATGTTTTAGAATTACATTGAAATTAGAGTCTATGGGTCAAAAACTCCCCCATACTTCTTTTCTTTTTTCATGCCCATGAGAATATTTTCCCTAGAATTTATCAGATAGAGCCTAAATGTTGATCAAATCCACTTTTTTCTTGCCAAAAAGGGCTACATTTTTAAGCTGGGTAGGAAGGTAGGCTCATTCATTGTTAAGGCTAGACAAGCCCTTCAATAAGTAGAAGATATGTTGAAAGAGCTTAATTTTGAAATGGGAGAGGTGTGGCACTATGATCCCCATGGTGTCATATAAAAGAGGAGAAAGGATATAAATTCTTTAGCTTATGAGCATGAGTATAGACCTGAAGTTGAATGGAAGGCTAATTTGGATTTTGGGCCCATTAATACATATATAGAAATTGAAACAACTACTTCAAAGGAAAATACTCCAAAGATAACCGTGGACTAAGCTAGAGACATCGAGATGGAGGAGGCATAATCCAACAAGAAATCTAAGATCCAGGAGCACGACGATTAGGAAATTGAGACCAAGTTGACTAAGAGGAATTTGGACCAGCCAGGCTTCTAGGTACTCCTACAAGATTCTCAACAAGATACCACTTCTACCTCCACATAGGTAGAAATATTGGGCTCTTTGGGAAGTGCATTAACAACATACCTTAAATGGGAGGAGAGGAAAATAACATAGGACAGAAGAAAAAGAGTTATATATGAAATGTAGTAGTAGTTAGAAACACATTCGTTACTAATCAGACCAGGCTTCTAGCTGCCATGAACCTGGAGAGAAACCAAATGAAATTATCCATATCTCATCCTTATGCGAAGTCTCTCCCATTAGTATCATAATTTAGGACGATGGATATGTCACTAGATATGGTGAGTATTCCATTATCGGAAAAAATAAATTGGCATAATGAGGCTGAAGAAATTCTATGAACTTAAATGAGTGAAAATTCCTTGACTATCAGTAAGGTTGAGAAGCTATTACAAAACAATACCACCAAAGTAAAGTAAGAAAATTCCAACTCTAGATCCCTCCAATTATATAATGAAATATTCAAATAATCAATTTCCAAATTAGGACTTAACTCAAATGATAAAGTTGTTGTAGAAGCCACCATTCAGAGCTCGCGAGATGAAATAAAAGATTTGAGGCACAAGATGAAAATGTCTGCATCTGAACATGTATAGTCCAAAGATTTGGTCCAGTTAGAAAGTAAAAAATAAATCCTAGCCAAGGAGCTAATAGACATAAACAGTTAGGTGATGGTCGTAAAAAATATGTAGCAGAACTCTAATAGAGGATATACACTAACATAATCTTGTTGAGTAGCTAACCAAGGCTCTAACTAAATTTTAGTTGTCATAGGGTGAGCTAAAAAAGGTCCAAATTGATTTGGAAAACTCCAACCATGCACTCACACAAAAGGATAAACAACTTGAGGAAACCAGGAAAAATGTGCAGAAAATTAACAAAATCTTAGAAACTACAAAAAAGGGGATAAAAGAAATGAAAAATAATCTAAAAGGTAAGATGCATGTTATCTAGGCCAGGCATATAATTTTGGATGAAATTATTTCTTAAGTAAAGAACATCTGGGAGCATATGACCCTAGTTGCAAAGAAAAAAATTCAATCAACGAGAGTGAGTTCTTTATCCTCTCCCCCAAAGAAGAAGATGGTAAAAATTCCAAGACAAAAAATAAATTCATCAGGTACCTAAACGAGAAAAAAGCCAATGATTTGAGGGCTATTGACATTGTCGACATGACAAGAAAAATTATCAAAATATCCAAGATGATTCTCGGAAAAACAACTCGAGATAAAGCTAAGGAGTGTTTAGGTGAGTTATTGAAATATGTAGCTACATTTCATCAAGTTTTGATAAGATGATTAGAGTAGGGTTACCCAGCTACTTGGAGTTACAACGGAACCTACTTTCACGCGAATAGTATCATCAAATGCTAGTATAAGTCAAGAGTAAGGTTGATTATTCTCTTGAAAAGAATTATACCCTTAAAGGAAGGACCATATCAAACCTTTTACTGAAGGATTTCCAGCTACTCTGGTTGGTAAAGACTTTGTTTGCTGACAGACCAAGTTACACGAAGCTTACCAATTTCAAGATAGACTATCAAAATTTCATCTTCTCTCATTTACGTAATCCAACATTATGGAAAAATGTGACCAATTCATTAATCATCCAAAAGTATGAATTATAGAGCCAAGGCCTTGCCCAATGGATCTAGATGCCAAGAGATAAATATAATTTGATATGCTAATCATGACAATCTGTATCATTTTGAATTTTCTGTAAATATTTTGTTTCAAGAATAGAATCAAGATTGTTTTTTGATAATTAGGATAGTTGTGCTAGTAACACACTTGTGTTGTTGAGTGATTAGGAAGTTATGAGGTCCTCAAGATGGAATATTTTGTAATCGGTCCTCGTCTGTGGGACCCTATAAAATGGTTTGAAACTCATGAAAAGGGTTCTGAATCTTCTGTTCAAGAGGTGGCTCTAAACTGAAAATTTTGCTAGTGTTTGAAGAAATATGAGATGTATGCTCTTTCAGAAGATTAATAAAGAAGTTTTGGTGATTCCAAATGCTAAAATTTGTATTATTTATTTATTTATATTTTCATGTGTATTTCTTTCCTCTCTCAAGGTGTGTAATTGTAGTTGTTGGACATAATCTCAAAGTTGTAGATTCATCTATGTCATTTTTTATAAATGGTGCCTATGATGTATGAGGTAGAATTTCCTTAAAATGCGCTCCATGTTTTTTGAATTTCATTTACATCATATTTTCCACATTTCTACTAGAGTCTAATGCATAGGATTTATGATATCATCCCTCTGCATTGATTTCATTTATTTATGGTATTCTTTACATCTATACTACAACAACCAATATAGCTACACATTATGTGAATTACAGGGCACTGGATCTGAATCCTGTAAAAGAAAGCTCAATATGTGTGTTTATTGAATCTTCCTTTGGATAATATATTTGAACCAGTATTAACTCATCATATGTTTAAGTCTTGAATACTACCAATATATCTTTCAGACACTTTAAGATTTCCTATGCATTGATCTCTTTCTCAACCCAGAGGTTGTCTCTAGGAACCATAACATAGTCATTGGGAAGAAAAAGAGTTATAATTGTTGTGAAAACTCCTTGTTTTAATTAGGGTTTGGATTAGGATTGGATCAAGGTTTGGTCTAGGGTATGGATTAGGGTTAAATCTAGGTTATGGACTAGGATTAGGTTAAGGTTTCATAGGTATTTGGAATCATGATGGATGACAAATTGATGGTGCATTGGGTGGAAATTATGGTTGTTATTGTTATTTCTCATGTAATTTATTTTTCATGGGAAACTTCCTCAAAGAGGAGGCTCCATACCCTTCCTCAGGCCATGGGGATATTTGACGCAAGGGATAGGGCGAATGAGAGGGCCATTATGGAAAAAGGGCAAGGTAATCAATCAGAGGAGGACTAAAATTTTTCCATGGAACGGTAGGATTATAAGTTTGTTGAGGAATATGCTAAGGATAATAAGCCTTAGTCCAAGTACTAAATGATGATAGATTTTTATTTGTACCTGGAAACTGATTTGATTCCTTACTTGATTCCCTGAATACTTCTTGTAATATTGTAAGCGACGGAAAAATTTCTGTTGAATGAGCCTCCTCATTCAAGGAATTTCTTCGGCCTACAATTGGACCAAAATATCAGCAACGGTTCTTCAGTTTTACCCTACATCTACTCTTCATGCAAATCATTCAATTGTGAAATAAAAGATCAAAATACATCATTTTTAAAATTTTCAAACAAAATTTTGATTTCTACACTTGTGAGATTTTCATCTCATATATCAACAATAACATCAAAACTCCTCATCAAAATTTTTGTCAAGGCACATTTTTTGTTCTCAATAAGCCCTAGTATATTCTTTCATCACATGGATAAGTATATATAGGGGGCTTTTTACAACACCTTAGAAATGAAAAGATAAAAAAGTGCAGGAAAGGAATAAAAACTTGCAAGGGAAACTAGGTAAAGAGAAAACCAAAGTGCAGAAGGTCTCTAAGGTCTATCCCCTAAGCGCATACCCGATAACGACGCCATTTTTTTTTTTTCAATATAGGGTATGTTGATGGAAAAAAATTTAATTTTCAATCCGGGGTCCATGGACTTTGAGGCACAACACTAGATATTCTAGAGAAGGACTTTGGGAACCTCCAGAACATAACCCTAGGATACCTACTCACACATTAAGTTCCTACAACCACTAATTAAACATCTATTATAATCTTGCACTAAATTTCAATATTTATAAATAAAATCATAAACAATAGTCCTACAAAGCCGTTCTTTACTATGGAATTTGTGTTATCAATCTTCTAAGTTCTAGATAACAATGCATACACTCTCAATGCATATCTGGAAATTTTATTAAACATAAGAAAAATAAGCAATCAACTAGAATTATGTTCACCTAACTCTTCAAATATTTAATTAAACTGAACTTAAAAAATTATTTAAGTAACCAAAAGACTCAAAACACATAGAATATAAAAAATCAATGCTAATTGGTTGCTTAAATATCCAAACAAGAACCACATAGATTTATGTACTACTTTCAAAGCCTAATCAAGAACCACAAGGATTCCTACACTCAAGCAAGAATAATAGAGGTTCCTGCACTACATTGAACACTCCACTCCTTTGTTGGCATATGAAATAAAAGTGTAGTTTCTAATTACTTCTAGTACATCAATCAATTGTGAAAACCTTCATTGTGCATAAGGAGAAATGATATGTTGTCCTATGCCTCATCAAACTGTCAACATAGGGATTTTTTTCAATGCATACACCAATAGGGATTTGTTCCATGCATACACCAATCCAAATGAGTCCAACATACAATTTCTTGATATGTAATAAGAAACGAGGAATGTTTATAAAGAAACAATCAATGCTAAATATGTTCACCTAAAATAACTAGTTTTAAATCAACATTTCTTCCGTAATTTCATTGTGCAAAAAAATTTGTCAATGTGCCTTCTTAATTCAGAACCAAAGGAAAAAATTATAATAATAAGCTTGATTTAGACAACACAAAGGGATCAAGGTCAAACCTATGGTAGACCATGAGATCAAAAGTCCTGTAAACACATACTAGAACTATTTTACACAACCCAGATTATTATCAAAGAAACTCACAGTTCCAGTAGCCTCATGTTTGTTTTAATGTAACATCCATCAATTTTTAATACATAGCACATAAAAAAAATTAATCACAATATTTTCCTGCACAAATTTCCACGAGCATGTAGATCGATTTCTAACCGTTATACAATTTATTTCATTATCATTACTCATATTAAACACTACATTAATAACACAAACCTTAATACAACTTTCAGGTATTTTCTCTATCTAACTAAGTGATAAGATTAAAAATGTAGGTAAAACATATTCCAAGATTAAATATACTACTAACATTAACCAAAGGTTCCCATTTATATTCATTGTCATTTAGCATGAATTCGATGTCATTTACCATAGTTGTATGTGTGATACATAATTATTATCAACCCAGGCTATCACAAGGTGTCATGTTCTCATACTTTTTAATTCACTGTTTTTATGAGAATTATAGGTATGGTACAATGAGATTCGTTCACCCTAATATGACAACTTATTGTTGACATTAATTTTAAATCTTTTCCAACAGTCCTTTTCAAACGTTTAAGGGTTAATAGTTGTTGCATTATAGGTTTGACACTTGGAGGGTTTATTGACCGTGGATCTAACATTCATCTGATGCTTGGATTTCCTTGAGGGTGTTTAAGGTATTACCCCCAACCAAACCCTCAACATTATTTTCATTTTCTCTAGTCTCCTTTGTGATGGCACTTTTCTTCCTTTCTTGATTGTGGCTCGGGTTCGACTCCCTGCTTCACCCAGAGACCCCTAAGGGTTCAAAAAACCGGTTAAGGGTTTTATTATGTTGCATCTGTCAGAGGCATTCCTATGCAGAGCTCACTGGTGTAACTGCTCAAGGATCAAAAGCAATATTACACTGGTAAGTTAGCCATTCTCTAAGTATTTACATACTTCTTCCTTAGTTAATTATTCCAAATTTTTTGAACTACTATCCTTTGGATACATGACCGTAGGCTTGGAGATTTGCTAAGGTGTCTTGCTCCTTTGGGTAAATCATCTGTTCCCTTAATATTTTTCAGTCTTTTCCTTGATTGTTTCTACAGTTTGCTAATTCCTCTCTATGGTATTTCATGGTGCATGAAAAATGGTTTCCTTGAGGCTTGCAAGCTGGGTTTTTGGTTTTTGCAGTGAGGGTTTAAATTTTCATATCTTTCAAGGTACTCCTCGGCTCAAATAGTCTTCCTACTGTAAATGTGTCTTGGAGGGAATATGTCCTTTTTATTTAAAAAGGGTTCTTGAAATTATCTTAGTTTTAGTTGTTCTGTTGTCTCGACCGAGCACTAAAGTCTAAGGTTTGTTCCAGGGTTAACCCATTAACCTAGTAGAAACCCTTGCTCGCTTTATGCAATGGAAGTCCTGTTATGAATCTGGTTGATTTATTTATGGTTCTAAACATTTCTCTAAATGCATTGAATACAATATTTCTATTGATGTATTCGACTCAATTCGGAAGAAATATTTACAATTTCAGAGTTTTATTTTATGCTTTGCATTATATGGGTATTTCCCACAGTTTTTGTGTTTAATCCTTTCTCTATCTGCAATTATAATATTAATTTTCATTATGAAACCAACTCCCGAAATAGAATAAAAGAGAGGTCAATGCCTTAGAAATCAACCACTTCAAGGGGGAAACCTCCTTTACATTATATAAATGAACAATTCTTGGACGATTCAAATGGAAAAGCCTCCTTTCTATATATAGGAATCCATGGGGTGACAATCTAGTCCTAGCCGAACTAACAATAATAGTGTAAGGGCAGAACAATAACAATAGTGGGGTTTATGGGGCACAATAATTGCAATATGGGGGCTACAAGGGTACAAAAATAACAATAAGCGGGCTACACTAGCAACAACAAGGGGGTACACTAGTAATATAGGGACCTCACATGCCCCTCTCCTTAAAAAAAGTGTTGTCCTCAATGCTTGAGTAGCTCTGGATGCTTCTGCATAAAATTATCATCCTCCCATGTTGAATCTTTAGTGGGTAAGTTCTTCCACTTGATGAGATACTTTGAAATTGATCAATTTCTTAGCTATCCAGTTCTTGTTTCTGTGACTGCTTCAGGTTCCAATATGATTTTTCCTTCCTCATCAAGTTCTGGCAATATTTTTTGAACTTGAATTTGATCATCTATAACCTTCTTTAAGCATGAAACATGGAAAACTGGGTGTTCTTGAGACGAAGCATGAAGCTCCAATTTTCATGCCATAGTACCAATCTTTTGAAACACCTTGTAAGGACCATAGTACATTGGCGATAAATATTGGCGATAATTTATTATCCTTCTTAGCTTGCTTGAGGGACATTTGTTTGTGTGGTTGTAGACATAAAAATACCCAGTCTCCTACATCAAAACTTCTCTTGCTGTGATGTTGTTTTGCATGTTGTTTCATTCGATTCTGTGGAAAATTTGGGTTATCCTTTAAGAGTTGGACAAATTGTCGTTGATGCTCGATGTGATATTCCACTGCTTGAACCTTAGAATTTTTTCTTAAAGATGATGTGATGGACGGTGGATGATATCCATAAAGTTCCATAAATGGGTTCATTTTTGCTGCATTATGGAAGGAATTGTTATACCACCATTCAGCTAGAGGTAACCACTTGACCCATTGTGTTTTGTTATCACATAAAAAAAAATGAAGATATCCTTCCAAACATTTGTTCATTACATCAGTTTTCCCATCAAATTGAGGATGATAAGATGAGTTATGAGCTAGTTGAGTACCCAAACAAGAAAATAATTTCATCTAAAAATTTCCAGTAAAAATGGGATCTCTATCGTTTACAATAATCTTTGGGTTTCCATGTAGCTTTAAATGGATGATATAATGCACAAAAGTGTGCATACGTGGTATGTCTATCAACTACCACCATGATGACACTCTTTCCTTTGTACTTAGCTAAACTTGTGATAAAATTCATTGAAAACTCCTCCCAATGTTGACCTGGAATGGATAAAGATTGTAGAAGACCTGGGGTCTTAATTGTCTCAACTTTATTTTACTGGAAAAACAAACATTCCGCCACAAACATTTGAATATCAGATTTAAGGCCATCCAAAAAAATATATTTCTTCACCCTGTGGTAAGTTTTCAAAAATCCCGAGTGCCCTCCTCAGGGAGACATGAGCAATTCCAAAATAATATTTTCTTTTAGTTGGTAATTCTTACAAATATATAAGCGATCTTTGTACCATAAGGAATCATTTTTCCAAATAAATGCATCTGATGTAATAGGACCTTGCTGCAACTTTTGAATGCATTTCCACACTTCTTCGTCATTCTTCCATTCATCCCTTGCTTCGATTATCCAATCTGGTTGGATAATAGAAATGGCACAAAGAAATGCTTCCACCTCTTCATCCTTTCTTGAGAGTACATTTTCAACAACATTTAGCTTCCTCGTTTTGTAGATGATTTCAAAGTCATAACTCAACATCTTTGTGATCCATTTTTGCTGCTCTTCTGAAGATAGTATTTTTCCCAAAAATTATTTAAGACTATCATGAACTTTTTTTACCTTGAAGTATATTCCCATTAGATAAGGTCTCCATTTCTTTAGTGCATGCAGTATTTCCAACATTTCCTTCTCATAAATAGCTTTCTATAAATACTTTCCTTTGATTAGATGAATTTCAAAATAAATTGGTCTTCTTTCTTACATTAAAACAACATCAATTCCATTTCCTGAGGCATCACATTCCACAATAAAGGTTTTTGTGAAGTCTGGCGTATCTAAGACCGGTGCTAGGAACATTTCCTCTTTAATATTTTAAAAGGCCTTAGTTGCTTCAAGAGTCCATGAAAATGCATATTTCTTCAATAATTTTGTTAGAGGTGCTGCTATTCTCCCATAATTCTTAACAAACTTGCGATAATGCCCTGTTAACCCGAGAAATCCTCACAACTTATTTATGGTTGTGGGGACTTTCCATTCCTTAATGGATTTAATTTTTTTAGGGTCTACCTTAACACCCTCGTAAAATACAATATGACCCACATATTCCACCTCTTCTACTCTAAAGAAACATTTGGAGGTTTTTGCATATAATTTTTTCTCCTCAAATAGTTTGAGCGTCTTGTCAACATGTTGAACATGATCCTTCCAAGATCTGATGTAGATTAGTATATCATCAAAATATACTAAGAAAAATTTTCTAAGGAAGGGTTTGAAAATGGAATTTATCAACCCTTGAAATGTAGAAGGTGCATTGGTAAGGCCAAAAGGCATGACCAAAAATTCATAATGACACTCATGAGTTTGAAATGGTGATTTTGGAATATATTTAGTCTTTATTCTAATTTGATGATATCTTGAATGAAGATCCAACTTGGTAAAATAAATTTCTCCATGTAATTCATCCAATAATTCATCAATCACAGGAATGAGAAATTTATCTTTTATAGTGAGCTTATTGAGCTCCCCATAGTCTGGACACATGCGCCATTGATCCAGATTTATGCTGGAACGCAATACAATACATAAATAACCATACACATAGAAATACAACGGAAATAAGACTTCATTGAATTAATATAAAATCACAGAAATATTCTTACAAACATGATGGAAATAAAATAGCTAGGGTGCTGGTAGCGAATCTCTGAGAAGATATGTGGTGACTACAGAACTCTGAACTTTGTTACAATGAGGCTCGAGGGCCTATTTATTATGGGGAAACAATGGAGAAATCTAAACGTCCAAAAACCTAACCCTAGGAGATGAAAAGCCAAAACTATGGGCCCCGTTTGGTTAAATTGGTGTTTCAACTTCTAGGAGACGTAACTTCGACATACTATCTCCATTTTGGGCTTCAAAATGGCTCCGGAAGTTCAGGACTTGAAAAACTGCTAAAAATAGTAAGTTGTGAAAATAACTGAAAGAGACAATGGTGGGGCCCCAAGTGGAGTATGCGGGTGGCCACCAATATCCACCTGGATCATTCCTCCCCCCTTAGGTAGCAATGGTCCCCATTGCGTTGAGTTCCTCCATGAGATGAGGAAACTTCTACTGAACTTGGTCCTTGGTGAACCACTTGCCTTGGTGTAGGAGTTGGCCAACTTTGACAACCAGATACAGTTGGATCTTCTGTCGGTGAGTGTTCTTGATTTGCATGTCCATGATATAGTCTGTGGTGGCCTATTCTATATGCATTCTGGGTTTAACTCTTTTGATGTGAGTTCTTCTGCAATGTCAAAGGTGTCCAATAGAGGTGGGAAGTAGGGACGAAGGCAATCTACATTGAATACTGGGTGTAGACCAAGGAATGGTGGAATACTGAGCTCGAAGGAATTGTTCTCTATAGCCTTGGTGATGGTGTACGACCCATATTAGAGCGAGAGAATCTTGCGGTGGGGTCCAGTGAGGCACTCCTTCTGCAAATTTAGCCACACTTTTTCACCACCCTTTTTCGCCCACCTGGAAGTTGTGTGGCACCCGATGTTGATCATGTCGTTGCTTGTACTTAGCATTGGCTCTGTCCAATATGTCATGAACTTGTTGGCGGATGTATTGAATGCGCTCAATGAAGTTGTTTGCTTTGTCAACCTCAGACTGGACATGAGCCAAATCGGCCTGAGTAGCTGCAAATGGCATGGCTACGTCAATGGGACATAGTGGCAGGAATCCCAAGCCCACCTGAGAGGGGCTGTGGTCAGTTGAGCTGTGGAGAGCCCGGTTATAACTGTGTTGTAGATAGGGAAGGCTCTCATCCCATGTGTGTGGATGCTTTGAATTTTACATGCGCAAAATGTGTACAATCATCCTGTTGACGACCTTTGTCTAGCCATCAGTATGGGGATGGAAAGCTGTGGACTTGGTGAGCTTGGTGTCCAAAATTGACCAGAGGCTAGACCAAAATGTGCTGAGGAACCTACTATCACGATCTAATATGATAGATTGTGGGATCCCAAAGTGTACCCATACTCGTTCAAAGAAGAGTTTAGCAGTGACTTTTGCTATGATATTCTTCTTGTAGGCTGCCATAATGGCCATCTTTGAGAATCTGTCGATGACCATGAAAACATAGTCGTTTCCATGATTAGTAGAAGGAAGGCCTGGCATGTAATCCATGGCGATGGATTCCCAAGGTCGAATAGGGGTAGGTAGCGGAGTATAGAGCCCTTGCTTCTTGATGGTCGGTTTGGCAATGGCGCAAGCAGTGCAGGATCTGATGTACTTCCCGACATCCTGTCGAAGGTTTGGCCAATAGAAATACTTATGTAGTACTGCCACTGTTTTCTCGACCCCAAAATTCCCAGCGACTCGACTATAATGTGCTTCCCATATCATCTTGGCATGCTCTCTTGAAGGAACACAAAGGTGTCCCAGGTGACATAATAATGCATCTTGGAGGTGAAAATTTGAAACTTGCATACCCCCCAAGAGTGCCTTGTATGTGTAGCTGAATTCTGGATCGCTCTTGTAGAGAAGTAGCCAATCAGAAGTATCATGCCCACAAGAGTTGAGAACGGTGTTTATGGCCATGATCCGTGGTTGGCTGAGGTAGTCTACAAAATTGTTGGTGCTACCCTTCTTGTACTTAATGTTCAAATGAAATTGTTGCAGATATGTGGACCACTTCTGATGGCGATTGTTCTGCAACTTCCCTTGTGTTTGTATGAACTGCAGGGGGTCGGTGGTCTGTGTGGATGATTGTATCCTTCCCCAAAATGTAATGCTTCCATTGGCGACAAGCCTGCACAATGGAATACATTTCTTTGTCATAAGTGGGATACTTTAGAACTGTGTCAGAAAATGTCTCATTGTGATATGCCACTGGATGTTACTGTTGAGTAAGAACTTCCCCAATAGCATAGCCAGAGGCATTTGTCTCGATCTCAAATGGTTATTACAAGTCTGGTAATGTGAGCACTGGGGTAGAACATAGGTGATGTTTCAATTCTACGAATGCCTTCTGTTGAGATTCCGACCAACAGAATTTTGCTTTTTCTCCTCCCTTGGTGACTTGACTCAAGGGCCAAGTGATATGAGAGAATCCCAACATGAACCTGTGGTAGAAATTAGCAAGACCCAGAAAGCTGTGAAGCTCTGTTAGGGTGGTTGGGGCTGTTACAATCAATGACTTGATTCTCACGATCTCACATGCACTTCTTTCATCAATAATGCATCCCAGACATTAAATGGCTTAAAGTGAAAGTTCACTTCTCCAAATTGGCACAATCCTAGTTATCAGACCGTTTAGAGGACTTCTTACGTGGTAGTATGTGCCTTCCAAGTTTGGTCGATGACTAATGTATCCAAGTACACCATTACAAATGAGTCGGTGAATGAGTAAGAGGCCATCCATCAACCTCAGGCGAAGGTTGCAAGAGTACATTTGGTCAACTGGAAGCAAGACATAAGTTTATCAGCATTTCTCCTCCTTGGCTTTGAAGGAAGTCTTCCATACATCAGAGGGTTCAATTGGTACCTAGTGATACCCAGACTTCAAGTCGATCTTGCTGAAATATTTTTCCCCTTTGAGTTGGTCTAGAAGGTCATCAATCCATGGGATCGGGTACCTATTCCAGACAGTGATCTTGTTTAGAGCCCGATAATCAATACAGAGTCTCCAAGTCCCATCCTTCTTTTGTACCAACACAATCGAGCTCCCACAGGGCGATGAACTTGGTGCAACAGCTCCTGAATCTGTGTCTTGATTTCATCATTCTCTATAACAGAGCACCTATAGTTCAGTCCATTGGGTCACGGTGCACCTGGGCTCAGGTCAATGGGGTGCTTGACTTGACAGTGTAGAGGCACCCCTGTGGGTGAGGTGAAGATTTCCCCATACTCCTCCACAGCCTTGTCCATTTGTTGTTTTCGTGCAGAGGAGCCATGTCTGGAGGTCGTGGCCAAAGTCTTCTTCTTGCCCTAGGGGCAGATCATCAGGAAAAAAAATTTCCTGGTTTGGGAAATGAGCTTACTACATTGTTTTTCAGTAACCAAAGAGATAGTGGGAGGCGGTGGTACCTCTGGTATCTTGTACAACTTATTTCCCAAAGTAACAATAACAACACGAGGTCGAGACTCATACACAACATGTCGCTTCCACAAGTATGGTTGGCCTAATAATACATCAGAAACATCAATAGGTGTAATGTCACACAATACATCATCCGTGAAGGGCTTGATGCTATAGGGAAGGCGACATTGCTGGCTGACGCGGAGATCCCATCCTTAGTGAAGCCACCCGATGGTGTATGGTTGTGGGTGCACTGTGGTTGGCAACCCAACTTCTTCACGACATCTGCTGAAATGAGTTTCTTTTGGCTCCCATTGTGGACAATGAACCATAGCAGGGAACCATTTACCCACATTTGGGAGTGGAAGAGACACTCTGCCTCCTCTGAATCTTCTGGTTCCTCCTTCTGGATCTTCGTAGTGGCAACAATGGCGTTGGGCTCCGCATCAATAATCTGCTTCCCTTTTCCATTCACCTTGTCAGGTTCTGATTCAGAGTCAGAGCATGCATCTGATTCAGAAGCCCTCGTGTCCTTCTTTGGCTTCGTGGTGTTTTTCTTTGCTTGTGTTTTTGGAAGGTTGTCTTGGGTTGCTATGCCTTGGCTTTGTCCTTTGTTCTTTGGTTTGGGGACACCTTTCCCTTGCTTTTGATTCGTAGATCCAAAGTCTCGCTTCTTCTGTTTGAATTTCTGCTCAATCTTGGCAGCATACCGGTATGCCATACTAAGAGAGGATATGTCAAGGAACTCCATTTACTCCTGAATGTATCTATGCAGAAAACCGCGATACTTTAGCACCAAATGTTTCTTTGAATCTTTGATACCCAACTTTTTTCACAGGGTATGGAAAAGATTCATTAGCTCATGCACATCTTGATCCCTTTGTTGCTACAGCGTGGTCCATTGTATGTACTTGTCCTCATAGCTCCCCGCGGGATAGTATTGTTCCTTGATGGCATCTCGGAAATAATTCCAAGTGGGTACAACTGAGAATAAAGAGGGTTCTGTCTCATCCTTTTTCTCATAGTAGGTTTCCCACCAGTCCTTGACATGGGGGGTAGCTTTGAGGAGTGAAAAAATAATCTTCTCTTGGTCAGAAAAGTCATGAACCGAGAAATATCCTTCTAATAGATTCAAACATCTATCTACGGAATTTGCATCTATTTGACCCTCAAATATGGGAATGTCAAATTTTACTTGTACCTTAAAGGGAGTCGCACCTCCAGAGTGGTTCCTGGATGCATATGCGCCACCGGTGGGCAGTTGTTGAAGGATCTGGGAAAAGTTATCCATCATCGCGTTCCTTGGTTTTTCGAGGGCCTCCTCGAGCAATATTTTGATAGGATCTCCTACTCCCTCATCTTTCTTTTCGTCCCCCATGGGCGGCTGTCGGGGTTTGTGAGGCTGATATTGCAAAGGTTCCACCAGATCGAGCCCTAACTCCTTATACCCCGACCTCGTTGGGGACATGCAAAGAAGGATCAAGAAAAAGAAGACTGCTCTGATACCACTGAACTGGATTTATGCAGGAACACAACATAATATAGAAATAACCATACACATATAAATACAGCAGAAATAAGACTTCATTGCATTAATATCAAATCACAGAAATATGCTTACAAACATGATGGAAATAAAATAGCTAGAGTGCTGGTAGCGAATCTCTGAGAAGAGATGTGGTGACTATATACCTCTGAACTTTTTTACAGTGAGGCTCGAGGGGATATTTTTTATGGAGAAACAATGGAGAACTCTAAACATCCAAAAACCTAACCCTAGGAGATGAAGCACCAAAACTATGGGCCCCGTTTGGGTAAATTGGTGTTTCAACTTCCTGGGGATGTAACTTTGGCATACTATCTCCATTTGGGGCTTCAAACCGGCTCCGGAAGTTCAAGACCTGAAAAAACTGCTAAAAATAGTAAGTTGTGAAAAAAACTGAAAGAGACAATAGGTGGGTGTCCACCAACATCCACCTGGATCAGCCATGATCCATCCTTCTTGTGCACCAATACTACTGGATTAGAGAAAGAAACTTGTCTATGTTGAATTATACCAATCTCTAACATTTATGCAAACATACGCTCAATTTCGTTCATTTGGACATAAGGATATCTGTAAGGCCTAATGTTTGGAGGAACACTTTCTGGAATCAAATGAATAGCATGATCATGAGCACGAATAGGTGGGAGTCCTTTGAGAGTTTCAAACACCTTGGAATGATTTTCTAAGACTTTGTGGAGATCTGAAGAAATAGATGATTCTGATGTTGGAACTTCTAGTGAGCATAATTGTGCAATTACGCCTTGTTGTTATTTCTTCAGAAGATTTTTCATAAGATTAGAGCTTATTATCTTTCTTAGCTTCCCTGCGATACCTTGTAATTCAACTTCCTTTCCTTTCGAAAAAATTTTCAACAAAAGTTCTTGAAAATTAAAAGCTACCGTCCCCAAAGATTGTAACCATTGTACTCCTAGTACAACATCAGCACCTCCCATTGGAATGGAAAGAATTGGACTATTCAATATGTATTCCCCCATGGTTAGATTGATATATGAAATTTTTCAGAGCAATTTATAGTTCCTCCATTTGCAACCATCACTTGACACTCTGGTGCTGGGTATAAGAAGCAATTCAATTCCTTGGCTACCTTATAATGAATAAAATGATGGGTACTAACCGAATCAATCAACACTATCACCTTTTTCTTCTTTAGAGTTTGAGGAGTGGTAATTCCTGCCAATGCATTATAGGATATGGTCAAACTCATTTCTTCTTTCTCTAGGGTTGGTTCCTAGTGTATATTCTTTTCTTTTGAAGTTTCTTGTTCATTTTCTTCCTCCTCTTCACAATCTATGTAAAATAATTTCTTTTCAACACACTTATGACCTTTAGTGTATTTTCACTATTACAAAATGACTAATTAGTTACTAAAAAAACGACTAAAATTTGCATATAAATGACTATTTTTCAGTCGGTGACCAATAGTAGCTAATTTACAGTATCTTATAACGTGACCAACTTTTAGTTGTTTTTAGCTTATTCATTAATTGGTTATCTCAATTTTGTTGTCTAGTAGTATATTTGGTCATTAATTTAGTCACTAATTTGGTCACTGATTTGGTCATTAATTTAGTCATTGATTTGGTCATTAATTTAGTCACTGGTTTGGTAATTGATTTAATCATTGATTTGGTCATTAATTTAGTTATTGGTTTGGTAATTTATTTAATCATTAATTTGGTCATTAATTGTCACAATTAATGACCAAATATACAAAAAATATATTACTATATGTTCACCCGAAAAAACCAATTAATGACCAAAGAAATGTGACTAAAATGTTGGTTGTGTTATAAGATACTGTAAATTAGCTACTAATAGTTATATACATGCAAATTTTAGTCATCATTTGAAACCAATTAATGACCAAAGAAATATGACTAAATTTTGGTCGTGTTATAAGATACTGTAAATTAGCTACTAATAGTCGTATATATGAAAAATTTAGTTGTCATTTTTAATCACAAATTTATCATTTTCCGTAGTTATTTATAATTTTTTGGTAGTTTCATAGTCATTATATAAATGATTAATTTAGTACTTTATATTCATTTCATTTAATTTCATTAATAATAATTATAAATGACTAATTTAGTCGTATATTCATTTTATTTGTGTGCATCATTAATCAATTTAAACTACTAATTTAGTAGTTTTAAATTGATTTTGTGTTCACTATTAATCAACATAAATTCATTTGAATGATTTAAAAAATGCCATCCAATGTGTACATTAATCTAATATGAAAACACAAGGTTTCATATGTTAATTACAATAATAAACAATATCAAGTGCAACTATAAATAATTTCAACCACATAAATTATATTATATAAAATATCAAATATTACAATATGAGTTTCCAACTTAATATTGGTTGGAATACAATTTACACATGAAGTATTGTTTCATCACTTCAAAACATTATCATTATGTTTCCAAGGCATTGCAGGTGAATTCACCAATTCTTAAAACTTGACCATCAATCTCCATGTGTGTGTCTTATGCGAGATATTGGATCTACGAGTACCACTAGACCAATTCGCTTATCTCTCTTTAACTTGCATTTTTTCGCTATTGTGTTATTGTTCTCCTCTTTCTTCAATCCCTGCTTCTACCATCAATACTGAGTTCATTTTCTGACACAAATATATATAAGACATGAAATTCGATGAAAACAAGAATATAAAATAAAGTAGACTATAAAGGATTTATATAATATATACCTCAACATTAGAGATATTGTTAATGCCATTTTTCCCCATAAAAGCAAGAAACTCGAACAAGTTTTCTTCAGTTGGACAATAGTGGTCACTATGTGGCTAGATGACCTGTATAAACAAAGAAAATAAAATTTCACAAATAAACACAATAGAGCTAGCAAATTTCTACTAAGAATGTCTCATACTCCACTTTTGTATTTGTATTGTTTCCTCTAGTTATCTCTAAGAAGCAATGACACTTGAACAATTAAACTGGTTAGTAGAGATCTTTTGTATTTGTATTGTTTCCTCTAGTTATCTCTAAGAGGCAATGACACTTCAACAATTAAAATGGTTAGTAGAGATCTAATGGCTGGAGCAAAGTATTGTTGACACAAGATTACAACAAGAAACTAAAAAAGAATAAAACATGACTTTGTAAATTGCGATACTAATCAGGAATATAGCTCACTATCATAATCTTCAATTGTCAACATATTATTCCAGGGGGGAAAGGATCCAATTCCCATAAACCAACAAATTATGTATGCCCCTTGTTTTCCCTGTAATTAATTGAGCAAGATTAGCACATGCAATTTCCATTATAATCTTTGAAATGATTCTATAAATATTCAAAGAAAAATTAAAGTTACTCAGTCATTTTTCTCTAATGCAGACAAAACTGAATATGCTAACCTGTTTTTGAGTTGGAGATTTCTACAATTCATTGTATCCAAAATAATTGCTTATTGTCATGACTATTTTTTTAATGATCAGGAAGCATGCCCATATTTGATTAGAAAACATATTTTTAGAATATATTCCATTTTTCTAATTCAAAGCTAAATTTCCTTCTAGTACAAGTTTCTTTGAAATGAGGATTAGATTAGTTGGAGTTCAACAAAAATCATCTCATTACGGTACAAATTCTATAATATAGTAAAATATACAATTTCAATATCAAAATATATGTTGCAATGTCACTTTATTTTGCATCCATAATTCTTAGATAACAGCAACGCAAATGCATATGGTGGTAGAAAAGCATAGAGCCAAAAAATCCACAGAGAGAATAAACCTTGGAGACATGACCAAATGGATACCATAAACATTAAAATGCAAACACTCTTGTAAAAAACTCTTCCAAAATCACGGTAGAAATTTTTTTAAGAGAAAGATCCTCACTTTGTCATTGGAAAGCGTTCAAAAGGTCTAGTTATTGGAATAGTCCCACAAAAATTATTATTGGAGACATCCCTGCAAGTGCAAATCAAATCATAGCAATAAACCATTAAGAGTTGGAGTAATTTATATTCAATTGTTACATGTGAATAATAATAATAATAATAATAATAATAATAAAATAGATATTATTTACAAGAAATCAACTTACATGACTTTAAGGAAGTTCCTTGGGAATTTGTCCATTTAATGAATTATTGTTAAGACAGTTGTTCATTCAGTGATTATCATACAAGCATCAGTAAGAAATCATATGACATGCAAAACGAAAGAAAACTGGAGCACCTCAATTTGTTATCTGAGACATTATCTATAAAAATTATAATCTCAATTTGGATGTTTCCATCATGACCATTTAGACATAATAGAAAGAAAACTCACAAAAATACAAGTGCCTCCAAATTCCCCAATGATCGAGGAATTTCATCGGTAATGTTGTTGCTATACAAGTCCATGCTGATAAGGCTCTTCATATTTCCAAATTACTCTAGAATGCTTCCTTGAATATGACTTTTGTAGAGATCATTGTCGAACAATGACAAATTAAGGTAAATTTCAATAATGATATGACATGCAATCAAAAAAACAGGCTTGACATAATATGCAAAACCCAAGGTAAAATCAAGAAAAGCTTGACATAATATGTTGAAGTTATGAAAAGCACAATTGTATACAAAATATTTCAACATGAATATCATATTCAGAACCACAACTAAGTACTTGATACCAAATCCTATACAAGAGAAAATTACAAATTCCACATGGAACTAGACACAAAGCAAGCAATTAAGCTATATTATTTCAAACATAAATCCTATGCAAAAAGGATAATATCTCTCATAATACAAGTTGGAAAAAAACAACTTTCAGTCAAAGGTTCCCATTTAGCTAATAACCATGACCTGAATTTATTTCTTATGCCAACATTTTTCAATTCGATTACTATATATGCCATCATACCTAACACCACTTTATGGTGCATAAGATAACGCTTCTCCTTCTGAGACCAGAAACTAACTTACAAACATCCAATTTAGAATTATATTAGCCACATAATGAACGAACTGCAGCCTAAGGCTAGTTGATAAGCTAAAGCACACATGTAGATATCCTGCTTTATCACAGTTTCAAGCTAAGCAAATTAAAAAATTACCTGACAACACAAACTGGATAACCCATCTTACAACTAACTGGCAATGCCTCATTAGGTTTATCGAACTTTTGGTCAAAGGACTGCTCCTTATTTGTTCTCTTATTCCCACTAAGATCTCTTCCACCATTGTTGAAAGCATAGTAAAGTCATAACTTTTTATCAGAGAAAGTATTATACCAAAAAGTGGAAGTAGTTTTAGTATCATTGGAATTTTTATTAATAAAAATTTAATAACAATAATGAAAATAATTTTTATGTCATAAAATCATGCAGATTGTGCTTTCACCGTAAAGTACTAACCATTCCTAGATGCATAGTTTTAACAAAAATAAGTTGCACACCTTCCGATATAAGGAAACCATTCACCATGGTCCTCATCATACTCATACCCACCAAACAGTGCTACAAATTGAGCACCATAATTAGACTACCTATAAATACCAACAATCTGAGGAAGATCAACACCCCACTACCTACATTTCATTATGGCTCCCTAACATTCTCCCACAAGCATACTTTGGTGTCATTCTGGATCATTATCTGGAACTATTAGACCAAAGTGATCTAGTGGAACAGTAACAAAAATTCATCCATTATTTGCATTTGATAAACCCTTGTGTTTTGCGCATTCATTAATAAAAGCTTTATCAGTCTTGTCTTGATTCTACATGTATGTATAAACTTTCGAAGGTATAGATTGGGATTCACCTGCTTTAGTCCAGTGACAAGACTAGCCACCTCTTAAATCATATATAGAACCTTTTATAGCCTTTCATCAGTATTTTCAATGTGTGCATCCCTAAGGAAATGTACAAACTCCTCAAGCAGAACTAGAAACACTCCAGTAAAAATATCTCTAGTATTAGAGCATGTATGGGCTTCATAGAATTTGATTATAATAATCAGTTTCTTTCTATTTGAGTGAAGAAACACAAATGATAGAGCCTTGTGACACCATTCCAGAAACAAAACTAGCACAATTGTATTCAACTATGTTTCCAATTCATGCAAAGTAGCTAATGCATGGCAATTCTATTGTTGTAAAACTAAAAGCTTTGGAAGAACCACAGGGATCATCTCCTAACAAGATCTACACTTGGTATACCCAAAATGACCTCTGCAAACTCATTTCTCATAACTAGGCACGTGATAAACCTTTCTTTCAAGTATTCAAACGACTCATCTCTAATTCCACCAAACTTGAAAATGATTGATCTGATTCCTCACTTCTATTTAAAACTAGCATATTTATATATTAACCTAGCAGTTGTTTCTCTTACCCAACTATTTGAATTGTCAAGCTGATCAATCAATAAATAAAATGAGAAAAAAAAACAAATGCCCATGGACATCAGCCATTTTCATAATTTCTGCTACTGTTTCCAACAAAGTCTCAAATACATCCAGATCCTCAGTGGCTTCCAAAGCATGTTTCAATATTCCAAGCATATTTCTTCTTTTTTTTTGTTACAAGCGTCATCATCTTCAAACAAAATATCCATTACATTATTCTCAATGAAGTAATGGATTTTAAAAAAAAATGATCTCCTCACAACCTTCTTCTCATAAAGTGGATGTATATCCAGTCATTTTATCCACAAAGGTTTTGTTCCCAAAAGGCCACTTTTGATTGCATGACATAGAAGATGAGAAATTATTCCCACAGTAACAACACGAACTTGCTCTAATGATTCACTAAAAATAATTTGAGAAAAGAGAGACTGACAAATACTGAAAGCAAACTCTAACAGTTGTATTATTAAGCATGTATTTCATTTATATTTGATATAAAGTTACATCAAGGTTAATTTTCCCTGAGTTAGCTGAAATTTGTTTATCACACTAAGCACAAAATAATCCTGATATAAGAACATCTATGTTTCCCAAATTCACTTTCAAACCAACATTTTTGTGGATTTGACACAAAAAGTTGGTTACAAAATTGGTTGCTAAAGGAGTAGCAGATAAACATGCAATGTATCCAATATCATGAAATAAAATTTCATGAACTTTGTCAGATTTGTCTTCAACAAAGATCTCCAATCTTATACACATGGTTGTAATAACATCATAGCTAGAATTGAATGCAATAATTGGCATAGATGCAACATCTTCAGCTTGGACATCATCAATATGATCTTGCAACGCTAAGTCCAAAACCTCAAAAAAAATTTCACTCATTGCTTTGATCCCTACCTTAGGAAAAATACTCATAATTCTACACTTTGTCTTCTTGATGATATCAAATTGGATGTCAATATCAGAAAACAACCATGGAATTTTTAAAATTGACAAAATTGTTTCTGTGTTCACAAATCTTTCTCTACTTCTTGTATTTTGAAATATCTGAGAAAAAAAATTTAGCATTGAGCAACTCTTTAGTTTTACATTCAACAATGCATCTAGGGAATATGGCATATAAATTATGAAGGAAAGCACCCATGGTCGAATCATAAATAGTGGTCCATTGAATGTACAAGATTCTTGATAGGAATTATTTCTGCGTCCTATGATGATGATGATAAATGTATAAAGTTGAATCAAGGCCTTTTGTAATATATCATATCCTTAAGCAAGTAAAATACAAGATGCATACATGAACGATTAGCTAATAATGCCTTCTACTTGAGCCTTGTTTCGACAAGGCATCTATTCAACAATTTCAACATCCAAGAAGCAAATGGTTGCTAGTGTACCTATCCTGTAGCATCAATTAGAATATACACACTATTTGGTGACTTGGAGAAAGTAGGAAGGTCACAGAAAGGTGTTGGAGAGCTGCATATATAAAATTCAATAAAGGACATGTCAAAGCATGTTATAGACAAAGCAGTAGAAACTGCGAAGCCATATTCAGTTGCATAAAATGATGCAATAGATAATAGGTATGCCACAGGATAGTTACATAAATTTCATTTTCTAGAATAGGAATTCATGACCAACTTGACTGTTAATGAATCATGTCTGGTTGCCTAGGTGTAAAATGAATCTCTCTAAAAATTGAGAAGTGCGACTCCTTCACCCAAAACATAGAATGGTTGACTAGATAAGTAAGTAATTGACCTGGATGGACTAGATAAGTAAGTTTCTGTGCGCTGTGAAAAGAGAGTTTTGGACAAATTTTGGAATTTTTCTATAGAAAAAACTAACTCTCAAGCATGGAAGGAGAAGATTGATGCACATCTTTTAGAGCCTAATGAGTTCTGACAAAAAGAACTAAAGCAAATTTCATGAAAATTTTCAAAGTAACAAAAAATAAAAGCAAGACAATTTTCATGTAGGCTAAGAAATCCAAAACAACATGAAGAAGCCCCATACTAATTTTACTTCATCGGATGTGGAAATTAAAATAGTATACAGGGGTTGTTTCCAGCTCAACATGTCACTTCTTACAAATAAACAAATTTATACAACTTGTAGCAAATATTTGAGAACAATTTGATGTTTTTTTACACACTTGAAGAGGCCAAGCCACTAGTGAATAGCTGATAATTGCCAACAAACTATACTCAGGATTTAGAAAAAAATAAAGTAACATGAAATATAGTAGCAGTCGCACATGCATTCAGAGTTTTGAGTGATCAATTTTTCTACCTATGTGAGGAATATATGACTTTCTCTCAGAACTATTTCAATGGATTTAAGTCTCAATTGCATCTCCAGCGATAATTCAAACACCTTTTCCAGATCTGTTCATCAAGGAAAATAAATGATATGTTGGTCAGACATATGATTATAAGGCACTCACAATTTCAACAAATATTTTAAGGTTCATTACCCCTTTGAGGAATTTTTCAGTAAACGGGGAGGACACTTTATATGAGAGGAAGTCACATTGCACAGATTTACAAGCTATTATGATAAGGATGTCCACTCATTGATAATTACTTCGCCTTCTCCTTTGTATATTGTACTTCTACCATGGGATTTTCCAAATGGAGCCTTCTTCATTGAATATTGATGGAAAGTTATAATCATAATGCCACAAGTGCCACTTTACTGGGGTTTTGCATGGTCTTTGTGCATTCATTCAAGGTTTGAATAAGGAATCCACTTTGGAGAAGGCCACACATGCTTCTAAGGAGGATTCATTCATTTTTCGTGAAGGTAGATACATGGTCAACCACTTTGAGGAGGAATCGTACTTCATGGTGCCATTTTTGGAGATTTTTTTCAAAACCAACTCCATTATCATGTTATCGTTGACTTCTATCATGGAGTTGGTTGATTGAGAGAATTATTGTAGTCTTTTTCTAAAATATTTTCATGATTTTTCTTGGATTAGAAAGGGGATCTCAACATCCTATTTTTATCTTTAGTATAGATTTTTTGAGGAGGTTTGAATGATAATATTTTATTGTATTTCTTTCAGAGAATAATGAAACTAGGAAAAGGTTGCAATAATAGTTGTAAGCATGCTTACAGTGCTTCAGTTACAACAAACTACACTATGGCTGCTAAAAAGTATTAGTAGCAATAAAATTTTAAGGGTTGGGAATAGCACTAGCCATTCGGAAAGGAAAGAAGGAGATACAAACATTGAAGATAATTTTCTGAAACATTCAATAGGTGAAAAGACAAAGCTTCCTAGACAATATGGTTTAAATTTTTTTGATGTATTATTTGGTAGGGGCTGGCATGCATTAGATGTCCCCATATTTGTTGCAATTGATCAATCAATGGTTGCAATCACGGCCTTAGTAATTGTCAAGAAGTTCTGTACTCTAAATTTGTTATCCTTATTACTTGGTATAATGGCTTTCATTCACATTGTAGATGGGAGCCTTTTTAAGGAAAGGGAGATTCATATTTAGTGTGGTTATTGTTTTTTCAAAAACAAAATCTTTGCAGAATTCTAGCACAGACTGTGAAGTGTGTGGTATATGAATTAAGTAGATATTGCTACTTAATAGGGAAAATTTATAAGCTAGTGTAGTATGGTATTTGAAGATGCCTCATACAGTTTTTCGAATGAAGTTGTCAATGACTATGGTGTTTTACTAGTTGATTGACTACTCCTATACATCCAAAAGTTTTGCATAATCACTCCAGGTTTGGTTTTATATTTTACTAGTTGATTGAATACCCCTTTACATCCCAAAGTTTTTTGAGCAACACCCTCTATAGGAAGTTAACACACGTCATGTCAAAACCTTTACTGACAAATTATTTCACATTCATAGAGTAGCGTTTTCTTCCAAGGGAGATTTGGATGCTTTAAATATTTGACTATTAGAAAATGAATCCACTTTGGAGAGCACCCAACCAAGGGTCAAATGAAGCTATTAGATCTTTAGGAAGGAAAAATCATTCTAAGGGTGGGCATGGATGTTGTAAGGATGACATGTGGAAAGGAGACCACTTAATGGCACAAGAAGCCAATAATAGGGCAACGCTCCACTTTACAAGGGATATGGACACCATATCTCCACAACTGAACCACTAAATGATATACACCCTATAGTATGATGACACTTGGCAAGATTGACGATTTCCAAAAGGGGCCATATAGAAGAGCACTCCAACCTAAGAGACATAGACTTTTGTTGATGTTTTATTGTTATTTCTTTGAAGAAAATATGGATCCATAGCTTTCTAAAGTATTCTCTATAAAATTTTGTTAGAAATTCATTAGTAAGACATACTATAAAAGGAGGAGCATTATTAACCTGAAAATTGAATTAATTTGAAGGAAAAACCCCATAGGCCAAGTAGAAAGTTCTTTGCAAGAAAGGGAGAAAAGGCCCATGACAGATTTATGCTTCCTTCATTGTCTTCCTTTTTGTAGGTTGGATTGATGTGCAAGGCTACCATTGTAATTTGCTAGTGTACATTCTTATCTAGAGGTGACACTTTTGGCCATGGAAGAAGGCTTTGGCAGTGATCTTTTAAACCTTTCATGCTAGAAGAGAAGCAAGAATTTTGAGAAGGAACATGTAGAAGTTTCCAGCGCAGATTTCTAGGTTGAAAAGGTGGTCTGGTTTCATGCATTTCTAGGGATTTAATCATGGTCTGATAGCCTATTTTTCAAGGAACAAAAGCAATTCTGTCAGCTTGAATTTCAAGGAGAAATTTGCAGGTCAGTGGCGCAAATTTTGAGGAAGGAAATTATGAGTAGTGGCATGAATTTCAAGGGATAGTGGTTTGTTAGTGGCATGAAATTCGTGGTGTTGGTTTCAAGGACAATGATGTTTTCCTGAGCAGCGAAAGTCTGTCAGTGGAACATATTCCAAAGTAGTGATTGTTGGATATGAGTTTCAAGGACAATGACACGATTTCCTAGACATCATCAGGGAGAGATAAGTACCCTGTGTGATGTAATTAATGTTTTAATTAATTCTCTGAGAAAATAAAAATAAAATCCTACTTCAAACAGGCTTTCCCCTTTGGGGTTTTTGCAAGGTTCTTAGAATGACCAAAAACTAGAGTCCAAAATTTGTATGTATAAGTAAAAGAGTAGTGGTAGCCTAACAATGTTTATTTTGAATTTTATATTCATGTTATATCAATAATTAACCATGGGATGTAGATAATGTTTAAAACAAACTAAAAACCTGTGGGACTACAGGACACACAAGAATTGTCCACACTCGCTAGTGGGTATTGTGGCTCTACTACTCAGAGCCTTTGCCTACTAAGAGTGAAGCAATATTAATGAAGCAACCACATATCAAACATGTGGTTGACTAAAAAATTAAAACAATAATTAGATGAAAATTGTGAGGGTGAGAAAACTGAGGAATTGAGAATTGGTCATTTTAGATATAGAATAGAAAAAAAGTGGATCAAATGCAGTCTGGTGGTGTAACATATGGTGTTGCTCACTTTAGGATTTATGCTCTTAAAACAAGATATTAAAGCTCTCTGATAATATCTCATAAGTGGAATATCATTGAAGTTTCAAAGTCACTTTTTTCCATGAGATGCATTTGGATTGAGAGTATCCACTGCCAAGCCTAAAAACAATGAAAATTGCAGGTCCCATGTTTACTATCCGCATTAAAGTGTGTTGGTGTATTAGATAAATTTGAATTCTTGTAGTATCACAGGTTCATGTACTTCTCGTCCCTAAACTGTGAATAGATAAACCCCTTGCAGAATATATTGGTTGAGTTCTTGGTTGAGCAGATCAACCCTCTGCAAAATATCTTGGTTGGATTGACTGTAGGATTATTCCATCCTTCCTAGTATCCTATTATCCAATCAAAATGCTTGGTTGGTCTTGCTCAGCTGGCTAGTTGGTTTTTCGAAACTTGCCCCTTCATGGCCATTTTTACAAACGGTGTTTTATAACAGATGGTTTTGGTGGGATCCACAGCCTAATTGAGCAATAAAATTAAAAGAAATAAAGACAGTGGTCCTAATTGGTGTATGAGAAGCTTTTGTGAGTCCAGTCAAAAGATTATACTTTTCTTCTACCTGAAGCTTGAAATGTACCAATGGCTAGCATGTCATACTCTTAATCACCATCTATTGAGATCAACGATTCATACTCTAATCAAATGGAGAGTGAGTCGCTATTCAAAAAAATGGATTTGGTTGTTGACAGTTTAATAGAGTTCATGGTGGTGGCGGCACAAGAATCAGTCGTGCGAAGTCACAGGAAATAGCCTAAGTCGGTGGCTGCTGAGGATTGGGAAGTTCACTTAAAGAGATTGGAACATCACAGGTGAATGCAGAGCGTGAAATTCAAATAATAACTCCAAAACAGGGTTGGGATTAGAAATCCCCTCCTCTAAAAATTTAAAGACTAGCCCAGAGATATCTTAGAGTGTATGCATCTAGTGTCACAATAAGGGGATCAAACAAAGTGGACATGTCTCTAAGAAATGCATAGGTCATCTTAGGCTTCAATCATCCTAGTGGGTCAAGCCAAGAGACCTAGATATATTACTTTTATATTTCATATATGATGAATGTGTTCATAACATGTTTATTCAAAAAAATATGTCCAAGAATATACAAAGTATACCTGAAAAGAGGGAGACAATCCATCATTCAAATGACCATAGAAATACATGAGACCTTTGAAAACCAAAAACATTTTGTGCTGGAAGAGAAGCAAGAATTTTGAGAAGGAACAAGTAGATGTTTCCAACACAGATTTCTAGGTTGAAAAGGTGGTCTGGTTGCATGCATTTCCAAACATTTAATCCTAGTCTGATAACCCATTTTTCAAGGAACAAAAGAAGTTCTGTCTGCATGAATTTCAAGGAGAAATTTACAGGTCAATGGTATAGATTTTGAGGAAGGAAATTCTGAGCAGTGGCATGAATTTCAAAGGACAGTGGTCTATCAATGGCATGAAATTTGTGGTGTTGGTTTCAAGGACAATGAAGATTTTCTAAGCAGAGAAACTATGTCAGGGGCACACATTCCAAAGTAGTGTTTGTTGGAAAGTGAACGTGTTTTAAGGAGAATGGAACAATTTCCTAGACAATGACAGGGAGAGATAAGTACCCTGTGTGACGTAATTAATGTTGTAATTAATTCTCTGAGAAAAGAAAAATTAAATCCTCCTTCAAACTCGCTTTTTCCTTTGGGGTTTTTCCAAGGTCTAAGATTGACCAAAAACTAGAGTCTAAAAATTTGTGTGTATAAGTAAAAGAGTAGTGGTAGCCTAGCAATGTTTCTTTTGAATTTTATATTCATGTTATATTAGAAATTAACCATGGGATGTGGGAATTAAACATGATCTGTAAAACAAACTGAAACTGGGTCGGGTTACAGGACACACAAGAATTTTCTACACTCGCTAGCGGGCACTGTGGCTCTAATGCTCGAAGCCTTTGTCTACTAAGAACATCGAATAAAAGGATGCAGTTGTCCAATTAATGTATGATAAAGCAGTGGCATGTGAAGGATTGGAGGACCAATGCCTTCCTCATGAACAATGCTAAGCACTGTTGACCCAGGTACCAAAAAAATATGGAGGGTTTTGATATTCATTGAAAAGGAAACCTAACCATCCATATATGTCATAGTATATAAGACAATAAAAAACAAAATGTTCCATCTCAATCAATTCTATATGACAATTAGAAAAGTCTATTCTCCTGAGGAATCTATTGTTTAGCCTCCACCAAATCCTATGTAACCCCACTCAAAACTAGCCCAGAGATATCTTAGAGTGCATGCATCTAGTGTCGGGGATTAAACAAAGAGTAGATGTCTCTAAGAAATGCATAAAAAGTCATATTAGGCTTCAATTGTCCTACTCGGACAAACCAAGAGACCTAGATATATTACTTATATATGTCATCTATGATGAACATGTTTATTCAACAAAAGATGTCCAAGAATATCCAAAGTATACCTGAAAAGAGGGAGGCAATCCATCAGCCAAATGACAATATCAAAACATGAGACCTTTGAAAACCAAAATCCTTTCGTGCTGGAAGAGAAGCACGAATTCTGAGAAGGAACGAGTAGAGGTTTCCAATGAATATTTCTAGGCTGAAAAGGTGGTATGGTTGCACGCATTTCCAGACATTTAATCCTAGCCTAATAGCCTATTTTTCAAGGAACAAAAGAGGTTCTGTGAGCATGAATTTGAAGGAGAAATTTGTAGGTCACTGGCACAGATTTCGAGGAAGGAAATAATAAGCAGTGGCATGAATTTCAAGCGACAGTGGTCTATCAGTGGCATGAATTTCATGGTGTTGGTTTCAAGGACAGTGACGATTTTCCGAGCAGAGAAAATCTATCAGTGGCACATATTCCAAGGTAGTGATTGTTGGATAGTGAACGAGTTTCAAGTACAATGGCACAATTTCCTAGACAACAATAGGGAGATATAAGTACCCTATGTGATGTAATCAATGTTGTAATTAATTCTTTGAGAAAATAAAAATAAAATCCTCCTTCAAACTGGATTCCCCCTTTGGGGTTTTTCCAACGTCTGAGATTGACCAAAAACTATAGTTCAAAAATTTGTGTGTATAAGTAAAAAAGTAGTGGTAGCCTAGCAGTTTTTCTTTTGAATTTTATGTTCATGTTATATCGGCAATTAACCATGGCATGTGGGCATTATACATGATGTGTAAAACAAACTAAAACTGGATGGGGCTATAGGACACAAGAATTTTCTACACTCGCTAGTGGGTACTGTGCATCTGTTGCTCGGAGCCTTTGTCTAATAAGCACACCAAATAAAAGGATGCAGTTGTCCAAGTAAGTCTAATAAAGTAGTGACCTCTGGAATATTGAAGGACCAATTCCTTCCTCATGAAAAATGCTAAGCACTATTGATCCAGGTACCAAAAAAATATGGAGAGAAGGTTTTCCTCATGAACAATGCTAAGCACTGTTTATCCCGGTACCAAAAAATATGGAGAGAGGGTTTTGATATTCACTAAAAAGACGACATAACCATCCCTATATGTCATAGTATATAAGAGAAAAAAAAACAAAATGTTCCATATCAATATCTTCTAGATGGAAATTGGAAAATATTATTATCTTGAGGAATTTATTGTTTATCCTCCACCAAAGCCTATGTAACCCCACTCAAAACTAGCCTAGAGATATCTTAGACTGCATGCATCCAGTGTCACAACAAGCGGATCAAACAAAGAGGACATGTCTCTAAGAAATGCATAGAAATTCATCTTAGGCTTCAATCATCCTAGTGGGTCAATCCATGAGACCTAGATATATTACTTGTATATGTCATCTATGATGAATGTGTTCATAACATGTCTACTTAACAAAATATGTCCAAGAATATCCAAAGTATATCTGAAAAGAGGGAGGCAATCCATCAGCCAAATGACCATAGCAAGACACGAGCCCTTTGAAAACCAAAAATGGTGATCCTGCCCAATTGGTGTAGTCAAGGCCATATGTTAAAATTGGCAACTAGGGAAAAATTCCACTTTGTACAACTCCTTTGGGAAGATAATTGCAACAATGAATTTCTCTTTTCGAGAGGACCAAAATCGACCTAAAGATCATCGAATTTGGTTAAGTAGAAGTATGATTTTGAATTTATGTTTCTCTCATGTAAAATTAACAAGGTCGGCCTCACCTATATGTCGGCTCAATATGCCCAAAAGTCACGTCTTTTCAATCCCACTAACTAGTATATATTGAGGTGCCCTCAAAATCATTTCAATAATCTATCTCACAACTCTTCTCTCTGAGATAGCCGCAGATGATCCTCAACGAAGGCACAAGGGTTTGGATGTCATATTTTGTGGGCTATGTTCCTCTGGGATGAGGTTAAGGTAGTTTGGGGCCTGGGCTATCATATATCTGTTCTGGGCCAATTTTATGTCGTTTTGCAGACCATAATCTCTCATATAGGCAACCACATTAGTTGAGGGAAATTTTGGCTATGTTATGGACCGTTTGAAGTAGGGTTCTTCTACTCGAAGTTGGCCACATTACACAGAAGCTCTTCCAGGTGAACCGCGAGCATTATCTCCCCTATATTAGGAGGTTTTATGCCTATATAATTTCAGGATGGGCCATGAACCTAATTCTCTTCAATGTTGAAGGTTGCGAGGCATATTAGAGGACTAGAAATAACCTTGGTCAGCATAAGAATGTGGGCTAATTATCTTGAATGGAAACCACAGTCAATGAATGATTCTAGGAGAAGTGGAAGAGGTTTGTTGAAGCCTGTCATCAAACCCTAACCAGCTCACAGAATGCTAAGCCTCTACAGCAACAAGCCTCAAGCCTATGAGGGCTCAATTTTCGTATTCAAGAACATCATTTTTTTGGACCAATTATTTACCTAAAGACAATGACATTGAATCTTCAAATTGGCAAGTTCATTTTGACCTTGATATACTGTACTCACTCTCTGCTGAACATTTGATATTAATAATAAGAAGATTTGATCAAGGTTTTTCCCCATCCATTTTTGCAGACCAAGTTTGTGGCCAAAGTCTTCTCACATATGGATGTGAAGACAACATTCCTCAATGGAGTTGTTGAGGAGGAGATCTATATAGAGCAGCCATAGGGGTTTGAGAAGTTCAACATAGACATACAAGTGTGCAGGCTGAAGAGAGCTATTTATGGGCTCAAATAAGCTCTGAGAGCATGGTACACTCGGATTGAAAACTACCTTTGAGGATTGGGCTTCACTAAGAATGAAGTTGATGCCAAATTGTACTACATCATGGTTGGAGGGATTGCACTCATTCTAGTTCTCTATGTCGACGACCTTATATTGACTGGAGATGAGAGCTTGATCCATGATTACAAGGAGGACCTTGCAAATAAGTTTGAGATGAAGGATATGGGGCTTCTTCACTATTTACTTGGCTTGGAGGATTTTCAGGGTGATGGTGAGATATTTTTGGGACAGGGAAAGTACACAGTAGAGATTCTCCCGAAATTTCATATCCAATATTGCAGGCCCATGGCCACACCTATAGTTAAAAATTGGAGAAAGGTGGGTGCTACTACAACAGAGTGAGTGCATTTTAGAGTATACAGGAAACTCAATGGATCATTGATGTACTTTTTCAACACACGACTTGATATTATTTTGTAGTCAAACAGCTAGGTCAGTTTATGGTTGAGATGAACAAAGTGCATTGGGTTGTTGCAAAGCATGTGTTTAGATATCTCAGAGGTAGAAGAGACTATGGATTGTGGTACAAACAGGTTGATTGAGTGAGGCTTGAGGGCTTCAATAATATAGATTGGGAAATGAGCTCCACAGATAGGAATATTACTTCAGGTGGAATCTTAAGCATTGCGTCAGCTATAGTGTCTTGGTACAACAAGAAGTAGAGATCAGTTGCACTTAGTTAAACAGAGGTTGAGTACATGGTTGCTAGCGAGGCAGCTTGCAAGTCTATTTGGATGAGGAAGTTACTTGTGGGACTTTTCAGACAAAGGATGTATCCTACCATGATACATTGTGATAATTATAGTTGCATTAAACTCTCTGAGAATCCAACATTTCATAATCTCTCAAAGCATATCAAGATCCCGTATCACCATCTTAGAGATTGTCTGCATAAGGGTATATTCAAGCTACAATACATTCCAATAGGGGAGCAGATGATAGACATCTTGACCAAGGCATTGGCAAGAGGTAGTTTTTTTCATCACAGAGATAAGTTGGTAGTTGTACAAAATCCCTTCCTCACTAAGAGGGAGTGTTGAAAAGTAGTGAAGGAATGGCTTCCTTGATCTTTTCCTTGATTTAAGGAATCAATTTGGAGATATTCTTAGACATGTATGAGTTTCGGTGATGAGTACGAGTTCAAGAAGTACTTTGACTAATGTGAGTTTTTGGAGGATGATTTATCTATCCTCTAGTGTGATTTAAATTGGGAACTGAGTGAATAAGTGGAGTTAGCCTCCCAAATTTTAGGATGATCCAGTTAACTAAGAGTGTTGACTTTGGTTAACTAGAAAAGCTTCAATTCAACTCATAATTTTAAAAACTCACTAACATAGTCTAATATAAAAGCTTATAAGGAGATCAAAAGCACACCATTAATCAATCAATTCTTAAGCACGAGTTTGTGAGAAAGAGATCTTGTGGAGGAACGAGCCAAGTGTTCCTTGCGCGAACTATTGAGGAAGTCAACTTTATCTTTGGAGTGCGCATAGAAATAGGGGAAATCCCTATTTAGTAGGAGCTTATCCAATGATAGGAAATATGAGATTATTTCCTAAGGTTTTGTGTTGGGAAATCAAAGCCTCTAGTGCATACCGGAGAAGGAAGAAGGTAAGCTATCAAGCAAAATTTTCAGGCCTAGGACAGGCAGGAAAATTCTTGTATTTTCATATTAGAACTAGCTTGTACGTGTATCAGATTTGTTGCTCAATTTTCCTTAATAAAATTATGAAGCAAGAGAGGACTTCCCTATTGGGTTCCATAGAAAAATTGTGTGTTTTAATGTGTAAATTTTGTGAAATGATCTATGTTCTTCTATGTTGTTATTTGGTAGATAAATTATGCGTTTGTGTGAAAAAAAATTGTTTTCAGATTGTTCATAATAGAAAATAAGAATTTCTCGGAAAATCTACAGTGAATGCCACATTAAATAAATAATCAAATATGATAAAATTCCAAGAAAATGAATCCAATGTGATCTATTGGTTGAAGAGGGCATATATTTATCCCTGAAACAAAGTCATTCATTTGGGTAATTCTAAAACATATCAATACTTTACAAGAAATATCTTTTTCTGAAATAAGTTAATAACCCTGACTATGAAGGTTTTCAAGATGTCATGTTGAAGACTCAAGAGTGCCTATTTGATGAAAGGGCAATAAGTTCAAAAAATTATCATTTATGTTTTGGGTTTCTTTGTAGCATAATTTTGTAGAAGTGTGACCCTATGAGTTAGTACATGTCCATGCCATGGCATCAGCATTGATTTATATGATAACATGTAGGGATTCCTTAAAAAGGCTTGGTACATTAACAATAAATTTTTGAAAAGTTGACATTGATGAAACTTCATAGGTCTAACGGTGCCATCCCAAAAATTGTGTCAATAGAATGTATAAGGACTGACATAGTTTTTTTCTTTTTTTTCAAAAATGAGATCATGTAATTTTTACATTTCTATATGAGCTTAACTTAGCGTCATGGAAATTTAGATAATCTCTTCTACGGAGGAGTTCCGATCCTCCAAAAAGGAGATTTTGAATTTTTTTTGAAGAAACCTTAGACAATGGAGTCATGGACATTACTTTATCAAGCTTGCAAATACTGAAATACTTGCTCCCTTCAGGGTGGTAGTTAATGTATTGTTGAAAAAATCTTCTCTTTAGTAGCGTAAATATGGCATAGGCACCACATTCTTTCTTAAGAAAATTGTTTTTCTTAAGCCAAACATACATTTTTTATCTTGGTTTGATCCTACCCTCAAGATCAAAGGTGAAACATTTTGTAAATGATGGAATACCCTGCAGTAGGTTAAATTTCATACTACAAAGAAAATCGAATTTATTTTGGATCAAATATGAACTTCTACTCAATAATGTTGGTCTTTTCCTCACCATTTGGCAAACATCATTTAAAGGTAACCCAAGTCTCAAAACACAACTTAACCTCTCTTGCAGCTTATTTCCTCCACAAGGAATCATTCTAGCATCTTTGAACATCGACTCAGGGTAATGTATCAAGCCTAATTTCAACTAAAGGTTTAGCTTGTGTCTCTGAAATAGCTCTTGTAAAATTTTAGTGATATTTATTTCTTGGGTGCCTAGTGAATGTCTGAGCTTAGCATCACTGACATTGAGATCATCTCTTCTACGTAGAAGTTCTGATCGTCGAGAAAGGTTATTTTGATTTTTTTTTAGGAAACTTTAGACAATCAAGTCACATGCACTGTGCTTTTCAAATATTCTCTTTTAGAGCCATGGAAAATTAGATCATCTCTTTTATGGACAAGTTCTGATTGTACAAAAGGAATATCCTAAAATGTTTCTGAAGAAACGTTTCACAATGGAGTCATGAGAATTGTGTTTTTTAGATGTTCTATTATAGACACAACAATTTCTTTCTTCTCAAGCCCAATGCAATTAATATCTTCAATCAACTTGATCAAGTTCTCATGAAAATTTGAGGATGACTCAAATCTGTCTTTGTCATCTCCTTTTGATCAAAACTAGCGCTTGAAAAATCTAGATTATCTGCCATGGATTTTCTTGGGTCCCATTTAAGAATCTCATGATAATTTAAAATAATGTTACTTATGCTTTCCTTTCTTAGTCCCATGTTTGAAAAAACATCTAAATTATTGTCTCTAAACTGTCCATATAAAAATCTGAGGCTTTTTGCGGTATAGCTTGCTAATCTCATCCCAAGGGCAACCGATACTTGCCAAAAGCATTAGATTTTATAAAATACTACTACATTTTAGTGGATTTTTTTCCAACAAACAACAAATCCTGTTCTTCTCAACTTGAAAACCATTCAAACCATTAGAAACAGTCACAAAATTTGTATATACTTCATCCTTCAGAAGCGATAGGAAACATGTACCATAGTTACTGTAGATATATTGTAGTTATCCTAGCAATATTCAAACGCATTTGGTTTCAAAATACAATATAAAAAACCTACTACTATAAAGAAGCTCAAACAAATAAGTAACACAAAAAATAAGTACAGAAAAAAAGAAAAAAAAAACCACAAATAGTGTCAGATGTGAGAAACAAACCTTTACTACATCTAAAAGTGTCCTTCGTCTTTGTACAAAACTCCACAGTGCGTGAGATCACAAGCATTCTCAGGATCAAGCGCAAGAGCTTCTACATTAAAAAATTCAAATGCCTTCGGCATGAGACCTTGTATTTCGAGACATATTCCATTTCCAATGTGAGCTTGGATGGTGGTAGGCTTTGTTTCCAAAAAAAATTCATAGAGACCAAATCCATCCGCAAAATTATTCCCCCATTACAGTATATTAAAATATGACAATGCATCCTTACTTGAAACCTTCTTAGCGATGAGGACAAATGGGAGGAGACATAAAGAAGAGAAGAAGTATAATTAGGGTTGACACTAGAAGTGTTGCTCTTTGAATGAAGTTTCATTGAATAACAACTCACTACTTCATCAACATTTGAAAGGTAATGCCCTCTATGAGTGCCCATTTTTTCCTGCAATATCCCCTGCTATCTTCCGACATTCACTAGGTAATACCCTCTGTGAGTGCCCATTTTTCCCTGCAACATCCCCTGCTATCTTCCAACATTCACTATATGACAGTGAAGAGGCTAAGTGAATTGAGGTTCTGTCCCAGCGATGAGACTGAGTGAATTGAGGTTCTGCCCTGCCATCGCTAGACCCATTCCACTCTTCAATGCCTCCAGTTTTCTTCAATGCACCTAGTTTTCCACTGTTCCACTTCACAAAATTGTTTTACCAAAATGAATAAAAAAACGCATGGTTATCTTCCCAAACCTCCCCCAAAATTTATCAGAACACACCACATTCAAAATAAAAGACCCTATTCCAAATCTAGCAAATGGATTTAGCGGTTGGGATTAATCTAAATCTAGTCGCACTCAGGGTTTGGGATTAATTAAAATTTAGAAAATGCATTTAGCGTTTGGGATTCAACATTGAGATGAATACCTTACCCTCTGGAAAGACAGGGTATCAGATGATTACCTTGGATGATTAAAATACATGTCCTGGATGATTACAATATGCGTCCTACAGGAGTTGAAACATACTTTGTAACCATGGAATTTTAAACTCCCACCAAATTATTTAATTCTTAGAGGGAAATATAAAAGCAAAAATAAAAATCAAGATCACTTTAAAAAAAAAAGAGGGAAACAAATAGTGCGCTCTAAACTCTTAATTTGGTGGCAAATGGGTAATGAAGATAATGCTATAGTTTATAATAAAAGGAAGATTTCACACATTGCATGACTTTTAAATAATTTTTCTTTTCTTTATTCAATTTTCTAGTTCTTTGTTTTGAAAATGGTGGTATATGTTGTTAGAATGAAGCATATTAATTTTTTTTTTTAAATACTCTTTTTAATTTTATATTTTTATGTTTTTTTATTAATTTTAAAATTCTTTTTATTTTCTATGTTATTAAAAAAATTTAAGAAAATAGTAAAAAAAATCTCTTTAAACTAAAATAATTAAAAAAACAATGTTTTTTATAGACTTTTATAATTCTTTTTATTTTCTATGTTGTTAAGAAAATTTAAGCAAATAGTAAAAAATATCTCTTTAAACTAAAATAATTAAAAAAACAATGTTTTTTTATTGCCTTTTATAATTCTTTTTATTTTCTATGTCGTTAAGAAAATTTAAGTAAATAGTCAAAAAAATCTCTCTAAACTAAAATAATTAAAAAAACAAAAGACTAATAGATGTTGATATAGAGATATGGAAATAAATTCTTAGACAATTACAAGAGGAAGAAAAGATCACAAGTGATACTGTAACATGAAGAGTGGACCTTAAGATACTAGCATGCATGGTGGAAGATTTATATCCCTTGCACCTTGTAAATTGTTAATTTCATATAACTAGATGGAATTATAAATTGTTAATTTCATATAACTAGATGTAATTATTTGATTTGTTTAATTTTATTTTATTATGTTCTTCCAGATTAACAAATGTCAATTGCGAAAATAGACCACTTCCCTATGTTCAAGCTTTTATTCTGCATTAATACACATCTTTTCTAATTTTATGTATACTTATATATTTAATTGTTAAAAACTAAATTAGGGTGAAACTGTGGTGGGGGTAATAGTCGTTAAGAAGAATCGTGTGTGTTTATATATACACTGAATAAATTAGGAGGCTTTAAAATCACATATGATTCTTACAAGTGTATAAAGAGCACATTTAACCATGTTTGAGGGTACATTTTATACGTATCATAATGTATATGAGGGGGAAAATGGTTTTCAGTGCTATTGATCTAGTTGCACAAAGGACCCCATGTATTTGTGCTTTGGGATATCCCCAAGATTCAATACGTAATCCAAAGTGAGAGGATTCATTGCTAAGGTGAGATTAGAAACAACCTTCTAGTGTTAAACTTTAGAGGCAAAAGGGTATTCAAAATTTTAACATTGTAGAAGGATTCAAAGACCCCTTTGTCTCTAAATTTTAACACTGTAGATGGATTCAAAGACCCCTATAGTGAAATGTGACAATTTGGTATCAAAATTAAATTTTTCATTTCCGGAGTGACACGATTAAAAATTACTAACATAAATGACTAATTCATATACTTTTTGTACTTGCTATTTGGTCATATTTTTATTCTTAGACTATAATAGTCATTTACGTTAATCATTATTAATTTTGTCACTTATTATCTACTCATAAATTTTTAGTCCTACACTAAATTATTCATTTAATTTAGTCGCTTTTAGTTTAGTCGCTTATTTTCTAGTCATATATTTTAGTCCTAGACTAAATTAGTCATTGAAGTTAGTTGTTTTTAGTTTAGTCACTTATTATCTAGTCATATGTTTTATTCCTAGACTAAATTAGTTGTTTAAATTAGTCATTTTTAGTTCGGTCACTTAAAATTGCTCAAATTTATTAGTAATTCACTTGTAATAAATGCGGTGACTAACTTTTTTGGTCACCTAGTCACTAATTTCATCATTTTCTACTAGTGTTTCTATCACAATTGTAGCAAAGCCCTTTTGCTCCTTTTTCTTCAAATTGTTGTGGTGTCAACCTTGTAGGTTGTGGAAGTCTAGGAGTAACATTACTTCCATCTTTATAGATGTGAGTGGTAGGCTTCCTTGTTGCCATAATTTTACATTCAATTTTTCTTGCCAACCTGAATGCCTTCTCCAATGAATCAGGTTCCCAAAGGCAAACCTCATGTTGGATGTTATCCTTTAAATTCCCTATGAAGACATCAATCTTGTTTTGCTCTGTAATATCCGCTACCTTTATATTTAATTTTTGGAAGTCCTCAATGTGCTCCACCACTGAACCTTTTTGTTTGAGATTGATAAATTGGCTAAAGAAGGTGTTACTCTTTGTATCCTCACAATGTGATGTCATTTCCTTCGTAAAAATTGGCCAAGTGACAATTTTTTTACGGGAGAAAAGCTATTGATACCATACAATTGTATTTGGTTCTAAATATAAGGTTGCAATGTGTACCTTTTGTGTGTTTTGCACATTATTGAGATCAAAATATTGCTCCATATGTAGTATCCATGTTATGGGATCCTTGCCGTCAAAATTCCTCATATTAATCTTTGGAGTATGGTGGGTCTTCAATCCAACATTAGAGTTTATGAAAGCACGATTAATATTTATTTTGTTCTCATCATGAATTTCCTCTATTATCTTTTCTCCATTAGGAATAATTTCTTATATCAACTTTGTCAAACCTTCCATGTCTTCTTTTAGATTATTCTTCATGTAGTCCATGTTGTCTTTCATTTTTTCTCGATGTCATCCATCTTAGCTTCCACGAATTTCTTCAAATCATCCACTTCCACACCTTTCTTCAAACCATCCATCTTAGCTTCAATGCATTTCTTCAAAACTTCCATTTCATTTTTTCTTGCTCTTTGCGAAAGCGAAATTTGGTGTACTTGCTCTTGTAATTTTGATATATCATGTTGCACTTCTTCCTCTTCATGAGTCATAGAAGAGCCTTATGAAGGCTTAATGGGTGTTGAATTATTTTTAGGGGGAATTTTAAAACCCAATACTGATATCTATGCTTCAATATGCCCTTGGAATCACTTAAAACGGATTTTTCAAACAATACTTGTGCAATTTGAGAAAAATACACAAATTTTTCTTGCTTTTGAGGAGCTCGATATTGAAACTAAATTACCTCAATGATTTTGGATCTTAAATATCTGAAATTCGGTCTTGTAGTATCCCTCTGAATCTTCTTTCAAATGCCACAGGTCTAACCTGATTTGGACTCTTCAAGGCAACTTTATGTCCAATCTCCCACAATGACCTAATTATTGACTGGTTCAGTAGAGCGAACTTGTACAATTTGCCACCTATCATGGTTTCCTCCTTCAACCATGAAATTGATAGACATAAAACTATAGTCTGTTTAATTTCAGAAACGTTTTACAGAATTCCAATCCGATGTTCAGAGAGAGAGTTATGATGATTTTCCCAAGGTCATCTCTTTGAGATGAAATTCGGGAGCCTGCAAAAACCCTAACTTCCACAAATCATATATCTGAAAATATAGCGAATCAAAATCTGAAATTTTTAAACGAGGTTCATCAATATTTCGGCTCCACGTGGTAAAAATTTCAGCTTCTGAAGTCTCTTAGAAACATAGTTATATATAAAATGCGAAGATGACCTTTTTGAAGTAGTGAAACCTTAGAATCCAAAGCTATGATACCAAATGTTATGAAACTAGCTCCCAAAATAGAAAAAAAAAAGAGATCAGCATTGTTAGAGTTAGAATATGCATTCTGCCATCAGAGATTGATATCATCTCTTCATTTCTCATTTTAGGTGTCTCATTCTGAAATTTTTATATCATTCCATTAGGTCATACTAAAAATTCTTTCACTGATGGTGCCTTTCCTCAATAAAATTTCACTCTCTTTCAACGAAACATATTTACTGACTCAATCCCATGTCTCCTTGAGCATAATAACACCTATGAAAAGATATTTTCACCAAGATTTGTCTCAGTCAAAGTTAGTCATGAATATCAGAACTAAAAAGTCTCATTAGGTCATTAGGTTTTTTGTTTTTCAACGTAATTACTCCATCCAAATAAATTTAGCAAGTATATGAGAGGGACTCAAAGAAAATTATATCTTCCTTTACAAAAGATCATTACTTTGTAATTATTTTTGTTATTCAAGTTGTAATTATTTTAATGATTTTTATATCAAAATGCTATTTTGATATAAAATCAAATATGTAATTTATTTTTTATTTTTCAAATGTAATTTTATGTTTTTATATGTAATAAAATATTCCCTAGCTATCAATTCAATCATTCTGGACAAACTGAAGCAAAGAAAGTTAAGCTTCATTAGTTGATCAACCTGCAAAGAAAAAAGACAGAAAGGTTAAAGAGTATTAGTGTTAAAGTTTGAAGAAGAGAAAAATAAACATAAGGAAAGTGGGTAATTCAAATAAAAAATCAAATTCACTAAGTTATAAAGCCATTCAAAAACCTCAAAGAAAAGTATTTTGTTTCATTCATCCTTTAGAAATCCTCAGCAAAGGAGAAATCTCACATTTTCAGTGTGAAAACTAGCAAATTTCCAGGGATGCTACGCATTTGAGGGAGACACTATGCGTTTGAGGTGGACACTACGCATTTGAGGGAAGTCACTGCGCGTTTGCCCAAAATTTTCAGACCATTTCACCTGGAAGTTGGGCGTTTGGAGGTGGTCATTGCGTTTTTGCTCCAGGATGCTGCGTGTTTGCTTAGGAAGACAGAAAACCACTTGATAGCCTCCTACTTCATCAAAAAACGCCAAATCTTTGCATGGATTTTCTTCAAGGCTCCCTTGGTTAGTGAGTAAACCCTAAGACATCTCTTCAGTGATACATCTTATGTTTTATAAAAAAATTGAGGTTTTTTTCGAAAAAGAAACCCTAGTTCTGATTTCAAAACAAAATCCCTAAACTAACATATAGTTTCCCTTCCCAATTCCATGTATATTTCCCATACCCCTATTCCCTAAAACAAATACAATTCCTACATACCACTAAATCCTAGGGTTTATACAAACCTAGGTTCCCACTGACATTCCCATTCCTTCCATTTCCCAAAAAAATTCTTTCCACTTCACATTCCCTCCATTTCATTCCATCACCCTAGGGTTTTCAAATTCAAATATGGCTGAAGAGGAGAACAGAACTATTAGTGAGGAGAAGAGACGAAAGAAAAAGTCATATAAAAAGGGAGGGAAAGTCATTAGACATGAACCAACAACCACTAGAGAGCTTATGGCTTCTCCCCTCATTGTGTCATGTTTTAAACATGTGGCTTGTTTTGAATTTTGTGAGAAAGTGCAGAAGATCTAGTATCATCCTATGTTGACAAGATTGTTTATTTCCAATCTTCATGATAGACATGTCACTCTTGTCGGGGTCAATTTCACTATGTCCACTAATATCATTGTAGCTGCAACAGGGATCCCAAATGTAGGATAAAAATGGTTTAAGCAAGGAAACCTCGATTATTGCTACTATGAGCCATATCTTAAACCAAGATACAAGGATGACAAAAAGACAATTTTTACTTTCTCTCATCTCCTTGACATATATGTCCCCATGATGAAATTCATCATGAAATAATTCACCTGTGAAGGGAGGTTTTCTAGACTCTATTCCTATCATATCGAGCTCCTCATGCACTTTACTAGAGTCAGAATGCTTCACATACCTTATTATCTCTCCCACAGCATTGACAAAATGGCATATATTTCCCAAAAGAGTTATGGTCATCAAATGCAGAGTATTTTCCAACACTCCTTCATCAAAATGATATTCATCTATCAGCTTGATCAAATGAACATTCCATCAGACACCTTCATATCAAATCATATTTTTACTACCCCACCTAGTCAGCATGATCAAAATACCCCTTCAGCATCTCCTCCTCCCACATCTATTCCTCCATATCAGCCTGCTGCTCATACATCATCACCAAGTCAATTTTATTCACCTCATGTTGATCCTTCTTCTTCACCTTTCTATAACCCTACATCATCATCACATTATGGTTCAAAGTCATCAAGTAGTGAGGAAGATATTGAGGCAGCATAGGCTAGTTTGATTAAGGTTGACATTTTCCCCAAAACTTATCAGAGAGGCTATAGGAATGTGTTTGCTTCAATTTGAGTGAAAGGGGCCATTCCTTCTTCACCAACACAACTGGTAGACAAAGACAAGGAAAAGGAAAAAGAGCTAAACATTGATGATGAGGAGGGCAAACATGAGACAGGGCATGAATTTTAGTTGATTGACCTAGGTGAGGAAGATGAAGACAAAATTACTAGTGCAGTAATCAAAGGCAAAGAGGAAAAGTTTAGTTAAGATGAAACTAATCTTGAGAGGGAAAAATATATAGTTGGCTTCCTTGAGCAAGAAAATCAACATCTGAAAACCAAGCAAGTAATAAATGAGGTGAAGTGTATCAAGGCACAAAGAGAGGCATAAAAGGCTAAAGTATTGCTTGAGGAAACATTGGAAAGGTTTGGTGAACCTAATGATGAGGAGGATCAGCCTCCAAGATAGAGACTAAGGACTAGTGGGGCAAAAAGAGCTCTAGCCCTTGGGAGACAAAGGGAAGCTGAGCTAACAAACCAGCTCACACCAAATGAACTGCTTTCCCTAGAAATAAGAAAGGACATGGAACCATGGCTTGATAGAGCCAATGTACATTTGGAGAGGTTGCTAGAGAAGGACAACAATGATAATGACTTGTTGAGGTCAAGGGTCAAACTTCATGCGCGGAAAGAGAGAATTGCATTGGTTAAGCTCGAAAGAGCTAATGCTAAAATAGAAAGTTTGACCAAGCAAGGAGAGAAAGAGAAGGTAGATATACTTGCTGAGGTGTCACTTCATGCCTCAAGAACTTGATGAGCAATTACCCTCACCATTTTGACAAAATTTTGACACACCTTCCACTTTTGTTCATTCCTATGTTTTTGGGTATTTTTGCACGCATAAATTTTTCCAAAGGCGCAGCAACTTGGACGTTGCGCTCTTTTTTGGGGCCTCCAAATGAAAAATGGCCACCACCATCATGTTCCTATTAATGAAGACATCAACCCTAGAAAAGTTCAGTGTTTTTGGAGGAGAACTGGTCCATCAAAAGTGCCAAAAACCATCAAATTTTCATGGTTCTGCCTCAATTTCTGTCTGGTCGCTGCGTGTTTACCAGTCTTGGGAGAAGATGTTTTTGTTAGGGTAAATGGTCACCATTTTGAAAAATGGAGGTATTTTTGGAAACTATACTCTGCAATCTTTTGAATGAGCTATCTTGGAGCTGATTTGGACACCAGAAAGGCACTCCATGCCAGCCATGAACAGAGGCCATTTTTTCTTCCTGGACGCTGCGTGTTTGACAGGAAAATTGCATTTTTCACAATCTTCAACAATTTTTTGAGTTTCACTCCAGTTTGACTTTTTATCTTCGGAAATGAGAAATTACTGATGTAAATGGTCATAATGAATGTAAATATCATGTTTTTAATTTTATCTAGGATAGATAAATTGGGTAAGTCAATCAGTTGAAATGTAATGAATCAGTTCATTAGAGATAGGAATGAGTCACTTTTCTCATCCTATACTCTAGCTATCAGTTCATATTTTTGTGAAATATCTCCCTCATATCATGAATTCGACCCCTATGGATGAGTGGAGGTGGTTTTGAGGTCTATTTAGCTCAGATCTTCATAGGATTCAAAGTTTGGAATCAGTTTGAATGCTAGTGTATTAATCAAGAACCAGTTTGGCCTGGAAATTAATGAAGAATTGTATCTATTTCCTTGGGATTCATGTGGTATGAATGTTTGACATAGTTTTTTCTCTGTGATCATTTGTATGAATGTTTTGTAAGCTCATAAACCTTTTCATGTCTATTATATGTTAAGTCTCAAGTTGAAAGGCAGAATTCATGTTTTTCATGCTCTATTTTGTGAAAATTTTCATAATCTGTCCATTTTCTTCAATTTAGGAAGAAATAATCTCATATTCTCTTCCTAGCTCCTCATCTATCTTATTTCATCTCACCAAATCACCTTCAAGTGTTGAGCCTTCTACCTACCTTTCCCCATCGAATGGACCGCAATTCCATCTCATTGGCCCTAATCTAGTCCCCTTGACCTAATCCTCATTCAGTGAGCCCAACCCCAAATAAAAACAAACCCCTACATTTCATACCTAGCCTAAAACCCTAATTTCTCCAGCCCTCCTGGTTGTGACTCTTTTGGAGAGAGCCCTCTCTGGCTTGATAGGGCTAGCTATCAAGTCAAAATCTTGGTTTGTGGTTACCTATGTTGGGATTCCTTCCTCAACCTTGGGAATATGGTGGAGTGCTAACATTTTGGCGTCGTTGCTAGGGAACGAAGAGACAAACATTTCCCTATGTGTACAGCAAACATAAATTGGAAACTAATTCGTTGGATGATAGGATCGAGTTTCAGAAGGTTGATTTCATAAGTGCAGTGCCTCACAGTAGATCTGGCTTCTACAAGATACACCAGATCTAATCTAGACCCTGATCCAGTTGATCCCGTTGATGATATAGAGAAATTATTTCGAAGACACCAATATCAAACTCCACAAATTCAATCAAGACCAACTCCATTGGTAAGATTAGTATCTCTACCTGCAAAATTTATTTTTGTAGAAGATATACCCTATGACATAAAGTTTGAATTATATTTATTCAAGTCCAAATCTAAAACTTCCTTGTCTGATATAGTTTTTGATCCTCTAAGATTATCTGAAATAAAATCCTTTTCAGAATTAGATTTAAGTTCTTTGAGAGATTTTTTTTACGAAGAAATCAAGCCTGAACTTGACCTAGACATTAAAGAGTGGATCAAATTTTATCCTCCCGAAGAATTTTTTGTTACATATAAACCTCAAACTCAATCAATCTTAGTATATTCATCTGCACTTTTGACTTCATCATACATACCAGCTCCTTCAGCACCAAATATTTCAACTCCTTTACCCATTCAACCCATCCCTCCAGTTGTTAACCTAGTTCATCATCAATTCAGAATCATGGCTCATTTTGGACCATTAGTGCTCCCTGCTAATATGGCTGACCTACCTCAAGGGTATGGTCAAATGCTTCCTTTTTTTTATGAGAAATCTAAAATCACCGCTCATCAACATATAACCAAAATCACAACGTTTATAGATTTGGAAGAGTTAGCAGATGATGCCAAGATAGAGATCATTGCACAAAGTTTTTAGGGTGAAGTCAAGGTTTGGTTTCGTGCCCTAGTAGCAAATTCAATTAGGAGTCATGCTAATTGACTGATGCTTTCTTAGCTACGTGGGATGAAAAGAAAAACTCTTTACACATCCTTGTTGAATATGATTCCTTGAAATGTAATCCCAATGGATCAATGCCTGATTACAATGCCCGATATCTCAGAATTTATAATTCCATTCCTAATGAAATGAAACCACCTCCTGGTTTATCCCTTCTGCATTATCTTGATGCCTTTGATCCAGATATGGATTATTCATTGAGAGAAAGAAACCCCGTCACCCTTGAAGATATGATGAAGAATTCAGTAAGTGTTGAGGCAAATATTTTAGTTAAGAAGGCTAAACTTAAAGGTGAACGGAAAGTGACTATCAAAGAGGAAACCTCCACTTCATCTGATACCAAATTCAATGCTTTACTGAAAACCATGGAGAGAATGGTTGATAATATGTCTATTTCAGATAGACAATCTGAGCCTCAAATCAGAAATCCAAACTTCTGAGGCCAGCAACAACCTCAGTTTTGAATAAAGCTGCGAGAACAAAGACCTTCCAGAGCACAGCAACAAAAAATCAGAACACCACTTCTGTAGAATTATGCCCAAAGTGATGAAGAAAAATAACAGACAACATAAGAGAATCTTCTTTTCACAGTCGATGGTCAGCCCATTTTTCTCACCGAGGATGAAGAATATGTGGAGAATACAAGCTCACTTAATGATAAAAATTTCATAATGGAAAATGACAATGAATTAGAGGTAGAATCTGATGACTATCATAGAGGGTACCTAAATGCATTAAGTTCTCAGCAAAGACAATATACCTTGAGAGGACAAGATGTTCCAATAACTCCACTCCCCAAGAAAACAGTTCAACAGAAAGAAGCAGCACGAAAACAAGTTCAAAATAAGGGTAAAGAAATTGTAGCACCGAGTCAAAACATAAATAATCAGCCTACTACAAGTGCACCAGTTAGAGAAAAAGACATTCAGAGAAAGGAAGTTGCACCCAGAGATCATGTCGAAAAAATGGATGCTACCACGAAAGAGGTAGACAAAACTACACCTTTTAATTTTGAGTCTGAAATTTCTAAATTAAAAGTGTCTATTCCTCTTACCAAGTTGGTCAAAATTGATAAGTTCAAAAACCATGTAGCCAAGACCTTAAAAGTTGACCCTTTATCCAACATGGTTAATGTAGAAGATGACCAGCTTGAGTTGATATTGGTCCTGCCATTGATGACTAATCTGAAGATAGTGAAGTCCCACCATTCTATTCGAGTCTTAAAATTCATAAGTGCATTCTTCATAATATTATGTTATACTCTGGGGCTTCTCACAACCTCATGCCCAAAGCTATCATGGAGAAGCTTGGCCTCGATATTACCCGCTCGTATCATGATCTATACTCTTTTGATTCTAGCCGTGTCCACTGTTTAGGTCTGATCAAAGATCTAGTAGTCTCCTTAGAACAAATCCCATCCAAAAATGTCCTTATGGATGTGGTAGTTGTTGATATTCCACCACGCTTCGGTATGTTGTTTTCAAGATCTTGAGGGGGGAAAATAAGAGGTACATTGTAGTTATACTTTTCTTATGCCACTATTCCTGTATTTGGTCAAATGAAAAAGCTTTACCATGACACCAAAATGAATTACATGATCACTAATAAAGAAAGGCCTAACAATCATCTAATCAACATTGTACATACCGATCTAGATTCTTTTATATTGTACAATGATTCCGGTTTAAATGATAGAGACTATCAAATAGTAGAATTAGAGGATGTTCCTGAAGTTTCTGATTGTATTAGAACAGTGCTAGAGGAAGAGAAATAAAATCTTCCAATTGTAACCCAACGGCCAGCAGAGAAAGTAAATAAAAATTCAGAGCAGCATGAAGAATCAGACCACCAAATAGTGTTAAATCAGGATAAGGAATTTCAACACCTAGAAGAAGAAGAATATGGTCTTTGGAGCATGTATTTTGATGGTTCCACTGGCAAAGACGGAGCTGGCATAGGTTTTTGAATCTGCAGTCCATGGAAACAAAAAAACAAGGTCCCAAATAATGTTAGGTTGTGTTCCTATAAACTAGCATTTGATTGTACAAATAATGAGGCTGAATATGAAGCGCTCATTAATAGTTTGAAAATTCTGAAGAAATTGGGAGCAAAGAGAATTGCAGTCTATGGAGATTCAAAGCTAGTGATTAAAAAAATTAAAGGTGAATACAAAGCTAATCACCCGAGAATGAGACAGTATAGGAATCTAGCACTTGACATTTTAAATATGTTTCCTGAGTACACCCTTAAGGTAGTGCCTAGATTTCAAAAATTTATGGCTGATTCATTAGCTACGACTGCGAGTAATTTCAGATCTACAATGCTTTCTAACAAAAATTTTGAGATCCATATAAAGCACAGGCCCGCTATCTGGATAACTTGAAATTCTGGCAAGTTTTCTAGGATGATAAACAAGTGAAAAACTTCCTGCAAAGTGAGGGAGAATTTGAAAATTGTTCCATGGATGAGATAAATGATAAATATGACCAGGTTATTGAAACCGATCAAATTGATATTATTCAACTCAAAGACAATAACATTCCGAAAGGTCTCGTACCTTTGGAAGAGTTATTTGATCAGGATGATGTGGCGAGAAAACCAACTTTGGTTCCCATAGAGAAAGGAGTCGATGATGTGAATATCGGAACAGATGATCAACTGAAGTTCATCAAACTCTCAAATTCCTTGCCATCATAGGTAAAGCCTAAATATATTGATTTTTTTATTGGTTTTTCTGATGTATTTGCTTGGAATTATTCAGATTTAAAGGTGTATAATCAAAATATCATTCAGCATACAATCCCGATCAAGCCAAATCAGAAACCCTTTAGACAGAAGCTTAGGAGGATTAATCCAAAATTGTTGCCATGCATTGAGAAGGAGGTAAATAAGATTTATAAGGCAGGCATCATTTTTCTAGTCAAATTTTCAGATTGGATCTCTAATTTGGTGCTGGTGTGGAAGAAAACTGGTGAGATTCGGATTTGTATAGATTTTAGGAATCTGAACAAAGTCTCGTTGAAAGACAATTACCCGCTACCCAAGATGGATCACATTCTGTAGAGAGTTGTAGGAGCCAACAGGATTTCTTTGTTGGATGGCTATTTAGGTTACAATCAGATCTTGGTAGATGAAATGGCCAGGATAAGCAACATTCATGACACCATGGGGGACCTTTAAATATGCCAAATTTCCATTTGGTTTGAAGAACGTTGGAGCCACTTTCCAACATGCAATAGACATAGCTTTTGGTAATGAAAAAGATGTCTTTCTGGTAATTTATTTAGATGATCTTATCATTTATTCAAATTCATATGAAGAGCACTTACATCATTTGAGAGTTGTATTCCAGCGGTGCAAAAAGTTTGGGATTTCCCTTAATCCTAAAAAATTCCTATTTGCTATGGAAGAGGGTAAGTTGTTGGGACACATCATCTCAAAAGATGGAATCCGAATAGATCCTGCTAGAGTTGAAGAAATTCCGAAAATAGATTTCCCTAGAAACAAAAAATAAATTCAAGCCTTTAACGGTAGGATGAATTTCCTACGTAGGTTTATTCCCAACCTAGCAGAACATCTTAGAGAATTGACCAATATGATCAATAAATAAAATGATGTTATATGGTCAGACAATGCACGTAAATCATTCAGCTCAGTAAAAAATTTTTTAACTACTGCCCCAGTGTTGAAAAGTCTTGATTATTCTTTATACTTCATCATATTTTCTTTTGCTTCTGAGCATACCTTAGCAGCAGTGCTTATGCAGAAAAAGGATAGGACATAGCTGCCTATAGCTTTTTTCAGTCACAACATAAGGGACACAGCTCTCTGATATAACATAATTGAAAAATAGGCATTGGCCTTAGTCAAAGCACTCAAAGACTTCCGAGTTTACATTCTGCACTCCCATATTCTAGCATATGTTCCGAATGCAGTGGTTAAAGAAGTACTTATACAAACAAATCCAGAGGGAAGAAGAGGTAGGTGGATAGCAGCACTTTTAGAGTACGACCTTGATATCAGGCCAACCAAGCTGATCAAAGGGAAATTTTTAGCCAAGCTCAGGTTGAGTCTAATTTGCATGCTCTTGATATCAATCTCATATCAACACTGTCTGATGAGGAAGAAAATGTAAGTTTAAATCAAATATCAGATATTTTTTCATCGTCCCCTCGATATGCTAATATTATTTACGTTTTACAACATTTGAATCCTCCTCCGGGCATGACAAAGGGTAAGGCAAGGTCCTTAAAACTTAAGGCTTCAAAATATTGTATTCTTGATAGTGCACTTTACTGGAAGGATCGAGGAGGATTATTGCTTAATTGTTTGGTGGAAGATGAATCTAGAGAAATGATGAAAGACTTTCACAAGGGAGATTGTGGAGGTCATTTGTACTGGAAGACTATGGCCAATAAAGTACTGAGAGTGGGTTACTACTGGCCTACTTTTTTTGCAGATTTGTACAAAACGGTCATGAGCTGTCATGAGTGTCAACTTTTCCAAGGTAAACGTAAGCTCTTACCTTTGCTATTACAACCTATTTCAGTTGAAGCTCCCTTTCAATAGTGGGGTTTGGATTTTATCGGTGAGATAAACCCACCTTCATCTGCTCAACATAAATGGATACTTACCACTACATATTATTTCACAAAGTGGATCAAAGCGATCCCGACTAGGCAAGCTACTAACACAGTCATTATTCAGTTTCTTGAAGCTAACATTTTGTCCCAGTTTGGTTGTCCCAGAAATATAATGACATAAAACACAACTGCTTTCAAATCAAAGAAAATGACATAATTCTGCGATAAATACAACATCAAATTGGGTCATTCCACAACATATTATCCACAGGGCAACAGATTTGCGGAGTCCTCCAACAAGTCTCTAGTCAATATCATCAAAAATATGCTGGATAATATCATCAAAAATAATTGTCACAAGAAGTTGATAAATGCACTATGGGCAGATAGAGTAAGTAGCAAAAGATCCATCGGTATGTCTCCATTTCAAGTACTTTATGGGGTAGATACAGTTTTTCCTACTTCATTAGCAGTCCTAGTCATGAAACTTCTGCAAGAGGCCGGAAGTGAAGAAAATTATATTCAAAGAAGGATAAATAAAATGATCCACTTGCAGCAAACAAGAGAGGAAGTGTTCTACAACACTTCTAAACTTCATGACAAGATCAAATAGATTTATGACAGGAAAACTAAACAGGATGATTTCAAGCTTGATGATGTAGTACTCCGTTGGGATGAAGGAAATTAAGACAAAAGCAAGCACGCCAAATTTGAAAATCTATGGAAAGGTCCTTTCAGAATTGCAGCTTCTTGTGGACATAACACATATCTTTTGCAAGAAATGGATGGGAAACTTTACTTAGGAGGGCCAGTAAATGGTAGGCTCCTTAAGCACTATCTCTTCTGATCTGAAACTAATAGGAAAAATTTTCATCCTCATTGCATATATCAATTTAATATTTCTGCAAGTGTGAAGTGAAACAAGCATTGGAGTTTGGATCCCGAAGTGAAGGCCATGGTGCTTCATTGAGGTTTCTACTTTTTTTTTCAAGTTAAGTTTGCATTAGGGTAAGTTTAGTTTTTGAGTCTTTATTTCAGTCAACTCAAATTGAGTTAGTTTCATTCATTTTGTGTCATTGATTCTTGGAAAATCAATCCTACCTTTCAGCTTTAGTTATTTTTAACTGTATTTTGCCCAATGGAAGAAAGCATTGATCCGCTCAACCCAGAGATCTAAGGTTCTTGACACCTCTGTTAGAGCTTCCATCCCCAATAAAGCCAATGTTAGAGTCAAAATATTCATTCTGCCATCAGTGATCGATATCATCTCTTCATTTCTCATTTTAGGTGTCTCATTCTGAAATTTTTATATCATTCCATTAGGTCATGCTAAAAATTATTTCACTGATGGTAACTTTCCTCAATAAAATTTCACTCTCCTTCAAAGAACCATATTTGCTGACTCACTCCCATGTCTCCTTGAGCATAATAACACTTACGAAAAGCTCTTTTCACCATGATTTGTCTCATTCAAAGTTAGTCATGAAGATCAGGTCTAAAAAGTCTCATTAGGTCATTAGGTTTTTTGTTTTTCAAGGTCATCACTCCATCCAAATAAAGTTATCAAGTATATGAGAGGGACTCAAAGAAAATTCTATCATCCTTTACAGAAGATCATTACTTTGTAACTATTTTTGTTATTCAAGTTGTAATTATTTTAATGAATTTTATATCAAAATGCTATTTTGATATAAAATTAAATATGTAATTTATTTTTTATTTTTCAAATGTAATTTTATGTTTTTATATGTAATAAAATATTCCCTAGCTATCAATTCAATAATTCCGGCCAAACTGAAGCAAAGAAAGTTAAGCTTCATTAGTTGATCAACCTGCAAAGAAAAAAGACAGAAAGGTTAAAGAGTATCAGTGTCAAAGTTTGAAGAAGAGAAAAATGAACATAAGGAAAGTGGGTAATTCAAATCAAAAAATAAATTCCACTAAGTTATAAAGCCATTCAAAAACCTCAAAGCAAATTATTTTGTTTCATTCATCCTTGAGCAATCCTCAGCAAAGGAGAAATTTCACATTTTCAGTGAGAAAACTAGCAAATTTCCAGGGACGTCGCACGTTTAAGGGAGACACTACGCGTTTTAGATGGACGCTACGCATTTGAGGGAAGTCGTTGCATGTTTGCTCGAAATTTTTAGACCATTTCACCTAGACACTGTGTATTTGGAGGTGGTTGTTGCGCATTTTCCCAGTCACTGCGTGTTTGCTCCAAGACGTTGCGCGTTTGCTCAGGAAGACAGAAAACCACTTGATAGCCTCCTACTTTATCAACAAATGCCATATCTCAGCATGGATTTTCTTCAAGGCTCTCTTGGTCAGCGAGTAAAACCTAACACATATATTTAGTGATATATCTTATGTTTTCTAAAATAAATGAGGTTTTTTCCAAAAAGAAGCCCTAATTCTCATTTCAAAACTAAATCCCTAAACTAACATGTAGTTTCCCTTCCCATTTCCATGTATATTTCCCATACCCCTATTCCCTAAAACAAACAACATTTCTAAATACCACTAAATCCTAGGGTTTACACAAACCTAGGTTCCCATTGACATTCCCATTCCTCCCATTTCCAAAAACAGTTCTTTCAACTTCACATTCCCTCCTTTTCATTCCATCACCTAGGGTTTTCAAATTCAAATATGGATGAAGAGGAGAATAGAACTATTAGTGAGGAGAAAAGACGAAATAAAAAGTCATATAAAAATGGAGGGAAAGTCATTAGACATGAACCAACAACCACTAGAGATATTATGGCTTCTCCCCTCACTGTATCATGTTTTAAACATGTGGGCTGTTTTGAATTTTTTGAGAAAGTGCAAAAGATATTTATCATCCTATGTTGACATCATTTTTCATTTCCAATCTTCATGATAGACAGGTCACTCTTGTCGGTGTCAATTTCACTATGTCCACTAATATCATTGCAGCTGCTACAGGGATCCCAAATGTAGGAGAAAAATGGTTTAAGCACAGAAACCTCGATCATTGCTACTATGAGCCATATCTTAAACCAAGATACAAGGATGACAAAAAGACAGATTTTTCTTTCTCTCATCTCCTTGACAGATATGTCCCCATGATGAAATACTTCACTTGTGAAGGGAGGTTTTCTAGACTCTATTCCTATCATATCCGACTCCTCATGCACTTTACTAGAGTTAGAATGATTCATATACCTTATTATCTCTCCTGCAACATTGACAAAATGGCATATATTGCCCAAAAGAGAGATTATAGTCATCAAATGTAGAGTATTTTCCACCACTCCCCCATCAAAATGATAGTCATGTATCAGCTTGATCAAATGAACATTCCATGGGACAGAGACAAAGACCAAGGAATAGAGGGCTGAAAAGAGCTCTATCCCTTGAGAGACAAAGGGAAGCTGAGCTAGCAGACCAGCTCACACCAAATGAACTGCTTGCCCTAGAAATTGGCAAGGACAGGGAACCATGGCTTGATAGAGCCAATATACATTTGGATAGGTTTCTAGAGAAGGCCAACAAAGACAATGACTTGTTGAGGACAAGGGTCAAACTTCATGCACATAAAGAGAGAATTGCATTGGCCAAGCTTAAAAGAGCTAATGCTAAAATGGAAAGTTTTACGAAGCAATGAGAAAAAGAGAAGTTAGATATAATTGCTGAGGTGTCATTGCATGCCTCAAGCACTTGATGAGAAATTACCCTGACCATTTTGAAAAAAAATTGGCACACCTTTCACTTTTGTTTATTCCCGTGTTTTTTGGTATTTTTACACACAAATTTTTTTCCAAATGCGTAGCGATCTGGACGTTGCGCTCTTTTTTGGGGCCTCCAAATGCCAAATGGCCACCACAATCATGTTCATATTGATGAGGACATCAACCCTGGCAAATTGAAGGGTTTTTAGAGGAGAATTGGTCCATCAAAAGTGCCAAAAACCATCAAATTTTCATGGTTCTGCCTCAATTCTTGCCAGGTCGTTGCACGCTTACCAATCTTGGGAGAATAGCTATTTGATAGGGAAAATGCGCACCATTTTGAAAACTGGAGGTATTTTTGGAAACTAAACTCAGAGAGCTTTCCAATGAGCTATCTGGGAGCTGATTTGAACACCGGGAAGGCACTCAAAACCAGCCATTACCAGAAGCCATTTTTTCTGCATAGACGTTGCGTGTTTGACAGGGAAATTGCATTTTTTACAGTCTTCAACAATTTTTTGAGTTTCACTTTAGTTTGAATTTTTACCTTGGGAAATGAGAAATTACTTATGTAAATGGTCATAATTAATGTAAATATCCTTTTTAAATTTTATCTAGGATAGAAACATTGGGTAAGTCAATCAACTGAAATGTAAAGAATCAGTTCATTAGAGATAGGAATGAGTCACTTTTCTCATCCTAAACTCTAGCTATCAATTCAAATTTTTGTGAGATGTCTCCCTCATCTCATGAATTCGACCCCTATGGATGAGTGGAGGTGGTTTTGAGGTCTATTTAGCTAAGATATTCACAGGAGTCAAAGGTTGGAATCATTTTGAATGCTAGTGTGTTGATCAAGATTCAGTTTGGCTTGGAAATTAAAGAAGAATTGCAGCTATTTCCTTGGGATTAATGTGGTTTTAATGCTTGACATAGTTTTTTCTCTGTGATCATTTGTATGAATGTTTTGTAAGATCATAAAATTTTTCATGTCTATTATATGTTAAATTTCAAGTTGAAAGGAAGAATTCATGTTTTTCATGCTCTATTTTGGGAATATGTCCATTTTATTCAGTTTAGGAAGAACTCATCTCATATGCTCTTCCTAGCTCCTCATCTGTCTTATTCCATATCACCAAATCACCTTCAAGTGTTGAGCCTTCTACCTACCTTGCCCCATCAAATGGACTGCAATTCCATCTCATTGGCCCTAATCTAGTCCCCTTAACCTAATCCTCATTCAGTGAGCCCAACCCCAAATAAAAAAAAACCCCTGCATTTCATACCTACCTATAACCGTAATTTCTCCAGCCCTCCTGGCTATGACTCTTTTGGAGAGATCTCTCTCTGGCTTGATAAGGCTAGCTATCAAGTCAAAAGCTTGGTTTGTAGTTACCTCTGTTAGGATTCCTTCCTCGGCCTTGGGAATCTAGTGGAGTGCTAACAAGCGCCTTAGAAATCATCCACTTCGAGGGGGAAACCTCATTTATATTACATAAATGAACAGTTCTTGGATGATTCAAACGAAAAAACATCCTTTCTATATAGAGGAGTCCATGGGGTCATAATATAATCCTAGCGGACCTAACAATAATAATGTAAGGGAACAAAAAAAACAATAGTGGGGTTTATGGGGCACAATAATAACAATATGGGGGCTACAGGGGTACAAAAATAACAATAAGGGGGCTACACTACCAACAATAAGGGGCTACACTAGTAATATAGGGACCTAACAATGTTTCTGAATGCCTTTGTTTGGGTCCAAAATTTTGGCTCCTGTCGTGCTCTTGTGTTTTTGTTCTTACATTATTTATTTAACATTTGATGTATTGCTTCATGCAAGCTATGTACAGACACTTTTGACAATATAATTTAGGTCAATTCCTTAACCTTGCTCAGGCACCTGTTTGATTGAGCCTCAGCGTTTTTATATTATTTCTTGCTCCAAACTTAGTTTTTCGTTGTGATTAACTTAAACTAAATATACAGTACACCTTCTACTACATTCTAAGATTTTATTAAAGTTGAAGCTTATTTGATAGATTAAATTGATACTGGCCTATTTATTTACATTTACTCTAGTCTATTTATTTATGGTTTTGTCTTTGGTAAATGAATGCACAATGGAGTTAATTAATGTAAATGCCTATAGGATTGTTCGTATTTTCCTGTTCGAGTAGTGAATCTCCTTCACCACTTCGGTGTATTTTTTCTTTTATATGACTATCTATATAAATATTTGTAATTTTGTACATGGAATTTTGTTTAAGGATTGAGAATAGTGCATATTACATGAGTGTGTTAAGCTCGACTATGATTAAGTTACAGTTTCTCAACATTTCCTTCTTTAGCTTGAACAGTTCTATAAATGCATTGAATACAATACTTTTTTTGCTGTATTAGACTCAATTCAGAAGAAATATTTATAGTTTCAAAGTTGTCTAATATGCATTGCACTATATGGGGATTTCCCACAGTTTTTGTGTTTAATTGTTTTTCTATCTACAATTAGAATATTAATGTTTCTTAATGTCTTTGTTGAGTCCGAAAATATAATTTGGTTTGATTCCCTAACCCTACTCAGACACCTAATTGATTGAGCCTCAAGGTTTTCACATTATTTCTTGCTCCAAACTCAGACATTTTGATTCCCTAACCCTGCTCAGGCACCTAATTGATTGAGCTTCAAGGTTTTCACATTATTTCTTGCTCCAAACTGAGACGGACTGCTCGACTTGGGTCCCTTCCCAGGTTGGGCTAACCGTTCGCAAAACTAATTTAGTCTTTTTTGTTAGTAACTTAAACTACACCTTCAGGTTTATTCTATATATTAAATTGATACTGTAGTTTTATGATACATTCTAAGCTTTTATTAAAGTTCTGGCTTATTCTATATATTAAATTGATATTCTAGTTTTATAAATTCATGTTGTAACCTTTTCCTTCCCTGTGTAACCAATTTTTTTTTAACAAAGTGTGCTATAGATTATTTTCACAATCATATCTGATTCACAACTATCATAACTTGCATGAATATCATACAAATAAAGAGATTAATATACACAGCTTCAATATAGTATTGCAAGTTTATAGAGTCTACCAAAATATATAAACAGACATGATACTCATATGATTCATAGATAATAAAATAACTGGTAGACGCTTGAGTAAGAAATCTCAACAGAAGGGTCCTCCTCCATGCCAATGAGATCATAAATTAGGTCTGATGCTCCCCCGAGCTCCTACTACCATACAGTGAGTGAAATGTGACATACTTTTCCTGTCTGAAATCTCTTGCCGAACTCATAACCTATTCCGATTCGAGAAGGAATTCCTTGCAATCCTGAATTGCAAATCTATGTTCTCTTCTCTTCTTTTCGTTTTTCCTGAGGGTGTAATCCCTCTCCTCCCATATGAGATTTTTTTTATCTCTGGGGAGAAATGACCAAGAAACACAATTGTCTATCTATCTGGTAGTTAGATAAGTACTACCAGACTTCTTCCCCTAAGTTTCCTTCTCATGTCTTTTTAATTCTAATTCATATAACTTATGAGAATATAATCTTAATTAACATATGTTTAAAAATATAGCTGTGTTCAAAATTATAAACTAATTTTAAAAGAAATAACATCAAAATAACTTTAAATATTAAATTTCTACATTTCATTGAATTACTGTAGGAAAAGTAAATTAACTATTTACTTTTCACTGGGGTATTACATTCAATCATACAAAAAAACACCAGATAACCAACAACCTCGAGTTGAATCAAAACCCCACCAAACCATGTGAATAAAGATAACCATTCCAGAAATTAATGATGTTGATGTTTAACTGATTTAAATATATCAATTAAACATGTATACATTTAAATAACAAAATGGTTAAGGATGGTGATTCACTCCCACGTAATCATAGTAATTAGTAATGCTTAAATTGTAAAGAGATTTTTTTTGCAATACCATAACTCATTTCATATAACAATTTTCAATTAATTTAAAAAATATTGTTATTAAAATATTTTAAAATAATTAATGAAAATTAAATTTTTAATATCTACATAATGAAATCATTAAAAATTAAATTAATTTTTAAAAAATTGAATGCAAAAAAAAAAAAAAAAACCAATAAACCATTTTAGAAATGTGAAGTAAAATGGAATGCAAAATACAAAATAAAAGAAACCCAATAAACCATTTTAGAAATGTGAAATAAAACCTAATACAAAATACAAAATAAAAGAAACCCAATAAACCATTTTAGAAATGTGAAATAAAACAAAATGTAAAATAGAAGAAACCAAGGTTCAAGAATTTAGGTTGATAGGTCATTTTATTATACATTTGGTAGGTATACAAGTTACTTTGCAATTCATTTGGCATGCTATAAATATATTGATCTACTTGTAAATTGCACATAATTTATCTTTCCAAACACACATTGCTATTGGTTTTTTCAAGAGTTTATTTAGTCCGTTATATCTATTGTGGAATATAGATGTTCGATTTCATAATAGATGACATGATTGATCAACGTTTTCCCAATTTTAGATTCTTTAAATTTTAAATATGTAGAAAATCTTAGATGGCAAGCCATAAAAAAAATTGATTATAATTTTATATGATATATTAGGATTAAGTGAAATTCTATATTTAGTTGTCATGGATATTAGTTCAAATTCCAATTCCATAATTAAGTAAAATGATAATGCATTTGAATTTTACGTTGAATATATTTACATTTACATTCTAGCTAGCTAATGTTGGATATATTTACATTTACATTCTAGCTAATATTCGAGAAGCAACATTTAAATAAAAGAATTGCAATCTTCAAATGTCAAGCATTCTAAACTCACTTTACCTAAAATATCATAATATTCCAGTAACAAATTACCGAAAATGTCATCATTACTCTCTAGATGTTGAATTTAGACAAAATCAACGGGAACAACCAGATGAAATGTCATAAATTAAAAAGGAAAAAAAAATAAAATTGGGATGAAACTGCTAGCTGTGGTCATCCACGTCAGCTGCAACTTCTGTGAAATCATTGAAGTGGTCAGATTTTTTTAGTATTATTTGAAGCTTTGCTTTCAGGAAAGGAGGGCCTCTTGATCCATCTCTCTTGTCAACGGCAACGACAGATGTTGAGATTTTGTTGAACATAGCTACACCGTTGTTCTTCAATATCTCAACAACACTAACCGCCTTGGGAATGGCCATTCCTAAAGCACATACCTCCACTTCTTCATGTTGTTGCATATACCTCTCCGCCAGGTTGACATAGTAAGACATCGGCTTCTGGGTATCCGACACTTTAATTATGTTCTCCTTCTTCTCCTCAATATCCATCTTTCCAACTCGCGCACTCATTTCTTCCATGCCTTCACCTTTGCTCATCACCAAATATTTCCCCGCCTCTTTCTCTTAATACCTCTATGCCACTTGTCTAATCTCATGTCTCGATTGGATGGATTATTGCATATTAATCACTCAACCCTTCCAATATAAATAGAGGGTTTTAGACTTCATCTACAAGAAGAGGAGAGCAAGGTGACTCATAATGAGCCGACACGTTTCTCACTCTCATCTTAATAGATTTATATTTACATTAACATGTAAAAATTAAAAAACAAATAACAAATAACAATTTAAAATTTTGCACAACGGAAAATTGATTTAAAAAAAATAGCAATCAATCAAATTTGATCTTTGGAATTTAATAGTAAATGAAACGAAGATAAGAAATATCTTCAATGGGAGTGATTTTTACCCCTCTAAATGCACCCTAGATTCTAGCATTTCTCATCAACTTTTTAATCCCCTTTTCCACTAACATATAATATGTCGCATATTTCTTGGTTTGTTTTCATTTACAAAGTTCACCACAACAATGGTGGTGTGTTATGTTCACACACCGAAATGCGGTGCACCTTATAAACTTATAAGTCGCACCGCTATCGATACGAGCTGAACATATTGAGCGCACTGCGTAGTAAAAAAAAAAAAATGGAAAATTTAACCTAATTTACAATTTTAATCTTATAAAAAATTAAATTACAAAGAAACATAGATATTATCTAGACATTTGGTCATCGGGGAGGCATTATGGACATGTAATGGAGAAAAACAAATTTTAGAATGGTATTAAAAAAAAATTGAAAAAACAGAAAGTAAGCACGATATGAAAGGAAGGTAAGAAAGAGAAGCACTAACACCAGGGTTATTTCATGTGGCAAGAATGGCATCGGTGTTTCAGAGCTCTCTCGCATTATAAATTGTAAAAATAAAAATTATGATTGGGACACTACAAGGAAGAGACTCTAGTGAATGTTTTTTAGGAAGCCCTTATAAAAATAACCCAGATATCTGTTTTTAGCGAGGGTCACTGGAGGAGGTTAGCGAGCAGATGTTTTTTCGCAGTTCATTTAAAATCATAACACGCATCAGTGCACTTAATATATATGTGACGCACCGGTGCATAGTAGAGGCTAAATAATCATTGCAGATTTATTTTGAAGTACTACGAAAACAACGGTGCACTTCATACATACGACGCACTGAGTTGTCTAATAAGCAGTTCCTCCCTTACAACGCACCGATGTGTACAAGTTAATGTTCACCGCAATAGGGCTTTAAAAAAAATGACGGTGCACTTTATATAAACCGCACCAGTGCATACAATCAAATGGCACACCAAGACACTCACTATATAACCTTCCTGGTGCCTCGAATTAATTGAGCGCTCGACCAATTGGTTAATTAAAAAAATATTTTCACCATTGTGGAGCTATACTCTAACAACGATTCCCTAGTGCATTTATGGTGATACAACTCCCTGGCATAGGGTGCATATTTAATGAAAATATATGGTGCTTTTTATATAACACGCCTGATTTTGGTCATATATCGTCATCGCAGTGCGTTTCATTAACTGAGAGCACCGCATGAGGGTTTTATTTAAAAAAATATTTTCACCATTTTGGTGCTATACACTAATGACGACGGACCAGTGTGGTTTAGGTACAATGATGCACTGGCATAGGGATTTTATTCAAAGGAAGCACGGTGCGCTCTGTACAAACCGGCCTGGTGCATCTTAGTAATCGAGTGCACCGTAAAAGGGTGAAGTTAAAAAAATTTTTTCCACCAAGTTCAGTGCTATACTCTAATGACAAAGCCCCGGAGCAGTTAATGTTCCCTAACGCACCGACCTGTATATTTTTTAATTTAAATAAATACAGTGCTCCATTAATACAACCACCTAGTGTGTCTCACACTGGAGCTCACCGAAAAAGGGTTAATTTCAAAAGAAAATACCACCTATAAAAATTCATTTTCACTATTTACAGTCATGTAGAGCTCTCAAGCACTAGTGTGACCTTTTCTTCTCTGAGGCGCCTTTCCATTGGTGCTCCCATTGCCCACATTGCTTCAGTCCGTTGCTCAATGCGTGGACTTTGGATTTTACTTGGGAAAAATTGGTTTTTAGTACTTTGTTGGAAACATGCCTCCTCAACGTGAAAATGTGCAGGTAATGTATATGTTTCTCAACAAAATAATATTTTTCCGGATTAAATTTGAAAATTGACTTAGAACTCATTTTTTTTTTGAAAAAAATAAAATTTCCTGTGCGGTACGTACGAACCGTTCGACTCACGCCATTCCTGGTGCTCCATGTAAATTTACAGGTCGTGTCATGAATGGTGTTAACAGAAATCGCACCAGGAAGTTAATGTGACAGCTCCGTGCACTACCGACAAAATCACACTGCAATAAAAATAAAATTTGTGCGGTGCATGTCGGTTTCCAGCCGCAGTGACAATTTATAATATTTTTAAAATAAAAATTTATTTTATATCCAGTGATGTGTTAGTTTACCAGAATTTACCGAGAAATTATGTAAAAATAAACATAACGTCCCAGTGCAACAATATTACGGGAACACACCTAATGTGCGGTGTGTCGGTCAAACCTACCGTGTCAAGGCATTTTTTGTTTGGATATCGCATCGCCAGTGGTAAAATATTGCAAACTGGTGGTGTGTTGAGCTATAACAAACGCCCCAGCGCGGATATCGTTTGTCAATGCACTACCTATAATATTTTTTTAATTAATATTTTTTTTTCGCGGTGCGTGACTGTTTTTTATGCGCACCATGAATGGTGCATGATGTAGATGTATGCACCGTTAGCAGTGTGTGACTTTTTTTTTTTGTGGCACACTGAATATTTTTTTTTTTTTCAATAAAATTTATATTTATATATTTTTAAATAAATTTTTCATTTAATAAAAAATTGTATTTTATGTATGAGGGAGGCTGATGTATTTAATATGTGAATCATTCAGTAACATCAACAGAGAGAGGAGAGACAACAACAAGAGAAGAGAGATGACAATTACAACATGATACAATAATGGTAGGAAAGGGAGAGGGAGAGACTTTTGTACCCTCGCCCTATTACGCCCCCCACCCAGTTTATCTTAAGGGTTGTAGGCCTCCTTAAGTTTTATGAGGAGGCTACATCCCTGAACGGGTACACCATCTTATTAGCACAATTGATCTACAATTGGGATGCCCACCGACAGGCTTTCCGTTTCTGTCCTGACCAATGGTACCAACCCACTGAGGAGGACATGTATTTTATCACTGGCCTATTAGGAGAGGGGAGGATTTTCCCCAGTTCCCTGATATCCCCTTCGGTTATGCATCAAGGAAGCATTTGGTATACTCTCATAGATACATTAGGGATGACATAATTTCTCCAGCAGATTTTCAGGTGTCTAGTGGACAGCTACGGATTGCTTCTTTTGGTCCAGAGGAGGTTAGGTGTCTCTCACTATTACTGACCATCATTTCACATTATACCAATGACGGGAAATGCATTAGTTTCCCTCTTTTATTTTATGTTGATTCTCTATTCCATAGGCCACAACTTGTTGGATGGTCTACCATTATTTTTCGGCAGTTTTGTATATCCTTAGATAGATGGCATTCTCAAGCATTGTAAGGATTCTAGACACCACATATCTCCACAATGGTATGATATTGTCCACTTTGGGCATAAGCCCTCATGGCTTTGCTTATGGGCTTTACCCCAAAAGGCCTCATACCAATGGAGATATTTGTCCATCCTTATATACCCATGATCCTCCCCACTTCTAGTCAATGTGGGACTTTGGTCGTATACCCAACAATCCTCCCCTCGAACAAAGGACCATCGAGCCTCCCCTCAAACGATTATCCATCCGTCCACTCTCTACCAACCAGGATTCTCCGCTCCAATGCGTTGGAAGCAAACGCCTTACATGGAGCACCACCTGCCTCGAGATCTTGCTCTATCCCAGGTCAACTCCTCTTCACCGTGTTGGGACCAGGACACGTCCATGAAGAATCCAGAGCATACCGCCTGTCTAACCGAGCTCATCCATGGATCCCATCGTGATATTACCGGGGCCCACCACCTTCGTTCGACATTCGAGGATTCATCCACTTCGCTAACTTCGGGGCATGGCTCCGATACCACTTGTAAGGATTCTGGACACCACATATCTCCACAATGGTATGATATTGTCCACTTTGGGCCTAAGCCCTCATGGCTTTGCTTATGGGCTTTACCCCAAAAGGCCTCATACCAATGGAGATATTTGTCCATCCTTATATACCCATGATCCTCCCCACTTCTAGTCAATGTGGGACTTTGGTCGTATACCCAACAAGCATGTGGGAGGTTGACCTTCCCTTTTGCTTCAGAGTTATTTTGTTTATTTTTTAAGAGGTTTCAAGAGACAAGACCTACTTTTTTCGCCAGCCTCATAGGCCTATGATAGAGGTATCGATGCACATGTGGGGCAAGATGATACCCAAGAGGGGTCAGTCGGAGTATCCGTCCAGGAATTCTGGTGATGCACTAGAGCTACTAGCCAGTGAGGATGACCACATGTTCGTGATGGTGTCGTGTCCTTACATGGGGTTGGATTGGCGAGGGTGTACCAACATATTATTCACACAAGATGAGCCACGAGATGATAGAGGTAATATTAGTGTTTTCTTTGAATTAATATAGTTTCATTTTATTATCTTAATTAATTAGAATAAAATTTATTCTAACACGTTATTTAACTTGTTTTATTAAATTGTTTAATGAAATTGTCTAATTACTGTTGTGTACTATATATTTTGTAGATATTGGCACGTTCATTAGGGACAAGCCTCCACCCCCCGGATGATCATGTATATGATGAGGATATGGTGGAGGACACGGAGGGTGAGAGACCTCCTCAGGTGCAGATACCCGCGGGCATGCGTCGTAGGGATAACATTCGATTTAGGATGGAGTTGGGCGACTGACTATGTAGAGTCTTGGTTGATGAGGGAGTCCACCTTGCGACGATCAGAGACATTCAGGCATATCATACACTCACGGATCTCTGAAGGGACATTCCGCGCGATATGATGAGCCTTATGCGTCATATCGTTGGAGCTTCCAGGCTACCAGCAGCAAGGAGGAATAGGTGCCATTGAGATGCGCCACACAACAACTCAGATGATGGTTATAAGGGGAGTGATAATTCTAGTACTCCACCTCCTCCTCCTTCACCTCGCAGAGATGAGCAAGCAGCACCTCTTGAGCAGGCCTCAACTAGTTATAGTATTGTTCATGTACCACCAGATATTTGACATTTATAATCAGTTCTATTACAGTTGTATGTTTTTGACATTATATATATATATATAGTGCATGCATTTTATGTTCATGTTAATGTACTTAATTAACATGTTGGTGTTCATCATGATGTGTATATTGTTAGGTCATGTTAGATATGTTCATTTAATGTGCTTTCAGATAGATAAGTATGTTATATCAGTTATTTGACATGAGATCTATATTTGATGTTTGTGTTGTGATGATGTTATACAATGCTTGTGTTTCTTTAGATGATCATGATCACAATGATTAGATGATGTTAGCGAATTTGAATGTGTATTTTAAAATATGATGTTTGTACGATGGTTATCACGATCATGATGTTTATTTTTAATATTAAATCATGATATTTATTAAATATTATGTATTGGTAACTGTAAAATTGTAATTGTAATCGTATGTATAGTGATTGTAATTGTAATTGTATGTAAAATTGTAATTGTATTGTGAAATTGTGAAATTGTAATTGTAATTGTATGTATTGTCATGATTCAATTTTATTAAAATTGAAAAATTTGTAAATTTGTAAATTAGTTGTCAAATTTGAACCATAACTACCATGAAATTGAATCATCATAAAATTATAAAATGTATACCGTACATATTGTTAAACTACCATAATTGTAAAATTGTAAATTTGTAAGAATATAAATAATTTTAAAATAATACATCTAGAATAATATGAATTTTTTGTAACATAATAAAGTTTAGAAAATAATGCAAACAAATTCATGTTTATAACTATCCTTATTTTATTATGATCTTACATAGCAAAAATAATAATATACATTGATAATTTTTTTAAAATTTTGAAGATATAGTAATGATATAGTGAAAAACCATTTAAAACAATCAAGTAGTTGTGTTATTTTAGGAATTGACATAAAAAAAAATAAAAAAAAATAATGCATTGCTTTCGAGATCAATATAATTGCAAATTATCAAGTGAAATGATGTTAAAATTAACACAATGCAAACCAATTAATTCAAAATACATATTATAATGTTTGGAAAAAAGAGAGTCTTAGTTATAAGGTTAAGTCCTCTTCTTTATAAAAACCCATCTTAAATAATAACATATGTACCATATCACTCTATGTTCTCATCATCCTCATTATCTTCCATCTCGCTTGGCATGATAACACTATTTTTCTCAAAAATATATTTTGATCTAGGGTCATGTCTCAATACGAACCACCAATCCCTATCCAACACATCTAGGTAAAAAAAACACCTGGTTGCAGTGTTTGGGAAAAACATAAGGCTCCTTAGCTTCATCCCACATCTTTCTAGAGTTGATACATATCAGCCTACTATCGTGATATTCCTTTAAATTATTCCGATAAAAGGAGTCCCACCACTTGCATCTAAAAATAACACATTGGAAAGAAGAGAAATCCACTTCAATGATCTCTTGTATTTTTCTGACGTAACCTAATGTCCCTCGTACTAGGTTTTGATCACGGTGGCTAGATCAACTAGATTGATAGAACTCGACTTCCATTCCATAGTCTCGTGTCATGTGTCCATCATCGACATTTTCTATGCGAAAATGGTGTCCATATGCCCACATAGATGGGAACAAATGAACCTATAAAGAATTTAAAAAATCATAGTGTCTTGTGTCTAATAACCCAACTGTTAAAATATAAAATATAGATGTTACATTTCAAAGGTGCATTATTAAGTTTAAAATGTACATAAATAAATTATTACCGAGTTGCTGCACCCAATATCTATGTTTAGCGCATCCTCTTCAACATGTCGGTAACGAACGGTTGCACCGTATTTCTCTCTAACTTGGTCAACAACCCAACTATTTGGGCATATAATTGGAATATTTTCATTTAAATGATCATGATAAGGCACACTTCTACCATACAACCATCTGAATTCTTTCTTTTCACTATCCCATTTCATCTTCTTTTGTTCGTACAATGTAACAAATGGTTGTGTCACTTCGAAATTGTAAAGAACGGATTTATTGATTGCTTCATTTTTCTGAATTTGTTGATGAAATCAAATCGAAATATAGTACATATGAGATCAAAATATACATTATATCGAAGTTCAACATGAATATTTACTTTGTCTAAATTTGATAAATTATAAGTCACTTACTCTTTATCAAGCGCATTTTTCTATTCATTTGGAGAAGCTCCCCTTCTATTTTGTCTTCATCCCTTTCATTGTCCCAAATCACCGCACCAGGTGTGTTTTTGATCTACTTGATGTACTCAATACCATAATAGAAAGACTCATATGATATGTACCCCTCTGCCATAGACCCCTCATATTTTTCCCTTTGTCGAACAAAACCTTTCAATTTCTTCATGTACCTCTCTAAGAAGAACATCCAACGACAAGAAACCACCCTAATTAGTTCATCCTCATATTTTAGGTGGATTAGAAGATGAACCTGCAAGTCCATGAAACTCGTCGGCAATTCCTTCTCCAACATACAAACAATCTCAATTATCTCTTGATGCCACCATGGAATGTTAGCCACATGAATCTCCTTTGATGTGATCCACCGCAAAAATGCAGATAATTTAGGTATGGAACATCCTAGGTCTTGGGAGAAGTCATGTTTCATATACCCATGCACGACCAAAGGATAATGACACTGCAAAGTTATAAACACATGCATACAAAATTAGTTATGTTTTATGATCCCATGGCATAAAAATTATTAATATAAAAATAATAAAATCATGCTTTTGACATTATATGTACTCTTAGAAGATTGAAATGATCATGTGATTTCAACCCTGAAAAATGGTCTTCCACAGTGAAGTAGCATCGTAGTGAAGACCCATATGAAGATGGCACCCTCACACCCATTATAACTTCCTTTGCCAAAGAAAGATCATCTTTTTTTTTAAATCCATGGGACATCACCTTCTTTGTAAGACCAATTAGAGGGACCAACCTCTCATGTACTTTCTAATTTTCATGGCCAATGTTTCTTTTTATTTTTTGAAGTAATAAGATTTTTCCTGACAGCCAGCGTGTCACTTTTTTTTCGATGATATGTGCCTCCATAAAGGATATGAAACATTTTTAAATATATTCATGGGATCTAGTAAGTGGGTAATATTAATATGCTCCCAATATGAGAGGTTATAAAAGATAGATTTCGTTTTCATCTCAATGGGAAATTTCTCAAAATAGGTGTCGAAGAATTTTGGATCATCGAACATAGGCTCCCCATTTGAATCAAACATTTCTATGAACTCCTTCTCCTTCTCTCTCTCATATTCTCTAACCCATTTAGCTGGTGTCATTATTGCAGGCCTTTCGGTTCTCTCTCATTTACCATTGAAAGCAGATGTTGCTCTTCTGTAAGGGTGTTCTTTTGGGAGGAATACCCTAGAGCAGTCATACACTGGCTTTCGTAGGTCGTTGGACCATCTAGATTTCAGAGAAGTCCACAACATTTACATCTAGAACACCCTTTTGTTACAAGACCTGTGAAATTATTGTATACAATATGCATGACACGTTAAAGAATATCATGAAGATCATAACAATTACAACGAATTAAATTAATATGTAAAAGAATATTATTATGTATATGAACAAACCAATAAACATGTAATTTACCACAGCAAGCTCCTAAGCCTAGATAAACATGTGTGGCGTAAGCACATATGCCATACAATGTAAAACACCTCTCTATTGCGATGAGTATTGATACATCGTATACATTTATCCCATCCCATAATTTCTTCAATTCATATACCAGTGGTTGTAAGTAGACAACCGTATTCTTCACTTGTCTTATACCAGGGTCTATGAGAGCCAGCATAATATGTTCATTCTTCACGAACAACCATGAGGGATATTTTTATTGATCACTACTATAGGCCAAACATAATATTTGGTGTTCTGGAGGGAATATGGGTTGACGCCATCCATGGCTATGCTGAGTCATAGACTTCGTACTTCATCCTTAAATTTTTTAGGCCATGTATCCTCTATATGCTTCATGGCTATTGAATCTATTAGGATTCACATAACTCCCAACTCACTTCTGTGTGAAGCATGCCATCCCTACAACATAGATAATTCTTTGTAACGAAAGAGCCTTTGAATCCCTGGGATTATAGGCATGTGACTCAATATCTTAAGAGGAGGACCACGTGATTTACCCTTATTTTTTTAATTATCGTACCTGTCATGGCCGCATTTGGACATATCTCTTTGCCTGAATATTCACCTATATATAGAATACAATCATTTGGACATGCATGATATGATATGTACTCAACACCCAATATTTTCAACAATTTATTTGCCTCTTCGCAGCTATCGGGCAAGACATTATCACTCGAAAGAACCTTATCTCTGAATAACCTGTAGTTGGTGGACAATATTAAATCTGCAAAGCCAATAATTATTAACGTTCATAAAATTGACCATTTTTAATGTTGATTGTGTGAAAATATTTCTCAAAATATAAGGGAATTGATGATCAAAAACCTCAAAATTTCTAAGAAACATGCATTCTACAAGCCAAACATTTCTTTCAAGCTGTACAGTAACATCATTTTCCCCAACTGGGTATACTTTGACTGACCACCAGGTCCAAAGAGAGGGGTGGTGGAAGTAAATTTAAGGCTTTCGAAAAATGTATCATCAATATGAGAATCATACCATCATTCTGGAATGCATATAACAACATTGTCTCCATGGCAGTCGTATCCCTTGAGTAATCATCCATACCAACCTTTGTCTCCATTTCCAGTTTGTAAAGAATTATTATTGATGTATTCATTCCTATTTGGTGAATCTATACATAGTGGGAATTGAATAGGTGATTGATTCAACCATTCTTGGTATTGTTTTTGTTTGAGTTTTTCTCTTAATTAAGCCTTCTCTTGATTTGAAATTGTCGTGGGGTGCAACAGAAGATGGTAGGTAGGTTTCTCATCATCCCTAGAACTCTAATAATTTAAAAAAAAATATTTGAACATGATTAGTACAATATCGATGATATCAATTAGTAAGCACGTCAATGCATGATTAATTACTTTTACGTTGAAATAATTACATTATACCAATTAAATATTACCATCATTGTCCCAGGATTGTGGCTAGAAGATGGCATGTTACAATTGGCAGGGTGAAGTAGTTGTTGATTTTCATCTACCAACCGCACCTTGCGATATGTTGCTCCTAATAATAGTTTTCGACGTTTTGGAACTGTTTGAATAATTTGTGCATCTGTACTCAATTTTGAATCTGCATGAACCTACAAATTTGTATACATTAATTTTATTCAGATTGACATGGATAAAATAAATAAATTCAATTAGATAATGAAAATATAAATAAAATCTGATGTAATTATGTCTGGATATGGAAAGGGAGAACTCTGCGATGGACTTTGAGAAATATTATGGAACGAGCTGGATTTTGAAGAATTGTCCATTTGATATAATTATGAGATTTTCTCCCTGCATTTGAGCAAAATCAATAATAAATTTTGGTGTACATACCTAAAAGTAATTTCGATGTGTTAAAAAATGAGTTATTGTTATGAGTGCTAATGCATTGTTAAACGCACCTGTGTGGTTTTATTATTGGACGCACCGGTGCGGTTAGTTAACAAATGCATTGAATATGGGGAAAAAAAATGTGATTTTAGTTTTTTGAAGTGAAAAAAAAAGAAATAAACTGAAAAATGAGCGGAAAAATATTTTCAGAAATCTAATTTCATAAAAATTTCTTTAAATAGGAAAATCTATTCATTGTTTCATTATTTTTGCCAAAATTTTCAGGGAGGAATTTGCTGAAGAGACATACCTGGAGCAAGAGAGCACTGTGGAGCAGCAAAATAATTTCAAACAATAACATTATTCAGAGAATCAGAATTTGAAACATCTGGTGATTCACACAAAAACCCTGTAGTATAGTGAAAATGTTAAATTTTACTGTAATAATTGTTTTTTTTTACAGTTTCTGTTAGATTTAATACATGCATAGCAAAAAAATTAAATTTTGTTGTGCATTTTACTAATAAAATCATTTTAAATCTCTATTCCTATTTATATTTAATTAAAATTATGAAAAAAAAACAAAAGCAAATGAAAACACAAACAAAAAAAATCCATTCTTACGTTAAACCCCTGCTTCTTCTTGTTTAGTTGACTGCAAAAATTCACAATTAGGGATTTTCATTTTATATTTATAGGGTTTGTATATATATATATATATATATAGGTTTTTGACATCTAACCCGGGGTGTCACTTGCAGAGTCGGATCCCAAACCTTGTCGGCCCTTTCACGATTTTTTTTAAAAACAACTTTGTTAATCGATACACCCTGTTTAATATAGCACATCGGCGTGATATTTTAGTATAACACATTGTGTGTGTATTGAAAAAGATCATTGTTTGATAAAAACAATTTCCATTCATTTATGTTTATTTTTCAAAACAATCGATTCTATTAATTGGTGCTCCCGTATTAATATAACGCACCAGGTATCATATTTACAAAGAGCACCATATAGTGTTTCTACTGTAGTGGAAGTGCGTTTATAATAACATATCGCACCGTTATCCTTTAAATTTTGTTTCCCATTGTCGGCGCTAAAATGTGAACTGCACCTGTGGAGTTAAAACGATAAACACATCGGATGTTTAATTTAGATAGACGTACTGTTTTCTTGATTTTTTTTTTATCTGAAAAGTATGTGATTTATCTTTAAAATATATTAATTAATGGTACATGTTTTATATTGATAAAAAAATGGCTAACAAGATTTCAAGTAACAAAAATACTGATAGCATATCCAGAAAATCAAAAAAGGAAAGTTATTTATAAATTCTTTACAAAAATTATTTTTTGAACTATATGTAAGTTTAACTAATTTGTATTATTTACGGTGTGTCATGCAGAGCCACAAAATGATGAAGCTCGATAATATTTGTTGTTGTGGATTCGATGCACGGGTGTACGAAATCGCACGAGCTTAGAGAGTGTGGTCTACTCTTTAAATTATTGGTAACAGGCAAAATGTGGGGGGAGCTCAAAAGCATAAAACTTAATGGAAATAGTATTCTGAAGTATGCTTTGGTTAAACTAAAACTAAAAACATAAAAGAAGCTATATAGAGAGTTCCAAACAGTAATAATGTAAACTACATCTTGGTGGCCTCTTCTTATTAAATGTTTGGAATAAAAGGAAATCTTACACACTTGCCAAAGGGACCCTAGGCAATGGCTCTAGGTCCCGATGCAAGGATGTTTGCCTTCCAAGTTCTGCTTCTAATGCAGTCTAACTCTCTCTATCTGCTATGGTGGACTAAGATGTTCGGTGGCCAACTATCAAGTCCTCTTTAGCTCCAGATCCGAGTCACACACAATGCTGGTGTTGCTTGGAAAACTTTGGCCATCATAACCTTGTGATCGGCATTTGTTCATCTCTTGGTGGGTTTATATAGGTGAGCTTCAAATCCTCCTTCCCTCCCTTGGTACATGATGGATGTTGACCCAAGGGAGAGGTGTGATTCCATTGTGTGCTCACATAATGTCTAAGGAGGTGCTTGTGGCTGTCCTTAGGCGAATTTCACATAAGGAGTAACTGTCCTTTACTTGTTGTGGTCCCAGAAAGTGACTTTTTTCCATTTCCAGGAATGCGTGCTTATCGGGAAAAAAGGCGCGTAGAAGGCGCTCTTCTCAAAGGAAAAAGTGCACATTTGAGCATTTATGACTAGTTCAAAACTGATTTTCTCAAAACCTTAGAGATTTTAAATACTTCTTGATTCCATAATGTATTCCTGTCCTGTAAATCCTTGGGCTCGACATTAATTGATGTTGTCTTCTACTGTACGATTTTCCAGTGCTAACAATTTCCCCCTAATGTGTGAGGTATAGGAAGAACTTTATAGCCGAAATAGAGAGAGAGAGAGAGAGAGAGAGAGAGAGAGAGAGAGAGAGGCCTGCGTGTATTTTTGGAATTAACAACAACTTGCATCGTTTCCGTGATAACCATGGCCTAAGGGACCCCTTGCAAGCAGACAGAATATACAACATATTTACAAAATTTCAACGAGGCAGGCATGTCCCATGCTCATGATGCTATGGCTAGTTAAACAAATTTGACAGATACATGTGTTGTCTGTGCCACTACTGTGGTAGTGATGCTGGTGGTTGTTGACAACAACTGCTGATGCCCTTAGGGGCATTTTTTCTTTGACGATAGGTGGAATGTGGTACCTATAAGCGTAATCTTGGTATGGCATATCGCTATTCCATGTACGCATATGTACTGGCTGGGACCTTCCCATGTAAGCATTGTTGTCTGAGACGCTTATGAAGGCATGGGTCTTCGACGGATCTTGATCAAAGTGCAATGGTTGTAAGGTACGATACCATCGTGACATGAAAGCTTTTGCTATAGTCGAATGTCAAGAGGATCGATAACATCTGTGGACATTGATGTCTCCCACAGTGCTACCCGAGGATACCCCTTTGCATGGGGAGGGGTCATCCAAGGTACCGCTTCCTTTTTGGAAAAGAGGTGTTGAAGTTGACAAAAAGGAAGCGTTAACCAAACCATGAGTCACCGACTTGAGGGGTCAGGGATCGTGATATGATGGGTTTAACATAGGCTTGTTGGTGAGCGGTGGCTGAAAATAGATGATGGGGATTTAGTGGCCCAAGGTCGAAGTATACTTGAGCAGCTTGGCGGCAGTCATAGGTATTTCTAAAGGAAAAATCCCTGGAGTCGGTAGGATTTCCAGGGCGGCTGTGAACTGGCTATGATTGTCGTAATGGTGCGTGCATGGGGGCTGAAATACTTCGACCAAGGGAGATGGGGGACTGCTACCATGGGAGAAAAGGTGAAATATGAGGGCAAAGTGGCAAAGGGAATCATTTGCGGTCTTTGTACACTTACCAAAAGAATAAAATAAGGGGGTTTGGTCTGTACAAAACACAAAGACGGGTACCCCAAAACATGAAAGAGGGTCGCTCACTAACGGTGTGAGGACGGTGTTTTGTTGGGGGTAGGGTTCCCATTGGTTGGTATCATGTGTGGGGTTGATGAAGCGGAAGATGTCGCAGATGGGATTATGCTGATGGAGGTATGGTGGGCCAAATGCAGTGCGCGGAGGTGCACTTTCAATTTGCTTGTATAACCTAATTGTCTAGGAAGGGGGTTGAGTTTGAATGGTGAACTTGACCCTATGCATGATATGTGGATGGGCATGAGGTGCTTCTTGGACTAAAATGGTATGGCCAAAATGGTATGGCCATGGTGTCACTTATGGGGTGATGTATGGTCTACTTTGGATGACAATCGCCATGGAGGGGGGGCTTTATCGACCATCGCGGGCGTTTATCATATGCAGGGTGAGGTGATGATAAACATGGTCGGGTATGAGGACCCTATGGTTTATTTCTAATGAAGAAATGATGTCAAGATATGCAAAGTTCTCTAGGACTCTATCATGTTGAGGGTAGAATGATACCTGCTCCGGAACTTTCAGTGGATGGTGCTGTGAATGGTTTGCGGGTTTTTCCTGTAAAACAACTACCTCAAGTGAAAGCATCTTATTTTCATCTAATATTATTGAAAAAAATTAATTTTGGAAAGGAATATGGGAGGGTGCATACCTGCCAGTGTTGAAATTTTATTTTTTCAAGAGTGCAAATGTGTGGCATTGCCTCTGTTTTTTATGGAGTGTTAACAATGTTGCTTTCAGTCTGGTGATCACATACTCTAAGCTCCAATTTTCCTTGGGAGTTGTTACTTGGGTCCTAGTTTTGATTTCAGTTGGGGTTGCCCCCAGACTGAGATCAGGGGGGGCATTGCCGGTTACTGCCCCCTGTCTAGGATCTCCCTTTTGTTTGTTCCTCGGCTTCTTTTTGCAGCATTTGGAGGATTGTCATAATTCTCTTGGTTGTATGGTTGTTGATGAGCCTAGGAAGGGTTGCACTAGATTAACTGGCGCATTACGTTGTGCCATTGGTCCATTATGTGCAAGGAATGAGTAATATCGGTTCCCTTGTCCTTGGTTGGTATATGAGTGTCGGGGTGACTTTCATGATAGCTAGGTTGTGATACATTCTAAGTAGAATCGTATGAGAATCCAAGGTATTGACTATTGCTGCCTAGGTGTCCTTGGGCCAAAGACCCGATCGAACCGTCTGCATAATCGACGTGCATGGTGGTACTACTGCCTAGGTGATCTTGGGAAAAATAACTAATCAAGTCATTTGTGGAATCGATGCACATGGTACTACTACTGCCTAGGTGATATAGGGTCGAAGACCTAATCAATCCATCTGCAAAATCTACCTACCTGGTAACTCCTTGAGTATCATGGGTGCTACTGCTGCCTAAGTGATCTTGGGTCAAAGACCCGATCAAACCGTCTGCAGTACACGACGTGCCTGGCAACTCCCCAAATACAGATTACTGCTGCCTAGGTGACCTTGGGTCAAAGACTCAATCAAACCATCTGCAATAATCAACACGCGTGATAACTCAAGAGGATGAGGCGACCAGGTTCCCCTATTCCTGGATGGTGTATGGTTTTTTGGGGAGAGGATGGACAAATGCCTATCTTTCTAATGACTTTCGTTCCTCCTGCAGGTACAATATGGTATGAGGTTCATCGTTGACAAACTGGATCGAGGTATCCTCTTGATAGGATCGCTCGATCGAGTGTAAGGCGTCCCTACACTATGGTATTTTTAGAAAATAGTGGGTATAATGCCCATAGGTGTCACATAGGGCGCATGCGTGATTGGTATGCAGCGATTTGCCTGTAATTTTGGTGGCAAGTTCCTTTTTATGGGAACGCCATGTCGAGGTGCCTACATCGTAGTCGAGGGGTGGTTTTAATTCGTCCAACTTCGGGCATATGTGGGTAGGGTGTCCTGTGACATCACATATAGCGCAGGCTAATGAATCCCTTTGCATGGTGGGGGTCACCACTTTCTTTCCTTTCTTGGCGATTTTCTTTTTTGTGGTCGCCGGTTTCGCAATGGGAATTTCCCTTACGGGGGCGGTTTCGACTGCTGCTTGGGTAGGTTGGGGCTCCTCAGGGCAGATGGGCTTTAACCCAAATGCAGTAATGTTGGTAGCTAGCGTTCCTGGAGGGGGAATGAGATACCATACTGGGAATGCCAATGATATATTGGGTAATACCAGTGTTGCCAAGGCCTACTGGGAGGTGAAGCTAGGAGGTGGGTATAGAAAAGGAGTTTGGGAGGCTGCATAGACTAGGGAGGCTACAGTAGCTGATGCCTCGGTGTCGTTACTTCTTGATTCCATGTCCTGACTAACCTCGGTGCTTGATGTGGACATCATGCATACCGGGGCCCTTGTGGCATCGAGAGATACCTTAGGGATAATGGGGGGATCTCCTAGGAATGACCCTAGGATGGATGATGGTTTGAATTGGCCAGGGCCATATTCTTGATATCGTAAAAGACCATCTGTGGCTGTATCTACATAGGGTAGAACCAGATCTGTGTTGGTCAAGGGACGCTTTTCAGTGTGCATCAGCTAGTCTATTGTGATGATTCGGTCCTCATGGGGGAACATCATGATGCGGAAAATAGAGGATGCTATGGCAGACATGGCGTACATGTAACTCTACCCAAGGAGTATATTGTAATCCAAGTGAGAGTCCAAGACTTCGATGTCTATGTGGACTGTCTTGCCAGCTAAATAGACTAGTACATTTTGGAAGAGACCGACGGGGGTCGAGGGATGACCGTCGTATGCTCTAAGTGTGATGACGGAAGGTTTGAGTTCGGGGGTTCCTAACTTCTACCGTACATTCTTTGACATGATGCATGTGGATGCACCCTCGTCAATGACACATCAGTTAATAGTGATATTTTGTATCGATACTGGTATCTGGAAGGCGACCATGGAGGGAAGCCTAGGGGTGGCTTTGTCTAAGTCAAAAGCCATCATGCGCATGTCGGTAGGGTCGATGGCACCTAATGTGGAAAGTAGGGCTTTCTGTTGCTTTGGGCACAACTGCAGTACTTCCAATGCGGACATAACAGTAGCTGATTGAGCTAAATCATCTACGATGATGTAATTGTGGGCTACTTTGGAGTAGCTACTTGCTCGCTTATCAGGCCCTTTTACCATTTTTGGAAACGGTTCCAAAGGAATCTTTGGAATGGTTAAATGTGCAGTTGACACGTTCATACTAGCCCCGAACGTACTGGTGTCTGGTGGGGTGTCGTAGCTGCGATTCCAAATTTGGAAAAACATTTCTTCCCCAGCCATGTAAATTTCATGGTTGTTTTTCCCAGAATCGTCGGGGTTTTGCTGTTGAGTGCTGACCATTCCTTGATGGGGGAAGGGTTCTTACATAATTGTAGTTGTCTGGGAAGATCCTCCCTATCCTCAGTTAGTCTGAAGCTTTTTAAGCTCAGGGAGTTCGGGACAATTGTGAGTATAGTGCCCGTGCTCACCACATATTGAACAAGAATGGTTTGTTCATAGAGGTGGCCTTTTGCCTTGCTTTTGGGCATTTCTTGGCTCCTGGTTTTGATTCCGGTTGGAGTTACCTCTAGCCTGGGATCGTGGTGGGTGCTATTGGTTGCTGCCCCCCTGACCAGGGTTCCCTTTGGGCTTGTTTTTTACCTTTCTCTTAACCATGTTAGGAGGATAATTCTCCTTATCATACTGGTGTGGTTGATTTTGGGACGGCTGCACAAAGTTCACATGTCCATTGTTTTGCGTAGGTGGGTTATGTGCTTGGGGCTGAGCATATTGTTGTCCCATGTTTGCACCTGGCCCTTGGGGGGGAGTTCTTCTGTTAGTTTTTCTTCCTACGTACTGGGTCCCATCAGCCAGAGGATAAGGTCCTCCTTGGTGATACGCTGGCGCCCTATTAGTCAAATATTGTTGCTGCATATGATGACTTTGAAATCTGGGTTGAGACATGTTCTGGGTAGACCCATGTGTGTAACCGAGATTCTGACTGCTGCTGCCTAGGTACCCTTGGGTCATTGACCCAATAAGTCCATCTACAGATTTAGACGTGCCTGGAAATTCTTGATAAGATTGCAGGCGCGAGGCATTGGACAGGATATTGTACATGTATCTTGATTGCATGTAGATCAATTCAAGCTGTTGGGCTTTACTAATTATGTCCTCTTCGGATATGGGGTTACGTTGCGCCAATTCCTTTGAAATCTCCTTTTTCAGAGTTTTCAAGAATAAATATAAAAGGACTCGGTCCTCTAAGATGCTATGAAATATGGGTAGAGGGGGATTGTCTGAAATGAGTCAGTAACTCCATTCCCGAATCGTGGTGAATGGGTAACTGAAAGAATGTGAGGAACGCAGTAGTGAGGGCACTAAAGTTTCTATGTGAAGCAGGAGGTTTCTATACGTACCATTTAGCAGCCACTCTCGTAAGAGTGCGTTGAAATAGCCTCAACCGAATAGTATCGTCAATGATGCTATTCGATGAGAACCACAGGTGAAAGGTCATTATATGATTTCCTGGGTCTTCCGCTTGCTTGCCTTCAAACTTTGTTATGTCTGAAGGGAGCTTCGTGGACATGGGAGGCCAATTGGGGTCGTGTACGATGGGGTCATTGGTGAGCTTGGTCAAATCCGGTAGATTTAATGCCACTAAGAAGGGTGATTGGGAGGTTGACGCCATGGCAACGTGTGAAGACACAAAGTTTTGGTTAGAACAAGGGTTAGTCTGTGACGTACCCTGTTGTGAATTCAGCTGGCTTCCCGTATGAGATGCGCTCCTCTGCCCCCCAGGGGACGAGGGGGGAGTGGTGTGCAGTGTGGTGTTGGGAGACCGACTAGAGTTCCCAACTAAGGTTGCTCCAAGAAAGGAGGAACCAACCACTGTGGCAATGTTCCGTCTTTGATGCCTAAACAGAGAAAGACCTGGAACCCCTCCCAGTAATGGGGGGAGGTCCAAAAGACGCCTGGACTGACGAGGTTCTGTTGGAACCATTTGAGTGTCGACCAGGTTAGGTTTTAGAAAATTTTTGAGGGGATCAAGTCTGTGATCACGAAAAATTTATGGCCACATACATAAAACAAAGCGAAAATGAAATGAATTTTCCTTTAACTTAATCTATGTGATCAATCAAGAAAAAAAAATGTTTTTGTTTGTTTGCACGTGATACTCAAAATCCTAGAAGACTTATACATCCTCACACACTCAAAAGTAACTGGGCCTTGAGAGGATTTCTTGCGAGTGCTGGCACAATGTCCCGTAAGAGATGGCAACGTCCCCAGACAACCGAAGAGAATCAACCAAGGTAAGGGTAGAGGGTCTGGCGCTTGCCTGCACCGTCACCTATAGGGGAAAGGATGCCCTATTTTTGGCCACTAAGAACCACCGTCCCACGTGAGCATTCGAGTCTTGGGCTTCTTGGTAGTCAGCTAACAGTACCGAGTATCAGTTGGGTCAGGTAGCCCCAACTAATACCGCACGCACTACGCCTAAGCCTAACCCCCTTTGAATCGGGTCTCTTCCGCACTTGGGTTTTCTTTTCCGTGAGATGATAGGTGGATTTTAAAGCTCCCTAAAAACACAACTTCTATGTTTCAATGTTAAGTGTGATCAAGGCGCCTTATTGGATGCCTACCCCCTTGATCCTAACTTAATCTATAAATTCTCTTGTGGCCCCTGTGGGGAGAATTTAGTGAGTTGGTTTAATTTATTTTTAGGTGGCTTTATTTTCTTAGTGGGTGAATGTGTGTGAGCGTATGGTGAACAATCTCATAATTTGAACATATGGATACCGGTGATCCTTGACAAAAGTCCCCTAGTTAAACTATGTGATGTTGTTCTTTCCTTAAATAGAAAGAATTTGCGGATAATGGGCCACTTCCAAAACCTCCTAGTTAGTCTATGTGAGTGACTAAAGGGAGATGGCGAATTACGAATGTAGAGCATTCATATACTTGTCTAGGGTCACCAAATGGTGCAAAGACAACAAAGATTACTTTCTCTAATTGGTGATTCAATCCTAGTCCCACAATTTCCTAAATGCAAAAATTGAATTTAAACTAAACAATTTCTACACTAGCTTATGCATATGTGGCTTTGAGCCACTTACTTGGAATAGTTAAGCTAAGTGTGCATACTAGAATGTGCAAAAAAAAAAAAAAAAAAAAACATAAATTGTTCAAAAAGCAATGGTTAATTCGCCCCCTACTTAAACTATGTGAACACTTTTTGCAACAACCAAATTAAATGAAAATTAACTAAATGCCTACAAAAAGCAGCAAAAAATGAGTTCTCAGAAGCTGTGGGCTATCAACACAAGTGTTAAACACACTTACAAGCAGAAAAAATGCAGAAAATAGGAAGAAAAAAATCTCTCTGCAATTTGTGCGCAAAATCCCTTGACAGGTGCGCCTTCTTGCACGCAGGTCACTCCTGAATGCACACAATGCGCCTCTGTGTGGAAAAAATGTGTGCAAAAATCCTACAAGTAAAAATATTAGGAGCTAACTTCTTCAATCTGTCACCTTAGTGAGTCTAAGGACTGCAAGATGGGTCAGAGGACTGTCAGCTCCACTCCAGCATAGACAAAGGGTCTCCTGAAAAATATGGCACAACCACATAAACTTGAAACACGTCAGTGGAGTCGCCAATCCCGTTGTTGTGGATTCAACGCACGGGTGTACGAAATCGCACGAGCTTACAGAGTGTGGTCTACTCTCTAAAATGTTGGTAATAGGCAGAATGTGGGGGGAGCTCAAAAGCATAAAACTTAATGGAAATAGTATGCTGAAGTATGCTCTGGTTAAACTAAAACTAAAAACACAAAAGAATCTATATAGAGAGTTCCAAACAGTAATAATGCAAATGACGGCTCGGTGGCCTCTTCTTATTAAATGTTCGGAAGAAAAGGAAATCTTACCCACTTGCCAAAGGGCCCCTAGGAAATGACTCTAGGTCCCGATGCAAGGATGTTTGCCTTCCAAGTTATGCCTCTGATGCAGTCTAACTCTCTCTCTCTCTCTGCTGTGGTGGACTAAGATGTTGGGTGGCCAACTATCGAGTCCTCTTTAGCTCCAGCTCCGAGTCACACACAATGCTGGTGTTACTTGGGCAAATTTGGCCAGCATAACCTTGTGATCACCATTTTTTCATCTCTTGGTGGGTTTATATAGGTGAGCTTCAAATCCTCCTTCCCTCCCTTGGTACATGATGGATGGTGACCCAAGGGAGAGGTGTGATTCCATTGTGTGCTCACATAATGTCTAAGGAGGCACTGGTGGATGTCCTTAGGTGGCTTTCACATAAGGAGTAAGTGTCCTTTGCTTGTTGTGGTCCCAGAAAGTGACTTTTTTCCATTTCCGGGAATGCGCACTTATCGGGAAAAAAGGCGCGCAGAAGGCGCTCTTCTCGAAGGAAAAAGCGCGCATTTGAGCATTTATGACTAGTTCAAATCTGATTTTCTCAAAACCTTAGAGATTTTAAATACTTCTTGATTTCATAATGTATTTATGTACTGTAAATCCTTGGGCTCAACATAAATTGATGGCGTCTTCTGCTGTATGATTTTCCAGGGTTAACAATATTCTTTCTGATCTAAGACTAGAAGAACGTAAAAGCTTGATGGAAAAATTGGAGAAGGATGAATCAGGTGAATGAAAAAATACTATCGATCCAATATGAGTTTCTTTTTTGAATTTTAATTAATAATATACTTAAAAATATTAGATAACATATTTCAAACAATCTATTAATTCATATATGTTTAATTTTCTATAGGGACCAACAACGAAGGAAATGAATGTTGTCCTAAGAAAAGAAAAGAAAATAGAACATGCAAATGAAAATGAATTGCTCCTTAGCTCATCTGGAGTGGTTTTGGAGGTTAACGAAAGGGGGAAAAAGTTTTACAAAACTTTGAGGGATCTAGTGGAATGAATGTATAGACGTTCTTTCAACTTACAATACAAAAATCAATCCAATGATTCCAAGAACCAAATTTTATTTAAAGTACAAGAAGGGTTTCCAAAGAATCGATCAATGAGACATGTGAGACTTTTTATAGGAAAAACGTACAACAACAAAAAATAATCATTGAAAAAGTAATATTCCTTTAAATGTTAATCTAGAATTATATGTATATATTACTACAAAGCAATCATTTATAAATATCACTTTTGTTATATTTAGTTTTCATATATCACTATAAAAATTAAATAGTTTATTGTCATGTTACTTTTTCAAGAAGATTATGAAAATCTCAAAGGATGAACATGCTGATATCAGAAATATGCCAGTAGGAATGTCCAAAAAGGTGTACAAGGAGATGGTCAAAGAAATGGACATAATTGCATCACACGAGGAGCCATCTCAACAATAAATTGCTTCAAATGTAATATGCAATCATTGAAATTTTTGATTAGGTACAATAAATAAATAATTTAACATTAAATATTAATTTTCAAGTATTTTCTTGCAGAAAAGCAAAGAAAATGGAACCCATTCAACACATAAAATAGGACGACAAGGAAGAAAAGGGTTGATATCTAAGTTTGTGAGTAATTTTTACTTCCTTATAACAACTTAACTAGATTTGGTTGTATATTTTAATTTGTTTTACATCAATCATCATTGAATGTATTCAAACAGGTGCTAACATACAAAGAAGAACTATCAGAAGAATTGATTGAAATTGGGTTAAATATGGGTTGTCAATATATGTTGTCATATCATAAATTAATTATGGAATTTGTAAGTATCTATCTTGTTTTACTTAGCTCCGTCTATAATTAATAGAACAAAAAAATATTTTATATTAAAGCTATGATTTTTTATGGGGTATAAAACTTGCAGGAAACAAAGTATGGAACTGCTCCAACAAACGAATTGTTGAAAGAAGGTATGAAATTGGTTTTGAAAGAATGTGTATAGTTCATGAGTCAATTATTGCTATGGTACATTTCTTTTTAATTTACATTGATGTATATTATTTAATATTGCAATTTTCATTATTCTCACCAATGTAGATACACTCATTACACTTTATTTTTATGTTTTTATATGGAACTTGAAGAAGAATAAAACAATCAAAACAATGAAAAAAATTCCCTCCAAATAACCGAATTCATGGAAGTCTCTAGAGCAGTGACATCAGTTCCAGCGAAGAATTATGATCAATATGTTTGGATATCAAAGGAACGCGTTGTGTTTTTTGAAATATTTGTCTATGGAATCAGACATTTTGTTTAATGTAATCGACATAGTGTCCCAATTGAAAGACAAAGGGTTACCAATAACTGTCCCATTTCGTATGACAAAGAGCCTCTTATTCATATATAATAAAATACGGTTCAATTTATTCTATTGCGTTATCCATTGTCACTGTGAAATGTTACACCACTAATTAAATATATGGATGAATAAATACTATAATGAAGAGATTTGAAATATGATGATATAAAAAATTCATCCAAACATCACATAATATATGAATACTGTTATAAGATATGTCTCGACTATTGACGAATAATTAATTTTTTTAAATCACAATAATTGCACTATCAGAGGTCGTGTTTCGAAAAAATAGAAAATGAACACTGGTGCCTGTGTATGATATTGTGCACCGGTGCATTTGTACGACCTATGAGCACCACACCAAATACCAATACCAATTAGAATGCCTGGTGTGCTTTATCGACGACTACGACCCAGGAAAATACGCATTTCATGCATTGGTATGGTTTTTCTTTAAAGCGTCGGTGTGCTTTTACACCTTAACGACCCGAGGCGTGTACACAACCAATACACACCGAGAGGATAGAAGGTGCATGCACCGGTGTTATTTGGCCTCAACGTACATGTGAATTTGTATTTATAATGCACTAGTACTATTTGCATTAAATCCCTCAGTGCGTTAAAACTATAAACCAAATAACATTGGTGCATGCACCTTCTATTGGCCCGGTACGTATTTGTTGCTAACACGCACCAGGATGTTGCGTATGTAAACGCCCCAAGACTTCAGAAATATGTTTTCCTTCCCAGTGCTTGTTATGTTTACCACACTAGTGCGTACTGTTTAAAACACACCAGTGTGTTCCCACATGAAGCGTGCATCGATAAGAAAAACATCCATAAAAACCTATGACCGCCCATTGTTTTTTAGTTGTGTTGAAGTTCTGTTAGCAACTCTATCAAAACCTCTGTTACCAAAAATGAATGTTGTATAAAATGTTTTTTTGACAATTTTGGCCAAATTTATAGCACTAAAAACATCCTTTATAACCTCTGCTAGAGGGTCTTTTCCTTGTAGTGGGAGAGTTTTTTTATTTCACTCTCCTCTGGTGTGTTTCTCTAACTACACCGATGTGTGATATATATAAAAGCACTGTGTTTTTTTTAATTAAAAAGTATCCTGGTGCTTTTCTCAATATGCCCCAAGGCGTTTCTCTACAAATACTGCATCGGTGTTGTGTTTTTACTATAGCGAGGCTATTTTTTTAGAAACTAAAAACCACCTGGAAGTGCTCTTTCGAAGATGTCGCGGGGCGTTTTGTTAAGTTTACCACATTAGAGTGTTGTTGGAAAATATCACCGCATTTTTATGAAATTTAAAACTACATTAGTATTCCTTATTGGTATGCACTGAGACATTTTACTATGTGAAGGCCATTGGTGCTATCAACTATTCAAGCGCTAGTGCGTTGTGTTATTTAGCACACACTAGAAAATTTTGCGGAAATTTCAACAGCCAATTCGTCGCTATTCTGACACATAGTCATCGCAAGAGCGACAGTTCGAGGGCGGGAAAAACGTGGTTTACCACGCCATCGCAGTTCTGACGCAATTAAAAAGTGTCGCACTATCGACACCTTTTCCGTTGCTTCCAAACAAGCGTCACTCTTCCGACGTTTCCCAATCCGTCGCACTTCCGACCTTTGTAAACTGTCGCACTTCTGACGAAATGTGGTCCGACGTTTTGACTTGTCGTCTTAAACGATTTATGCTTCATCACATTACGGCAATGTGGTCGACGTTTTGAACGTCGCTCTTCGACGGCATGGCCCATCGCAGTCAAACCTGTGTGGTCGAACATTTTGGACGTCGCTCTTAAAGACGGTTGTAGAAGCTGTCACAATTCGTGAAATGTGGTCGACGTTTTGAACCCGTCGGCCTTCCAACGTTTGTGTGATCCTATTTCGACGAAATGTGGTCCGACGTTTTGAACGTCGCTCGTCCGACGTTTTTATACTGTCGCTCTTCCGACGTTTTTAATCTGTCACAATTCTGACACTTACAAGGCGTCGGTATAGCGACAACGAGTTCAATTTAAAAAAAAAATGAAACTTTAAAAGAGGAAAAACGTTATTTTGAATATATTATATGAAGTAAAACAGTCCATGAAGTCATTACATTTTCACATCTGAAGATTGGAACCCAAATATCCATCCAGAAAAGTGGAAGTCCCACCCCAGACAATGATAGAAAAATACCCCATGTCACATACGGGGACATGATATAAAACCCAGTAACGGTCCACATGGAGATTATCGACAATCTGAGAAAGCATCCAAATATGCCCGAGGCATCTATAAGAAAGTGAAATAGCGGTATGTAGAATAGTAAAGCAACAGATAGAGTACCGACGTCCATTGTTCCAAATACAAATTAAAGTACCCAAAATCCTTGAACAGAGAAAAACGCTAATCATGTGAGTGTGATATGTCCAAAATATAAAAAGACCATCAAACCATATCAATAAACCAGCAACATAGACCAGCATCGCTAGTTTTGAAGGCAGAGTGATAAACATTAATCATTTTTTTTTCACAAGAAAAAAAACGTTGTTTTGAATATATTATATGAAGTAAAACAGTCCATGAAGTCATTACATTTTCACATCTGAAGATTGGAACCCAAATATCCATCCAGAAATGTGGAAGTCCCACCCCAGACAGTGATAGAAAAATACCCCATGTCACATACAAGGACTTGATATAAAACCCAGTAACGGTCCACATGGAGATTATCGACAAATCTGAGAAAGAATCCAAATATGCCCGAGGCATCTATAAGAAAGTGAAATAGAGTATGTAGAATAGTAAAACAACAGAGAGAGTATCGACATCCATTGTTCCAAATACAAATTAAATTACCCAAAATCCTTGAACAGAGAAAAACGCTAATCATGTGATGAGTGTGATATGTCCAAAATATAAAAAGACCATGAGACCATATCAATAAACCAGCAACATAGACCAGCATCGCTAGTTTTGAAGGCAGAGTGATAAACATTAATCATTTTTTTTTCACAAGAGAAAAAACGTTGTTTTGAATATATTATATGAAGTAAAACAGTGCATGAAGTCATTACATTTTCACATCTGAAGATTGGAACCCAAATATCCATCCAGAAATGTGGAAGTCCCACCCCAGACAGTGATAGAAAAATACCCCATGTCACATACAGGGACTTGATATAAAACCCGGTAACGGTCCACATGGAGATTATCGACAATCTGAGAAAGCATCCAAATATGCCCGAGGCATCTATAAGAAAGTGAAATAGCAGTATGTAGAATAGTAAAGCAACATATAGAGTACCGGCGTCCATTGTTCCAAATACAAATTAAAGTACCCAAAATCCTTGAACAGAGAAAAACGCTAATCATGTGAGGAGTGTGATATGTCCAAAATATAAAAAGACCATGAGACCATATCAATAAACCGGCAACATAGACCAACATCGCTAGTTTTGAAGGCAGAGTGATAAACATTAATCATTTTTTTTTCACAAGAGAAAAAACGTTGTTTTGAATATATTATATGAAGTAAAACAGTCCATGAAGTCATTACATTTTCACATCTGAAGATTGGAACCCAAATATCCATCCAGAAGAGTGGAAGTCCCACCCCAGACAGTGATAGAAAAATACCCCATGTCACATACAGGGACTTGATATAAAACCCAGTAACGGTCCACATGGAAATTATCGACAATCTGAGAAAGCATCCAAATATGCCCGAGGCATCTATAAGAAAGTGAAATAGCAGTATGTAGAATAGTAAAGCAACAGATAGAGTACCGACGTCCATTGTTCCAAATACAAATTAAAGTACCCAAAATCCTTGAGCAGAGAAAAACGCTAATCATGTGAGGAGTGTGATATGTCCAAAATATAAAAAGACCATCAGACCATATCAATAAACCAGCAACATAGACCAGCATCGCTAGTTTTGAAGGCAGAGTGATAAACATTAATCATTTTTTTTTTCACAAGAGAAAAACGATGTTTTGAATATATTGTATGAAGTAAAACAGTCCATGAAGTCATTACATTTTCACATCTTAAGATTGGAACCCAAATATCCATCCAGAAAAGTGGAAGTCCCACCCCAGACAATGATAGAAAAATACCCCATGTCACATACAGCGACTTGATATAAAACCAGTAACGGTCCACATGGAGATTATCGACAATCTGAGAAAGCATCCAAATATGCCCAAGGCATCTATAAGAAAGTGAAATAGCAGTATGTAGAATAGTAAAGCAATAGATAGAGTACCGACATCCATTGTTCCAAATACAAATTAAAGTACCCAAAATCCTTGAACAGAGAAAAACGCTAATCATGTGAGGAGTGTGATAACCATCTGTAGAAACCCAGGCTCACTTGTAAGATCAGGCTCGCTTGATTCCAAAATTGGTAACCATTTGTTGCATCCGAGATGTAAGGTTCAGGCTCGCTTGTTTCCATTAGTAGCCCGCTACAGCATCCACCCTGTTCATAGCAAAAAGGTTCTTGTAGATATACAGAGAAAGAGTATAATACATAGACCATATAAACATGGCTCTGTATTTCAAAAAACAGGTTTAAAATAGAAACAGGGCAACATTTTTTTTTCTAAGTAAAGTTAATCTATTAATAGTGGGAATACAATTACACTGAAGTCAAAATCATTGCCCAGACTCATGGCAAATTTGTCATCAAAAAATCAAAAAATTAAGAAGACTGCCCTCACACGGGGAAACTAGTCTTGAACGTTTAATTTACAGAATTCAAAAATATTACAAAGGTCCAGCACAGTAAAATAATCTAAAAGCAGCCCAATTAAGTGGGCCGTGAAGCAAGAAAAACAAATTAACCAAACTACTCCTCTGGCCCCTCGACGATTCGGCACCATCCTTCGGAAGGTCCAGGATCGCTAGGTGCTACCTCCACATTCATGCCACAGCTCCCCTCCTGAAGGCCCGAATGCTGGCCAGCTTTTTTCGAGCTTAGACCCGCCGGACGGGTGCATTCTTCCTCCGTTTGGGCCTCCTCGTGGAAAACCACAGTGACTGAAGCTGCAATTCGTGGGCGGTTGAGAGAGAAATTAAAGGAAAATTGCGCAGTGCACGTCGTGGGAGAAGGTGAACTAGCAGTGGGGAAACGAGGAGCAGGGGAATCCATACGGTGGCCAGATCCTACAACCCGACCCCGCCCACTCCTAGTATTTGGATAGCGACCTACATAATCACTAGACTGGCTGGAAGACAACTCGGTTGAGGGGTTGGAGGGAGCGCGTAGGAGTTGACCTCTAGTGCTCCCCCTGCGGCAACGCATCCTTTGACGCACGCAAGGCATGGGTGCAGTCTCACTAGCAGTGGGCACAAGAGGAGACGGAGAAGCAGAATTCCAAGAAACAGAGGAAGATAGACAAGGACCAGACCGAGAGAAATGAAGATATGCAGCAAGGTCTACGCAGCAGTTCAGCTGGCCACTTCTCCTTCTCGTCACAGTGAGCAGGCAGTGTAACCCAGCAACCGGCTCGTCTGAAAAACCATAGCGAAATTCCATTTTATCAATGCAATGCAATCGAAGGACGCTCGTCATAATTAATCTCTGATAATTAATGAGAGCCGAAGGCCGGATCATATTGGAGCATGCAGAATCGCTAACGGGAGTGGAGGTCCGATCTTGAACAGTGTTAAAATTTAATGCGATTTGATGTGAAAACCTTGGAATTTAATTGAACAGCGTTAAATCTTAATGCGATTGATATGAAATCGCCACATCCATGTCCCATCGCCTTAAACGCCATCGAATGCACCCGCAGCCGGGAGCAGGGCAAGTTTTTATTGAGGACACATGGCAGAAATTGATTGGAGCGGATCTTTGTTTGGGCCGCTCGCGCAGTGGAAATCTAGACCCGAAAAAGATTAGGGCGAATTTGATAAGAAATTCGCGTCACAACTCTCCCTCCGTACGCCAGCCCAACTTCGGACCCGAAAAATATTAGGGCGGAATTCATTTGGTTTTCACGTCACAAAATTGGCCGACGTCAGCAGGCTATTTTGGAACGCGAATTTGGTTTGAATTATGGTTTATCGCCGTTTGAAGTCCGGCTGGCTCGACTTAAGAACAATTTTGTTTGATCCCATCTTATAAAATTTGTGTTGGTTTTCTTTGATAATACACATATTTATAATAAATCATGGGAATACCACACTAAACATGTGGAAAATTTATACAAATTATTGAGAACAATCATTTTTATGTAAAAATATCCAAATGTGCTTTTGGGAAATAAGAATTCGAGTATTTGGTTCATATTGTTTTAAAGGAAGGAGTGAAGTTGGAGCCTCAAAAGATGCAAGCTATTACAAAATGACCTATTCCTAAGAAAATCAAGGTTCCTAGAATATTTTTTAGACTTACATGATATTATTGATCATTTGTTAAGAATTATGCATGCATTTCAAGTCCACTCACATATCTCTTGAAGAAAATATCATTTATATGGAATGATGAGGCTACTTTGGCATTCTCTCTTTCAATGGATGCCATGTCTTCTACACCAACATCGGTTGCACCTACTTTTGGTAAAACATTCATAGAGTGTGAGGCACTAGGACAAGGAATTTACGTAACATTAACACAATAAGGGATATCATTGGCTTTTAAAAGCAAGGAATTCAAAGAAAATATTTGGTGAAATCTACGTATGAAAAATAAATGGAAGCAATATTACATGCAATAAAAATGGGGATAGTATATCATTGGGAGGTACTTTAAATTCAAGATATACCATGATAGCATAAAGTATTTTTTGAAGCTATGATTTTCATTAGAAGATTAACAAAAATGAGGAGAAAAATGCAAAGTTTTAATTTTGAGATAATCTGCAAAAAGGGTAAGGAAAATTTAGTACATGATGCTCTTTCTAAAATAGAAGAGGCCTCAAATTTATATCCAATTACATTTTTTATTCCTAGGTGGCTAGAAGAAGCTTGCCATAATGGAAAAATGACAATAGTACTAACCAAAAACTAAAATTTATAAAGGATGGGATGAACTCTATGGAGCATTGGGAGTGAAAGAGAGATATACTTTGGTGCAAATGTAGAATATTTTTATGCATGCAAGCATATTTGAATAAACAAATATTAAGGGAGTCCCATGTCTCTCTGATGGTAGGACGCAGGATTCCTTAAAACATCTCAAAGGATCAAAAAATATATTTTTGGAAGGAATGAAGAAAGATATTCAAAATTTTGTAAGAGAAGGTTAGGTTTGCATAATAAATAAAAGAGAGATAGTAAAATCTCTAGGGTTACTTCAACCATTCCACATACATATTCAAAGACTAGAAGATTTATCAATAGACTTTATTACAGGGTTACTGAAATATAAAGGTAAGTATTACATTTTTGTGGTCATTTATATAGACAAATTTTGTAGATTTTTTTTGTAGAGCTCAAAGTACATAAAAAACAAGCCAAGTGGCAGAAGTGTCCGTGAAAGAAATTCATAGTCTTCATGGTTTTCCTAAAGTAATAGTAACAAGAAACTTTTGGAAATAATTATTTAATATGAGTGGATAAACACTAGCTGCCATGAGTTCTACACATCAAACACAATCAAATGGTCAAACAAAAATAGTTAACAAATGTTTTTAAGGTTATCTACAATGTTACTCTTTAGAAAAGCAACTTAGTATGCCATAATTAATAATCATTCCCTGTTCACTTTTGTTAATAGGTTTATGTTAGACAATGATGTAGGGGCATTAGGCACTAGCTAGCAATGTAGGAGGTTTTTTCCACATGTTGTGGCTAGGAGGGTTTGAAAACATTTGAGTTGTAACAGCTAGGTGTCAATACCTCAGCTGACTGTATTACTTAGACTAGTTAGAGTTGTAGGAGTCGAACTGTTTCAGTTAGTTGAATTATTATAATTAGACCTTTTGATTTCTAGAACGGTCCTCTCAGAGAAACCGAAGAGCCATATGTTATGTATATAAATTGTAATTCCTCGGATGAATAAAAGTAGAGAGGGAAGAGGAGAGTAGAGAGGGGATTTCTGCAATAAACCTCTGTGTGTGAACAATTGTTTCCAATTAAATGATTTCCAAGCTTAGTTGCCATTGAATTATCTCGAACTGCTAATTGTGAAGAATTGTTTAACTGTGAGGCGATTGGGTACTGATAATTCCATTCTTCTGTCTTTGAATTCCTGTAAATTGTTGGATAACCCTGTGAACTCACCCCACCCAAAGGCGAGGTCTGTGTAGAGAACCGGGGTCATGAACACTATTCAAATATAAAAATCCCGCTTAATAAAGAGACAAGATTGTTGTGCTTTCGGAACCTGACCCGAGGATTGGACATGAGTTAACAAACAAAAGGATAGTGGAACCAAACTTGCACCCGTGGTCAAGCCCTGTACCAAAACCACGAGCGGAATCAGAAAAGTGGGTTGCCCATATCGCACCGCTTTTGCGGAGTAGGCGGTATTTCCTATTCACGAGCGATTCCATAGGGAAAGCGACACGTGGCGAAGTGACCCCCGGAAAACCACCGTTTAACCCGCACCATCGCACGTTAAAGCCCGACGTTGGAAGCCGAGCGAAATTGCCAAGAGTCATTGATTTGGAGAAGGGCCATCGGACGGTGGTCGCACGTTGAACTTGCCCGGAGGTTAACTAAGGTGTGCGGAGGATAGCCAGGTACGATACGAGTGTTTGATTGGTTATTGATATATATAGGTAGGGCCGGAGTATAATGAAATTGTTTAATTAAATGATTGGCGGATAATTAGCATAAGTCTGGAGCGTGATTGTTGTAAGGCTGGGTGGTGAAATATAGAGCCGAAAGTTCATTACAAGTTATTTATTTAAAAAGAAACGTGGAGTATAAATATAAAGTGTTGAAAGTTAAACATTGGTTATAAGACTTGGAGATAATATAAATTCGGGAATATAAATTAAAGTCCAACCATTGTGGATAGTATTTATTTATCAAATTCTACGAATTTCTACGAATTTTATAAATAAACCCGAAGAAAGAAGAAGTCAATTAAGACTCAGGCTGGAGGAAAAGAATAGGGTAAACCAAGGGAAAATGATGACAGAGCGATTGTAGACACACCAGATCTCCTTAGGGGTCCAATTTCAGTTTTGTTGCGTCACACGATGATCTCTCTTCTCTGGCATTTACTTGTATTGAAGATCACTATTCTAGGAATAAGGAGTTATTTTCTCCAAAAATAACCCTAGCCAAACATTGACAATGCATCAAGGATATCTTTTTATGCTTCATAAGTACATATGTTCTACTTCTAAATCATGTCTTGGAAGTGGTTTTTTTGTTGGAAATTATTCACCAGTTGGTTTCATACCAAAGTCTTTTTCACATTTTCAGCATCCAATACATGAAAAAGATAATGGTTTAAAACAACATAAATATTTGAAATTTTTCAAGAATTGTCTGGCACACTTTGAATATGAATTTTGAAGTCAAGTGCATGATGTTGTATAGGATCAAGTGTCATTTTGAATACCAAATGTTTCATAAGAAAATTCTCAACATGCTACCCTGCAGTAAGGATTAAATGACAATATTGCATCAACTATTTCCATAATAAAAGTGCACCTCGGCCATAAGACCAAACAACTACAAATGTTGTAGATCTAACAAGACCACACAATCAAATGTATTCCACAAGGCCAATACTATATGAAAAATGAAAAGGAGTTTGCAACCAAAAATACCTTAGGCAACTAATTCAATTAGATACACCAAACCATCAGCAAGAAGGAAAACCAGCCTACTTGGCCCCAATATTTTCAACTGGGTCCTCTAATTCAACCAATAAAAAGGCCAAAACCATTGCATTGAGATACATTTCATTACACTGTAAATAACAATAAAATTTGACTCAGCCATAACCCTTTCCTTTTATTGTTGTGAAAAGCTTTATGCATTACTCTAATGTGGCTAGTCCATAGGCCGAGTAGACCACTGGGTAACAAATATGTTTCCTTTCACCTTTGAGTTTTCAAATTATGCTTACCAAATCTAAGACATTTAAGAGAGGGAACTAATACAACGTTAAAAAGAAAACCAGAGCACACATCTACAAATTACCTCCTTAGCTATTGTCACACCATCATTAACTATTTTCGGAGAACCATGCTTGCTCTCCAAGACAACATTTTTCCCTTCGCCCCAAGGGTGACTCCAACAAGATCAGCAAGTTTGTTCACACCGCCTGCAAGACAAATTGACAATGCTTTCAGTAAGTGTGCAATTGAATGCCAGACCATATGCCAAAACAACCCTCCATGAAAATTAAAATAACACATTAAAATCGAATATAAGTGGACAAGGAAAGATCCACCGCAGTGAAGTTTCACGTGCAGGTGACCTTCCTTTAAACATAATTTTTTCTCTGACCTGCAATTTTTTTGTCACTGAGCCATCCTTGTTGAAGTACAACTCCTTTTCCATAGCTCTTGTATTAACTACCTTATCTCTATCGCGTAATCTCAGAGTCCCTCTTCTGCTTGAGCGATTAAAGGAAATGGGTGAAAAAACTGAAAGAGAAGACAATTGTCTGCCATAATTATCAAACATTGCACCTAACTTCTTCCCCTTTCCATTGTTACCCAATGAGGTAGATGTGGCAATTGTTGTCATACTGCCCAAAGCAGGGGCCATCTTCTCTTATGCTGAATATAGAATTACAAGATCTTCATATTAGTATGAACCTTAAAAAACATGACTCCCATTGCTAAAAACCACTTTTAAGTTGTAACAGGCAAACTAAACAACTATCGCAACTTTTGGCAACTTCTGGAGCATTAAGAGAGAAACAACTAAAGAGAAATACAACCACAATCCTCATTTTAATGAGACCGGACTATATATTTGCATTAAGATAATAGAAAGAAATCACGACTATATTAAGGCCACCACAAAACAATCTTTAACCAATGTCTCTCGCGGCCTTCAGGTTGCCATGCTAGAGGTTGCATATTTTTAATTTAAATTCTTGACCTCTCGTGCCCATCTATGAATGCATCCAATGGGATATCTACATCAAATGCTCCTTTATATCCCCAAAAACAAATTCCCTAATACAAGAGCACCAATATTGATGGATCACCCCACACCATCCCACCCACTAGAAACGGTGAAAAAGGAAACCCGAGAAAAATTCTGAAATATCTCAAGATGACTATATGGGTGGTTCTTATGAATCAACCAACCATTCATAACATGCTCATCAATCCAAACCATGAGTATTATGTGACGATATTCAAGCAGGCACTGAATCGGATTTCTGAAGCTATGTTAGAGAAACCCTAAAATCTCACTAAAAATAGGTGAAATGTGGCACCACTCAGAGATTGACATGTGCCAATTGGTACAAGTGGTAGAAAATTGGCATGCTCAAACAACGAGGTGATGCAGGAATGACATGAGGGAGAAAATATCAGAAAAGCCTCAAATCTGGAGAACTAAAGCTCATCACCAACCTGAGATTGACAACTTTACATGATGTAACCTATGAAATCGTAAATGGAGAAATCATAGTAACAATAAAGGAACCTATGTAACAATAAAGTCGGATTCATCCTGGGAGTGGTAATGGGAGAAATCATAGTGAACAACAGGAAACATGCATAGTTGCTTACAATCAAATAGATGAAAACACACATACAAAAAACCTAGATAATAATCGTGAACAAGCTTAATATTGAATTATGAACTGTAAAGGAACTTACAAAATGTGACATTACGAACCTGGTCAAGCGCACAAGCAAAAATATCCCGGACATGACCCTGGTTGACAAGTTGTATTGCTCATGATGCAAGAGGATTTGTACCTGCACTGCCAAGTCAATCAAAATCCATCATTATCTATACAATAAATACAAGTAATTGATGTAGTATTTTTTACTCTAAGATGAATTCTTATGATAATGTTAGAACATATGTTGAAAATGTCAAACCATACCTGAATAAGCTCCTCTTCGTTTCAAGAACAATTTATTGGAGTCGCATGAACTTGGAACAAGCCTCCCACGATCTGAAAGAGTAGCAACTAAGTCAACAGTGACTTTTTTGTTGCTACGCTGGATCGAGGGAGGTTTGCTCCAAGATTAAATCACTCCAATAAATTATTCTCTACTAAACATGGCCAACCACGTGAAGGTGGAAGCTCTTATGGCCCCTCCCCCCCCTCACATCACTCTCAATTCCCTAATACCCAATCTATATTTCATTTTTTACTTTCATGAGCATAAAAAAAAAATTCAATAACTAATAAAAAAACAATTCAACAAAAAGTACGCAAGGAAACATTGCAATTAATGCTTGACATAAAAATAGTATGATAAATGAATTTTTTATATAACGCAAAAAACGTTCCAAGTATGGTAACGTTTGTCTTATAATAATACAATATTTTACATTATTGAATTTTCTTTTTCTTCTTCCTATTTCTAAAGCTCCTAATTACATCATCAATATCATCATGCTCTGCTCCTGTTTCGTGCCTTTCGACCTGCACTACTGACCTAGTTGTGTAGTCACGATGTCTGGTCTCATCCAGTGACGGGGCATCGCCTACAAAAACAGATAATATTAAATTTTAATTGTCAATTTTTAAATATCATTGAACTAGTTCGGTAATATTAATAAAAAAATTGCAATGAGATTATTTACCTGGTGCACCAGTTGTTGCCGCTGACCTAGTTGCGTAGTCACGATGTCTGGTCTCATCTAGTGACGGGGCATCGCCTACAAAAACAGATAATATTAAATTTTAATTGTCAGTTTTTAAATATCATTGAACTAGTTCGGTAATATTAATAAAAAAAATTGCAATGAGATTATTTACCTGGTGCACCAATTGTCGCCGTTGGGACTGTTGCCCTGTCTTCCTCTCTGGTGGTAAGATCCTCAAGGAAACATTCTCTGTCATTTAAAAAAAAAAATTATAAGGAAAACCATCAAGGTATAATTAGAAAAAATTATAAGTGGAAATTAATTACCGTCACGACCCTCACTGATAGTAGCATTGTCGGCCTGGTCCCCACTACAATGATCAGGTTGCACGTGAGGATCATCTACATCTGGCTCTAAAACTGGGTTATTTGCCTCGTCGGTAGTGCTGCTCCCCTAATTTAAACAAAGTTGTTAGACATTAAATTTATGGACGAAAACAAACATATTGAAAGGTTAATGTTTTACCTTATCAGGCATTTTGGATCTTGGGACCTGCCCCAAGCTTCTACGATGTTCAACTATGACTTGATAGTCGAAATGGAAAGCGATATTTTTATCTTCCTCTGTAGTTTCTGTTCCGAATTCATCACCCTACATTACATATGATTGTGTATTTTTAATCATATTTGATAGGATTACAAAAACGTTGGAAAGCGATACAATTAATTATAAGATGTTTAGCTACTTAATTACAATTCTTGCAGCTAATTTCAAGTATGCCCTGGCCTAGCTTGTGATGGCCCTTTTTTTCAATCCTAGCTTTGGTTTCCTTTGAGGTGTCAGGCAACCTAGCATCAAAATATTGAAGTCAGATATGACGTAGCACACTTTTATTTTAGACATAAAGAAAATTAAAGCTATTGAATTAAATTTGTAATTTACCTTGCGGGTCCAGTTGGTATTTTTCCTTCTTTCTTTGCCCTTTTCTCTTTTCCGTCATGGATGAGTGCTCTCCACTCACTCTCTGAAACTGCGAGAGGACGCTCATATCTAGGGTTAAATTGCAATTACGTCCTATAGGTGTCCCTGGTATATTTCAAATATTTGCCGGCTACCTGAGCCACCGCTTTTCTGTCAAATGTGCCGACCCCAAAAAGGGCTTCTAGATAATCTAGAAGTTATTTTTTCAAGTTGGAATTCTGGGAATTCCACCCTGTACGTATGGTTGGGCCAAAAATTACCAACGCATGGCTCTCCAGAATCCTGTAGAACTCATTGTTTCCTACACAGAATAAAACCAAAAGAAAAAGAAGATATTATCATTAATTTAAAAATCAAAATCATGATAAATATGTTTTAGATAAAGTACATGAAATAGTTAAAATATTAAAATTTACCTGGGAGTTGTACATGCTTTATAGGGACACCCTCATCGTTCACCAACAACGTGCTATTAATGGTCCCTGTGGAGCTGACACGTGTAGCTCCAGGAAATGCAATAATGTAGTTGGCCATATCAGCCTCATCATTGCCAACACGTTCAGCGGTTGGCTGGGTGTCTGCTTGGGCAGGGTGTGTTTCTTGGCTAGCACCTAAAAGAGTAGAAGGTGTACGAGAGGGTTGTTGGGCAATCTCTTGGCCTTGTGTCCCACCACCACCAACATCGGGTTCAGCAAATGCCAGAAAACGCTACATACAAAAGAAATTTTTGTTAGTTTAGTCAATGTAAAAATTAAAAATCAAACTATCACAATTCATCTCATGCAGAACAAAAAAAATATCCTTTTGACTTTTTATTATTACCTAATATGTTTCTAGCCGGCTCATAAGTTTTTTTATCCTCTCTTCCGTTTCAAGTGTTTTAGGTGTGTCTATCAAAGTATTAAATTCCGACCTTGCATCTCATGCCTTTTTTTGCAACAAGAACACTGGAGATAGGGATGAAGAAAGCTCTTCCTCAAAGAGGGAATCATCAGGCGTACCATGGCTAGGTGTCTGCATATTTGAAAAAAATTAATATTATTTCAATTATGTAAATAACTAAAATACCTGAAGATAGAGCAATGCTGGCACTTTACATGTTCTTCCGCTGGCCTCTTTCCGCGATCATCTCGTCTCGAGGTTGTTCCTGCACTGCTCTGATCAGTCTGCCACATTGCAATAAAATTATAAATGTAAAAACTTGAAAACAATATCTAACTTGAAAACACAAAATGAAACTGAAATAATTTCTAATAAGACACCGGAAGACAGAGTTAGAGTTTCAAATATGCCTTGCATTGAATTCAGTCCTGGAAACATGTCATTGCACATTAAGGCACCCAAACAAGAGACGAGTTGACAATGAAGACCTTATTGAATATATTGTTGGAGCAAATTCTAGTAAACTTGTTGTGAAGACCTTGAGGATATTTTTGGAGCAACATTGTTGAAGCTGATGGTATAGCATTGTTGGAGACGATCTTGAAGGGCCTTGAAGTGAAGCTTTTGGAGAAACTATTGAAAAATCCTTAGAGCATTTAAGTAAGACACTTTCTATCTTCCATCACCTTTTTCCTTTCAATATCCTTTAAACGATTTTGTTGATATTTAATGTTTGAAATCACGTTATGATTCCTTGATTATATGTATTTGGGCACTTTCCCTTTGAAATTACCCAAAAATACCCTGGAAATTTTATCTTCAGGATGCATGTCTGACCCTATTGTTCAATATTTTGATTGATAGTAGTAAAAATAGAGATCTAGGGGGCTCTTGACTTGGTTTGGTTGGGCCATTAGATCCCTAACATCTACTAGGGAGAACCCCCCTTGAGTTGGAGGAGAGCTAGCCCGAAGTGAAAAGAGGTTGGTGAGGTGACAATGGGGCTATTGAATTACACATGGTATCACACTTTAGCTTTAGGACTTTATCTTGAGAAGTGCGAAATTTTGCTATATCAATTCTCAAATTGTTTACAACACTATTGTTAAGAACTAATAAGAAGTGATGTTGAGGGGTTTTTGGGTATAAGAAACAATACCATTTGAAAACTAGGGTTCTCAGTCCTTGGCATTCCTTCACCTGGGCCTAGGGGCACACTAGAATAATTTCACACTAAACCATGAAAACTTAAAAGTAACTTAACATATCCATAAAGTAATAATAATCATAATTCCTAATTTCCTATTGTACGATATGATGCAAATTATTCAAACATGAAGCAATGAAGACATGCAATGTCTGAATTTCAAGATTGATGAACCAATACAAGAAGTTAGAAACTACAACTTTGATTCGATACTCTGTGTCCTAACTCCCGGAAGGAATCTAGTTTGTAGGAATGAAGAGGTTGTTATCTTTACAATCCCATCCCAACATCAAATTCAGTGATAAGTTTCTATGAGGTTCTGGGTCAAGGAAACATTCACTCCACGAATGATATATTTAAGTAGGCTTCTCCTATTCTAGGAAAACACCATACCTATAATGCATTCACTTGCATGTATAAAGGGAAAGGAAAACATGTTTTCATACAACGGTGACAAAGGAATCTTGGGGAAAGGTATCTTCACTTTTTATTTATGTTGTTCACCCACACCACTCTCGTGTTTTCACTAATCCTGTTTTGTCATTTTTGGATTCAAATTAAGTTAAGGCCTTAAGTATTTTTTGACCTTTCGGTGTAGTTTTCATAAGTGGCATGTATGGATTTTCCATTAATTCTGCACTTTTTCTCTTCATACGCATGTTTCCCTGGAAATCAAATGCATGATTTAGTCCCATACATTTAACAAGTTGTTGGATCAACTCCATTGGCAATATCATGTTTCCTATTCAATCAAAATTTATCTCAGTTAGGGTAGGTAGGAATGTTTTCCCTTTGTATTAATAGGGCACTTCTAGCTTGCATTTTTATTATATCTTTCAAATTTAGTGTCGTTTCAATTAGGGCATGAATTTTTGCAACTTTCAAGGAGAGAATGAACAAAGACAAATTTTTGTGATGGATGATTGTATATGACTCCATGGCCAGAGGAAAAGGCACTAATCTACTTCTTCAAATATATATAGTTCTCATTCACCTCATACGGAGATGGTCCCTGATTTTGAGCCAAATGTTGCAGCAAAAAGTCCCCCCCCTCCATAATTTGATATTCAATGGAAATTTCTTAAATTGATGATGGGGCATGATTATGGAACATTCGCACATACATATGTAATGGAATTCCAAGATCATGATATATGTTTGCATATGTTTATGGAGGTGGTGGAGCAAAAAAGAGCTCAAATAGAGCTGAAATTTTTCACATAAAAAGGACTGTGGACTTGACTAATGGTTCCATTTAAAAAATGATATCTAGACAGAGAATAAGTGTAGCATGAAAACATGCATTGAAAATCCATCTGAGTTTGCATTGTATTACTTATGATGGATTCAAATTTGGGTTTCAAAATGCCAGGTTATGGCATGATTTTGTCGAGAAACCCTTAGTTGGATTCTCATGTTGGTTTACTTTATATTTTAAGTTTGTTTTGCAATCTTTGGGTGATAGTAACTCATGAACTAGGTTACCAATGTGTAACAATCATATTTCAAGAATAAAGTTGTGATTTTTTTATATTATTATTATTATCTATTAGCTACGAGTATTGACACCTAATGCCTGGAATTTTGACATCTTGATAGCATGGATAATTTAGAAAATGTTTCTAGTAATGTTAACATAATAACTATCATTACATGTCTTCACTTTTTTCACCATAATAGACCTGTGATATGGACTCATCACACAACTTCATATGCTATGTCCCAACAAGTTCAAGCTGGTTGAACCTACCTCATAGTGTGGTTATTAAGGACAAGTTGCTTGATATATAACTCGATAGCATAGACCACGTTGCAGTTCTAAAAAGAATCCTCGAGTGTCAAAAAAACTTCACAATATGTTCTACTATAAAGCCTTTTGGGATACCTGAAATAATATATGTATCATTGATGACTTTTAAAGTATGACAAGATCGAGAGGGAAAGGAAATCAATGGAAGAGTGATCCACCAATGAGAACCTAGAATTTAGCATCAGATGAGTTAGAGTCTAGGAAATTGAAACCCTATAATTTTAATTAGTGATGAAGGACATCACATAGGTAATTATATTTTCATGTAGAATAATCTGTTAATTCAAATTTAAACTACATAATATGAAAGGCATACCATAAATTTTCCCACGTAAGTCCAAACAACCTATAAAAAGGGAAAACCTTCTTTTTCCATGGGAAATAATTTACCTTTCCTTTTTCAAGACAATCTAAATCACAAAAAATATGAACTATATTGCACACATTCTTGGATAATGTGAAAGTGGAAAAGGAATACCCTACACAAGTGATGCACACATGTACATTTGAACACTAATAGATTTTTGTAGTTGAAATGCAATGCTTGTTTTCATTTAAATGTAGAGTTTTTAAAGCAGGGAGAAATAATGGTTGCCAAATTAATAAGCGTTTCTTTGGGAAAAATTTAAATCTTGTATTGGGTGATGAAGATAATAGAGGGTATTTAATCTTGATTCTTGACATCTAGAGAGAACCCTACAGCCTAACACAATCCAATGGAATTTACCAAAAAAACCCAAATAGAGTCCACCCTACTATAGGAGGAAGGGCCTGCAGTAAGAACTTACCATTTTGCAAGAGCTGAGGGCGAATGTTGTTCTACAAGAGCTGAGGGCAAATGCAGGGCGAATGCTATTCTGCAAGAGCTCAGGGCGAATGTTGTTCTGCAAGAGCTCAGGGTGAATGCTAAGGGCGAATGCTGTTCTGCAAGAGCTCAGGGCGAATGCTGAGGGCGAATGATGTTCTGCAAGAGCGGAGGGCGAATGCGCGTGTGATATCAGACATTAATGTAGCACACATGTACATTTGAACACTAATAGATTTTTGTAGTTGAAATGAAATTCTTGTTTTCATTTAAATGTAGGGTTTTTAAAGCAGGGAGAAATAATGGCTGCCAAATTAATAAGCGTTTCTTTGGGAAAAATTTAAATCTTGTATTGGGTGATGAAGATAATAGAAGGTATTGAATCTTGATTCTTGACATCTAGAGAGAACCCTACAGCCTAACACAATCCAATGGAATTGACCAAAAAAACCCAAATAGAGTCATCCCTACTATAGGAGGAAGGGCCTGCAGTAAGAACTTACCATTTTGCAAGAGCTGAGGGTGAATGCTATTCTGCAAGAGCTGAGGGCGAATGCTGAGGACAAATGCTGTTCTGCAAGAGCTAAGGGAAAATGCTGAGGGAAAATGTTGTTCTGCAAGGGCGGAGGGTGAATGCGCGCGTGATATTAGATGTTAATGTAGCTATTGCGACGGATACGGCACAATAAAATCATTTTTATGTAGCGCGCATATACGTTTTTTATTTTTATGTAGCGCGCATATAAGTTTCATATTTTTATGTAGCGCGCATATAAGTTTCGTATTTTTATATAGCGCGCATATAAGTGTCGTTATACCGACGACGGAAAAAGCATACTGGGACGGCTGCCTCCAAACGTCGCAATTGCGACACTTAGACGTTGTGTCGTACTTGCGACGTTTGGAGGCAGCCGTCGCAATAGTGATGCTTTGGGCCATAGTGTCGCAATTGCGACGTCTTCCTCCAAACGTCGCAATTGCGACACTTTGTCTAAGTGTCAGTATTGCGACACTTTTCTATAAACGTCGGTATAGCGACAGTTTCGGGCGGGATGGAAAAAATTTGGGGAAATTTCCGACATTTGGTCAAAAGCGTCGGAACCAAGTGTCGGAATTTCCGCAAAATGTAGTAGTGACACCATATTTTTTTTAGTTTATAAAAATATATTTTCCTCGGTGCACCATGTTATGTTCAGAATTGGTGCTTGTACGGATAGTAAAGCGCCAGTGTGTTTGGATATTTTAGATGCACCATTCAAAAAACATTCTCCCACCCACCTATGCTAGTGACCTTAGTTACAGTTGGATTTTTGGGCTATTTTTATAGGGGGCTTCACAAAAAAATCCACTAGAAGGTCTTTCCCTTATAGTACTGTTACCATCAAATTTCCTCATATAAATGTTTGGAATGTAGTAATTCCTTAGTGTTTTCTTAAAGCCCTAATGATGTCTATCCTAGATTGAAAATTCATGAGTATGGTTCTATTATTCAACATTTGTGCTCTCCAATTGTGATAGCATAATCCCCATATGAGATTTATTCTCAACAACATGATTCTCCTTATTTTAATGATTTCCTTGGATCTCCACATCCCTTTTAGGAAGCCTTTCCAAGATAGTAATGATGGAGTTTTGTATTTCTTTCTTATTTTCATTCATCTTCAACTATATTACTTTTATATTATTTTCTATTCTTTCTGTATTTTCATTCATCTTTATTTATATTCCTTCTATCTTATTTTCTATTCATTTCTTATTTTCATTCATATTCATTTCCATTTCTTTCTTCTTTTCATTCATATTCTTTTCCATTTATGTTTTAGGTTTTTCTTGAGAATCTGAGAACTCCACATTTTTCAACATAGCACCATAAATTTAATTAGCTTTCTTCTCTAATTGAGATAACCTAAATTATAAGTCTTCACTTTATTGATGGGTCAAAAATTTGGTAAATAATAATAGTCTTCCTCTTTGTTACAACAAAAAAAAATGGTCTCTTCTAATGAATAATTAGGTCACTAGTAAGTTATGTACTTTAATTTGGAGAATATCATAATGGTGGAAGCTTTATTGATATATATATGAGATTTGAGTCCTTCTGGATTTGAAAATTTGTTATGTAATATTGTGATATATAGTTATGTAGTTCCATAAGTGTGAACTGAACTTGTTGTGCCAATTGAAAGTTATAGTAAATCTCTCAAAACTTGATGACTTTTTGGACTTCTTGCGAGCAAAATTGTATAGCATGCCATGTGCCCAATTCTTGAAATATAATATGGAACATGTACTTAAGGTACTTATATCTATATCCTAAAATTTATGAATATTTCATAGTTTTAAAATTTCTAGACAAGAAGATATAGCAAAAATACCAAGTTGTCATGTTTAAAATTTATTTCAATATTCTTCACAAACCATAACTGGCATAGAGTATATAACTCCAAAATTATAGCAAACCAAATTATGAAAATGTTAGTATATATTCTTTGATATTTCTTCTTAATATGATCCAAGTTTCACTTTATGAATCCTTACAAAAAAAAACTATAGTAGAAATGTCAAACTGATTTGTTTGAGACTAGAATTAGGAGCATGTAGAAACCCTAAGTTCGTTGGAGCATATCTCCTAAAATATAGTGAAACAAGATACGTAAATTGGACTAGATGTTCGACGTGATTTCCCCTCAATGTTGTAGAGGTTTCATGATCTTAGGCCTCACATAAAACAAATTATAGTGAAAATGTGATATTGACATATTTGAGATAGAATTTAGGAGCCTTCAAAAACCCCAACTTCCTTGGACCATATCTCTGAAAATATAGCGAACAAGGATAAGAAAATTGAAATATAGATTTATTGGTATGTCTTATAACTATTCCCTAGGTTTAATCATCTAGAACCATACAAAAAATAAAATTTAATTAACTAAAAATAAAATTTAAAAATTTAAAAAAATAAAAATAATAATATAAATAAATAAATATATATATATATATATATATATATAATTAAAAAGAAAATTAAAAAATAAATAAAAATTAAAAATAAAAAAAATTATAGAAATTTTTTTGTAACACCCTTATCCCACATCTACCCAAGTAATCGACCAATCGAAGAAAATATGCAAAGAGAGGATACTGTGATTATATTCAACCTCCTAGATGACCTTGAGGAAGTGGAACCGACGGAAACACATCACACATGCCTTCCACATCAACAACAAGACTCCCAAGAACCATCCCAACCACTCAGGTAACTAGCCCCTGGGTCACACTAAGGTTTTAGGCCTTCAAAACCCCAAACGCTCCCACATTATAGGCATGGGTGCATCTGGGATGCTCTCGACGCTCCAAAACATATCCATGCATGTGTTCAAGGACTTTTTCCGATGGACATGTGCCAACATCGCCAAGTTTTGAGCCACTTTTTCAGGCCCAGATCCCAGGTCACTTCCCAAAATTCAATGATAGGCTCAAACATGAAAAATAATAACGAAAAAATGGTGCAAAATTGAATACTAGAATAAGCACTTGACTGGAACCCTAGTAGCCATGACAGTGATTTCGTCAAACATGTCGCAAATATGTAATCTACAAGTTTAAATAACATATATGAACACAGGGGTATTATACTTATCTAAGAATCACTAAGAAGCATTGTTCCCTTGCATCATTAGCTGTTGTATCATCTATTAGTTCATAGATACATTGTTTATTAATTTACAAATAAAAACACGAGGAGAGACATGCATCATCATTGTCATAATACATGCTTCTAACCAACATAATAACAAGAGAAATATCAATGATACATCAGCCATAGAATCCACATATAAACTAGTACATTTACACATAAGATGTCAAGGAGAAAAACTCTTATTAATGAATGCAAAAACCAACTGGGGATGGGACTTCCACATTCCACCCAACCATAGATTGTTGAGCCAAATATTTCTTCACCCGATCACCCTCGTGCCATATTCCAAGCATGAATGTGGAACTCATAACCAACCAAAAAGAACCAAACAAGCATGGATGCTACCAGAGTTCTCCACCTACACCGTGAGGAATTTTACTACCTCCTAGTCTCTCAGGCTTTACCATAAGCCACAGTCTGATACAGGGATCACTAGGCCCTACACTGAGACGTACTCACTAGGCTTTACCGTACATCCTATCCCTAGAATCATTAGAGGAAATTTTAGCCTAAAAGTGGCCTCCTAAGGAAAAATTATAAAATAATAATTAAAATAATAAAATAAGAGTTATGAATTTTGGAGGGAAAAGAATAAAACTAAATTTTTAATTGTATTTTTGGCTTATATCCTTATATGTTTACTCAAATTTCAATTTTAGACACTCGTTGGATGTGGAATTAAATTTTGCATCCAATGAGTACCCATTATGCATACTTTTGAGAAGACCCACATTGATAAAAAAAATGCAGATACATTAAAAAAACGTGTTCAACATGGTTTTTTAATGTATCTACATTTTTTATCACTGTGTGTCTTCTCAAATTATACATAATGGGTACTCGTTAGATGTGAAATTTAATTCCGCATCCAACGAGTGTCTACACTTGAAATTTGAGTAAACTTATAAGGAAATAAGCCAAAAATACACTTTAAAAAAGTAGTTTTTCTTCTTTTCCCTCCAAAATATTTACATGTACCTCTTTTTAAATTTAAACGATTTTGATTGGTTTACAAATTATGACACAGAAATTACGTGAAAATTTTATGGGCACTTTTAGGCTAAAATTTCCTCTAATGATTTGGCCCAACAGAGAGCAATCCAACTCTTGGTTTTATCATATATCCTGGGATTCACCAGCAAGGATTTCTGGGCCCACTGAGGCATGAAATCCTGGATTTATCGCAACCCACATCCTGTTTCAAGCGTCACTAGGCTATTGGCTTTACCGTAATCCATAGTTTGGTTCAGGGATCACTATGCCATGTGTTTTTCCTTTCGGAGATCCATTTCACTCATCTTCGAATCCATTCGGCAGTTCAGCTTAACCAAAGCATGAGAACCCATCTCATCAAGGCTATCTGGAAATGGAAAGGCTAGGCTGAAAACACCATCATGCCTAAAAAAATCCATTCCATGACATAAAAGAACCAGATGCAATACCATGCATTCCAAATCTAGCACGAAAATCACATATGCAAATCAATACCTGCAAAGAATCATGTTGTAGTTGCTTGATCCTGCTTTTCATTACTTGCTCCTTCCTTCCTCTCGCCTTCTTTTCCTTTCTTGATTCAATGCCAAAGTGCTCCAAGAAAAATTAAGTGTCCAAGGGTGATACAAAGAGCGATAATAATGAGAGATCTCCAAAACTAAACTGACAGAAAGGTACCAACTAATCCTCAGAAGCCTTTTTATCAATTAGGCCTCTATTTTCTTCATTTTGCGTTATTTTCCTTCATTTTCCTCCTCACATGCAACCTGTGAACTTTCACCTCCCTTTTCTCCTAATTTCCACTATTTTCATAAATAAATGTGCAAAAAATGGCATATTACCTTTCCAAAGCCTTTGCCTTTGCCAATTTCCTTAGCCATAATAAACCAAATTAACACCCACTAGGATTTGTTTGCCCGACATTCAGCTTGGAATAAGTTTCCCATCAATTGTGGTTATTATTTTTCCTTTACTAACTTTTATTACATGTATTTTTTACCAAGGTTGTTATAGAACCCTCCCCCTTGGGGGACACCATCCTCAATGTTCAATCACACATATACCTCATCAACACTGCTGGAATAAAGCATATTTCTCATGGAGCTTTATATCATAGCTCGATGCAGTATTTACAATGATCTTCGTATTGAAAAGAAAATTAACATGACAACATGACAACTATAATGACATGACACCCATACCTATTATTGGGGCTTTATAACATATCTCATGGAGGTATTTACATCCATATACATATTTAAATATATCAAAACATCACACCAAAACATACTCCAAAACATATACCAAACACCATACCAAAATGGCTTTGCCTCAATTGGAAAGCAAGGAAGGATACATAGCCCGCATTTGATCTGAAATATCCCATGTAGCTTCATCAGGCCCAAAGTGCTTCCATTTCACTATAAATTTCTCTATTTCACAATTCTAGAGCATGAGTACCTTTCTTTGCGATATACACTAAGGCATTGGCTAGAATTCTCCATCTAGTTCCACCTGTAATACATACTAGTTAATGACATGATCAACATCTTTAACATACTTCTTAAAAAATTATATATGAAAAACATCATGGACTCTCACTGTGGAAGGTAATGCAAGTCGATAGGCTACTGGCCTGATCCTCTCAATAATTCTGAAGGGTCCACAAAACCATGATGCCAGCTTGGCACATGATCTAATTTGCAACGAGCTCTTCTTGGGATTGATGTGCACGTACACTTGTTCCCCAACTTGAAACTCCTTAAGCAAAATGTTCTAGTTTGCATAACTCTTATGCTTATCCTATGTTGCTTTTAAATTCTTCTTGATTGCCTGCATTTATTGTTCCATATTTTCCAACATGTCTGGTCCAATCAATACCTGATAACTAGATCACTCCAACTGATGGGGGTATTGCAACTCCGCCCATACATTATTGCCTCAAAATAGACTCATATTCTAGGATTCATGATACCTATTTTTTCAGGTCAACTTTATCAGTCCAATATACTATTCCCACTTTCACTACTGACGCATCACATAAATCCTTAACATGTCTTCCAAGGTCATGTTGACCCTCTTAGTCTGTCCATATTTCTACATATGATAAGCTATGTTGAAGGCCAACTCAGTGCCCAAACCTGCAAATAACTCCTTCCAAAACTTGGAAGCAAAATTTGCATCCCTATCTGGCACAATCTTATTTGGACTAACATGCAATCTGACCACATCTCTAATGAACACCTGTGCCAAATCACTAGATGAATATGTATTCTTCACTAGAATTAAGTTTGAAATCTTTGTCAACCTGTCTACAACAACCGTGATGGAATCATGTTGTTTAGTTTTCCTATGAAAACCTATGATGAAATCCATGGAAATGAACTCCCATTTCCACTCTGGAATCGCAATCGGTTGTAGTAGTCCACCTTGATTCCTACACTCTACCTTAACCATTTGAAAATATAACACCTAGCCACAAAATATGTTACGTATCTTTTCAAATTCAGCAAATAATAGAACTTCTTTACTATAGTCAGTTTCTTTTGATAGCCTGGGTGACCTGCATATGGTTTCGCATGAAATTCCCTCAATATCACCTTCTTGAGCTCACTGTTGTCAAGAACATATATTCTATCTCTAAACCTGACCAATCCATCTGTTGTGACATGGTAATCCCCATCCTGTACACTTGCACATGTACATGTACATGTACCACCACTTTTACATGTACCTATACTTTGGTGCAACCTATGCACAATCTCCATATACCTGTCATCCTGTCGACCTACCTACAAGATCTTACCATGTAAATATGTCCCATAGGAGTTCATAGCTGCTATGTGATTTCCATGTACCCACTTTCTAAGAGCATCTCTGACCATTTTTTCCTTTCCTTTACTGTACCTAATCTCGAAATCAAACTCATTGATCATGGCCAACCATATACCTTGCCTGGAATTTAGGTTTGGTTGGTCAAACAATTATATCAACCCACTGTGATCACTCACCAATACAAACCTTCTACTAAGAAGATAGTGCATCCACATATTCAATGCATATATGATCACTGCCAAATCAAGATCACATGTTATATAGTTCTGCTCGTTTTCATTTAGTTTACTTGACTCATAAAAAAACATGTGTCCTTCTTTCATAAGGACTCCACCAAGTCCTATCTTGCATGCATTTGTACATACTACAAACTCCTTGTCTAGATCAGTGATCTTAAACACTAGATCATGTTTCAACAACAGCTTAAGCTGCTCAAAAATGGCCTCACACTCCTCTGTCCATTCAAACTTCCAATCTTTCCTTTGAAACAATGTAATATGATAAGAAATCAGTGAGAATTTCCTGATGAACCTCTTGTAATAACCTACCAAACCCATGAAGGATCTCACCTCATCTACATTTCTAGGAGTCGCCCACTCCGTGATAGCTCTTATCTTTTCTGGATCTACTGTGATGCCCTTCTTAGAAACAACAAGTCCCAAGTAATATACCTTAGCTTGAAACAGGTTGCATTTGCTAAGATTACCATACAATTGATTCTCTGTCAACAATCTCAATATCGTTGCTACATGATCGACATGCTCTTCCTCACTTTTAAAATACACTAGTATGTCATCAATGAACACGATAATGAAATAATCTAGATAAGGACGCAACACGGTTATCATGAAATGCATAAATGTAGTTGGGGCATTAGCCAAACTGAATAGAAATACAACAAAATCACAGTGCCCATACCTAGTCCTGAATGTGGTCTTGTAGATGTCCTCTTCTTTGATGTGTACCTGATGGTATCCTGGTCTCAAGTCGATCTTAGAGAAAATTGTTGCTCCCTTCAACTAATCAAACAAGTCATTAATATTTAGTAACAGATACTTGTTCTTGATGGTCACTTTGTTCAATTTCTAGTAGTCAATGCAAAATCTCAGAGTACCATCCTTCTTCTTCACAAACAATACCAGTGCACCCCATGGAAATACACTTTCCCTAATGTATCCTTTTTCAATCATCTATTTTAATTACAACTTTAATTCTCCAACTCAAGTGTACTCATATTATAAGTTTTTTTAGATGTTGGGGCTGCCCCTAGTACCAGATCAATAGAAAATTCTACTTCCCTGTGAGGTGGAAAATCTGAAATATCTGTAGGAAATACATCTTGAAACTATTATAGAACTAGGTACCCGCTCAAAACATCTACATCCTCAACATCCTTACCTTTTCCACTAGAAATATGCACTGTGAACAACACACGCCCTTTCCTGCGACTTCACTTGGCCTACGTGGCTATCACCATCCTAACTGATGTGAATTTCTTCTTTCCATGTAATACTCTTGGTTCCCCATTATCATCTAAGCACTCAATGTATTTTTCATAGAAATCCACCTTGGTCCTATGAAGGTATAGCTAGTCCATACCCAATATCATACTATATGACCCCATTGGAAATATGTTCAAGTGCATTGTTGTAGGCATGATATTCAACTCAAATGCATAAGCTCTTACCCAATGGTTAACTCTTTTCTTTGTACCCGTAGTCACTGTGCTAACCAATATTCTGCATGCGCTTCTTTATTCAAACCACAATTATCCCCCAAGTTAGGACTTACATAAATATAATTAGATCTATTGTCAATAAAAATATAAATAACTTTATCACAAAGCTTACCATCCATATCAATGATAGATGCCTAGTTCTCTTCTTGTCTGTTGTCCATGGCTGCACAAATACGAGGAATGCTCTTCCCAACATTCCCAAAAGTTTGCACCTCTTGCGCACTATATATATGAGGCCTACCACCCTGATTATGTAGAAAATATCTCCTAAGGTGTTCCTTACCGCATATAATTCACTCCAACCGTCCAATACCATTACCTCTATGTTGTTGTTGTTATCTATGTCCATGTCTTGTTACATTAAACTTATTTTGTGGTGCCACATTTTTCGTCTCCTCTACATTTTGAGACCTTGATCTTTTCAACTACCATTTACCTTTACCTTTATCTTTCCCTTTCCATCGACGCTGAGATTCATTCTTACACTTTGAATATTCATATCAATTATTCAATTTCTCAATGAATTCCTCAAGTGATCAAGGCTCATCATACCCAATCCGATCTCTAAATTCTAATGGAAAACCACTGAAAAATCATTGAACTTTAGCCTTCTCATCTTTAACATATGGCACATACCTCAACAGCTCTGGGAACTTAGTCATGTACTCTTCATCTGTCATTGACCCCATCTTTGGTTCATAAAGTTATTTGGCCTTACTATCGTAGTACATTTCTGACAAGTACTTCTTCCTGAAAAGCCTCTTGAACTCATGCTAACTTGAGTCCTCTGTCCTGATGTCTCTAACCTGCTTCACATATTTCCACCAAATGTCTACTTTACCTTTTAGGCTGAAGATAGAAATTATAGCCTTAATAATATCTATGTACTCATGCAACTCAAAGAATTTGTTCATCCAAAGTATCCAAGCCTTTGCATCTTCTAGCTTATTCAAGTCTCCTTCAAAATTAGGTTTCTTTGCTTTCTTACATTCATCTGGAAATTATCCCCTATCAATTCTCATGTAAGAATGATAATGATGGTGATCATAATGTCTATCCAAACCACAACTGGAATAATACATGTATTCATCACCCCTCCTATCCGTAGTATCCAACAACCTGCCAGCTCTCACTGTGTCAACTCTATCTGAACTATGTCTACGAGGAAACACACTTCCATATGCCCCATTAGCTATGTCCTGTTGTCCATGGCTGACATGAAGTGGCCCTTGCCATTGCAATTATAACAAGCTCTGAAAAAGTATTGCATCAACCTCTACTTGTTTCTGTTGTACCTATATGATCTTGTCATTGTTTTCCTTACAGCTCCTTATTTATTCCTCCAAGCTTCTTAATGTTCCTGCCAAATCATAAGAGTTCCCACCACACTACTCCTCTGATTCATAGGGAGAGTCTTTGAAGTCTACCATCTTGCTATTCATTTTGATCTCTTTCCTACAAGGCATACTATGTCAACTAAACCAAATCATAATAAACCAATGTACCTTAGTACACTTCGGGGAGGATACCTGATCTGCAAGATCATCCAAATCAGCGTAGTACATGTAAAAACATAATCATAACAACGTATAGACATATAAAAACTAAGTTTGCTATAGATTGTGTAACCATTTTTTTTTTAACAAAGTGTGTTATAGATTATTTTCACAATCATATATGATTCACAACTATCATAACTTGCATGAATATCATACAAATAATGAGATTAATATACACAGGTCTTCAATATAGTATTGCAAGTTTATAGAGTCTACCAAAATATATAAACAGACACGATACTCATATGATTCATAGATAATAAAATAATTGGTAGACGCTTGAGTGAGAAAACTCAATAGAAGGGTCCTCCGCCATGCCAATGAGATCATAAATTAGGTCTGATGCTCCCCCTAGATCCTACTACCATACAGTGAGTGACATGTGACATATTTTTCCTGTCTGAAATCTCTTGCAGAACTTAGAATCTATTCCGATTCAGGAAGGAATTCATTGCAATCCCAAATTGCAAATCTATGTTCTCTTCTCTTCCTTCCGTTCTTCCCGAGGGTGTAATCCCTCTCCTCCCACTTGAGATTATTTTTATCTCTGGGGAGAAATGACCATGAAACACAATTGTCTATATATCTGGTAGCTAGGTAGTTAGGTAAGTACTACTAGACTTCTTCCTCTGAGTTTCCTTCTTATGTCCTTTTAATTCTAATTCATATAACTTATGAGAATCTAATCTTAATTAACATATATTTAAAAATATATTCGTGTTCAAAATTGTAAGCTAATTTTAAAATAAATGACATCAAAATAACTTTAAACATTAAATTTAAAATTATATATATATATATATATAGGCATGGGTGCGTCTGGGAGGCTCTCGACGCTCCCAAAACATATGCAAGCATGTGTTCAGGGACTTTTTCCCACAGACACGTGCCAACGTCGCCAAGTTTTGAGCCACTTTTTCAGGCCCAGATCCCAGGTCACTTCCCAAAATTCAATGACAGGCTCAAACATGAAAAATAATAATGAAAAAATGGTGCAAAAGTGAATACTAGAATAAGCGCTTGATTGGAACCCTAGTAGCCATGACAGTGATTTCATCAAACATGTAGAAAATATGTAATCTACAAGTTTAAATAAAATTTATGAACATAGGGGTCTTATACTTATTTGGGAATCGCTCAGAAGCATTGTTCCCTTGCATCATTAGTTGTTGTATCATCTATTAGGTCATAGATACATTGTTTATTAATTTACAAATAAAAACATGAGGAGAGACATACATCATCATTGTCATAATACATGCTTATAACCAACATAATAAAAAGAGAAATATCAATGATACATTAGCCATAGAATCCACATATAAACTCGTACATTTACACATAAGATGTCAAGGAGAAAACCTCTTATTAATGAATGCAAAAACCAACCGGGGATGGGACCTCCATGTTCCACCCAACCATAGATTGGTTGAGCCAAATATTTCTTCACCCAATCACCCCCATGCCATATTCCAAACATGAATGTGGAACTCATAAAAAACCAAAAAGAACCAAACAAGCATGGATGCTACCAGAGTTCTCCACCTACACCGTCAGGAATTTTACTACCTCCTAGTCTCTCAAGCTTTACCGTAATCCACAGTCTGACACAGGGATCACTAGGCCCTACACTGAGGTGCACTCTCCAGGCATTACCATACATCCTATCCCTGGAATAATTAGAGGAAATTTTAGCCTAAGAGTGGCCTTCTAAGGAAAAATTATAAAATAATAGTTAAAATAATAAAATAAGTGTTATGAATTTTGGAGGGAAAAGAATAAAACTACTTTTTTAATTATATTTTTGACTTATCTCCTTATATGTTTACTCAAATTTCAATTTTAGACACTCGTTGGATGCAGAATTAAATTTTTCATCCAACGAGTACCCATTATGCATACTTTTGGGAAGACCCACATTGATAAAAAAAAATGCAGATACATTAAAAAAGCGTGTTCAACATGTTTTTTTAATGTATCTGCATTTTTTATCATTGCGTGTCTTTTCAAAAGTATGCATGTTGGGTACTCGTTAGATGTGAAATTTAATTCTGCATCCAACGAGTGTCTACACTTGAAATTTGAGTAAACCTATAAGGAAATAAGCCAAAAATACACTTTAAAAAAGTAGTTTTTATTCTTTTCCCTCCAAAATATTTACATGTACCTCTTTTTAAATTTAAACGATTTTGACTGGTTTACAAATTATGACATGGAAATTATGTGAAAATTTCATGCGCACTTTTAGGCTAAAATTTCTTCTAACGATTAGGCCTAACGGAGACCAATCCAACTCCTGTTTTTACCATATATCCCAGCATTCACCAGCAAGGATTCCTAGGTCCACTGAGGCATGAAATCCTGGATTTATTGCAACCCACGTCTCGGTTTAAGGGTCACTAGGCTAGTGGCTTTACCGTAATCCACAGTTTGGTTCAGGGATCACTATGCCATGTGTTTTTCCTTTCGGAGATCCATTTCACTCATCTTCGAATCCATTCGGCAGTCTCGCTCAACCAAAGCATGAGAACCCATCTCATCAAGGCTATATAGAAATGAAAAGGCTAGGCTGAAAACACCATCATGCCTAGAAAAATCCATTCCATGACATAAAAGAACCAAATGCAATACCATGCATTCCAAATCTAGCAATAAAATCACATATGCAAATCAATACCTGCAAAGAATCATGTTGTAGTTGCTTGATCTTGCTCTTCCTTACTTGCTCCTTCCTTCCTCTTGCCTCCTTTTCCTTTCTTGATTCAATGCCAAAGTGCTCCAAGAAAAATCTAAGTGTCCAAGGGTAATAGAGAGAGAGAGAATAATGAGAGATCTCCAAAACTAAACTGACAAAAAGGTACCAACTAATCCTCAGAAGCCTTTTTATCAATTAGGCCTCTATTTTCTTCATTTTACATTATTTTTCTTCATTTTCCTCCTCACATGCAACTTGTGAACTTTCACCTCCCTTTTCTCCTAATTTTCATTATTTTCATAAATATATGTGCAAAAATTGGCATATTACCTTTCCAAAGCCTTTGCCTTTGCCATTTTCCTTAGCCATAATAAACCAAATTAACACCCACTAGGATTTTTTTGCCCAACAATCAGCTTGGAATAAGTTTCCCATCAACTCTGGTTATTATTTTTCCTTTATTAACCTTTATTACATGTATTTTTTACCAAGGTTGTTACAGAACCCTGCCCCTTGGGGGACACCGTCCTCGATGTTCAATCACACATATGCCTCATCAACATCACTGGAATAAAAAATATTGCTCATGGAGCTTTATATCATAGCTCGATGCAGTATTTACAATGATCTCCCTGTTGAAAAGCAATTTAACATGACAACATGACAACTATAATGACATGACACCCATACCTATTATTGGGGCTTTATAACATATCTCATGGAGGTATTTACATCCATATACATATGTAAATATATCAAAACATCACACCAAAACATACTCCAAAACATCTACCAAACACCATACCAAAATGGCTTTGCCTCAATCAGAAAACAAGAAAGGATACATAGCCCGCATTTGATCTGAAATATCCCATGTAGCTTCATCGGGCCCAAAGTGCTTCCATTTCACTATAAATTGCTCTACTGCTCAATTTCGGAGCATGAGTACCTTTCTTTGCAAGATACACTCAGGATTCGGCTAGAATTATCCATCTATTTCCACCTGCAATACATACCAGTTAATGACATCATCAACATCTTTAACATACTTCTTAAAAAGTTATATATGAAAAACATCATGGACTTTCATTGTGGAAGGTAATGCAAGTCGATAGACTACTGGTATGATCCTCTCAATAATCCTGAAGGGTCCAAAAAATCATGATGCCAGCTTGGCACATGATCTAAACTGCAAGGATCTCTTCTTGGGATTGATGTGCGCGTACACTTGTTCCCCAACTTGAAACTCCTTAAACAACATGTTCTACTTTGCATAACTCTTATGCTTATCCTGTGTTGATTTTAAAGTCTTCTTGATTGCCTGCATTTATTGTTCCATCTTTTCCAACATGTCTTTTCCAATAAATACCATGTTAACTGGATCACTCCAACAGATGGGGGTATTGCACTCCGCCCATACATTGCCTCAAATAGACTCATATTCTAGAATTCATGATACCTATTTTTTCAGGTGAACTTTATCAGTGGAATATACTATTCCCACTTTCACTGCTGATGCATCACATACATCCTTAACATGTCCTCCAAGGTCATGTTGACCTTCTCAGTCTGTCCATATTTCTACATATGATAAGCTATATTTAAGGCCAACTTAGTGCCCAAACCTGCAAATAACTCCTTCCAAAACTTGGAAGTGAAATTTTCATCCCTGTCTGGCACAACCTTCTTTGGAATAACATGTAATCTGACCACATCTCTAATGAACACTTGTGCTAGATCACTAGATGAATATGTTTTCTTCACTAGAATTAAGTGTGAAACCTTTGTTAACTTGTCCAAAACAACCATGATGGAATCATGTTGTTTAGTTTTCCTAGGAAAACCTGTGATGAAATCCATGGAAATGAATTCCCATTTCCACTATGGAATCGCAATCGGTTGTAGTAGTCCACATGGATTCCTACACTCTACCTTAACCATTTGACAATATAACACCTAGCCACAAAATATGTTACATATCTTTTCAAATTCAGCCAATAATAGAAATTCTTTACTATATTCAGTTTCTTTTGATAGCCTGGGTGACCTGCATATAGTTTTTCATGAAATTCCCTCAATATCACCTTCTTGAGTTCACTGTTGTCAGGAACATATATTCTATCTCTAAACCTGACCAAGCCATATGTTGTGACATGGTAATCCCCATCCTGTACACTTGCACATGTACATGTACATGTATCACCACTTTTACATGTACCTATACTATGGTGCAACCTATGCACAATCTCCATATACCTGTCATCCTGTCGACCTACCTACAAGATCTTACCATATAAATCTGTCCCATAGGAGTTCATAGATGCTATGCGATTTCCATGTACCCACTTGCTAAGAGCATCTATGACCATGTCATCCTTTCCTTTAATGTACCTAATCTCAAAATAAAACTCATTGATCATGGCCAACCATCTACCTTGCCTGGCATTTAGGTTCAGTTGGTCAAACAATTATATCAACCCACTGTGATCACTCACCAGTACAAACCTTCTACTAAGAAGATAGTGCATCCACATATTCAATGCAAGTATGATCACTGCCAACTCAAGATCACGTGTTATATATTTCTGCTTGTTTTCATTTAGTTTACGTAACTCATAAAAAACCATGTGTCCTTCTTGCATAAGGACTCCACCAAGTCCTATCTTGCACGCATTTTTACATACTACAAACTCCTTGTCTGGATCTGCGATCTTTAACACTAGAGCATGTTTCAACAACTGCTTTAAGCTGCTAAAAAATGGCCTCACACTCCTCTGTCCATTCAAAATTCCTACCTTTCCTTTGAAACAATGTAATATGATAAGAAATCTGTGAGAAGTTCCTGATGAACCTCCTGTAATAACCTACCAAACCCATGAAGGATCTCACCTCATCTACATTTCTAGGAGTCACCCACTCCGTGATAGCTCTTATCTTTTCTAGATCTACTGTGATGCTCTTCTTAGAAACAACATGTCCCATGTAATATACCTTAGTTTGAAAAAGGTTGCATTTGCTAAGATTAGCATATAATTGATTCTCTGTCAACAATCTCAATATCGCTGCTAAATGCTCGGCATGCTCTTCCTCACTTTTAGAATACACCAGTATGTCATCAAAAAATACGATAACGAAATAATCCAGATAAGGATGCAACACGGCATTCATCAAATGCATAAATTTAGTTGGGGCATTAGTCAAACTAAATGGAAATACAACAAACTCATAGTGCCCATACCTAGTCCTGAATGTGTTCTTGTAGATTTCCTCTTCTTTGATGCGTTCCTGATGGTATCCTGGTCTCAAGTCGATCTTAGAGAACATTGTTGCTCCCTTCAACTAATCAAACAAGTCATCAATATTTAGCAACAAATACCTGTTCTTGATGGTCACTTTGTTCAATTTCTAGTAGTCAATGCACAATCTCAGAGTACCATCCTTCTTCTTCATAAACAATATCGGTGCACCCCATGGAAATACACTTGCCCTAATGTATCCTTTGTCAAGCATCTATTTCAGTTGCAACTTTAATTCTCCAACTCAAGTGTGCTCATCCTATAAGGTTTTTTAGATGTTGGGGCTGCCCCTAGTACCAGCTCAATAGAAAAGTCTACCTCCCTGTGAGGTGGCAACTCTAAAATATCTGCAGGAAATACATCCTGAAACTGTTGTAGAACTAGGTACCCGCTCAAAACATCTTCATCCTCAACTTCCTTACCTTTTTCACTAGAAATATGCACTGTAAACAACACATGCCCTTTCCAACGACTTCACTTGGCCTACATGGCTATCACCATCCTAACTGATGTGGATTTCTTCTTTCCCTGTAAGACTCTTGGTTCCCCATTATCATCTAAGCACTCAATGTATTTTTCATAGAAATCCACCTTGGTCCTATGAAGGTATAGCTAGTCCATACCCAATAGCATACTATATGACCCCAATGGAAATATGTTCAAGTGCGTTGTTGTAGGCATGACATTCAACTCAAATGCAAAAGCTCTTACCCTATGGTTAACTCTTTTCTTTATACCTATAGCCACTGCGCTAACCAATATTCTGCATGTGCTTCTTTATTCAAACCACAATTATCCTCCAAGTTAGGAATAACATAAATATAATTAGATCTAGTGTCAATAAAAATATAAATAACTTTATCACTAAGCTTACCATCCATATCAATGATAGCTGCCTAGTGCTCTTCTTGTCTATTGTCCATGGTTGCATAAATATGAGGAATGCTCTTCCCAACATCCCCAAAAGTTTGCACCTCTTGCACACTATATATATGAGGCCTACCACCCTGATTATGTGGACAATCTCTCCTAAGGTGTTCCTTACTGCATATAAATCACTCCAACTGTCCAATACCATTACCCTTATGTTGTTGTTGTTATCTATGTCCATGTCTTGTTGCTTTAAACTTATTTTGTGGTGCCACATTTTCCTTCTCCTCTACATTTTGAGGCCTTGCTCTTTTTAGCTACCATTTACCTTTACCTTTATCTTTCTCTTTCCATCCACGCTGAGATTCATTCTTATGCTTTGAATATTCATATCAAGGGTTCAATTTCTCAATGAATTCCTCAAGTGATCGAGGCTCAACATACCCAATCCGATCTCTAAATGCTAATGGAAAACCACTGACAAATCGTTGAACTTTAGCCTTATCATCTTTAACATATGGCACATACCTCAACAGCTCTGGGAACTTAGTCATGTACTCTTCATCTGTCATTGACCCCATCTTTGGTTCATAAAATTCTTTGGCCTTACTATCGTAGTACATTTCTGACAAGTACTTCTTCCTGAAAAGCCTCTTGAACTCATGCCAATTCGAGTCCTCTATCCTGATGTCTCTAACTCGCTTCACATATTCCCACCAAATGTCTACTTTACCTTTCAGGCTGAAGATATAAATTATAGCCTTAATATTATCTATGTACTCATGCAACTCAAAGAATTTGTTCATCCCAAGTATCCAAGCCTTTGCATCTTCTAGCTTATTCAAGTCTCCATCAAAAGTAGCTTTCTTTGCTTTCTTACATTCATCTAGAAAGTATCCCCTGTCAATTCTCATGTAAGAATGATAATGATGGTGATAATAATGTCTATCCAAACCACAACTAGAATAGTACACGTATTCATCACTCCTCCTATCCGTAGTATCCAACAACCTGCCATCTCTCACTGTGTCAGCTCTATCTGGCCTATTTCTACGAGGAAACATACTTCCATATGCCCCATTAGCTATGTCCTCTTGTCCATGGCTGAAACAAAGTGGCCCTTGCCATTGCAATTCTAAAAAGCTCTAAAAAAGTATTGCATTAACCTCTACTTGTTTCTCTTGTACCTATATGATTTTGTCATTGTTTTCCTTACAAGTCCTTATTTATTCCTCCAAGCTTCTTAATGTTCCTGCCAAATCATAAGATTTCCCACCACACTACTCATCTGATTCATAGTTTGAGTCTTTGTGGTCTACCATCTTGCTATTAATTTTGATCTCTTTCCTACAAGGCATACTATGTCAGCTAAACCAAATCATAATAAACCAATGTACCTTAGTACACTTCGGGGAGGATACCTGATGTGCAAGATCACCCAAATCAGCGTAATACATGTACAAACATAATCATAACAACATATAGACATATAACAACTAAGTGTGCTATAGATTATTTTCACAATCATATCTGATTCACAACTATCATAACTTGCATGAATATCATACAAATAATGAGATTAATATACACAGGTCTTCAATATAGTATTGCAAGTTTATAGAGTCTACCAAAATATATAAAACAGATAATAAAATAACTGGTAGACGCTTGAGTGAGAAAACTCAATAAAAGGGTCCTCTGCCATGCGAATGAGATCATAAATTAGGTCTGATGCTCCCCCTAGCTCCTACTACCATACAGTGAGTGACATGTGACATATTTTGCCTATCTAAAATCTCTTGCAGAACTCAGAATCTATTCCGATTCGGGAAGGAATTCCTTGCAATACCCAATTGCAAATCTATGTTCCTGAGGGTGTAATCCCTCTCCTCCCACCTGAGATTCTTTTTATCTCTGGGGAAAATGACCAAGAAACACAATTGTCTATCTATCTGGTAGTTAGGTAGTTAGGTAAGTACTATTAGACTTCTTCCTCTGAGTTTCCTTCTCATGTCCTTTTAATTCTAATTCATATAACTTATGAGAATCTAATCTTAATTAACATATATTTAAAAATATATTCGTGTTCAAAATTATAAGCTAATTTTAAAAGAAATAACATCAAAATAACTTTAAATATTAAATTTCTACGTTTCGTTAAATTACTGTAGGAAAAGTAAATTAACTATTTACTTTTCGCTGGGGTAAAGAGGATAAAAGTATCATCAATCCCCAAGTCTAAAAGGGTTCTAAGAGATCTAAAAAAGATCTTGTTTATTACCAGTATTAAATCCATGTAATATTCAAAGCTTTAAAACTTGGAACTGCCAACAACCTCGAGTTGAATCACAACTGCCACCAAACCATGTGAATAAAGATAACCATTCCAGAAATTAATGATCTTGATGTTTAACTAATATAAATATATCAATTAAACATGAATACATTTAAATAATAAAATTGTTAAGGATGGTGATTCACTATAGTAATTCGTAACTCTTAAGTTGTAAAGAGACTTTTTTACAATACCATAACTCATTTCATATAACATTTTTCAAATAATTTAAAAAATATTGTTATTAAAATATTTTAAATAATTAATGAAAATTAATTTTTTAGTATCTACATAATGAAATCATTAAATATTAAATTAAATTTTTTAAAACGCATATATATATGTGTGTGTGTGTATATATATATATGTCGGCTATGGTTATGGTCATTGAATATGTTGGCTATCTATCTATAGCTATGGTTATGGTCATGGTGATTGAATATGTTTACTATTTAGGCTCCTGAAATTTCTTTGTTGTAAGAGGCTGCTTCAAAAAAAAAAAATCATTTTAGAAATGTGAAGTAAAAAAAAAAAAACCAGTAAACCATTTTATAAATGTGAAGTAAAATGGAATGCAAAATACAAAATAAAAGAAACCCAATAAACCACTTTAGAAATGTGAAGTAAAACAGAATGCAAAATACAAAATAAAAGAAACCCAATAAACCATTTTAGAAATATGAAAAAAAAATAAAAATAGAAGAAACCCAAGGTTCAATAGTTTAGGTTGATAGGCCATTTTCTTATACATTTAGTAGGTATACAAGTTACTTTGCAATTCATTTGCCATGCTATAAATATGTTGATTTACTGGTAGATTGCACATAATTTATCTTTCCAAACGCACAATGTTATTGGTTTTTATCAAGAGTTTATTTAGTTGGTTATATCTATTGTGGAATATAGATGTTCGATTACATGATTGATCAACATTTCCCCAATTTTAGATTCTCTAAATTTTAAATATCTAGAAAATCTTAAATGGCAAGTCATAAAAAAATTTGATTATAATTTTATATGACAGACTAAGATTAAGTAAAATTCTAAATTTAGTTGTAATAGATATTAGTTCAAATTCCAATTCTATAGTTAAGTAAAATGATGATGCATTTGAATTTTACATTGAATATATTTACATTTACATTCTAACTAGTTAATATTAAATATATTTACATTTACATTCTAACTAGCTAATATTAAATATATTTACATTTACATTCTAGCTAATATTCGAAAAGCAACATTTAAATAAAAAAATTGCAATCTTCAAGTGTCAAGCATTCTAAACTCACATTACCTAAAATGTCATAATTACTCTCCAAACTCACATTACCGAAAATATCATAATATTCCGGTAACAAATTACCTAAAATAAAAGCCAGATGAAATGTCATAAATTAAAAAGGAAAAAGAAAATAAAAAATTGGTAAGAAACTGCTGCTAGCTGTGGTCATCCACGTCAGCCGCAACTTCCGTGAAATCATTGAAGTGGTCATATTTTCTTAGTATTATTTGAAGCTTTGCTTTCAGGAAAAGAGGGCCTCTTGATCCATCTCTCTGGTCAATGTCAACGGCAACGGCAGATGTTGAGATTTTGTTGAAGACAACTACACCATTGTTCTTCAATATCTCAGCAACACTAACCGCCATGGGAATGGCCATTCGTAAAGCACATACCTCCACTTCTTCATGCTGCTGCATATACCTCTCCGCCAGGTTGACAGAGTAGGACAGCGGCTTCTGGGTATCTGACACTTAATCCTCTTCTCCTTCTTCTCCTCAACATCCATCTTTCCAACTCGCCCACTCATTTCTTCCGCGCCTTCGCCTTTGTAAATAGAGATCTAAGTCTTAAAGCCTCTTCTCTTTCACTTATCTTCTTCTATCTTCCTCTTTAGTCTCATATTTTTCTAATATTTCTCCAGGACTCTTTTGGGTCCAACCCCTAAAACATTCACTTCTAATTTTCATTTCTTTCTCACCTTTTAACTTCCTCAATTTTTAATTTTCTTTCTCCTCTATTATATTTGACTTCATGCATAGTATGATGTATTGCCCTTCAAAGACCATTGGCCCTTCATGATCCAATTCTTCTACAATGTTCTCACTTTCAACTCACCTCAATACTACCCAATCGAGTGATATAGAACTATCCACTTCCATATCAATAGGGCCCTCAGGTTGTTGTGAATCCTTCTTGCTTGAACTTTTATTAATTTTTTATTGTGAAACAACGTTACTTTTCTCAAGATTAATGTAAGGTGGTTCCTCACTATCATCCCCTCTAGAACATCTATCATTTCTCTCTCCTCTAGTTGTGTTGGTTTCCTATTTCTCACATGTAAGGAGGAACTATTACATCACTATGGAGTGAAGAAAGTTTGTACATTACTGGCACTTATCCATTTTGCTTTGTTTTATTTTGTTGTTGTTAAGAGTCTGTGTTGATTTTCATGACAAATTCTTCATTTGTTATCTCTTTTTTATTTTTCTTTAGAAGTTCCAAGTTATTTTCTCCTATTCATTCTTTAATTCTAGGGAATAAATTACCGTACCTCATAAATGTTAAATATTTTGAAAATACTTCTTCAAGGTCAAATCCTTTGATATTTACAACTTCCTTTTGATATTTACAACTTCTTTTAAATTAAATTCCTTGATATTTTTAGATAATTCATGTAAATGGGAATATTTCTTTACAATAACATCGGATTAATCATATACGTTGTTTCTTTTTTATTTTTATAAAAAAAAATACACCAAGAACAATATCGTATGCATACTTCAACAACAAAAGATCTATCATTGATGAAGACAAGAAGCAACAAAGGGCTTCCTTCATATCCATACATTCTAATATGTGTAACTCTCGTTGTGTATATAAACCATTTTTCGTTTAAGGAAATTTTGTGCTTCTTGAGTTATTCTTTGGGGTTCAACTATAGTCAACATGTCTCTAAATCTTCTAATGAAATTATCTTGAACAAGAAAAAAAATTAAAGGGAGCCTTGTATTTCCTTAAAATGGGTTGTTAAAACTTAACTAGTTCAACTTAAACATTCACATTATTTCTTAATGCCAAGCTTTCAAATAAATTAAGAAAAAATATTTTCAAAACAAATTATGTGGTGATAAAGAATCTTTCAGTTTTCAAATAATTAGCTAACTAAAATCAATTTTATTTGAGATAACCTTTCCCTAGTTGAACAAGGTTTATTTCTTGTAAGAGAAAAATAAAATATAAAAAATTGACCTAGGTGTATGATATGTTGACTCTCATCCCATCAACCATGCAAATAGCCAAGAGAATTCCCAATAGGGATTTGACAATAGAGAAATGTCAATTTTCGTGAAATTAGCATGCATTTGAGCATATCCAATCATGAAATCCAATAGTATATTTAGACCACCGCCATGGAGCATAAGAAAGAATATACCTTAGGAAGATTGAGGCCTTTGTTTTGGATTAGTAAATCCTAACATTCTTCTAAAAGTCCTCTACATGAGGAGAGCTAGGTTCTTTCCTTCAACAACAACCCATATTTTTCTAGTCTTTGCATCAAAGTGTTGAGCACACTAGGAGACTAGCTATCTAACATCAAATACTTTCAAAAAACATCTAGCATTCGTTAACCGTATAGTCCATATTTTGTTGTTGAGTTTTTGTTCGAGAGTCGAATTTAAAAACTAGTGGTATATCGTAAACCAAGGAAATTCTTTAAATTGGCAAGCAAGAGAAATAATAATATCCCAACAAAATGTGTATTTCTTACTTTTAGCTATCATTATTCTTATCCTTCCAATCAACTTTGATATAGGTGACATTTCCAATCCTACATTAAAGAGTACCTTAGCTATTATCTCTTCACCATGTACCATTCTTCAAGGCATGGGAAAATCATAGTTAGAATTTAATTGATAGAATGTGTATTATTTATGGATATATAAATTACTTGATTCACCTTACAATATATCACCACATTTTACCACAAATATCAAGTTCTCTTAAATACACTTTCAATTTCCTTCCCAAAAGTGTGCAAGGCATACTTCTATGAATTTTCACTAAGAATAAATCATAGAGAAAGAGATGACTCTTATAGAACTAATAATAGTAAAGAATGAGATTTTTAAGTGTGAAAAGTGCAGAATTTAGGGTATGTGGAGGAAGGGGTGTGTAGAGGAAAGAACACAAGAGTCCCCCACTCATAAATGAAAATTTTCGAAAGTATGAATATTGGTGCAGAGTTAAGTATTGTAAGAAGGAAAGGTTACTTTGAGGAGACGATCACTACACAAGTTTTGAGAATTTGACTTAGTATGAGATATTTAAAATTTAAACAAGAGGATATGAAAGATGATCCTTTTATTAGTCAGCGGAAAATGGAAAGAAAATTAGATACTATTTATAAAGCATGAAAATGAGTCATCATGTTGATGCAATTATATATGCAACATATGTAAAAATAGGTGTTCATCTCATGCTATTATGCTCTTAGAAATAAGAATTGTACAAGACCCTTAAATAGCCTCATATTTTATTGTACATATTTTTACTAAGTTGGTGAGACAAGTTTTGTTGGGCCTATGTGCTTGTGTTATGTGTTTTGAGGCGAGAGTGACTGTAATGTTCAAGCCCATGATCTTAATGATATGTTGTAAATAATTTCACAAGTAATACATAAATACCACCACTACATACCAAGTTAGACGTGAGAAACTAAGTGTTTGCACCATGGCATTACAAAAAGTGACTTAGGAATATAATACCTAGGTTAAGCATATTAAGATAATTTGAGTCTACAAGTGGTAGGGAAGTTTAGTTTTCCAGTTGACACTTGGAGGGTTTCAAACATGCATACAAAAGTTGTCATTACCTTATCTAGATGAGGGTAGCCTTATCTCATTTGACCTTCATTTACTATGAGAGACAAAGGGAAATTTCTAAGTGTGAACCCTACAATATTTGAGTGGGGTTAGTGATCTGAGGAGGAAAGGTGCACGTTAGAGAAGTCGTGGATCACATTGTGAGATAAGACTATTGACTAGAAGATAAGATTTTAAATGAACATAATCTTCTAACCTCATAATTATATGTGGAAAAACTTGAGTCATTTTTAATCACACGTATAAGTTATTTGAAGCTAGTTTTAATTTTTATTCTTTATAGAGCCTAAATTTGGAGATCATCTTGTTGACCTATCGAACTTGTATCATGAATTTTGTACTTTTAGGGTAATTCAAGCATGCATTTGAGTTAAATCACTTGGTCACCCTAATATAAATAGGTCTTGGGTGATCTACCTCATTGTTTCAATGCCACAACTTAGATGATTCATGCTCTTGAGTAATGATTCTTCTCTCTTGTGCGTTATGGGGGCCTATTTGAGTGACTTCTCTTGGGTGGAATTTTGATGTTATGTGATTTGTTTTCATGGATGGTTGTGGTGAATATTGGATGATGCATGGTGAAGTAGTGTCATTTTCTTTATCTTAGTATTATGTATCATGGGTATATTTTCATGTGTTAAGTCATTTTATTTGGTACTTTCTACATTGTCCCTTGTTAAGCTAATCTCTTCTTCTAAGTATTTGAGTAATAAAAACAGGCTTTTATTTTCCTCAATCATCTAAAAAGTTGAGACCCTAAATCTCAAACCCTAGGGTAAATTATTTTATCTGCCTTAGTTTTTTTGGATTTGGTATCATTCCATGGAAACCTTGAAATTTTTTTATCCAAGACTCCATATGTACTAGATTGAGAGGGAACTAGTCCATCTCTATTGTGCCATTCATTTCAAATATAAAAATATTTTTGTTTTTATTTCATGGTGAAATGGAGTCAAATTACAACAAAATATTATATTTTCAACATTTAATGACTTGCTGATCATTTTCCTAGGCTTGTACATTGTTGAAAAGTGCATTATAGAAAAAGAAATGTTTCATCCATTTTATAGCCATTTTCTAGGGTTAATTTCAAGGCTTTATTTTTTGATGTACCTTACCTAGCATAAAAAATCATTTTTAAATTTGTACCTAGTTTACTCTCTATTTAAGCATTCATTTCACATAGTGTATTCACTATTTTCACATCTAAATTTGATGTTGTTATAAGTTATTGTATTGTTGCAATTTGCTAATTTAGAACACTATTTTATAGTAGCATTTATTGTTTTATTTATTTGGTGCATTTGTGGGACCTATTCAAGACTATTTAGGCCAACCATATCATTTAAATTAACCCCTAGATCCATTGAACCCAAATCTAGAGTTTAGCTCTTCAACAACCTCAACCCCTAATTTGACATACTTTTATCTAGTGAATTTACATTGTGGGAGCCTTATGGAGGACTTAGATTAAGATATTTTGGTTACATGATACCTAATCCCTATCAAGGAAGCCTCCCTTATGTTGAAATGTGTCCATCAATAAAGAGAGTGGAGCATTTTTGGAAGCCACATTGGTGACACTCTTGAGTGTTCTACAATGTCTACATCACATAGTGAGGCTTTACACTAGGTTGCTAGATTTTTCTATAGCATTTTTGGCACCATTTCTAGGGAAGAGTTGAGTCTTACTCAAGATCCAAATTTTATGCTTCAGATTTTCCTTGAATAATTATATCTCAAATCCTATATTAAATTTATCATCTAGTAACTCCACAATCTCATCCAAACTTGGGAAAATATAGTCAAATACCTTATAAGTGATTGGTTAATCCTCCTAAAACCAATAAGGGAAAATAAACTCATAAATATCCTAAATTTATGTATATCTTCAATAATCCTCTAGGATTATCTCCAATAGACAAGGCATGGCTCACCAATCCTTTTAAACCTTCAGATATAACTATTTTTCCTGGATGCCCCAACAAAATGGATGATAGATTTGATGAATGGTTGCCTATATTATTTAGAAATAATGTAATCACATATGAAGAACATATATATCAATTTTATGCTTATATGTTTGGATTTAATTTTGAAGAAGAGGATGTAGTAATGAAAATATTTTTCCTTTCCTTCGAAGGGGTTTCTCAATCTTCATTTAGAGACTTATTTAGAAAGGGCATAAAAAATTGGGATGAATACCATCATGCTTTCCGCAAAAGGTGGGAAACTAGGAAGGATGGAAAGTTATTAATTTCCCAAATTCGTGGGATAAAGAAGAAAGAGGTTGAAAATGATGAAGAATTCAACCAAATATTTGATAGTGTGGTAAGAAATATTCTTGAAAATTTTAATCTCTTACAAATTTCCATATCATTATAATACCCTAATGCTTTTGAGGGAAAATTTGGTCTTATTCCAAGGGATAAAAGTCCTATCTTTCTAAAGCTAGAGACTATGCTTTCAATATTGAAAATAACCTTTTAGGTTTATAGGTTTATATCTTCTCCAACCCTAGTGAAAAATTTGAGACTATGTCTAAATCTATGAATCATATTGACCCCACCGAAATTTGTTTTTGTCTATTTTGCCCAATATTTTGATAATAACTAATAAAATTATTCAAGGGAAACCTTTTATGATGAATATATTGACCATTATATAGAAAGATAAGGAACCATGTTCTCATTATCCTTCTAGACCTAAAATCAATAATAATATTTCGCCAAGGAACCAAGAACTAAACAATAGACCTACTCCCAAGAAAAGTGTTCATAACACCTTAGCTCCTTCAAACATAGTTAACCAAGAACATGGTGGATGGTGTACCTAATGTGAATAACGTCATAATGTTGATTATCTCCATTATAATAAAGAAAGTGGTGGAGAAAATAAAGAGAATTTACACTTAATAAATGATTTATATTATCTTACAATGTTGCTAAGAAAGAGAATTTATATTATCTTGGAAATGGTCAAAGATTGTGTCAAAAAATATGATATAAATTGGAATGAAATTAAAACAAGGGATAATATTAGCAAATAGATACACTACACAAGGTGAAAAAAGTGAAATGATAACCACAAAACCAATAATGATGATGTCCCTTCCAGTAGATGGACTAAAACTCCATTTCCTTTGAATATTAACCCTAGTCCTCCTTCAACCCAAAATAATGATGAAGTTGTTTCGAATGTTTATTTGGGTAATGTACTTGGTAATGTAAATGTATCATTCCTATTCTTAAGTTGATTAAAATCACACTTCAAAGAGATCCATTCAAAATTTTCTTCAATTTTGACAAGGAGCCTAAAGACCTTCTTGCTACACTACAAAACATGCATTATGAACTTAAAAATGGAGGGAATAAATCCTCCTTCACATTATTAGTTAAGAATTTATTATTTCATAATTGTATGCATAATTCTAGTGTCTCTGCTAATGTGATGCCATTGAACTTCATGAGTCAACTTAGACTGCAAATTTTTATACCTTATAGGAATGTTTTTGTTTTTGATCAAAAGTCTATCTAAGTCCATGGACATACTAAGGACTTAAGGGTTAGTCTTGTTGTTTTCCCTAAAATATATATGTTTTTGGATATTGTCATGATAGATATCCCTAATGCGTGGGACATTCTCTTATGTCGGAAGTGATATGCTACCTTAGGGGGAAACCTACAATTGGACATATTGTATGCCATCATCCCTAGTTTTTATGGTAAACCATTTATATTATGTAGAGAAACCACTACAAGGTAAAATGTAAAGGACCCAAATATACTTTATATGAAGCATCCAATACTATTAGAGAGTTATGGAGCCATCATGACTCCACCAATTTAATGACACTAGCAAAGGACCATCCTTATGATTTGACCATATTCATTTCTTTTTCAAATTTAGAGAATATTGATGAAATGGCCCAAGAAAATAAAACTGAGGAAAGTGAAAAATTATAACCCTTAGAAATTAACATTGCTAGGCAACATTATGGTCCTAAAATCTCTTTAAGGAATAGAAATTTAGAAGAAAGGGGCAGTGTAGGAAATGACATATGCCATTTAAATGATGATATTAACTTTGAGAATGTCCCTCTCCTGCATGTGTTTAAATAAAAGGCATGTATAATACTCTAAATATATTATAAGTCCTTGTGATTAGAGGATAAAAATGAATATGAGACACAAAACCAATAAAACCCCAATCAAAATGCTAACAATAAATATTAAAAAAGGGATACCTAGTGATGGTAAATAACGACCTTTGCCCATAAAAATTTCATGAAACTATTGGAGTTGATTCCTTTTACCTAACTAACCCTTATGGGTGAAGTTGTGATCTAGGTCATACAAGGAATGAAATGAAATGAAATGCAGGAAAATAAATGGAACCCACACATAGTAATATAGAAAGTATTACAATAATATGATGAAAACCCAACTTATATTAATAAATGAAATATAGAACTTTGTAGAACACAAAGTGGTTAGAACGATGGTAGATAAATTTGAACATAAAGAGATAGTGGCTACACACATCCATAAAAAATATTACAAATGACCGAGAGAATGTAATTTTAACATAAATAAAGAACCTTAGAGGTCCAAAAACCTAACCCTAGAAGATGAAGTTCCAAAGGATTTTAGGCCCCTATGGGGTTCGTTGGTACATCAACTTCTCGAGGTCATAGAGTTTTCATGCGATATCCATTTGGTGCACTAATTGGTAGCACGTTGGAAATCTCTAGCCAAGAATTACACATTGTGATTGTGGCCTAGGATAGAGCCTATGGTTATCACCTAGGCCCTTTCTACATCAAAAAAACATATTTTAGGACCTTAAAGAAACGTTAAAAGTTCACGACCTGAAAAAATATAGAAAATATACTAAGATGGAGAATTGTGATTTTAGATAGTGGAGTAGGTGGATGGCCACCAATATCCACCTCATCAGCCCTCCCCCATTATGAAGCAATGTTCTCCATTTTTTTTAGTGCCCCCATCAGATGGGGAAACCTCTACTGAATTTAGCTTATGGTGAGCTACTTTCCTTGCAGAAGAAGCTTCCCTACTTTCACAACCCAATTAAGTTGTATGTGTTGTTAGTGGGTATAATTTTCTTTGATGTACATGATATGATCCACTTAGACAGTTCAATGTGGCCATTTTTGAGTTTTGTGGGGACCAATTGCTCGATTGCCTTCGATAGTGTCCAACATAAGTGGAAATTATGGTCAAAGCATCTCCACATTAAACACTAGGTATAAGCCAAGGAAAGGGGAAATGCTTAATTCGAAAGCATAGTCACATGCCACCATTATGATTGTGTAAGTCCCATATCATAGTATTATAAGCTTCTGATTGGGACATATGAGGTGCTCTTTCTAAAAATGTAACCACATAACCAACCTTAAAATTATGTGGAACCCTGTGCTAGTCATGTCACTACTTGTACTTGGAATTGGATTTCTATAGGATATCATGGGCATGTTTTCGGAGATTTTGGATCCACTCACAAATTTGGCTATCCTATATTCCTGAACCTAAGCATGGGAGGAATTTGTTGGTGCAAATTCGATGGGCATAGCTACATCAATTGGGGAAAATGATTGGAACCCAAAGAACACTTAAAAAGGATTGTGGCTAGTATATTTGTGGAGGGATATGTTATAAATATAATGAACATATGGAAGGCTTCCATCCCTTATATGTATATGAAAGCTTGAGGATTTATGTCAAATTTTACAGGTGAAAAGATTAGTAATTTTAACCTCTTATGTCAAATTCATTAACACATACACATGATTTAAAACTCAATTTTGTAGAAATAAAATAAGATGTCAATATCATAACAGTAAACACAAAATAGAAAGTGATGAAGGAGTTCATCCCTCCTGGGCTACATCTCCTGGCACAGCTTCATATGGTTGGGCCTCTTTCATTATGCTCTAAAATTTGTGTTTACATCACATTACAATGCTCAAATGGCTAAAACTATGTCTCCAATGGCTCTAGAATAGTCCAAAACCCCTAACTAGGCTCTTTCTACCCCAAAAAAGGTCAAAAACTGAATGAGTTATGCTCCAGTGAATTTTTTTCATTAATCATCCTATAATTTGCACTTTCCAACAAATCATTCTACAAATTCTAACTTTTTTGGCCACGTGGAGCAACAAATTCTCCCTACACCATCTAGATTCCTGCCACGCCGGGCGAAAATTGTCGCCTCTTTATATTTCCTATGTCGGCCTTTATCCGGCTAATCTAGCGCCAAGTGGATTTATCTGCACCGTCAATCTAGGGGTAGGTATCCTGCCGATTTTTTGACTTGGACTTTGACTATGGTTGGAATGGAATTTTGGTCGTGTTATGGTAGGTTAGGGGAACTCTTCCCAAGGCAAGCTCCGCTACCCATTGGCTTCCCTGACTGTGGAAATATATTCTAGAGACCGGTGTCATGTGAACATTCTTGTGACCATGTCTTAAACCACCACAGTAACCTAGTTGATTGTGCCTACGAGGGAAAATTTTAGGGGCTAATATTCGCAAGTGGGCTAATTTTCCATGTTTTTTCCAAAAAAAATATTCGCCAATTTCCATTTTTTTTTTAAATGATTCGCCCATATTTATAGTATAAAATTATTTAACCTTAAAAATCGTCAAAAAATTATATAGAGTAATATAAAATCATTCCAAATCTAAATATTTTTACAAAAATATTTCCAAACATTTTACAATTTGCATATTAGGGACTAGTAAGATTCGCCAAGGTTTCTAAACTTTAAGATAAACTTCCATCCTTCAAATTTTCCTTGGCGCCTACCATAACTGCCAACAAACCGTAGCTTAAAACTTCATTGTTGTGTTCACATATGGTGCCTTTGTTGCTATTGTTAAGCTATTCAATCACCTAGGACTTTGGGTTATGGTGGTGTATATGTATAGTTTTCTCTACCGATACATATGTATTGCCAAAATTTGGGTTTAAACATTATCATATGGTTTTGATACATTGTATATAATGCATTGCAACTTTGGTTAAATGGAATAACACAATGTCTAGGGATGGGGTTAGTCCTTGAACCTGGTCTATGGACTGGGGTTGAGGGTTAACCCGCATCCCCTTCCCTTAAATGAAAAATAGTTAAAGTTTAAATAGCGACTGTGACCCATAAGGGTTAAGTAACATCATAGAGGAGTTGGTTGGAGGTTTTTGCTTCTTGGTTGGAGGTTTTTGCTTCTTGGTTAGAGGTCTCACACTCGAGTCTAGTGGGATTCTTGACCTACAAACCAATTTTTTCTTGGCCATCAAGAGGCCACATGGAAACCTCTGATTGGCCCACGTGGTCCTCTCTAATTGGTACAACAAACCATACCATTAACCAATCACATTCAACCATATTAAAACCAATCATGTTGTGCCACTTGTCAACCGGCCACTGGCAGAAGGAGTACAAGTCACCTTGCCAAGTCATGGTCTAGTTAGCAGTATGGACTGCAGATTGTGCACCCTTGCATCCCCAATAAATTTTTTTTTGTTGTTTCCCAAAACAGATAGAACGTGATATCGAGAGCATTCGATGTAGGATTTGAGTGAAACGAGTTGCGTCAGATTCAGGATGATGAGATCTACGCTTTGGTGTTGGTTTCAAGGCATTTAGGTAAATTTTAATTTTGATCATTAAATTGATCCACCGAATCAATCCCATGTACGCAGGTTCTTGGAGTTGTACATGTATAAGATATGCACAGTAATCTTGTTGACCACTTTTATTTTTCCATTTCATTAGGGATGAAAGGTAGTCGATTTGGTAAACATGGTATCCATGAGACACTATAGGCAAGACAAAAAGGTGTTGAGGAACCTGTTATCCCTATTTGAAATAATTGTTCAAGGTAGCTAAAAATGAACCCAAAAACACTCAAAGAAGAGTTTAGTAGTGGCTTTAGTTGTGATACTCTTCTTGTAGGGTTCCAAAATGGCCATCTTAGAGAACCGATCGAAAACCACAAACACACAATCACACCATGCTTGGTGGATGGAAAACATAGCATGTGATCCATGGAGATTGACTACTAAGAATTTTCTAGGGTAGGTAGAGGAATGTACAACACTTGCTTCATGATGATTGATTTAGAAATGGCATAGGAAAGTGAATAATAAGATATACCCTTGGACATATTATCGTGTTGGATGTGGAGCCTGATTATCTTGTTTATTTTGTATCACATCGATGGACCCTTGTACCTTAATTGGGTGACAACGCCGCCCGTAATTAAACACTTCCTAGGGGGTCTTGGGGGGGGGGGGGGGGGGGAGCAACTGCAACTTTATGGAGCCCCCCCTGGCGGGGGGGTTTTGGCGATAGCACCCCTGAAGCTAAAAACAAATGTAAAATTGCCTTGTAAAAGTATAGTAATTTCTAGTCAATCTAGGCCGTTCATTAGGCGGATGATCTGACGGTAGAAGTTATGTTTAGTTTAGGGTTTTTTGCCCTAGAAGGTGACCTCTTGCATGTATGAGGGTATTGTATTATGGCTATGTATTGTATGTGTATTCTCAGAGTGAGAAACATACAGGGAGACTGTGAGAGAGAACAAAGGATATTATAGCGAATCTGCAGTTGGTTGTGTCTCTTCATTTTGCTGGATAATAGAAAGGAAGGACTGGTTGTTCAGGGTGGATGTAGCCCAAACTAGGTGAACCACCTATATCTGTGTCTCTCTGATTTTATGTGTTTTGTGTGCTTTTTTTTTCTGCATATTTTATGTGTTGCATTTCTCTGTAATATATAATTTTCTAACAACCGGTATTAGAGCCGAAGGTCTATTTGGCTGATAAACTCGCAGGAAAGAAGGGTTCCTATTTCGAGTGGGAGTAATGGCAGAAGATGGTAAGTTTAGGGTTGAGAAATTTAACGACCAAAACTTCCCGCTGTGGAAGATGCAGATGGAATATTATCTGTATCAGAAATATCTGTACCTACCATTGAGCGGAAAAACTAAGAAGCTGATGGCTATGACAGACGTAGAATGGGAGATTCTCGATAGAAAGGCACTCGGAACAGTACGGTTGTGCCTCGCGGTGTCAGTAGCCTTCAATATTTCGAAGGAAACAACAACAGAGGGTTTGATTAAGGCATTGGTGAAACTCTATGAAAAACCCTCGGCCTCAAACAAGGTATTTCTCATGAAAAATTTATTTAATATGAAGATGTCGGAAGGTGGATCTATTACAGACCATTTAAATGATTTTAATACAGTTACCAGTCAGTTAAGTTCTATAGGGGTAAACTTTGATGATGAAGTTAGGGCTCTTTTATTTCTATGCTCATTGCTAGAAAGCTGGAATGCTTTAGTAATGGCCATTAGTAACTCTGTCTTTGGGTCTAGTACTTTAAAGTTTGATGATGTTGTCGGTGCTATCCTTAGCGAGGAAATGCAATGGAAAAGCTTTGATGAGACATTGGGTAATGCTTTGAGTGCAGAGTCTAGGGAAAGAAAAATGGAAAGAGGAAAGAGCTTAGGATATCGCAGTAAATCAATGAAAGGTAGATCCAAGTCCAGATCAGGGATAGTGTGTTGGAAATGTGGAAATAAAGGACACCTAAAGAAAGACTGTAGATCTCGGAAAGGAAAAGAAGGAGACGCACAATAAGAAAACAATCATGAAGAAAATGTGATAGGTGATGTGTTACAAGATGCTTTAATTCTTTCTTTCAAAAATTTTACTGATTCCTAGGTGGTAGATTTAGGGGCCTCATTCCATGCCACACTTGATAAGAAATATTTTCATGACTATGTTCATGGAGATTTTGGACAGGTTCGTTTGGGTGATGACAAACCCTGTTGTAAAATTGTTGGAATGGGTAAAGTTATTGTAAAACAAAAGAATGGAAACCAATGGCTATTAAAGGAGGTAAGGCATGTTCCAGATCTGAAGAAAAATCTAATTTCAATAGGGCAGTTAGGCGGTGAAGGTTGTGTGACAACTTTCACAGATAAAACTTGGAATGTCACCAAAGGAGCCCTGGTAATAGCAAAAGGTGAAAAGGTTGGTACATTGTATTTATGCAATGATATTTATAACTCTGTTAATGCTTTAAATTCCAAAGGAGCAGATGCAACAATATGGCATCATAGGCTCAGACACATGAGTGGGAAGGGGATGAAGATTCTTCACTCAAGAAATTTGTTGCCGGGTTTGAAGAATGTTGATTTGGATTTCTGTGAGAATTGCATTTATGGAAAGCATAAGAGAGTCAAATTTATCAGAGTTGGGAAAGAAAAGAAGAGCGAAAAATTAGAGCTTGTGCATACAGATGTATGGGGACCTACTCAGGTATCTCTCGATGGCTCTCGTTATTATGTTACGTTTATTGATGATGCAACTAGAAAAACTTGGATTTGTTGTATTCAGAATAAATCTAATGTATTTGATACTTTCAAGAAATGGAAAGCTTTAATTGAGATTGAGACAAGAAAGAAGTTGAAGTGTCTCAGATCAGACAATGGAGGCGAATATTGCAGCGAAGAGTTTGATAGGTGCTTTTTAGAGCATGGAATTCGCAGAGAGAAGACAGTTCCAAGAACACCACAAGAAAATGGTGTGTCAAAAAGGATGAGCAGAACAATCATGGAGCGTGCAAGGTGCATGAGATTGCGTGCAGGATTGCCTTTACAATTTTGGGCAGATGTTATAGATACTATTGTTTATATAATAAACAAAGGGCATTCAAGTTCCTTGGATGGTGGTATTCCAGAGGAAGCATGGATAGGTAAAAAGGTAAACTACTATTTTTTAAAGCCTTTTGGTTGTGAGGCCTTTGTCCATATTAATAAAGAAAACAGAACAAAGCTTCAGGCAAAATCAAAGAAATGTGCCTTTATTGGATATGGTGTTAATGACTTTGATTATCGCTTATATGATTATGAAAATCACAAAATCATTAGGAGAAGATACGTAATATTCAATGAAAAGGTCTTGTATAAGAATCAGTTGCAGAAAAAGAAACAGGAAAAATAAAACAAAGGATACACAGTTCTTGATGAGATCACAGAAAAAGTAAAGGTGCCTGAAAATAATAATAATCAACAGTCACAACAACAACAACCACCACAACAGCAACAATCACCTCAAACACCTGAAAGTGGTGTTAGAAGGTCTACCAGGATAAGTAGACCCCCTGAACGATACTCTCCTTCATTATATTATTTACTGTTGAATGATTCTGGTGAACCTGAATGTTATGAAGAAGAAATGTAGGTTGAAACCAATAATAAGTGGGAGCTAGCCATGGAAGAAGAGATGGACTCCTTAATGAATAACCTGACTTGGGACTTAGTCAGGTTGCCTGCAGGTAAAACTACATTGCAGAATAAACAGGTTTACAGGCTGAAGGCTAAAGATGGAGGAAAACAAAGGTACAAAGCTAGACTTGTGGTGAAGGGGTTTGCACAGAAGAAAGGTATTGATTTTGATGAAATATTTTCTCCTGTTGTTAATATGATTTCAATCAGAACTATTTTAAGTCTTGTAGCAGTGGAAGATTTACATCTTGAACAATTAGATGTAAAGACAACATTTCTCCATGGATATTTGGAGGAAGAGATCTATATGGAGAAACCAGAAGGATATGAGGTCAAAGGCAAAGAAAAATTAGTGTGCAGGTTAAATGAGAGCTTGTATAGCTTAAAACAGGCTCCAAGGCAATGGTATCTAAAATTTGACAAGTTTATGTCTGAAAAAGGTTATATTAGATGTCACTCTGATCATTGTGTTTATCTGAAAAATCAAAATGATGGCAGCTATATTATATTGTTATTGTATGTAGATGACATGCTTGTTGCAGGTTCTAACATGCAGGAAATAAATGTGCTCAAAATAAAATTGGAAAATTCATTTGCAATGAAGGATTTGGGAGCTGCAAAACAAATCCTTGGTATGAGAATAACTAGAGACAGGAAAAATCGCAAATTAACACTGTCTCGGAATGAGTACATACAAAACGTGTTGAAAAGATTTAATATGCAGAATGCAAAACCAGTTAGTACACCTTTTTCTATCCATTTCAAACTTAGTAAGGAGATGTGCCCCAAGACCCAAGAAGAAATGGAATATATGTCTAATGTTCCATATGAATCAACGGTTGGAAGCTTAATGTATGCAATGGTCTGCACAAGGCCTGATATTGCACATGCAGTGGGAGTTGACATAAGTAGGTACATGAAAAATTTGGGAAAAGAACATTGGATGGCAGTGAAATGGATTCTCAGATATTTGAGAGGTACCAAAAATCAAGCATTATGCTTTGGTGGTTCAAAAATTGCTAGATACATGGATATGTTGATGCAGATATGGCAGGTGACAGAGATAATAGGGGGATCATTACAAGATATGTATTTACTGTAGGTGGAACAACTGTCAATTGGGTTTCAAAAATCCAAAGTGTTGTTACACTTTTAACAACAGAAGCAGAGTATGTTGCTACTACAGAGGCTAGTAAAGAAATGATTTGGTTACACAGGTTTATGGATTAATTTGGTAAGAAGCATGATATGGGTACGTTATACAGTGATAGCCAAAGTGCCATTCATCTCACAAAGAAATCAGCATTTCATTCCATGACTAAACACATACAGGTCAAGTATCATTTCATGCGGTTAATATTGGAAGATGGACAATTGAAGCTGGAAAAGATACACACTAGCCAGAGTCCTACATATATGCTAACAAAAGTTGTAACCAGGGAGAAACTGAGAATATGCTATGTTTCAATTGGTCTTCACGGATGACGATGAAGATGAGAAACAACCAGGTCCAAAGAGGAGTCATTGTCCAAAAAATGAAGCAGTAGTGGAGTTTCTACAATCAGTCTTCAAGTGGGAGATTGTTGGGTGTGGAGCCTGATTATCTTGTTTATTTTGTATCACAGCGTTGGACCCCTATACCTTAATGGGGTAGAAATGTCGCTCGTAATTAAACGCTGCCTGGGGGGTCCAAGGGGAGGGGGGGGGGGCTGCGACTTTATGGAGCCCCCCCCCCTAGCGGGGGGGTTTCAGAGGTAGTGCCCCCGAAGCTAAAAACATATGTAAAATTGCCTTGTAAAAGTATAGTAATTTCTAGTCAATCTGGGCCGTTCATTAGGCGGATGATCTGACGGTAGAAGTTATGTTTAGTTTAGGGTTTTTTGCCCTAGAAGACGACCCCTCGCACGTATGAGGGTATTGTATTGCGACTGTGTATTGTATGTGTATTCTTAGAGCGAGAAACAGACAGGGGGACTATGAGAGAGAACAAAGGATATTACAACAGATCCGCTGTAGGTTAGGGGGGTTAGGGTTGATAGAGTTTGAGCTAAAGGAGGATGAATCAAACTCTACAACAGAAGAAGACTCAGAAGATGAAGAGCCACAAACTCCAGCTTTGAGAAGATCGGTTCGAGAAAGAAGGCAACCAGAAAGGTATAGTCCATCTGCTTTCTGTTCAGGTTTTGCCTTAACTATAACTGATGATGAACCCAGAACTGTCAAGGAGGCAGTAGATTCAGAGGATGGAAAACTCTGGAAGGAGGCCATGGTTGATGAAATGGCATCCTTCCACAAAAATGATGCATGGGATTTGGTGGAGTTGCCGGCTGGAAGGAAGCCCATTGGGAGAAAATGGGTGTTTAAGAAGAAGATGAATGTAGAAGGCAAGGTGGAGAAATACAAAGCTCAGTTGGTAGCAAAAGGTTATTCCCAGGTGCCGGGAATTGATTTTGGTGATATTTTTTCTCCTGTTGCCAAGGTTACTTCTATTAGATTACTTTTATCTGTTGCTGCTGCATTTGATTTTGAGATAGAACAGATGGATGTGAAGATAGCATTTCTTCACGGGGATCTAGAAGAGGAGATCTACATGAAGCAACCTGAAGGCTTTATGGTGAAGGGTAAGAAAGAACTGGTATGCAGGTTGAAGAAGTCTCTGTATGGGTTAAAATAGTCACCAAGGATGTGGTATCAGAAATTTGATACCTATATACGGGGACTTGGCTTCACCAGAAGCAAGGAGGATCACTGTGTTTATTTTAAATTAATTAGTGACCATGTTATTTATTTGGTCTTGTATGTGGATGATATGTTGTTGATTGGAAATGACAAAGAAATTATCCAAGATTTGAAGACCTAACTGTTCTCCAAATTCGACATGAAGGATCTTGGTGCTGCAAACTATATTTTGGGCATGGAAATTAAGAGAGATCGGGAAAAGAGGAAGCTCTGGTTAAACCAGAGGAAGTATGTCGAGACTATATCGCAGAGGTTCAATATGAAGGATAGTAAAGTGGTGAATGTTCCTATTCCTGTAGGTGTAAAGTTATTCACGGAATAGTTGGTCCCCAAGACACAAGAAGAAGAGGAGTATATGTCCCGTGTTCCATATGCAAGTGCAGTGGGTAGCCTGATGTATGCAATGGTCTGTACTAGACCAGACATTGCACATGCAGTGGGAGTATTGAGCAGGTTTATGTCAAACCCAGGGAAGGAGCATTGGACAGTAGTGAAGCGGATTTTCAGATATTTACGTGGCACTAGTGATTATGGCTTGTGCTACCAGGGAAGACCAGGATTGGAAAGAATGTTGGACATTCTTGGTTTTGTTGATGCAGACTGGGCTGGAGATCTGGACCAAAGAAGATCTACAAGTGGGTATGTGTTTAGCCTATTTGGAGGCGCAGTCAGTTGGATGAGTAAAAGACAGTATGTAGTGGCTCTTTCAACTACAGAGGCAGAATACATAGCAGCCACTCATGCAAGCAAGGAAGCAGTTTGGTTGCAGAGATTGTGTTCAAGTATAGGGTTGGTACAGCAAGCTATAAGGATAGACTGTGATAGCCAAAGTGCAATTTTCTTGGCTAAGAACCCTGCTTATCATTCAAAGACAAAGCACATTGATGTTCAATATCATTTTGTTAGAGATATGGTTGAGGCTAAAAGGGTGTTACTGGTAAAGGTGGACACTTTGAAGAATGTTGCAGATGCATTGACAAAGTCTGTGAGCACTCAAAAGTTCTCTTGGTGTAGAGAAACAATGGGTGTTGAAGAATTGGGCCAATGACTAAGCCCTCCTGTGGCCCCTCATGGAAAGAAAACAACAAGTGGGAGAATGTTGGGTATGTGTTATATTCTTTCCACGATTAAGCACTCGCAGGGGGGTAAGAGGGGGGGCGATAGCCCCCCCTTTGCGCTGGGCGCAACGGGGGGGTCATAGGGGGGGCGGTAGCCCCCCCTGTCGGGGTCTGGGGCAGCGCCCCGATGAAAATTTTGGTTCCTTAATTTCCGCTGGGTAGTCTGCGTCCATGGTTTTGCACATGGTTTTGGGGTTCGATGGTTTTCGGCCCCTGGTATTTTTGTAGATCCGGTCAAGGGAACTACGGTTATGTTCTAATCCAGGGTTAATGGATTGGGGTTTATGTATGCTTCGGCATGTATATATATGTGTTGTAACACTAAAAGGAATATAATGAAAATCAAGTTGGTCGTCCCGATTTGGGATCCAGGGGAAAATCTCTGTGTTTATCTGTTTTATGTTTTATGCTCTCGCTATTGTTTATTTTCTGTTATAAGATTCGTGTGTAGATAATTTCTGTTCAGGGTTAAAACCTACAAGGGTTGGACCCTGACATGCCCTCCCCCATCAAAAGCAACCTTGTCCTCAAGGTTCAATCTGCAGAAACTACTAAAGAAAAGTGGTCAGCTCCCATGTCACATCTTCTAGAGAGGTATCTTTCCATTTGATGAGGACTTCCTTAATCGTGCAGTCATAGAGATGTATTTCACTAGTAGTGGGGACCTGTTCTGGGCAGAGCCAAAGTGAACCTTACTCACCCAATTCTCATAGACTTGTTTGAACCCTGGAATTTTTCCCTATAACTTTCTTGAGGCAGGATACATGGAAGACTGGGGGGATTTTTGAAGTAGTCAACAGAGCTAGTTTGTAACTGGCTGCTCCGATACGTTGAAGTACCTGATAAGGCCCATTGAATTTTGGTGCTAGTTTCTAGTAGCCCTTTTCTTTGAGATGGATATTTTTATAAGTTTGTAGTCGCAAGAACACTTGGTAACCTACTTGAAATGACCTCTCTGAATGGTGTTGGTCACCTTGTTGCTTCATTCTATTCTGAGCTTGACGTAGATTATCTTTGGGATGAGCGATCATGGTATCATGGTTCTGCAGGATCTGGTCAACTTCCTATACTTCGGAAGCTCCAAGAATATAAGAAGCTGGTGAAGGTGGGATTTGGCCATACACTGACTCATATGGCATCATCTTGGTGGCTTCATGATAGTTGGTATTATATCGCCATTCAGCTAAAGGCATCCAATTTACCCATTGATGTTGCTTGTCTGAAGTGTAGAACCACAAATAAGTCTTCAAACATTTGTTGAATGCTTTTTTTTGACCATCGGTTTGTGCATGATAAGTTGTACTCAGTTGAAATTGTGTGCCCTGTAGCTTGAAAAATTCCTACCAAAAGTTTTTGGTGAAGCTGGGGTCTCAATCAAACACAATGGAAGTCGGAATTCCATTCAATTTGAATATTTTTTCCATGAAAAGCTTATCCACCATAGTTTGGGTGAATGGGTGTGGTAGAGTGAAAAAATCATCATATTTGGAATGCCTTTCAACAACCTCCATGATGATTGATTTGTTTCCCAACTTTAGGATACCTATATTGAAATCCATGGAGACATTTGTCTAGACAGAAGTAGCGAGTGGAAAGGGTTTTAAGGTTCTTGGTAGGTTGATTGTTTCCACTTTTTTGCATTGGCATACGTCGTATTCCTCTACAAAACTAAGAATGGTGTTCTTCATGTCAATCAAAAACAAAGAGAATCATGTTCGTGAATAAGTCTTCTAAAAGCTTCAATCTACTGTGATTGGAGAGGAGTGAAACTCTTCTAAGATGCAGGTTTTGAGGGTGGACCTTAGCGATAGTACTACCCTATCTTTATAGCGATGAAATTCATCCTTCCTTGAGTATTCCTCTGAGGAAATACAATCAACTTGTAATATATTAATGAGTTTGGATAGAGAGGGGTGGGAGAACCATTCATGTCGGCCTTCTTCAATCCAATCTAGTATGGTTAGAGAGAGGGATAAAAGGGTTCCTTCATCCTCAAATTGGTGCGATAAGGCATATGCCACCACATTGTCACGCCCCTTCTTGTAAATTATATCATAATCATATACCAACACTTTTGTGAGTCATTTATTTTGTTGTGGTGATGGTAGAAGTTGCTCGAGGAAATATTTTAGGCTACGATGGTCAGTGTGGATTTGGAAACAACGCCCCAATAAGTATTGTCTCCATGTTTGTATTGCGTGTAATATGGCCATCATTTATTTCTCATATGTAGATTGACCCAGATGTTTGCCACTAAGTTTTTGATACATGAAAGCCAATGGTCAATCTTCCTACATTAATATTGCACCAATTCTCATACCCGAAGCATCACATTTGATCACAAAATGTTTTGTAAAAACTGGTAGGGCCAATATTGGAGTGAAGCACATGGCCTATTTGAGAGCCAAGGATGCCTGTTGGACTACGTCAGTCCAGAGAAATGAATTTTTCTTAAGAAGTTTTTTGAGGGGTCGGGAAATGCATCCATATTTGTGGAACAAATTGCGATAATAGCCTGTGAGACCCAAGAATCCTTGCAAACTCTTTAAGATTTTTGGTCGGGGACAATATTTCATTGTCTAAATCTTTTTCAAATCAACCCTCACTCCTTCACAAGCCACAATTTGTACCAAATACTCTACTTCTTCCATGCCAAAGGAGCACTTGCATAATTTAAAAAATATTTTATAGACTTAGAGCAGTTAAAATACATGTTCAACATGTTGAAGGTGAGTGTCCCATGCCAATGATATATATTAGAATGTCATAAAAAATACCAGGAAAAATTTTCTGAGATGTGGTTTTATATGGCGGTCCATGAGGCTCTTAAAAGTCGATGGGGCATTATAGAGACCAAATGGCATGACCAGGAATTCATAATGGCATTCACAATTTCATAAGGTTATATTGGGAATGCCAACTTCCTTCATATGTAGTTGGTGATAACTTGAGCAGAGGTTGAGCTTGGTAAAATATTTCGCACCATGCAGTTCATCAAGAAAATCATCAACTACTGGGAGAGGAATTTTTTTCTTGATATTGAGCTTGTTAAGGACCCAAAAGTTTGGACACATGCACAATTCACCTTATTTCCTTAGAACCATGACCATTGAGGATGAATAAGGGTTTGTGTTGGGATGAATAACTCCAGATTCGAGGAGTTCCTTGATGATATTTTCAATTTCATTCTTTTTTGCAAAAGTATATCTATAGGGGCGGACATTTGGCAGTTCGATGTCTAGGAGGAGAGGGATGCTATGATCATGTTCACCCCGTAGAGGGTGGGAGCTCTTTAGTTTTGTTGAAGACTAGCTGGTGGCACTCTAGTATATGTTGCATATAAGGATGAATGGGAGGAGGAGTGGATTCCATGGCATGGATGGAATTAAATTGTGCTATTATCCCTTGATGACCCTTTTTTAAAAGCATCTCCATTCGATGTGAGTTGATGATAGTAGGAGCACCCACCTGGAGTCCCCACAGTGTATGAGCATGGGTGTTCTACTTAAAGATCATATATAACTCCTAGAGGTCCATTGTGATATGGCCCAATGTGCAGAGCCATTCAACACCAAGGTCAATGTCACAACCACCCATTTAAATGGAAAACATGTGGGATTTGAGGTGATGATCCCCCATTTGAAGCTTAATATTTTCACAACCTCTTTCACATTTCATGGTCCCCCCATCAGCGATAAGGACTTTGAAGTTAGATACCACTCTGAAAAAAAAATGAACAACTTCTGCTACTCTCTTAAAATATAATGTTATGGGTACTACCACTATCACTCAACACCACTACTGGCTAGTGTTTAAGAAAAATATGAATCTTAAGAGTCCAGGGCAAAGAAATGTTGGCTAGTGCATGGAGTGAGATAACCATCTCATTTGGTGTAGTTGTAGTATCAGTGTCTAGGGATATTAGGGGTTCACCTACTTCCTCCTCAGGTAGTTCATCAGATGTAGCTTCATTGGAAAAGCTATTTTCAGTAGTGTCGGTTTGAAAGAATCTTGGTTGCTTGTATTTATGTCTTGGGGAGTACTTGTCATCACAGTAATAGCAGAGTCCTTGTTCCCTTCTTTCAGCCATTTTTGATCGAAAAACCTTTTGAATCGTAAGTGTTTGGGTGGGGCCCATAGTGTTGGAATATTTTCATTGATGGCAAAGGATATGGCAAAGGAAATGGAAAAGGTTAGCAAAAAAGAACAGAGGACGAACAGAAGCAACAGAGACAGAATGGGGAGAGTACAAAGGCGCAACAGAATTTTGGTGAATAGCAACACACATTCAAAAAGGAAGGGAGAAATGTAAGGATGAATTAATTGTCATGGGCCGCAGCCACAAATTGCAGAGGAGAGTTGATTATGGTGTTGGGCAGAGCCGTCTTTACAGTGGAACGCAGTTATTCCCGTAAAATCTAATTTAGGAGGAAATGGAAGTTAAACAGACAGATGTTTCGGGAATTTAAGCCCTCAACGACCAAGTATGAAGAAAATTTATGAAAGTATGCGAAAAGATTTAAATGTTGAATGTGGCGGGAATAGTGGTCCCTACCATGAGCGCAAATATGAAAGCGAGTTTTGAAGCTTCAAGTGTCTTGTTGATGTGATGCACAAATATAAATGTCTGTGCATTATCGCGATATCAATTCTATTTGTTATTTTAGCCATCTGTGATTAGTGTTTACGATATCGATCGTAACGCCTGTGAATCTGTATCCTGTATTGAGTATTCCACCATATGTTTGATCGCGCCATCGCAAAATGGCTGCTCCTGCGATGTGGGCAGAGGGGTCAAAGAATGAAATTTGAATAAAAGAAATGTTACGGGGACAGTGTAAAGTTTTAAAATAACCATTGGGGTTATAGTTATAATATTATATGGTGGAGATAAAAGATTGAATATTATTGAAGATCCCGAATGGGATGATTCGTGCATGGAAGAACGGAGGTTAGGGTTTCAAATTGGATTGGCACGATTATTAATACAAAACGATTGAGATGTATGTTTGTTCCACTTGCGAAACTCACCACATCAACAAGACACTTGCGTATGGAAAAGCATTGGATATTGTTTATAAAATCCGAAGGGTTAAACTTTGGGTTAAAGGCTGGGCGCACATAGATAATTTTAATTTCCTCGTTTGAATAAAATAAATTAAAAAGAAATCGAAGAGCCCTGGGGATAAAATAAAAGAAATACCATTAGCGGTTGAGTGGTTTTAGACTTATGGTATTGAGAAAGGCGAGATCTATATAAAGGACAAAGATCATTATTCGATTGAAGAGCAGCGAGATTGGTGAAGAAGGAACTCCTTTAAGGAATATCTGTATGGACAGACAACGCGCTTAATTGATGATTCTGAGTCCATGATGCACCCTTCGAGACATTGATCTAAAAGGTGATGAGTTGTGAGAGTATTCAACAGAAGAAACGATGAAAAGCAAGCGGATGTCTACTGAAGAACACATATGGATCCGGTGCATATGACAGTTGGAGTTTCTGAAAGTTAATACACACAGTAGGATACAAGGAATGTTGAATGCATAAATTCTCTGAAGTCTGGATTACAGTGGTCTCGCTGTTCTGTTATGTAGAATTGGGGAAAATATGTTTGTTAATTGAATAACGGGTTGAAGCCTTTTGTATATAGAAGTTGATGTTATGATCAGGGGGTTGTAGCTCCCTTCCAGGAGAGGCTGGCAAACGAGAGAAGGTTGTAGCCTTGCGGTGGAGTGCCACAACGTCTTCAGTATGAGTACGCACCAAAGCATATAAACAAGAGTTTTATATAATAAAATATTGAAGACTGAGATTACAACAGCGGTGGTTTTCTCCCGAATTGGGTTTCCACCTTAAATCCTGGTGTCCATATGTGTTAATGGTTTGTTCTGTTATTTCAATTCATGCTTAATGCTTATCTGATGCAATTCTCTAAGTAAAGATATAATAAGATATCGGGACATACATGTTGAATGCAGTACTGTAACATATGGTTTTTAAGAGAAAGGAAAGAAAATTTTTTAGCCTTAAATACTGATTCACCCCCCCCCTCTCAGTATTTTTCTCAACAATTGGTATCAGAGCAGGTCCTTCTGAAAAAGCTTAGTTGCTAGAAGGAAGATCAAGCAAGATGAGAAATCAAGATGGAATAACATCTATCAGACCTCCACTTTTTAATGGAAACAATTTAATTTTCTGGAAACCAAGGATGAGATCTTATCTTCAGTCTCTGGGAGCAGAGGTATGGGCGATTGTTGAACAAGGATATCAATATCCAGCTGCAGTACCAACAGATCCAACGGAAAGAAAGAATTTTGAAACAAATGCAAGGGCGGTCAATGCTCTATTAGGAAGTCTAACTGAATCAGAATTTGTCAAATTCATGTAGCTGAATACAGCAAAATAAATATGGGACAAAATCATTCTAAGCTATGAAGGTGATGCAGAGGTAAAAAGTGCTAAACTTCAAACTCTCATAATCCAATATGAGAATCTTAAAATTCTTAATGAAGAAAGCATTGCAAATTTCTTTCTACGTCTTGATGATATTGTAAATCGCATGAGAAATCTGGGAGAAACAATTACCGAATCCACTTTGGTTGAGAAAATTTTAAGATCTCTAACAACAAAATTTGAGTCAAAAGTTTCAGCTCTTGAAGAAAAGTAAGATCTTCAAAATCTTACTGTGGTACAACTTCATGGCATACTAACTGCATATGAAATGAGAAGAGGAGGACCATCTGAAGTCAAAGAAGCAGTCTTTATAACTTCTACAAGAGGAATGGAAGTACAAATAACAGAAGGATCAGGATATATCTCAGAAGAAGATGAGATAAACTTCGTAAAGAAACTTCAACTTGGCACAGGACGATTCAGAGGTAAGCTTCCTTTCAAATGTTTTTATTGTGGAAGAGTTGGTCATTATGCTGCTAAGTGTCCTTATAAAGAAACACATAAAAAGGGGAAGGAAGTAGCAAGAAGGAATAAGAATCATTTTAACTCTAAAAGGAGTTACTATACTCATGAAGATAGTGATGGGTTATCTGATAGTGAGGAAGAATGTGAACAAGATCTGAGACTTCTCATGGCATTTGAAAAAGAATCCAGAGAAGAAGAGGATACTTTTGTGGACGCTCTAGAAGACAGTGATTTTCTTAATGAAAACAATAAACTCAAAATTTGCTTAGAAGAGAGAAAAATAATCATAGAAACTCTGAAAAATCAGCTTGAAGATAAAGAGAAACACAATGAGAAGTTAGAATGTGAAGTAGTAGATCTAAGAAAAGAACTTGGGAAAGTAAAGACTTTGAATCTTAGATTTGCTAAAGGGTCTGAAACCTTAGATGAGATTATCAAGGTACAACGTTCTCCTCTTATAAAGACAAGTCTTGGATATATTGGAGAATCTTCTCAGGCATCAGCACCAAATTATCTAAAAGCAGTTACAGCTGGTTTACAACATGCTGCCACTCAACAAGGGAATAAAGAATATTTATAGGTAAAGCATGATCATTTCAATTCAAGAAACACTAACAGAAATGTTTTTCAAAGAAACACCAATCAACAGATAAATTCATATAGAAGATCTTATGATCGCAGAAATTTCTTCTTCAATGGACAATGTTTCTCATGTCACAATTTTGGTCATAAAGCTATTCAATGTGTAGCATATAAAACTATTATGACAAGAGAATCAAGAAAGAAAAGGACTGATATTGAAGCAAAGAAGAATACTTATAACAACTTTTCTCCTCTTCAAAATGAAGTTGAATGCACTTATTGCAATAACTTTGGCCATGAAGAATCTGAATGCAGGAGCAAATTTCAGCCAAAAGAACATGTTCCTTCAAGATCCAAAGTATGGAAAAAGAAGGAGTTACAAGTTGAAAATTGTGGCATAGCACTATTTGCAGAAGATGAAGAGAACCAATGGTACATTGATAGTGGATGCTCAAGACACATGACAGGTGATAAAGACAAAATTCTTGCATATAGTGCTCTAGAAAAGGAGAAGAATGTTACATTTGGAAATGATACTCCTGCGGTAATTAAAGGTAAAGGGTCTGTCTTCCTAAAGGATAAGGTGAAAGCTAATGAAGTCATGTATGTGGATGGATTAAAGCATAACTTGTTAAGTGTAATTCAAATGTGTGATCAAGGAACTGAAGTTGTCTTTAGTTCAAAATAATGTGTGGTACGTGATCTTGATACAGGTAAAGCAATTATAAAAGGAAAAAGAACTCCAAACAACCTGTATATATTGAAGAACCCCAAAGAACGATGTTATTTGAGTAAAACTTCAGAAAATTGGCTATGGCATAGAAGGTTGGGGCATCTGAGCTTCTCTCAAATCAACAAATCAAGTAGACTTAAAGCTATTCATGATATTCCCAATATTACTCTACCTGAAAATATCATATGAAAATCTTGCCAATTCGGTAAGCAAACCAGGGTAAAATTTAATGCCAAGGAAGGATCATCAAGTAAGCCTCTTGAACTCATTCATACTGACATATGTGGACCTATGAGGAAAAGCTCACCTCGTGGTGAAGAATACTATATCTTATTCATTGATGATTTCTCTAGAATGTGTTGGATTGGGCTGCTTAAACACAAAGATGAAGCATTTGAGAAATTTCAGATTTTCAAAGCACTAGTGGAGAATGAATTAGAATTAAAAATCAAGTGTCTTAGATCTGATCGAGGAGGAGAATATACATCCAAAGAATTTCTTGAATTCTTTAAACAACATGGCATAAAAAGACAGTTCTCTGTAGCTGGCACTCCACAACAGAATGGTGTTGTAGAGAGAATGAACAGAACAATTCAACAAATGGCTAGAGCTATGCTTGATGATTCTGGAACACCTGACACATTTTGGGGAGAAGCAGCACATACAACAGCAAACATTCTCAACAAAGCACATGTTCATGTAAATAGTGATAAAACTCCATATGAACTCTGGTATGGTAATCCTCCCACTATAAAGCATTTTAGAATTTTTGGGAGCAAATGCTTTATCAAAAATAATGATGAAAAACTTGGCAAGTTTGAACCCAGAGCTGATGAGGGAATATTTGTTGGATACTCCTCTAGGAATAAGGCATATAAATGTTACAATAAAAGACTTCGAAAGATTGTTGAATGCATTGATGTTGTTATTGATGAGTCTACTGCAGCCCCAAAAGAAGAAAAGCAAACAACAGATGAAGATGATGAGGACACATATCCTCCTACATCAAACAGTAATGATACAAACAATACACCCAATGAAGAACCTGAAGAAGAGCTGTCTGAAAAGGCTCCATCTAGATATGTTCAAAAGAATCATCTAGAATCTCAAATCTTGGGAGAAAAGGAATCAGGTGTACAAACAAGAAGGACTCTCGTGGGATCTTCTAGCAACCTGGCATTTTTGTCTACGGTTGAACCTCACAGTGTCAGTCAAGCTAGCAAAGATGAATTTTGGATTCAAGCCATGAATGAAGAGCTTGATCAAATTGAAAAGAATCACACTTGGGAGTTAGTACCAAGGCCTCATGACAAAAATGTCATTGGAACTAAATGGATATTCAAAAACAAGTTAAATGAGAATGGGGATGTTATAAGAAATAAAGCTATACTTGTGTGCAAAGGGTATGCTCAACAAGAAGGTATAGACTTTGAAGAAACCTTTGCTCCTGTAGCCAAACTTGAAGCCATAAGAATGTTTCTTGCATTTTCAAGCTTCCAACAAATCAAAGTTTATCAAATGGATGTTAAATCTGCTTTTCTCAATGGTGATCTAGAAGAAGAAGTTTATATAGAACAACCGGAAGGATTCATTTTGGGAAATGATGAAAAACTTGTTTGTAGACTTTAAAAGGCTCTATATGGTCTCAAACAAGCTCCAAGGGCATGGTACTATCGTCTTGACAAATATCTTCATCAACAAGGATTTTCAAAGGGGTCTGTTGATAGCAACTTGTACACAAAAACTGAAAATGACAAACTGTTGATTGTGGTTGTATATGTCGATGATATCATTTTTGGAAGTAATAAAGAGTCTATGAGTCAGAAATTTGCTTCTGATATGCAGCAAGAATTTGAAATGTCTTTACTCGGGGAGCTAACATTTTTTCTTAGCCTGCAAGTGCAACAAGCAGCAGATGGTATATTCTTATCACAAGCAAAGTATCTAAAACAAATCCTGAAGAAGTATGGCATGGAAGATTTCAAACCTGTAAGTACACCAATGATAACCGGATGCAATCTCAGTTCTAATGATGATTCCCCCACCGTAAATCAACCAGAATACAGATCTATGATAAGAAGTTTACTTTATCTCACTGGGACAAGACCAGACATCATGCATGCAGTTGGGATTGTTGGACGATTTCAAGCCAATCCAAAAGAGTCTCATCTTCAGGCTGTGAAAAGAATATTCAAATATCTACAGGGAACTCAAGACTTTGGACTATGGTATCCAAAGAATGATGATCTTACTCTTCATGCATACACTGATGCAGATTGGGCTGGAAGTGTTGATGATCGAAAAAGCACTAGTGGTGGTGCATTCTTTATGGGGCCCCGGTTAGTATCTTGGTTCAGCAAGAAGCAAAGCTCCATTGCCTTATCTACAGCAGAAGCGGAATATGTGGCTGCAGCATCAGGTTGCACTCAACTTCTTTGGATGATGAAAACCCTACAAGATTTTCAAATCAAATGTTCACCTCCTATCTCCATTATGTGTGATAATACAAGTGCCATCAGTATCTCAAAGAATCCTGTTATGCATTCCAAGACCAAGCACATTCCCATCAAATATCACTTCTTACGAGAAAAAGTGCTTGAGCAAAAGGTGAAATTAGAATATGTTTCCTCCAAAGAACAAGTTGCTGATATATTTACCAAACCTCTACCCAGGGAAGCATTCGAATATCTCAGACAGAAACTGGGAGTAGTCTCTGCCATGCAGAGGATCAGGTCTACTTAATTATAGAAGACTCAATTGGTTATGAGGTGCTGTCTGAATGCACAGGCTCAGGGGGAGCATTGGTCATGTAAAAAGGATGAATTTTTGGTCATATTATGTTTGAAGTTACAGCATGATCTCAGGGGGAGCATGGGACTGTCGGTTCAACGGTTCTTGATCAAACTCTTTGCCATTGATGTCAAAGGGGGAGGAAACACAAAAAAGGGTGTCTATCAAGTCATCAAAGGTAGAGTATTGCCATCAATGCCAAAGGGGGATATTGTTGGAATATTGTCATTGATGGCAAAGGATATGGCAAAGGAAATGGAAAAGGTCAGCAGAAAAGAACAGAGGACGAACAGAAGCAGCAGAGACAGAATGGGGAGAGTACAAAGGCGCAGCAGAATTTTGGTGAACAGCGACACGCATTCAAAAAGGAAGGGAGAAATGTAAGGATGAATTAATTGTCATGGGCCGCAGCCACAAATTGCAGAGGAGAGTTGATTATGGTGTTGGGCAGAGCCGTCTTTACAGTGGAACGTAGTTATTCCCGTAAAATCTAATTTACGGAGGAGTAGAGTTATTCAGACAATCATTTCGGGAATTTAAGCTCTCAAAAACCAAGTATGAAGAAAATTTATGAAAGTATGCGGAAAGACTTTAAATATTTGAATGTGGCAGGACAAGTGGTCCCTACCACTTGAGCACAAATCGCAAAGCGCAGTTTTGAAGCTTCAAGTGTCTTGTTGATATGGAGTATTTGCGATATGCGATCATCGCAATATCGCATTATCGCAATATCACATATTTTTTATTTCCGCCATTGCAAGTTCTGTTGTTTGCGATATGCGATCATCGTGCCATCGCAAGATCGCAATATCGCATATTCAAGTATTCCGCCATATGTTTGATCGCGCCATCGCAAAATGGCCATCTGCGATGTGGGCCAGGGGTCAAAGAATGAAATTTGAATAAAAGAAATGTTACGGGGACAGTGTAAAGTTTTAAAATAACCATTGGGGTTATAGTTATAATATTATATGGTGGAGATAAAAGATTGAATATTATTGAAGATCCCGAATGGGATGATTCGTGCATGGAAGAACGGAGGTTAGGGTTTCAAATTGGATTGGCACGATTATTAATACAAAACGATTGAGATGTATGTTTGTTCCACTTGCGAAACTCACCACATCAACAAGACACTTGCGTATGGAAAAGCATTGGATATTGTTTATAAAATCCGAAGGGTTAAACTTTGGGTTAAAGGCTGGGCGCACATAGATAATTTTAATTTCCTCGTTTGAATAAAATAAATTAAAAAGAAATCGAAGAGCCCTGGGGATAAAATAAAAGAAATACCATTAGCGGTTGAGTGGTTTTAGACTTATGGTATTGAGAAAGGCGAGATCTATATAAAGGACAAAGATCATTATTCGATTGAAGAGCAGCGAGATTGGTGAAGAAGGAACTCCTTTAAGGAATATCTGTATGGACAGACAACGCGCTTAATTGATGATTCTGAGTCCATGATGCACCCTTCGAGACATTGATCTAAAAGGTGATGAGTTGTGAGAGTATTCAACAGAAGAAACGATGAAAAGCAAGCGGATGTCTACTGAAGAACACATATGGATCCGGTGCATATGACAGTTGGAGTTTCTGAAAGTTAATACACACAGTAGGATACAAGGAATGTTGAATGCATAAATTCTCTGAAGTCTGGATTACAGTGGTCTCGCTGTTCTGTTATGTAGAATTGGGGAAAATATGTTTGTTAATTGAATAACGGGTTGAAGCCTTTTGTATATAGAAGTTGATGTTATGATCAGGGGGTTGTAGCTCCCTTCCAGGAGAGGCTGGCAAACGAGAGAAGGTTGTAGCCTTCTGCAGGTGGGTGCCTGCGTGCTGGTATGAGTCTGCACCAGCATATATTGTAAAAGGTTTTCTATATAATAAAATATTGAAGACTGAGATTACAGCAGCGGTGGTTTTCTCCCGAATTGGGTTTCCACCTTAAATCCTGGTGTCCATATGTGTTAATGGTTTGTTCTGTTATTTCAGTTCATGCTTAATGCTTATCTGATGCAATTCTCTAAGTAAAGATATACTAAGATATCGGGACATACATGTTGAATGCAGTACTGTAACATATGGTTTTTAAGAGAAAGGAAAGAAAATTGTTTAACCTTAAATATTGATTCACCCCCCCTCTCAGTATTTTTCCCAACACATAGGTGGGGTGGAACATGCCCATGTGACGAAATTTGGACAATTCGACTTGGAATTTAAAGTGAATTTTGCATCAAAGGCCTTGTGACATGCTTGCAAAAAAGGATGTGGGTGATTCATTCAGAAATGGGATTGTATGGATTCCTTTAAGACACTAATCAAACACTCCAAGTAAAAGGCATCTGCTAGTCCCTAAATCTGAACGGACAATTGTTTGAACGCTTCAATGTAGTCTAGTACAGTACTCTGGGCTTATTAAGATGACACAGAAAGTGAGAGTCCCGATCAAAGCAGTTGCAAATGGATTTAGTGAACATGGTCCAAGTTGGCCTCCCTAGATAGAATTTTTGATACCACCTCCACCATTTTAATCTCTCTTGGTCCAAGTAAAGGGATCCCACATGTATTTTAGTTACATCTTCCATATTTATTAAGGATGAAATATTATTCCAATTGTGCCACCCATACTGCAGGGTTAGAGCCATCAAATTTTTACATGTCTAGCTTGGTTCTCTGGTGGCTCGAAGATTGGTGTTCTCCATGGAAATGTATGTGATGGTTGGATTCTCCTTCTATGTGTGCATCAACACTGATTTCTTCCCTTATGGGTTCGTGAGGCATCTTTATAGCTTACAATACTTGTGTGAGATGGGTGGTAATGGACACTTGGAATTCATTGAATTTTTTCTCAAGGGTGTCGACCTTCTCAACAACCCTTTCTTGGAGATCAAAGTGGAAGTATGTATTTCATAAAATGATTACAATATATTACAAGAATTCTCTCTCCTCACTTTACAAATCACATATTGAATGGGATTTGGAACCTCCAACTATCAACTAGCCACTAGCTACCTCTAATCTCTAACAACCAACCATTTACAACATTTTTACCACACTTTGTATTAAGGGTGCACTCCTATTTATACAGAAATTGAAGATAAATATAGATCCTCAAACCTCTCCTAAATCCACATTTATCTCATTGGTTACAACCAATCTTCAAAAAATATAAGATACAAATCCTCTCCAATTTCTCTCATAGTTTTGATAAGGACATGTATCAAAACATCCATGATTCTTCTCCTTTGAATGTGCTTATATTAATGATCAATATCTTCTTCAAATATTCTATAGATCCTCATGAGTTGGAATTTTAAATTCGAATTTGTCATTAGGAGGCCAAGTAGGACCCTTCTAGAATCTCCAAGTGGGCCTACAATATCACAAAACTTATACCACTTTTATGTATATATGAAAACATGTTAATTTTATAATATTTAATCACAAATTCACTTAAAATAATTAAAATAAATGACTTTGGAAAATATAATGGTAAACCCATATGATCATGAAAATGGTTACTTAATGTAGGGTTATGTAGCTATGGAATTACGGAAAAAGGGTGAATGATGGAAATGTGGGTAAAAGTGGATGACATTTTGGAGAGTCATCACAAGACACATGGAAGATGCTGTGCACTTTTCTCCCTAGTGGAATCGTTAGCTCATAAGATACATCTCCAACCCACCTATTCACTTTGTAAGGCCCATCAAAAGGTGGTTTGAGCTTCTTGACTCCCTTCTTCTTTTGTGCAGGATAACTGTATGGTTGGAGTTGTAAAAAAACTAAGTCCCCAACCTCAAAATATCTCTCAACCTGGTGCCTATCTACATATATATATTTTTGGTTTTGTGTTGAAATTTTCAAGTTTTCCTTGAGAGCCCTAAGGATCTCTTGGCTATCCTATATCAAATCCTTTGCCCCAAGGGCCTATCTATCCCCAAAAACCAAGTCAGCGAATGATAATGAATATTCGTAACCATAAATGGCATGGAAAGGTGACATGCCAATGGACATATGGTGAGCGGTGTTATAGAAGTACTCCCCAAGCTTTATCCACTTCACAAGTACCCATCCAACTATTCATTCACAATCTATGTCTTTACATCTGTCTGAGGGTTGTAGATAGTACTAGGAGTGAGATCAATTCCCACCAATATAAATAGGTCCTTCAAAAACTCCCCCATAAACTTGATGTCCTGGTCACTAATGATAGCCTTGGGAAGACCATGTAACCTGAATACCTCTTTGAAGAAAATATCGCTATCTGTGAATCTGAGGACCCAAATGGGATAAAAAATAAGTGAGAAAAATTGGACAAACTATCCACCACTAAGTAGATGCAATCACACCCCTGTGCAAGTGGAAGATGTGTGATGAAATCCATGGAGACAATCTCCCACTTCCTCTCTAGAATAGGAAGAGGTTGTAGTAGGCCAGTTGGATGTGTCTAGTCCCCTTTATTCCTTTGACATTCATCACACTCTTGTACATGCCCCAAAACATCCTCCTTGAGGCCCCTCTAAGTTAAACACTCTTTGATAGTCTGGTATGTCTTAAAGAATCACTAATTTCCGACCTAGGGTGAATCATGAGATCCATGCATGGTCCTCTTATGCAACTATGAACCCGACACCAAATATATCTTGTCTTTGTAGTAAATCACTTCATCCATCACCCTATACCTTTTATCCCCTGCAGTTCCATCTAAGATCTCACACATCTACTGATCCTTGGAGTACTCCACCAGCAACTACGCCTTCTATCCTTGAGAGATGCCCATCAATGAGAATTTCATGGGCCTCCAGGATAGTGTTTCTACCACTATGTTATGCTTTCCATTGATGTAATGTATCTCTAAAACATATGCATGTATCTTTTTGAACTATTTTTTTTTCTATATTGTAGCTCCCTCTAGTCCAAAAAGAATCGAAGGTTATTTTCGTCAGTCTCTACCTTGAATTTGTTTCCCACCAAATACTGTCAAAAATTTTCCAAGTCATGCATAATGGCCAACATATAGTTATCATATATGGAATACAAACTCTCATTTCTCTATAGCTTCTGCCTCTTGAATGCAATCAAGAAACCACCCTTCATCAAAACTGCCCCAATGCCCTCTCTAGATGAATCACACTCCAACACAAAGGGCTGCAAGAAATCGGGTAAGTCCAAGTCTAAACAACTACTCCTCACCCTGTTAAGGCACTCAAAAGTATCTTTGCCATGTTTTTCCACTCGAACACCCCTTTCTTCGTCAATTCTATGAGGGATTTTTCCAATTAAGAAAACCCCTTCACAAATAACCTATAGTAGGTACATATACCTAGGAACCCTCGCAACTCTGTCATATTCCTAAGAATAGACCAATCTACGATGGCCTTGATACTCTCTTGATGGAATCTAACTCCATCCTCCCCAATCATGTGCCCCAGATATAACATCTCTGTCAACCCAAACTCACGCTTGGATAACTTGGCATAAAAATGTTGCTCCTCCAAGATGCGTAGCACCTCCTGCTAGTGCTACAGATGCTCCTCCAAAGTCTTGCTATATATCCAAATTTCATCAAATAATACCAGCATAAATCTATGTAACTTCTTGTTGAACATATCATTCATGCAAGACTAAAAGGTCATCAGGGAATTGGTTAGCCTAAAAGGCATCGCCAAGAACTCAATGTGCCCATAGTGGCACTAGAATGTAGTCTTCAAGATATCTTGCTCTCTCACCATAATTTGATGTTATCACAAATGCAATTCTATCTTATACAAGTATTTATCCCCTTTATGCTCATCCATCAACTCATCAATGTGTGGAATTAGGTACTGTTTCCTTAGCATATTCTTATTTAGTGCCTTGTTTCAATACACATGCGAAGGGTCCAATTCTTTTTCCTCACCAATAAAAATGAAGAAGAAAAGGGGGTGAAATTGGTCCTGATGTGCCCCCAATTCGAAAAAATCCTGAATAACCCTCTTGATATAATCCTGGTATACCTTGGGATGCCTCTAGGAAGTGGTAATGGTTGCATGCACCCCCTCCTCCAACTCTATGGCGTGCTCGAAGCCTCTATCTAGTGGATGGTCTGGAGGAATGTCCCTAAACACTGACTGATGCTTCTCTGATAGTGCCAAAATATTTGGGTGTGGCTTCTTCTCCTGCTTCCACTTCTCTAAAATACACAACTCCACAACCCACACTATGTCTCCATCTCTTAAATCATCCTCCATATTGTGAGCTCACACATTTTGTTGTGGGTAGGAATGCCTACCCCTCAATACAACCAACCTCCTATCTAGCCCCATGAATGCCATCTCTAGCTTCTTCCAATTTGTAACGATACATCCCAAAGAATATAGCCATTGGAAACCCATCACCACATTAGTGTTCAGTGTAGAAATTATACAAACATGTGTATATAAATAGATTAAATTTGATCAAGCAATGCACTAAAGCTAGATACTGAATCATTCTACAAATAAATTTGTGAAAAATAAACACGATCGCCAATCAGAACAAGTAAAGAAAGAATCAAATAAAACCACAACACAGATATTTTCCCGAGGAAATATTGCTACTCAAAACCCTTCTATTTTCTATTGTATATTCAGGATGGAATCATGAAACAATTACAGTGCACTCTTCCCACAAGAGTCTCCTACACTCTCACAACTATCTCACACTAACTCGGACAAAATCGACCAACACTTAGAAAATTTCCTACCTCTAATCATCCTGCCTTGCTTGCGCAATTCCTGATGAATGAAATCCCTATTATTTAGGATTTTTTTCCTTCCAAAATTACGCAAGAATCATGGGAAATCCAATGTATGTCTGGCTACATGTGGGTAATCAAATAATGATACAACTGATAGTTAACATCCCTTTAACCTTTGTCTCAACTGGGTCTCCACTAGAACTGACATGCATGCAAATATTAATAGTAAATCATCAGTTGCATGACATATCATTGATTGTGAATTAAATATGATTTAATTCACTTGATCTCTCACTAGTGCAACAAACAATTACAACTATTTCAACTGAATTTAACTCACCTAGATTGAGTTAACTGATTACTCATGCATTAAACTAATCCAGTAACTGCAATTTGAACTCCATAAATAATAGAATCACTCTGCATGCGTCACCAACTACCCTCAACCCGAAATTCATGAGCTAATTGAGTTTATCACACTCATTCAAATATTACAAGTGATTTTGAGATAAGATTACAATTGATTGTCCAATTTAATTAAGGGAAAATACAATTAGACATTGTACCAATTAATTAATTAAATTGGCTTTCACACTAATGTATCGCTTGGAACCATGATCCCATGATCCCACACTAGTGTGTGTGCTGTATTTTCTATTTGAATTTCAACACTCCCTCTCAACAAGAAAGGGATTATCTTCCACCTTAATCATGCGTCTATGGTATTCGAATTTTCTCATGGCGAGTGCCTTCATCAGAATATATGTATCCTGTTCTTCCCTGTGAAGGTACTGAAGTAACATAATGCATATTTGGACACAATATCTAAGATAGTGGCACTATATTTCAATGCTCTTGGACCTATCACGGAATATCATATTAATCGAGATTTTAATGCAACTTTGGTTATCATAATGTATCACCGTTGGATCTATCTGAGAACCAAACAAACCAACCAGGATCTTTCTCATCCAGATGGCCTCACATGCAGCCTGACTTGCTTCCATGTACTCTGCCTCGGTTGAAATAAGTGCCACAGATCGCTGCTTCCTATTGTACCAAGAAAATGTTGTTAATCCTATGTTGAATATCCCTCCTAATGTGCTATTTTTTTCTGATGGTCTGCCTACCCAATCTCCATCCGTGAAGCCTTGAAGCTTCACTCCCTCTATCTGTCTATACCATAATCCATACTTTGCAGTTCCCTTGAGATATCTCAATACATGCTTCCCTGCCTTCCAAAATATCTTAGTCGACTTAAACATAGCTTGAATCAGTTGGTTAACTACGTAGAAAATGTCTGGTCTAGTGTTCACAAAGTACATCAATGAACCCACTAGCTTCCCGTAAACAGTAGCGTCCACTACTTCTCTTGAAGTAGAATCCTCTTTCCTCCAATTTCCTGGAAGAGGAGTCTCCATTGGTTTACATCTCTCCATGTGAAACTTACTTAGAATCTCTTTGGCATACTTTCCTTGAGAAACAAATTTCTCACCATCCCCCTGCCATATTTACAAACCAAGGAAATAGTGAAGGAGTCTCATGTACTTCATTTCGAACTCCCTTGCAACATCCTCTTTGCAAGAAGTTATCAAATGCTCATCACCTGTCACAATTAGATCATCAACATAAAGTATGATAATCAAGAGCTTACCATCAACCACAATTTGGTACAAGTTCGCATCCGCTTCAATTTGGTGAAGCCCAATCTGGTGAAATAACTTTCAATCCACATGTACCAAGCATGAGGTGCTTGCTTCAGCCCATACAATGCTCTCTTGAGTCGGCACACAATGTGTGACTCATTGTCAAAGATCTCAAAATCTTATGGTTTCTCTATGTACACTTCTTCCTCAATAACTCCACTGAGAAATGCAATCTTCACATCCATCTAATGTATCCGCTACCCCAACTACGCAGAGAGTGCAAGGATAGATCTAATATGTGAGTACCTTGAAACCGGTGCAAAAGTCTCCTCATAGTCGATCCCCTCAATTTGTGAGAATCTCCGAGCTACAAATATAGCCTTGTACTTCTCCACACTCCCATCTGTAGCCTACTTCACCTTATATATCCTTTTAGATCCAACCACTAATTTTCAGACCGGTCTTGGGACAACTTCCCATGCACTGTTCTTGAATATGGATTCATACTCCTCAACCATAGCATCAACCCAAATTGGTTGATGCACTGCTTCCTCAAAGGAGGATGGTTTTGTCACAATACACTTGCTCATAAGAAACATATATCTAGTAAACCTGTCTAGAGATTGTCTTTGTATGCACAGTGAGGTAGGTTCTCTTGCATGCTCTGCTGCATCAAGTTTCAATCTATCAGCTTCCGTGGTGCACCTTCTACCATTTCTGTTGGATGGATATGCATGAATGTTTTATGCCACTCCATAATCCTCATCTTGTGGTTGCTCCACATCTTGAGGTTCATTCTTTGGAACCAAGAGTTCCTCATCTGCATGCAAATCCAACTCCCTCTCAAGGGACAATCGCATGGCTTTCTCCTCTTCAAATTTTATATCTCGTCTCACAATATTCATCCTATTATTTGGAAAATACGCTCGATAGTTGTGGGGAATATCAGTGTACCCCAAAAATATCCCAATATTAGTTGTTGATTCGAGCTTCTTCCTGGAATATTTGGTCACATGCACATATACAAATGAGCCAAATTTTTTTAAATATGAAACATTAGGTTTCTTACCAGAAAAAGCCTCCTCTGGTGTACTCATGCCAAGTATCCGATGAGGACTACAGTTTTTCAAAAATACTGATGTGTTACATGCCTCCACCCACAAATGCAACAGTAGGCCCTGATAATCTAACATTGCTCATGCCACACCCACAATTGTTCTATTTTTTATTTCTGCGGCCCCATTCTGTTGTGGGTTATGAGGCGCAATCAACTCTCTCTGAATTCCTTCTTTTCTACACAAGTTCTTGAATTCATTGGAGATGTACTCACCACCATTGTCACTCCTAAGATCCTTCACATGCTTCCTCGTATCTTTCTCCACCAGTGCTTTGAACCCAATAAATTTTGAGAACATCTGATGTTTCTTCTATATGAAGTAGATCTAACACTTTCTAGAAAAATCATCAACAAATATCACATAGTACTTGTGCTTTGCTATTAAAGCAGTAGATAATGGTCCACACACGTCTAAGTGAATTGTCTCAAGGATTTCTGAAGCTCGGTTCTCCTTCTCATGAAAAGTGACCTTTGCATACTTCCCCATAGTACATCCCTTACATGTGTTTAACTGCACAAGAGTACCCTTGGGAAGACCCATAGAAATCTGTTGCATTACCTTCAAGGCTTTGTGGTGTAGATGGCCCAATCTCCTGTTCCATAACTCACCCTCATCCCATCTCACTAATTTGTCTGCCTTACTCATCAATGTTGTGCAGCCATCTACATCAAGTTTGTAGAGATTCTTCACATGAATCCCAATATTCTTGGCTTTTCTTATGGTTTTGTGTCGAAGGAAATATTTCCCTTCACTGAAAACCACATCATAACCTGTATCCTCCAACATTGTGACTAAAACTAAATTTTTCTTCAAGCATGGTACATGCATTACATATTTTAATAAGAAGGGTTTAATTGACTATATTTGGAAGGTAAATATACCAATCCTGGTAGAATTGTACTGCCTGTCATCACCCATTTCGATATTCATCTGGAGGTCCTTCTCCTCCAAGCTACTGAAAAGTTATTTGTCTCCCGTCATGTGGAAAGATGCACCACTATCCAACTACTACACCTATCCCATTTCACTTGACACCATGCATGCAATGAGCGAGAAGTCAAGCTCAAATTGTGAGGCCAAAGCCTCACCAACTACAAATCCTAAATCCTTCTTGTTCTTCTTCTTTTGCAGATAATTAGTTGCATAATATCCACGCTTGTGACAGTGAAAGCACTTCACTCTAAACATGTCGTGCCTCTTTCCATATTTTCCGAACTCAGATTTGGAATAGGATTTCTTTCCTTTCCCCTTATTCACCTTAGCATCCAAAGTACAATTTTCTTCATCATCATTATTAGATGAAGATCCATCCCTGGTATTCCTCCTGAAATCTTCTTGCACTAAATCCAACCAAAGTCGTTCCCAATCTTACAGCTTCTCCCTCCCATTGACAGAGTCCTCATAACTATGCCAACTCTTGGGAATGCCTAGAAGAGATAGGCTCACTAATTCATCATCTGCGACAGTAATTTCGACGCTCAAGCTCATCAAACTTTGTAAAATATTTCAGAATACTGTTGCCTTTATCCATTTTGATTTTCCCGAACTTGTCCTTCAATGCCAATTTTCTATGATCACCGCTACTCTGAAGCAAATGTTTCAAAGCTTTCCACATTGCATATGGTGTCGCTTTTCCATGGAGACTTGAGAAAATGTGGTCTCTTACTCCCTCCAGTAAGATCCTCCTCGCATTTGCAACCTTCATTTTACAAGCATCAAGATTTGTGGAATCTGCTGCAGTGGGTTTGGGAATGTCATTATCAATGAATTATTTCAGCCCATTGTCCTCCAATACTCCCTCCATCTTGTCTTTCCATGCAATATAATTGGAACTACCCTTGAGTGCATACTCCAATCTCAAGCCATTGAAAGCCATTTCAATCTTGATCCGCTTGTCGCACCAAGAATAATTTTGCAAATTATAATTCTATTCGGTCACAAACTCAATTTATTCTCCACTATAGTGATTTCCTGCAGTTTTATTCCCTGTAGAAATTATACAAACATATGTATATCAATAGATTCAATCCGATCAAGCAATTTACTAAAGCTAGATACTGAATCCTTCTACGAATCAATTTGCAGAAAATAAACATGATCACCAATCACAATAATTAAAGAAAAAACAAAATCAAACCACAACATAGATATTTTCCTGGGGAAAGCTTGCTACTCAAAACCCCTCTATCTTCTATTGTATATTCAACATGGAATCATGAAACAATTATAATGCACTCTTCTGACAAGGGTCTCTTGCACTCTCACAACTGTCTCACATTGACCCAAACAAAATCAACCAACACTTAGCGAATTTCCTGCCTCTAATCAACCTGCCTTGCTTGCGCAATTCCTGATGAATGATGATCTGAAAGGACTGTATTAATTTTGTTGTGCATTCTTGGCTCATTAGTTTGCTTAAGGATTAAGGATTTTAACCATTAATTGTAGATGATTTTATTGAATTAGAAGCATTAAATAAGGACAAATAACACTAAACAGTAGTGGAAAACAGAGAAATAAGTCACCACATAACATTTACACAACAGAAATGATGAAGCAGTTCACCCCTCTTAGGATACTTCTGCTGGTCCAGCTCCCAATGGCATGCCCATCTTTCATTATGCTCAAAAATTTTCAAATACATGTAGTTATAGGCCTTTGATGGATTTTTTCTCTACACCAATGGCTCCAAAATGCTCTAATTAGTCTAGAATGACTCTTCATTCACTCTGAATGAGTGAAAATTGAGTCTCCTACCCATTTTTCCAATAACACCTAGAAAATCTCCACTAAAAGTGGAGAAATCCACTTAACTGGAGTTAGTTTAGTGAAATCTTCCCAAAAATAGTGTGCCTCCAAAAATCTCGCCAGTCTTAACCATGGTATTTAAAGTTGCGGTTGGGGGTGGCCACCTGCCAACCCCCAAAACTCGCGGTCACCATTTACGATGGAGCGGAACTCGGCTTAAACCACGGGATAAGGTTTTAACTCTGGGTTACAAGCTATGATTAGCAGAGACCGCACGACAGTATTAACTGTGACCATCACATGTGACAAGGTTTGTGGATAACTAGCAGTTGCAGTTGGAGGTAACGTTTGTTGCGACATCATTTTATGTTATAGCATATGACCATATATCGTGGGACCGCTGGCGGGTTGGGACTGCCGACGGTCTCCACCCCCAAATGCCAACATATTACACTTTAACAATAAGCCAAGGAATATAATGGTTAAGATTCATTACGTAGTGCAGGTGGTGTGGTGGCTGGTTGCTATGCTGGAGGTCGCGGGGTCGAGCCTTGCGGACCTCTATAAAAATTTTAATACAACACTAAGGGGACATGTGGTGGCCTCAGGGCTGGCCATGTGTCACCCCCTGATTGGCCCATAAAAACAACGTAGAACACAAAAATAAAATAAAATAACACCACTTGTCAACCTGATATTGGTTCTGAGGAAGGAATATTCCTCAAAATATTCCTTTTGCTGACTGTGCATCCACCATGCTGACTGGGCATCCTAGTCAACCCTGTCACAAAATTTAGTTGTTTGTAAATTCAATTAGAATGCAATATATCCCTCATACGACATCGGTTTTTCAAACCATTTATGGTGCCAAAATCAGGAAGACGAGATCTACGCAACCATTCTCGTTTCAAACCAATCTCGTAACTTTCATTTTTGATCAAAATTTATAAACTCCTTATCAATCCCTATTCTTTAGGAATTTTGACCTTCAAAAATTGCGCAAGCATCATGGGAAATCAATTGTATGTTCGGCTGCATGTGGGCAACCTACTAACGATACAATTGATAGTTAATGTCCCTTTAAACATTGTCTCAATTGGATCTTCACTGGAATTGACATGCATGCAGCTATTAATAGCAAATCATCAGTTGCATGATAGATCAATGATTTTGAATTGAATATGATTTAATTCACTTGATCTCTCACTAGTTCAACTGACTTTAAGTCACCTAAATTGAGTTAACTGATTACTCATGCATTAAACTAATGCAGTAACTGCAATTTGAACTCCATAAAGAGTAGAATCACTTTGCATGCCTAACAAACTACCCTCAACTCAAAATTCATGAGCTAACTGAGTTTGTCACACTCAGTTAACTATTACAAGTGATTTTGAGATAAGATTACAATTTATTGTCTAATTTAATTAAGGGAAAAATAAATTAGACGTTGCACCAATTTATTAATTAAATTGGATTTCACACTATTGTATCGTTTGGACCCATGATCCCATGATCCCACACTAGTGTGTGTGTTGTATTTTCTTGTTTACTTTCAGCATTTGGCTAATCAACTATAAAAAAATTATCTTTCATATAATAGTTCGCCAAGGTCGGGGTCAATATGGGAACATATCTCATGCACTGCATGGTCCTGTCTCCTGGCACTAATACTGAAAACAGCTCAAAATTATTCATGAGAATACCTATACGCTCCACCATCTAGGCATCAATGAAATTGTGGGTAGCCCCACCCTCCACGAAAACCAATACTTGCTACCCATGCACTATGCCTAGGATCCGCAATGTAAAATACTTTGGAACTCCTCAAAGTGAAGCAATGAATCATCCAATGGGTATAGGTGGTGCTCATCTAGGAGGGAGTGATGGGCCTCCTCCTCCCATATCTGATTGCCCACAATCTCCTCTATCTAAATCCTTCTCATCCTCATCCTCTGGCTCATTATCTAAAAACACCTCTATATAATGGTCTTTTCCCTTGGTGCACCTATGTCCTGGTGCCCATGGCTCCTAATATTTAAAGCATAACTTCCTCCTTTGGATGTCTCTCATAGTCTCATCATCTAACTATCCACACCTAGTCCACTCCTTCTGAGGACGTCAAATGTCCATGCCTTTATGGGGAAAGGAAGGCCTAGAATGTGTTGAAACTCTAGTATTTGAAACTACATCAATCATTTCATTGATCCAACCAATGGCATCCTACAAAGATATGGGAGTGTATGCTCTCACCCAGCCACATAGTGGCTGCAGCTAGCCCCACAATGATTATCATAATTAATCATTCCTTTGAAATGTTAGAGAACATCATTTCTAGCCTCTAGAAATATGCCATGTATGTCTCAACATTTTTGGTTTTCCTCAAGTTACCAAATTCTCAGAAATGCATCTCAGGATCTTTCCAGTCAAATCATTCAACCAACCTCCTCGTAAAATCATTGAAAGATGTGATATTGGCATGCCCCAATGTAACCAGCCCATGATACCACCACTCTTGCGCCTCTCCATCCAGATGAAATATATAAAATTGAATAGAATCAATCTATTGCATGGGATTCAAATGTGGACAGGTGCCGAGTTTATGTACCCATGGCTTGGATGAACTTTGAGTTGATCCATCATAGTTTGGAAGTGTAACCTTCCCTTCTAACTTCTTCTTGTCATGGTTCTAAGTTGGCTTCCCTCCTCTATGTGATGACCCTACTATAGTTCTATGCCTATTCTACCTCAGGTGAATAAAATATACAAGAATCTCTCTGAATCATGGGGTCCAATCCCTCATATCCCTCAACCCCTGTGGCGAAATAACTCACCAAGTAATTGAGTACATTTGGTTATTTTTGTCTCTCTAGTTCATCCATGAACTGAGGCATTGTGGGTCATCTAGGTTGCCCACGTAAAGGAATTTGTGGTTTTTAGTTTGTACGCTCGTGAGTATGGCACTCTTATCCAATCCTGGAACCACCATATCCATGATTGGTATGAGGCTATGATTTTGTATAAGTGCTCCCATAATTCTTGTCACTACATTGATAAACTCCCTATTTTATCTCACCAACTCCTTCAGGGTTTCATTATTGACTCCACTTCCACCCTGCTCAGGTCCATTATTATTATCCATGTGATCCTCTACCCAATTTTCACCATCTATAGTGTTTTCTACCTTTGTATCATAAAATGGATTAGGCATGTGTCCTCTACCATTGTCTCCTCTTCCACCGCCTCTATTTTTTCCCTCGTAACAGACTAATCTTCCAAATTGTTTTGGAATTACCTATTATTTTTCCCACAACTGCTCAATAACATGCTCGGATACCACTATAATATTCCTAAAGGAAATATTAATTAAATAACATAAACATGCACTAAGAACAAAAAAAAAAATCAATAAACACACAATACATCATAACACAAGGAAAATGTGCCAAATCTCTAAGCCATTTTATCAATTATGAGCAAATGGGTATAATGTAGGTGAGAACAATAGAACTTGGGCTTGCTTCGGTGAGCTAGGAAAAACATAGTTAATAGCATGCAATCCCATGTGTTGGAGACGTCACCCAGAGAATCTATGCTCAACCCATAATTTTTTTGTTGTTTTTGCTGGAATGGAACAAATATTTTCGGCCCTCAAATCTACTTAGAAAATTCTGAAAAATTAGGTAGAGTCTCCTCTCACCAAATGTACAAAAACCCAAAGAGGGTTTGGGATGAATACAACATGCCTCGGTGACCTCAAGGAATGTGTGTGGCTCTAACTAGCTAGAAAAATGCCCTGTATGAAGAAGTATGTTGCAGAATTCCCAAATCAATCCTTGGAAATTATCACCCTGCAAATCCATCATCCAAATATCCTTGTTTCTCCCTACCCAAAAATCCCCAAATCCTTTTGTCAAAATATTTGCATAGTAGTTATCTAGTACACCCCTACAAATTCCCTAGAATAGATAAATTCGGCCCTCCAAATGGAAACCCTTTTAGCACTAGAAATCACCAAGGAATAACTCATCCTCCCTGTGGAAAACTCTCTATAAATTATCCTACCAAAACTTCATTTTTTGTTAACTCCTCTCAACCCCATGAATTTCCTTCTACAACCTAGGAGAAGCATGCACTATCTAGAAAAATCATGTAAAATATGTCCTCAATTGCCTGGAATCAACTCCACAAATTCTCTCCTAGAGTGACACTTGAATTTCACCGAAGGAAGAGGTGGAATTTATGCTTGGAAATCCCTTGTGCTCAAAAACACTGGTCGACATGGCTAAATAGCTCAAGAAACTCAATTTCATATGTAAAATGAACAATGATTCCAAACTGAGGTGCCTTATCTTCCTTGTATAGTTGTTTCTCTTGTCTTTCCCTGTGGGCTCCACCAATTCGACCTCCTTTCTTTGCCTCCTCCCTAGCTCGATTTTCCTAAGGGGTTTTAATTCCCCTCTTTGGGTGGTCCCCACATCCCACTACCAATTAAATTTTTCTTTTCCTCTAATTTTTATGGCCTCCTTTTCTTCAAAATTAAGTTGGGAATCTCTAAACCCACTTTTCCTAAGTTTAACATGCCAAAATATTTTATTAATTCCAAAATTGTAAAAATGGAATTTTACTTAGCAACATTATTTAATGGGGACATTATAGAAATTCTCTATATTTGAATGTCATCTTCCATACATCAATTTTTTCAACTGGAATCTGGTGGTATCTTGACTTCAGATCAGTTTTACAAAATAAATCGTCACCCTTAAGCTGGTAATGAGGATATTCAATTATGGGGATCGAGTATCTATTCTTAACAGTGATTTTATTCAAGGATCGATCATAAATATAGATCTTCATGTCCCATCCTTCTTCTACACTAATGCAATTGGACTCTTGCAAGGTGAGGATTTTGATTGAATGTGGCCCTTTGGATGAGCTCATGAATATGACATTTTATTCATCATTCTCTAAGACAAATAATCTATATATTGTGACTTTAGGTAAATGAGCACCAAGTATCAATTCAATTGAGCATTTTACCTAGTAGTGTAGAGGAAACCCCACAAGTGGAGCGAAAATACGTTTGTCTGTCTCTACAATCTTGTCCACTTGCTTCTATTATGTATAGAGGCCTCATGCATAAATTGTGGTAGTTGCAATAATGTTAAATTTTGGCACTTTTTACTAACCTTCGAGAGTAACAATGACACTACAAGGTGGATATTCATAAATAGTATGATTTTTCCACATATAAGGTTGCCCTAAAAGAAAATAAAAAACGTCAAGTGGGGAACATCACATAGTACCTCATATTTCAAGGGCTTGATGTTGTAGGAGAAGCAACACTACTGAATAACATAGATATATTGTGGCATTATTAGCATCTTCAATCTCTTAATTACATCAGTTATTATAAGGTTCTTTTGGCTCCCATTATCAACAATGAAATGGAGTGGGGTCCCCTTCATCCATATATATGAGTGGAAGATGCAACCCCCCTCTTCAACCTCTTATGGATCATTTGGTTGGACCTTTGAGGTTGTAATGGTAGCATTAGGTTCTACACCAACGATCTGCTTCCCTATATCCTATTCTAAATTGAATTAAGAGCCAAAGTCTATTTCATTTTCTTTTAGCTCTGCTAACAATGATTGTCTCAACTAACATTCATCACTATTATGCCAGGGGATTTTATGGAATTCAAACTACTTTCCAGTGTTATTTTTTAATTTCCATCAACCTTCTTTGTTGTTACTTAGGAAAGTTGTATTGAGGTTGAATCTCCTTTCTTTTTCCCTTGTTCCATGAGTTTGTATTTCCTTTTACAAGCTTCTGTTGTGGTGGATTTGTAGGCTTGAACTCTCGCTTATTTTGTTGCTTCAATTTCTTCTCAATTTTGAAATCATATTGATAAGCAGCTCCTACTGAGGATAGGTCCATGAAATCCATATTCATTTGAATGTACTTGTGTAGGCCAATATGGTACTTCAAGAATAGGTGGCCCTCAAAGTCTCTGATACCCATCTTTGAGCATAAGGTATGAAGATTATTGGTGTACTTTGGCACCATCTAGTCTCTCTCCTATCATTGTGTTGTCCATCTCATGTATTTTTCATCATAGTTACCTACAGGGTATAATTCCTCCTTAATGGCATCGACAAATGTGGCCCAATTTGGTCATACATTAAACATTGGAGACTCATATTCAGTGTGTGTCTTGCAATAACCTTCCCATCAATGTTTGATACAGAAAAATACTTTCAATAGTGTGAAGATGATCTTGTAATTTTTAGAAAAAAATTTCATAGATTAATGGAACTCTAAAAAATTTAACGATTTATCCAAGGAATATGCATAATTTGGCCTTCAAATAAGGGGATATCAAATTTAACTTGTAACTTGAAGGGTTTTGCACCTCCAAAATTGTTGATTTCCGTAGGGGCATCGACTGTTATAAGCAGTCATCAAAGTATTTGTGTGAAATTTTCCATCAACTCATTCCTCTATCACATGAGTGCAAAAACAACTTGATAGGATCTCCTACTCTACCATCTCTATTTTATCTCATCGTGGGATGCTACTTGGATTTGTAAGAGCGATCATTCCCAAGTGAAAACAACTTGAGGCCTAACTCGATGTACCTTGACCTCATCTAGTACATGCATTAAGGAACAACAAGGAGAATTTTTTTTCTAATACCACTAATCTAGTTCATATAAGGAATGAAATGAAATGTATGAAAATAAATGGAACACACATAGAGAAATATATTGTATTGTGAAAACCCCACTTCTATTAATAAATGAAATAAATTGGCTAGAATGGTGGTATCCATCTCTGAAAAGAAATAGATGGTGACTACATGCATTCATAAAAACCTTTACAAGAGGCTGAGAGAATGGCCTTTTAAATAAATTAAGAACCCTAAAGGTACAAAATACTAAACCTAGAAGATGAAACACCAATTTTTTATGGACCTCGATGGAGTTAGTTGGTATGTCAACTTCTCAGGTTCATAAATTTTGCATATGATCTCTATTTGGCATGCTTTGTAACCCGTTGGAAATTTCTAGTCGAGAATTACACATTCTAACTGGGGCCCAAGCTAAATCCTATAGTTATTTCCTAGGCCCTCACCACGTAAAAAAAAAACATCATTTAGGGCCTCAAAATGGCCCTAGAATTTCAAGATTTGAAAATTTACAGAAAAAACTCCCAATATGTAGAATTATGCTTTGAGCCAATTGAGTAAATGGATGGCCACCAATATCCAAGTTGATCAAGTTACCATTTCCAAATAGTGGCCAAGCTATTCAACCTTCTAGTGGAACTTGATTTATTCTAATATGTGTTATATTAGTTAAAAATATTTTCTGTCATGCATCTTGATTTTGTATCCTTCCTTACTTTTTATCATGTTGACTTCATTGTTATTTATTCACTTGTTTCAATTAGTAGTTTAGTTTTCAATTTTAAGATGTATAATTTATATTTTTTCCTATTCTAAGGTGTTGATATCACTCTATTATATTCTAGTAATAGTTTCATTTGTAGAATCAAGAAAATGTTCGAGTGTTATAGGTTATAATTCTATAAGTACCAGGGCTTTATAGAATTCTGATGCACTCTTTGTTGGATCCCATGGACTATATTCCCTATTGTAAGCATATGTCCTTGAGATGGAGCCATATGTTACCCATACACATACATGGGTAACCAGAGGAGAAAAAAATTCTCTTATGATGCATCTTACCAGCAAGAAACCCTTACCATGATCCATACATAGTTAGCCTCAAACGCCTCTCACACATTATTTCAAAAATACATCCATTTATCTAAAATATTCATGCAATGAAGGTGGGGTCATCTATTGTGAGATACATCAACCATTTTTTCATAAAAAATCTTTCATTTATTGTTTTTGCATTCTATTGTGGATCATGTATTGAAATTTGATTATAGGCCGTAATGTTTTGGTTGTATACTTGTTCTCTTAATTCACCTCGTTGGTTATCATTTGTTCTTAGTCCAGTATGACCTTCCCTAGGGTTTTTATTTCACTGTCTAGGAGAGGCTCAAATAGTAAGATTTGATTATGGTAGTGTCCAATGTTTATCATACTTAACACTTTCCATCATTCCCCTCATTTCGTTATCCCATATTTTTATTGGTTGTTTTCAATCACTTGTGTTTATTCCCAATATCCCTCTTCCTACGAGAAGAAGATATTGAAAATACCCTAGGTTGATGCACTACAAGAAAAAAAAAAAAAAAAAAAAACATGAACCAAATATTGAAATTAAAAATAATGGCAAGGGATGTAAAGTAATAAAAATCCAATTATCGCTTAAGATTTCCCCCCTATTATATTTTTTCTCATCCTCTAGTATATCCATGCATATCACATCTATCAAAGTAAAAGGAAATCTAAAAGAACATCTTGACCTTGATGAAGTGATCAAATACCCATGATTAAACTTGGTTATATTATCTTGATGGCATGATAATCAATAACCCTCATTAAACAAGCCAAATCAAATGAAGAAAAAGGTAAATAAGGGGGCTTGTAAAAATAAATATGACATGAGGTAACTCAAGTAGCTAAGCACTCCCTCTATTAATATGGTCATAGATGATGATTTCACACAACTTAGTATAATACTATGACACATTTCATGAGCTAAAACCCAATCCATAACACCTATTAATTGCACCTATCATTTGAAAGAGTATACCTAGGAATTGTTTCTATGCTTAGAGTTGGAATCACCTAGGTCATGTGATAACCCTCCCATACCTAAGTCTATAAATTTTATACAATCATAAGCTAGTGATACATATGAAGATGATTTGTGTGTGACGTAATTTCTTTGATTTTACATTGGATATTGTCCATATTGATTCTATTATGGTATTGTACCCATGATGTTGGTATCACTTGATTCTTTGAGTATGTAATATATGGTATTCCAAGTCTAGAAAATATCCCTTAAGGGATGATGTAATGCATCTCCAACATTTTGTAGAGGAACTTCTACCAATTTCCTTAATAACATAAAGCACTTGATGGAGGATGTTTGGGAACCTTTAAGGATATTTGACCTTGGTGAGGACATTGCACCATCGATGAGATGATCCTCTAGCCTTGTGACCTTGTACATTTACCTTTGAGGCTAGGATGTTATCTTGGAGATTAGGTGCACCCCTAAGATGATAGGATGCCTCCAACATGGAATTATAACTTTATTGATAGTGATTGATGACAATGATAACTTAGGAACCCTTTGTAGCAGTAACTGCACCTTCTACCTTGATGATATCATGCCTCCTCTTCATGACATCAGCCTATCATTCTATTTGATGATGACATGAGATTTTGGAGGGTGACATAAGGATTTATAGGGTCATTTTAGTGATGAGGCACCTCCTTTGGATGATGACACGTGACTTATGGGATGAGATGCACCCCTTGGATTTTTTCATGGAGAGACGTGATTTTTTATGGTGATGTCACACTTGGAGGTATTTTTACTTGCACGTATGGGTTATTTCAGGATAGTTTTAATGTTTATTGTTTATAGATACTATATTTGAGGGTAAATGTGTTTACCTATCCACCTTGTATCATGGATTTAGCACTTTTAGGGGAATTTTAAACATAATTTTGAGCTATATTGCTTGGTTAGCCTAGTATAAATATGGGAGTGATTTACATCATTGTTTCACCACAACTTGGATGATTCATTCTCTTGATTAGCCATTATTTTCCCTCTTGTGAGCTATGGAGGTCTACTTGATCATTCTCTCTTGGGTGGAGCTATTATGTGATGTGATCTCTTTTCATGGATGATCATGGTGAATCTTGGATGTTGCATGGTTAATTAAGTTTTTTTTTTACATTTATCTCGGTATTATGTTTCATAGGACATATTTTCATGTTCAAATTTAGTATATTTGGTATTTTTTTCATTGTCCCTTGTTATGATAACACTTATTCCAAGTATTTGAGGAATAGAGATAGGTTTTTCTTTCCCTTAACCATTGAGGAAATTGAGAACCTAAATCTCAAACACTAAGGTAAGTTAGTTAATATTCCTTATTTTGTTTGGATTTAGTATCACCCAAAAGAAACCCTAGAATTGTTTATATTGTAAAATTTGTATGTCATATATTGAGAAGGAACTAGTCCATCTCCCTTGTGGCGTTAATTTAAAGTATAGAAAACATTTTTTATTTTTATTTTGTGTTAAAATAGGGTTAAATAAAAGAAAAATATTATATTTCCATAATTTAATGACTTTTTTATCATTGTCTTAGGCATATAAATTCTTGAAAAATGTTGTAAATTTGTCCCAATTTACTACCTAATTTAGCCTTCATTTCACATGTTCACTATTTTCAAAACTAAATTTCTCTTGTTATAAACTATTGTATTGTTAATTTTTTTTATTTAAACCAATAAATTATAGCATCCTTGGGTATTTTCATGATTTGGTGTATTTAGGAAACATATTTGAGAATATTTAGGTCAACCTTATCCTTTAGATTGACCCATAGCTCCCTTGAACCCAAATCTAGAATTCCATCCTTCATCCACCTCAAGCCCTAATTTGACATATCTTTATTTAATGGATTTGCAATGTAGGATCCTAAAGGTGCACTTAGCTTAACATATTTTCCTTAATTGATCAATAATCCCTACGAGGGAACCCTCCCTTGTTTTCTAATGTGTCTGTCACTAAATAGAGGGAACTGGTTTCTAAGGTGACAATGGTCGCACTTTTGAGTGTCGCACATTATCTAGGACCTTATGAGGTTTTGGCTAGGTTGATTGTGTTGTAACGCCTTTCCTTTCATATTTTATCCATGCATTATCATGATTCTCTTATCTTTAAATCTATCTAGTCATATTACTCTTTGCATTAAATTGTGTTTATAGGTTGACTTGTTATTATCCTCATGCATATATTATTTGGTTTCAATTTTGAAATTTCTTCATGCCATATGATGATTTTATTTGATCATATTCATTCACAATCATTATGATACTAATTTATTTTTCTTCTTTTCATCCCAAAATCGACACTCATAATCAACTTATTCTCTTACATGGCTAAGCCATCTGGAATTGTGCTCTTTGTTTTGTATATCAATTATGTGTTTGTAAAAAATAATGATGTGTAGTGATATCATTGAATAATTTGCTTGATGATTATTTATTTTTACTTGTTTATACTTTTAGAGAAGCATCATTTTGGTTGTTTATACTTTTAGAGAAACTTGAGCATCATTTTAAAATTATTTTATGGAAAGAAAATAAACATAATAAACCTGTTATGGGAAGAAGTTATAACTAGTTTGATAAGGTTGGGGACAAGATAATAGATTTAGTGGTAGTTGAGGCCAAAACACTAGGCCTTAAGTTTAGAATACCTATAAGAAGGGAAGGGAGATAGTTTTTTTTTAATGCTTTAATGTTTACTCATGCAAGTTTACCTCTTATAATAATATCAATGTTCCTTGAATTAATCCTAATGTGGAATGGGAATCTCAATTTCCTAACCTTATCCTCTTTTAGATATGGGTGGGGTGAGGTTGTCAATCAACTTGGAAATCAACCACTTATTAATGGTGCTCCTCTTCCACCTCTATCTCCATATAATAATACTTTCAAAGTTATGTAAATGGAAAAAATACTTTTGTTGGCCCATATTATTTCTAGCACACTAGATCCATTCCTAGTGAGCCTTTTTCGTCGCATTCCAATGTTGAAATTGACTATGCCACTCATGCCTTCCTTTATTAGGGTATTTCTAATTACAACATATTTGCAACTAGCATTTTTTTTCTAAAAAATACAAACATGAAAAAACATTTCCCATAAAATTAGGAATACATGGAAAAAAAATGTTCTTTTAAAACATAATTATGTAATATTGGTATTTCTTTACACATTCCATATAAAAATAGAAAACACTAGTTACACATATGATGTCACTAGAAATATCCTAACAATCTACCCACTTAACAATTACATCAACCAAATTTGAAACCCCACTTTGCCCTTATACCGAGAAAATTTCCTCCCATCCATTTCCTTCATTAAATAATCAATCACATTATCATGAGTCCTAAACTTGAGTATAGTTACCTCACTAGACTCCACACCTCTCTAATGTAGTGGAATTTCACCTAATATGCTTTGTTCTTTGACGAAATTGGGGACTCTTTAGCAAAGTGGTTGCAATTTTATATTCACAACAAAAAGGAATGGATTCATGCTCAAGTCTAGAATAATTGTTGCAACTAAATGACTTCCTTGAAATCATATAAAGTTTCAACGCACGATGATTTAGTACTAGAATGGACAACCACTTGTTGATTCTTTCTTTTGTAACTCATATTCCTTACAAAAAACATAAATATATATACGCTAGTGAACTTTACAATGTCCACACCACCTACCCAATTAGCATAAACTAACCCATGAATTTGAATCTTATTTCTTCCATCTTATTGATAGAAAATAGCATAATAATCAATGTGTAGGTACCTAAAGAGCCTTTTGGCATTTGTCTAATGATTTCTCCTTATATTTTCCATGTACCTACCTAAAACTTCCATTGCATGTGCATTTTTTTATTTTATTCACAATGTTACATACATAAGGCTACCACTTGTACTATTACATGGAATTTTTACCATAAATCCTTCCTCTTGTTTTCTCTTAGGACTCATGTTACTCAAAAAGCTCACTCCCACTTGATATGGAGTGAAATTTGCTTTAAATTTAATCACCCTAAAGTGCTCAAGTGTGTTTTACATATTTTATTTGGGTCATATAAAGCTTCCAATTTTGGTAATTTATTTTCACCTCAATTCCAAATGATAGCACAATTCATCTAAACTCTCCATGTCAAACACACATGACAATTAAGAGTTAGTCTACTTGACTAGTTTCTTGTATTCATCAATAAAGATAATATCATCAACATATAAAACCATAATAATGGATTTATTATCTTCTTACTTGAAACAAAAACAATGGTCCACTTCACTTATTAAAGACCCTTGTCCCATAATATGTTTTTCAAATCATTGATACTATTGTCTTGAGGGTTACTTTAAACCATAAAATAATCTCTTCCACAAACAAACCATATATTCTCTCCTCTCTACCACTAATCCTTTATTTTCTTCATCAATATTTATTCTTCCACTTAATCATGAATAAATTTCATGTTTATGTATATTTTTTCTACTTCCAAAACATAAGTACATATTAATGCCAAGATAAACCTAATAAAGGCCATTTTTGCCACTTGAGAGAGAGACTTCTCATAATCTACACCATCTATAGGAGAGTATCCCTTTTCTACCAAATGAGTCTTATACCATTCCACAAAACCATTTTCGATATGTCTTCCTAAAATCTTATTTGTATATAACTTCCTTCATCCATTTAATAAAATGCGACAAATTCCTTCATTTATTCCTCCATGGTGTTTTCCCAATGGCCTCTTCACCATTATGAGCATTTGATATTTATTGGCTCATCATCCATGGAAGATCAATAAAAATAACTAAAACAAATTTTTTTATAGTCATACTTTCTAGGTCTCATTCACTAATTAAGGCTCCTCCTCAAACTCTAACCTTAATAGAGTTTACATGTTTAGGATGCATATAATATGTAAGAAGTCATATATTATTAGGTGAAGTGGTTTATGCGATGAAAATTAATCAAGGTGCATTGAGATGTAACAATATCATGTTGTAAATGTGTGAAATGAATTATAAATATTCCTAACACAAACTTCAAGTCCAATTCTCAACTAGTGAATGCATGAGTACAAGTGGTGGGCATATTTTCCACGATAAAAAGCTTGTATAAAAAGTAAAATGCATAATAATACAATATCCACCAAAATTTTTTATTGAGAGAACAACAAAGGGACTATAATACCACAATAGGGGAAGAGGAAAGGTTTTTTTTGGGTAATTTACGATACTTTATTTCCCATGTTTCCTTACAAGTTGCAGCTTGATCAATATTTGATTTGTGGGTGTGTACTATGTACAAATTTCACATATGTCATATCCTTAGGAAGAGAGTCAAAGAGGTTTCATGAAAGTGAATATTTTCCACTATATTTTTAATGCATTCTAAAATTATCATTATTCACCCATGTATGGGCATAAAGAGGATGCCAATTCTCATGTTGCGTGGATTCTAATCTCTATTTATCATGGTTATTATGATTATTACAATGAGAGTTTTTCATGTACTTATGGCTGGAAAGAACCCATGGAACTTGGGGAAGCTTGCTACTAAAAACATGTGAAAAACATGGGATGGTTAGATATAGATATCATGCTTAGCATGTTCACAATATATGAGACAATACATTCATACATACAACTACCTGTTATTGTTTCGCATTCACTACCTTGTAGCCAAGTATTTTTTATCCCAATTTATTACCAAAAGGAAGAAAATATATTGTACTCCTTTTGAACACATTGAAGAGCATCAAAATATAAGAGTATTACAAGGGACTATGAGCAGATAAGGTTTGGGTATTTTTTATCTTGTGTTGTGTACGGAAGTTAAAAGGAGTGTCATGGCTTTTCTAGTTTCTAGAAAAGGGCATATAGATTTCTATAATGAGTAGATGATTTTTCATGAGAGTGATGGGTTGTGCTAAGTGATATTAGAGTATTATTGGATATTCCTTCACCCTACATGTATCATGGCCTAGCTTAGGGATGGAATCCATCACTAATTCCTATGATCAGACAGAATATCAACCCTCAACAAATAATTTGGTGAAAAAATATTTATTTTCTTATCAATACTCATTCGTATATTTCATGTGGAATTTTTTTATATTTTTTTATTGCATTATTTTTAATGGGTAATTAAATAATTTATAATATGTGTTTTTATTTCCATTGTTATCCTTTATTTTCATATGAATTATATAATTTATTTATTTTTATGCTAAATTCAACCTCACAAATGGTTTATGAACCTAATAAATCACATGTGAAGTGTTCGATGGCCAAGAAAGGAAATTGTGGACACTACAAAATAGTATCAGTACTTATGGTTTCAACATCGTAGCTAAGACAAAAAATATAAGTGTTTAATTTAAAAATACAATTGCATTCCAACTATTTGACAAAACATCTCAATTAAAATTAGGGAAATTGCATTCCAGATTAATGGAATTGATTTATTTTGGTAGATTATTCTTCATGGGCATATGTTGAAATTTTTTTCGTTATAGCGCTATGGGAAGGAAATATGTTGAAAAAATTGCAATATATTAGAAATATTGTCGTCCTTAATGTCAAAGATAGAGGGAGAATATAGATGTCCAAGATAAAGATTTCAAGATGGAGATTGTTGGAAATATTGTTTTGGAATTTTCATTCCCATATTGGATACCCTATCACTGAAGGGATTTTTAATAAAATTGCCTAGCTCAAATGGGAGAATATGATATATGGTTGAAAATACTATTCCTAGAACTTTCCAAAGGTGTATGGAACTCCCTCTAACTCCATAGAAATGAGGAGATATGAATATTTTGTTAGGTCGACCTAGCTAGAAATTACAAATTAGCTCAGCCAGTATGTACAAGTCGTCCCCATAAGTGAATGTTGAAGTATGAAATTGCTTCCTTTTTTACTATCCTTTTACCATCTCCTTTCACCTTTTTGTCACCATTTTATAGAAATCTCAACATGCTCAAGGTCAAGTTCAAATATTAAAATGTATTTGTCATACATAATTAGAATCTATGTATCTTTCTGAATTATAACAAAAACATTCTTAGAGTAACATAATCATAAACATTTTGCAACTAATGTTGGGTTATGCAACAATATTCATGGTTAGACATGTTGAAACACTTCAACAAAAGGATGAAGAGTATATGGATATTAAAAATGTTCACCATATGGATGACCAGTTATCAGTATGACTTGGCAGGCTATGAGGATTGAAAAATCTTACAGTCAAACTTAAATTCAAACTCTGAGAATGACATGCAACAGTCAAGTATAGGTAGCAGGAGAATAGAACGACATCAAGCGAGCACGTTGAAGACCTGATCAGTTGTTAAGATATGGATTGAGATGTATCTCCTATGACTTTCTCATTCAGTAGAAAGTCATAAGGAGATTTATTTCTAAACTGAATATATTGCGTAGATGTCGAACTAGTTCATTTCGTGTCGACATAGGACTCTTAAAATTTATTTTATGAAATTTGTATAAAGGTTGTAAGTTGAGACTTGAAACACAATTGGAATATTAAGTCCATAATCATTTTTTTGTCCAGACTAGTGATACTTTGTTCCTGATTAATATAATTTCTTTGTTATTAATGTGTACGTGAGATATATTTTGATTATTAGCTTACATGCGCTCACGGTAGGGACCCCTATTGAGTTGTGAGGTTTTGTTTGTGATTTTTTTTTGCATGTCTGTCTTTCTTATAGAATTTCAGTTTCTTTTAAGAATTTGTTTAATTATTTTTCATCATAGTTACATTTTGAGAATTGTCATTTTGATTGTAGAGTACTCATAAAAAGGAAAACACTAAAAAGTTTTGATTCTTGAATGCACTTTATTTCCAACACTTAAATATTTCATAGCTTAATTCGATTTCTTAGATGATGATAGAAGTATTCTTTAGGGATTTAATGCACACACAAGTAATCATTTTAAAGATATTAGTTTTACATTTTAAATTTCTTTTGCAAATAGAAACTGGATCCTTTTTATGAAATTTATTTTTCATGTCGTTAGTGTAGAATTTCTTTATTGTAAATTAGTGTATAAGTTCCTTTCTACAAAATAGTGTGAAATGTCTTCAATTCTGCAAAATAGAATTACATTATTTTTCTTGAAATTTTGTTGTTAGCATTTCCTTTCATGCAATTAGAAGTAAGTTTGAATTCTACAACTAAGATATTTTTTCCAATTCTGCAAAGTAATGTCAATTCAGTTAATTATGATTTGGTATAGCTTTAAATTGAAAGAACATGTGCGTAATTATTCTCAAAATTGCATTAAAGTGTTTTTCCATTCTTAAGTTAATTTAATCTTTATAATCAATCAAATCATAGAAATAATCCTAGTATATAGGGTGCCCATATGCTTCATAAGTACATGAATATTGGTTGACAATTAATGAAGTAATTTAAGAAAAATTAAATTACCAAACATTTTAGCATTGTTTCTAGGGAAGTGTATATAGGATTCCATTCTTTATTTGCATATCATCTTTAGGAGATTTCAATTTGGATAACTAAAAAATGATAAAAATAATTTATGCATATAGAAAGAGATTCTAGGGATAGATTTGTAAGTAGAGGTATAATTTCAATCCCAACATCACCACTCACTCCATCTAGACCTCGTAGTGCCACACAATCCACTGAAACTTGCATTCCATCATTTGCAAGCAGACGCAAACTCTCTGACATACATAGATCTGAAATCCAACCTAGAGATTCACCAAGTTCCTCTACTGAAGTTGTAGTCAAAGAATCTACATCCCCAATAGAAGGAGTTTTCTTTCTCTTCACTACTGGAGAAAAACTTCTAGGACAAGAACTAGAAGTTCCTAGTGAAGAATAAGAAACTTATTTTAATATTCCATTAGTAGAAGAACCAAAAGAAAATCTAGATAATCCAATCATAGAACCTTATATTAGCTTTGAGGAATCTACAATGGCAGGGGAAGGAGAAGTACATATTGTAAATTTTGAACTTATGATTGGAGGTGGAAGAGGCATAGGAGGAAATAGAGGAGGAGGTGGAGGCAGAGGTGGTAGAAGAGAACGAGATCCTTATGTATTTCCAAGCTTTGATGAAGATACCATAGCTACACTAAAAAAATATCACCCTCCATCCTTCCTAATTTCCATGGTTTAAGATATGAGGACCCTCAAACATTTATTTTTGAGTTTGAAGTTCTATGTAGATATTATGACTACTTACTTGATCCTCAAAAACAAAAATTGTTTCCAGCTACTCTTAAATATGGAACACTTAAATGGTTCATGGGATTAGGAAAAAATGCTATTATAACATGGGAAGAAATGAAAAAAAAATTCCTGGAAAAATTTAAGGATTATTGTATGCCCCATAACCTTAAGGATGAATTCTTTAAAATGATGTAGAAAGAGGATTAAAATATTTAAGACTTAGTTGAAATATTTTTTTATAACATTAAAAGGGATAAGATATATAATTTAGATGATGAAACTATGAAAGCTATTTTGCTAATATATATTAGAGATAAGTGGATTGACCTCCCCAACTTAATGGGAAAAGGATATGTTTCTCAACATTCATTTGGAGAAGCCTGTGATTTATGTAAACATATTTCAAGGGGGGAGGCTAGAACTGGGAAAAATCTAAGAGATGTTATTATGTCCAAAATTAGTAAATCTGTAACTGGAAGAGTAAGTAAGGCTGAAATAGGAAATTTTCTTGACAATTTCAAAACATATATCCTTGGGATTCTTAGTGCACAACTAGATACTCTTAAGATACAAAAAATTAAAAAAACTAAGAATGTTGCATTATATATCTTTTATCCTAGATGTAAGAAGAAACATGCCTTGAGATAATTTCCCCTTGATAGTATAGAAATTTGTGCCATATGTGCTAAAAATCATATTACAAAGGAATATCCTTCGATACCTGGTCTTAAAGTTGTCTTTCAAGATGAAGTTGGAACAAAATAGACTAAATCTCTTTATTTTTTTACTAAAATACCTTAGAAAAATCAACAACCAAATATGACTCAAGGTTTCAATACTCAATCATATTCACAACAACATAACAATTGGATTGCACCTATGCCTTAGCAACATTGGCCCCCACAATCTCAAAATCCATCTTGGGCACAAGGCTGGAAAAATCCTTATGGAAAATATCCTCAATATCCTCAATTCCAACAACCTTATCCTTCTTTTCCACCACAATACTATCCTCCTCAACCCACTCAACCTCCTCAATTTCAAAATCCAAATCAACAACTTTCATTTCCATTTCCTCAAAAATAAAATCAGATGCCTGCTCAACCACTTCCTAATCCAAATAATAAAAATCAACAAGTTTTTTATAATGTTGAAGGATAAAATTGTTAGAAAATTATATATTATAGAGAAATGAAACACATAAAATATGAGGAAAACACAAGCACACAAAACACATAAAACCAAAGAGACACAAATATACGTGGTTCACCTAGTTTGGGATACGTCCACCTCGAACAGCCAGTCCTTCCTTTCTATTATCCAACAAAATGAAGAGACACAACCTACAACAGATCCACTATAATATCCTTTGTTCTCTCTCATAGTCTCCCTATCTGTTTCTCGCTCTGAGAATACACATACAATACATAGCGGCAATACAATACCCTCATAAAAGTGAGGGGTTTCCTTCTAGGGAAAAAACCCTAAACTAAACATAACTTCTACCATCAAATCATCTTCCTAATGAACGGCCTAGATTGACTAGAAATTACTATACTTTTACAAGGAAATTTCACATTTGTTTTTAGCTTTGGGAGCGCTGCCCTCGAAACCCCCTGCAAGGGGGGGCTCCATAAATTCGCAGCTGCCCCCCTTGGACCCCCCAAGCAGCATTTAATTTTGGGCAGCATTGCCGCCCCATTAAGGTACAGGGGTCCAACGCTGTGATACAAAATAAACAAGATAATCATGCTCCACACCCAACAATATCCCACTTGGAGACTGAATGTAGCAACTCCATCGCTACTTCATTTGCTGGAAAATGAATCATCTTTGGACTTGGTTGTTTCTCATATTCATCATCATCCTTGAAGACCAATTGAAACTGAGCACGTTCTCAGTTTCTTCCTGGTTGTAATTTTTGTTAGCATATCTGCAGGATTCTGGCTAGTGTGTATCTTTTCCAGCTTCAACTGTCCATCTTCCAATACTGATTGCGTGAAATTGTACTTGAGCTGTATGTGTTTAGTCCTGGAATGAAATGCTGAGTTCTTTTCAAGATGAATGACACTTTGGATATCACTGTATAATGTTCCCATATCATGCTTCTTACCCAATTTATCCATAAACCTTTGTAACCAAATCATTTCCTTACTAGCCTCTGTAGCAGCAACATCTTCTGCTTTTGTTGTTGAAAGTGCAACAACACTTTGGATTTTTGAAACCCAACTAAGAGTTGTTCCACCTACAGTAAATACATATCCTGTAATGCTCCCCCTATTATCTCTATCACCTGCCATAACTGCATCAACATATCCATGTATCTAGCAATTTTTGAACCACCAAATCATAATGCTTGATTTTTGGTACCTCTAAAATATCTGAGAATCCATTTCACTGCCATCCAATGTTCTTTTCCCAGATTGTTCATGTACCTACTTATGTCAACTCCCACTGCATGTGCAATATCAGGCCTTGTGCAACCATTGCATACATTAAGCTTCCAACTGCTAATGCATATGGAACTTTAGACATGTAGTCCATTTCTTCTTGGGTCTTGGGGCATATCTCCTTATTAAGTTTGAAATGGCTAGAAAAAGGTGTACTAACTGGTTTTTCATTCTGCATATTAAATCTTTTCAACACCTTTTGTATGTACTCATTCCGAGACAATGTTAATTTGCGATTTTTCCTGTCTCTAGTTATTCTCATACCAAGGATTTGTTTTGCAGCTCCCAAATACTTCATTGCAAATGAATTTGCCAATTTTATTTTGAGCACATTTATTTCCTACATGTTAGACCCTGCAACGAGCATGTCATCTACATACAATAACAATATAATATAGCTTCCATCATTTGGATTTTTCAGATAAACACAATTATCAGAGTGACATCTAGTATAACCTTATTCAGACATAAACCTGTCAAATTTTAGATACCACTACCTTCGAGCCTGTTTTAAGCCATACAAGGTCTTCTTTAGCCTGCACACTAATTTTTCTTTCCCTTTGAACTCATATCCTTCTGGTTGCTCCATATATATTTCTTCCTCCAAATCTCCATGGAGAAATGATGTCTTTACATCTAACTGTTCAAGATGTAAATCTTTCATTACTACAAGACTTAAAATAGTTCTGATTGAAGTCATCTTAACAACAGGAGAAAATATTTCATAAAAATAAATACATTTCTTCTGTGCAAACCCCTTCACCACAAGTCTAGCTTTGTACCTCTGTTTTCCTCCATCTTCTTCCTTCAGCCTGTAAACCCATTTATTCTGCAATGTAGCTTTACCTGCAGGAAACTTGACTGAGTCCCAAGTCTGGTTATGCATTAAGGAGTCCATCTCTTCTTCCATGGCTAGCTCCCACTTCTTCCTACTTTCAACTTGCATTGCTTCTTCATAACATTCAGGTTCACCAGAATCAGTCAACGATAAATAATATAATGAAGGAGAGTATCATTCAGGGGATCTACTTATCCTGGTAGATCTTCTAACACCACTTTCAGGTGTTTGAGGTGCTTGTTGCTGTTGTGGTGGTTGTTGTTGTTATGGCTGTTGATTATTATTATTTTCAGGCACCTTTACCTTTTCTGTGATCTCATCAAGAACTGTGTATTCTTTGTTTTCTTTTTCCTATTTCTTTTCCTGCAACTGATTCTTATACAATACCTTTTCATTGAATATTACATCTCCGCTCCTAATGATTTTATGATTTTCATAATCATATAAGTGATAACCACAATCATTAACACCATATCCAATAAAGGTACATTTCTTTGATTTTTCCTCAACCTTTGTTCTGTTTTCTTTATTAATATGGACAAAGTCCTCACAGCCAAAAGGCTTTAAAAAAGATTAGTTTACATTTTTACCTGTCCATGCTTCCTCTGGAATACCACCATCTAAGGAACTTGAAGGCCCTCTATTTATTAGATAAACAACAGTATCTACAACATCTTCCCAAAATTGTAAAGGCAATCCTGCATGTAATCTCATTCACCTTGCATGCTCCATGATTGTTCTGTTCATCCTTTCTGACACACCATTTTCTTGTGGTGTTCTTGGAACTGTCTTCTCTCTGCGTATTCCATTTTCTGAACAATACCTATCACACTCTTTGTTGCAATATTCATCTCCATTGCCTGATCTGAGACACTTCAACTTCCTTCCTATCTCAATCTCAACCAAAGCTTTCCATTTCTTGAAAGTGTCAAATACATCAAATTTATTCTGAATATAATAAATCCAAGTTTTTCTAGTTGCATCATCAATAAAAGTAACATAATAATGAGAGACGCCAAGAGATGATACCTGAGCAGGTCCCCATACATTTGTATGCACAAGCTCTAATTTTTCGCTCTTCTTTTCTTTCCCAACTCTAAGAAATATGACTCTCTTCTATTTTCCATAAATGCAATTCTCACAGAAATCCAAATCAGCATTCTTCAAACCTGGCAACAAATTTCTTGAGTGAAGAATCTTTAGCCCCTTCTCACTCATGTGTTCGAGCCTATGATGCCATAATGCTGCATCTACTCCTTTGGAAGTTAAATAATTAATAGAGTTAGAAATACCATTGCATAAATACAATGTACCAACATTTTCGCCTTTTGCTATTACCAGGGCTCCTTTGGTGACTTTCCAAGTTTTATTAGTGAAATTTGTCACACAACCTTCACCTTCTAACTACCCTGTTGAAATCAGATTTTTCTTCATATCTGGAAGATGCCTTACCTCCTTTAATAGCCATTTATTTCCATTCTTTTGTTTCATAAGAACTTTACCCATTCCAACAATTTTACAGGGTTTATCATCACCTAAACGGACTTGTCCAAAATCTCCTTGAACATACTCATGAAATTATTTCCTATCAGGTGTGGCATGGAATGAGGCCCCTGAATCTACCACCCAAGAATCAGTAACATTTTCGAAAGAAAGAATCAAAGCATCTTGTAACACATCACCTATCACATTTGCTTCATGATTGTTTTCTTGTTGTGCGTCTCCTTCTTTTCCCTTCCGATATCTACAGTCTTTCTTCAGGTGTCCATTCTTTCTACATTTCCAACACACTATCCCCGATCTGGACTTGGATATGCCTTTCCTTGATTTACTGCGATATCCTGAGCTCTTTCCTCTTTCCAATTTTCTTCCACGAGACTCTACACTCAAAGCATTACCCGCTGTCTCACTGGAGCTTTTCCGTCGCATTTCCTTGCTAAGGATAACACCGAAAACATCATCAAACTTTAAAGTACTAGATCTAGAGACAGAGTTACTAATGGCCATAACTAAACCATTATATCTTTCTGGCAATGAGCACAAAAATAAAATATCCCTAATTTCATCATCAAATTTTACCCCTACAAAACTTAACTGACTGGTAACTGTATTAAAATCATTTAAATGGTCTGCAACAGATCCACCTTCCAACATCTACATATTAAATAAACGTTTCATAAGAAGTACCTTGTTTGAGGTCGAGGGTTTTTCATATAGTTTTTCCAACGCCTTAATCAAACCCTCTGTTGTTGTTTCCTTTGAAATATTGAAGGCTACCGACACCGCAAGGCGCAATCGTACTGTTCCGAGTGCCTTTCTATCAAGAATCTCCCATTCTGCGTCTATCATAGCCATCAGCTTCTTTGTTTTTCCGCTCAATGGTAGGTACAGATCTTTTTTATACAAATAATCTTCCATCTGCATCTTCCATAGCATGAAATTTTTTGCCGTTAAATTTCTCGACCCTAAATTTACCATATTCCGCCATTGCTCCCACATGAACCAGGAACCCTTCTTTCCTGCGAGTTTATCAACTAAGTAGACCTTCAGCTCTGATACCAGTTTTTAGAAAATTATATATTATAGAGCAATGAAACACATAAAATATGTGGAAAAAACAAACACACAAAACACATCAAAATAGAGGGACCCGGATATATGTGGTTCACCCAGTTTGGGTTATATCCACCCTGAACAGCCAATCCTTCCTTTCTATTATCCAGAAAAATGAAGAGACACAACCTACAGCAGATCCGTTGTAATATCTTATGTTCTCTCTCACAGTCTCCCTATCTATTTCTCGCTCTGAGAATACACATACAATACACATCCGCAATAAAATAACCTCATAAAAGCAACGGGTCGCCTTCTAGGGAAAAAAAACCCTAAACTAAGCATAAATTCTACCATTAAATCATCTACCTAATGAACGGCCCAGATTGAATAGAAATTAATATACTTTTACAAGGCAATTTTACATCTGTTTTTAGCTTCGGGGGCGCTGCTCCTGAAACCCCCAGCCAGGGGGGGCTCCACAAAGTCACAGCCGCCCCCCCCTAGACCCCCTAGGCAGCATTTAATTTCGGGTGGCGTTTTCGCCCCATTAAGGTACAGGGGTCCAACGTTGTGTTACAAAATAAATAAGATAATCAGGCTCCACACCCAAAATTTTTTTTAAAGCTTGTATTATAACCCCATTAATTCTAAATGTTTTTCAACTTAGATCTGGTAGAGATTTGCAAAATAAGTCACCAACAATTGTCATCCAAAAATCCAAAGAGGATGAGGTTCATGAAAAATATGAAAATCTTGATCAAGAAAATATTCCTCTAAAATAATATGTTCCTATACAATCAAAGGATGAGAAAAATAAAAAAACATCCTATGGTTCCTCTAGTTGAAAAACCTTCTATTTCTTTATAGGATCCACCTTTTCCTGAAAGACTTAAAATTAAAAAAGGAATAGAAAGGAAATTCCTTTACCAGACTATGATATGCAAGATGAACTTAAGAATATTTACATTAAAATTCCTTTACTCCAAGCCATAAATTAAATACCAATATTTTCAAAAACTATCAAGGAGCTATGTATTATAAAACTAGGAAGAAAAAGGAAAGATATTAAAAATATTCAATTGGCAGGTAAAATTGATGATATTATGATGGGAAAACTATTGTTCAAAAATATCTAGATCCAGATAGCCCAATTGTAAAAATCTACATCAATGGTATTGAGATTCGAAAGATGCCGATTGATATAAGAGCATCCATTCACATCATGGATAAACATACAATGGAGAAACTAAAGCTTCCTGATCTTGAATATACTCCAACATTACTAAAATTAGCAAATAGATATGTTATTAAATCAGATGGTGTATTAGAATATGTATCTGTCTCTCTAGATTCTTGGGAATATCCTATATATTTCACGATTTTAACTCCCAAGAATAATTTAGGAGGCCATCCATTGATCCTTGGTAGACCTTGGCTAGCTACAGTTGATGCATTCATAAGTTGTAAATATGGTGATATGTATATTTCTTATGGAAAATCTACTAATAAATTCACATTGTATCCTCCTGCAAAGACAATAAATGAAGTGGAAAGTGAAATTTGGATATATGATGATGATGAATACTTTGATAATATGCAACCAATTTATACTCTTTCAAAATTAAATGAAGAATATCAATTGATAAATTTAATGAATGATGATGATTCTTATTCTTATTGTGAGAAAGATCAAAGTTTTCAAGAAAAATGTAATATTGAATATTTATCATCTAATTAAATGGATTTACATTCTATGGAAAAATTTGGAAATTCTCAAATAGAATTTTTTCCAGAAATAACATTGAATATTAACAATAACCTGGAAGAATTCCACACGATAAAATTAATAAAGGTGTTGCAAAAACATCCTTATGCTTATGCATTGGAATATACTTACATGAAAGGTATATATCCTAAAATTTTTATTCATCATATTTATATCTAGGAAAATGTCAAACCTGTTAGACAACCTCAGAGGAGAATGAATCTGAATCTAAATCTGAGAGAAATTGTTAAAGAGGAATTACAAAAACTTTTGAATGTGGATTTCATTTATCTTATATCAGATAGTCAATGGTTGTCACCTTTAGTGATTGCTCCAAATAAGAATGGGAAATGGAGAGTATGTATTGATTACAGATAATTAAACAAATCCACCTTGAAAGATCATTTTCCGGTACTCTTTATAGATCAAGTATTAGATAAATTGACAGAAAAGAAGTATTTTTCATTTTTAAATGGTTTTAGCAGATATAATAAAATCCAACCTACACAAGAAGATTGAGACAAAACTGCTTTTACATTTACTTGGGGAACATATGCCTACAGGGTACTTCCCTTTGGATTATGTAATACACCTGCCACATTTTAAAGAGAATTTTTAGGTATATTTTCTGATCTAATTCATGATTGTGTGGAAGTATACATGGATGAATTTACTATGTATGGATATGCTTTTGAGGAAGCCATGGAAAATTTAGAAAAAGGTTCTTATTAGATGTAAAGAATCAAACCTTTCATTAAGCCATGAGAAATGTCTTATGATGTTCAATGAAGGGATTGTTTTAGGCCACCATATTTCAAGTGATGGAATTAAAGTGGATACATCTAAAGTAGAATTTATTTCTAAAATTTCATTTCCTATTTTTCAAAGAGATGTTAAAAGTTTTCTTGGATTTACTAGATATTATAGGTGATTCATCGAAAATTTCACAAAAATAGCTTCTCCACTTTTCAAACTTCTTACGAAAGATTGTGAATTTTAATGGAACTCTTATTGTAAAAAAGAATTTGAAACATTGAAACAAAGACTTATTGAAGCACCAATTCTCAGAGGACCTAATTGGTCTATCTCTTTTCATATTTATACTAATGCTTCATATACAAATTTAGGATTTGTATTGGGACAAAAATATTTAACTCCTTATGCTATCTATTATAAAAGTAAAACTTTGACTCCATCAAAGTTAAATTATACTATGACTAAAAAGGAGTTTTTAGTTGTCGTACATGCCATTAATAAATTTCGTCATTACATCACTTGTTATGAAACTTTTATCCATACAGATCATTCTGCCATAAAATATCTAATCAACAAACCAATTACTAATGGAAGAATTACAAGATGGCTATTATTATTATACGAATTCAGCATTATTATTCTAGATAGACTAGGAAAAGAAAATACAATTATTTATTTTCTTTCTACAATGAAAAATACTAATGATGATGTTCCTATAAAAGACATTTTTTCTGATGAGTATCATTTTGCAGTATCTACTAAATTACCTTGCTTTGCATATATTGCCAATTTTTTAGCCATAGGGAAATTTCCACCACAATTATTGGCCAAAGAAAAGAAAACAAATTATCAAAACTAGTGCACCTTATTCTTGGATAGATGAAGAATTATACAAAATTGGACCTAATTTGATCATCTAAAGATGTGTTTGAGAAGATGAAGTACCATAAATTCTAAAAGCTTGTCATGATGAGCCACGTGGAGGACATTTTTTTGACAAAATAACTTCTTACAAAATCCTTATTTTGGGATATTATTGTTCATATATTTTCAAAGATGCCAAAGAATATGTCAAAAGATGTTATAGTTGTCAAATAATGGGAAAAACGGTACCATCATATGAAATGCCTCTACAACTACACGTAATTGTGGAGCCTTTTGACAAATGGGCTTTATATTTTTTTGGACCAATAAATCCTCCATATAGATAGAAACGGTACATACTTGTTTTCACGTATTATGTCACAAAATGGGTAGAATCTAAACCTCTTTTATTTGCAACTGAAAATTTTGTAGTTTCATTTCCTTTTGAGGATATATTTACTCATTTTAGTATTCTAAGAGAGATTTTAATATATCAAGGTACCCAATTCACATCCAATTTGGTCCAAAAGATGATGGAGCAATATAAAATTAAGCACCAGAAGTCTACTCTATATCATCTATAAACCAATGGACAAGTGGGTTCCACCAACAAATTTCTTGAAGCAATTCTTACCAAGACTGTGCATTTGTATAGAAAGGATTGTGCAGAAAAGCTTCCAGGAGCACTATGGGCATATCTAATCACATGGAGAAACACAATTGGACATACTCCTTATGTGCTTCTTTATGGGAAGCAAGTTTTTTTTCCAATTGAGTTCCAGGTACAGACCTACAAAAAAAATGCTAAATTGGGCCTTGATCTATCGAAATCTCAAAAGCAAAGACTAGCACAATTGAATGAGCTAGATGAAATCCAAAAAGATGTTATTCCAAAAACTGTCATAGTGCAGCAACAAAGATCAAAATGGCATGAAAATTTTATCAAAGCTAAAAATTTCAAACAAGGTGGGAGGGCTCTTCTTTTTTATTCCAAATTAAAATATTTTCAAGGAATATTTCAAACTCGTTGGCTTGGTCCTTATGAGATTGATACTATTTTTTATAATGGTGCAGTCAAAATCAACATTATTTATTATGAACAAATTTCTTTCCTTGCTAATGGTCATAGATTAAGATTATGTAGAAATTATACAACATGCATGTATATCTTGGATTCACCTAATCTAACAATGTACTAAAGTTAAATACTCAGTTGCTTCTAAAAATGTTTTGCGGAATAAAAAACACAATCACTAATCACATGAACATGAAGAAATATTAATCACACACAACACAGATAATTTCCCGAGGAAAGCTTACAACTAAAAATCCCACTATCTTATATTATATATTAAGCATGGATCATGAAACAATTACATACAAAACTCTTCTCACAAGAGCCCTTCAATACTCAGCTAATATTCTCACACTGTCATATGAAAAACTGACCAACACAGCCAATTCTCAGCCTCTAGACATCATGCCTTTCTTGCGCAATCCTTGATGGTAAAGATCCCTAAAATATAGGAATTATTTCCTTCCTTGACTACGCAAGTATCATGGGCACTCCAATGGGTGTTTTTCTACATGTGTGCGAGCCAATAATCCTACAACTGATAGTCAACTTCCATTTCACCTAGAACTCAACTGGGTCTCCACTCGATCTGAGATGCATGCAACTAATAATAGTAAATCCTCAGTTGCATGTGAGATCACTAATTGTGAATTAATTAATATTTAATTCACTGAATATCTCACTAGTGTATCTTCAAATACAACTAGCACAATTGATTTTAACTCACTTAACTGAGTTAAAATATTTACAACTTGTATTAACTAATGCACCACTGCACTTTGAACTTAGTTATAACTAGAATTACTCTGCATGGCTCATCAACTACCTCTAACTTGAAATCCACTAGCTAACTGAGTTTATCACTTTCAGTTAACTAATTCAAGTCCCCATTGAGAATAGATTACAGTTTAATGTCCATCTTAATTAAGGGATAACCAAAATAGACATGCAACCAAACATAGCACTGTGGGCCCTACCCTATTACGGGTGCTCAATGAAGCCAGGTACTTAATGCAACCAGGTGTTTAATGCACTAGGCGTGGGTGCTGAATATTCTTGTTGAATCTCAGTACTCCCTCTCAACAAGAAAGGGTTTATCCTTCACCCCGATCATGTCTCTATGGTATTCGAATTTTCTCTTGGTGAGTGCCTTCAACAACATATCTACATCCTGATCTTCCGTGGGAATGTACTTTAGCAACATGATCATTCTTTACACATAATCTCTAAGATGATGGTACTAGATATCTATATTCTTGGACCTATCATGAAATACAAGAATAAATGAGAGTTTAATGCAACTCTGATTATCACAATGAATCACTGTTGGATCCATCTGAGAACCAAACAAACCAACCAAGATCTTTCTCATACAGATAGCATCACATGCAGCTTGAATTGCTACCATGTATTCTTCTTATGCTTAACTGAGTGCCATGGATCATTGCTTCCTGCTGTACCAGGAAATCGTTGTCGATCCAATGCTAAAGATCCCTCCTAATGTGCTCTTTCTATCTAATGGACTACCAACCCAATATGCATCCATGAAGCCATGTAGCTTCATTCCCTTTGTCCTTCTGTACCATAGACCATACTATAGTGTGCCCCTCAGGTATCTCAAGGCATGCTTCCCCGCCTTCCAAAAGAGCTTGGTAGGCTTAACCATAGCTTGACTCAGCTGGTTAATTGTGTAGCAAATGTCCAGCCTCATGTTCACTAGATACATTAGTGAATGCATTAACTGGAGGTAGACAGTCACATCCACTACCTCTCCAGAAGTAGCATCCTCTTTCCTCCAATTTCTTGGAAGAGGAGTATCCATGGGTTTTCAACTCTCCATGTTAAAATTACCCAGTATCTCCTTTGCATAGTTTCCTTCAGACAAAAAAATTCCACCATCCTGCTACCATATTTCCAATCCAAGGAAATAATTAAGGAGTCACATGTCCTTCATTTAAAACTCCTTTTCAAGATCCTCCTTACATGAGTGTATCAACTGCTCATCACCAGTCAAAATTAGATCATCAACATAAATAACAATGATCAATATCTTACCCTCAACCACAATCTGGTACATGTTTTCATATGCTTCACTTTTGGTGAAGCCCAGTCCGATGAAACAGCTATCTATTCGAGTGTACCAAGCACGGGGTGCTTGCTTCAGCCCATACAGTGCTCTTTTGAGTCTGCACACATGCGACTCATAGTTGAAGATCTCAAAACCTTCAGGCTACTCTATGTACACCTCTTCCTCAATGATCCCATTAAGAAACAAAGTTTTCACATCCATCTGATGAATGCGCTGAGAGTGAAAGGATGGATCTTATGGAAGAGTACCTCACAACAGGTGCAAAAGTCTCATCATAATCTATCCCCTCGATCTATGAGAAACCCCAAGCCACAAATCTAGCCTTCTATTTCTCCACACTCCCATCAGCAAATTTCTTTACCTTATAGATCCATCTCGATCCAACCATTTATTTGTCGACCGGTCTTGGGACTATCTCCCATGCATTGTTCTTGACAATTAAGTCATACTCCTCCACCATTGCATCAATCCAAGTTGACTGCTGCATTGCTTCCTGAAAGGAAGATAGTTCAGTCACAATACATTTTCTCATAAGTGCCATGTATCTAGTAAATCAGTCAGGAGACTGTCTCTGTTTGCGTTGTGAAGTAGGTTCTCCTACATTCTTTGCAACATGAAGTCTCAATCTATCAACTTCTATGGTGCGTCTTCTTCCATTTTTGATGGATGGCTCTACATGAGCATTTTCCTCCACTCCATGAACCTCCTCATGTGGCTAATCCACATATTGAGACTCATCCTTGGGAACCAACAATTCCTCCTTTGCATGCAAGTCTAGCTCCCTCTAAAGGGACAACCGCGTGGCTTTCTCCTCATCAAATTTGATATCCCATCACAAAACATTCATTTTTTTGTTTGGAAAATACACATGATAATTATGGGGTGTTTCAGTGTACTTCACAAAAATCCCAACTTCAGTTGTTGGTTCTAGCTTCTCCCTAGCATCCTTGGTCACATGCACATAAATAGATGAGCCAAAAATATTAAAGTGTGAAACATCAATTTTCTTACCAATGAAATCCTCTTCAGGTGTACTCATGCGAAGTACTCTATGAGGACAATGGTTTTTCACATGTGTCGTTGTATTGCATGCTTTCGCCCACAGATGCATCGATAGGCCTTGATCATGAAACATCGCCCGTGCTGCACCCACAATAGTTTTGTTCTTCCTCTCTGTGACCCCATTCTGCTATGGGTTATGAGGCACTATGAGTTCTCTTCAAATTCCTTCTTTGCTACAGAAGTTCCTGAATTCGTTAGAGATGTATTCTCCACCATTATTTCTCCTAAGAGCCTTCACTTTATTCCACGATTATTTTTCCACCAGTGCCTTAAACTCACTGAACTTATAGAATGTTTGATATTTCTTCTACATGAAGAATATCCAACACTTACGAGAAAATTCATCAATAAATATTACATAGCACTTATGTTTTGTTGTTGAAGCAACCAAGAAAGGACAACACACGTCTGTGTGAACATTCTCAAAGATCCTTGAAGCTCGGTTTTTCTTCTCATGAAAAGTGGTCTTTACATATTTTCCCATAGTACATCCCTTGCATATGTCTGAATGCACAAGTGTACCCCTGGGAATACCAGTAGAAATTTTTTGCATGACTTTCAAGGCTCCATTGTGAAGATGGCCCAATAACCTATGCCATAATTCACCCTCATCCCAGCTCACCACTTGATCTGCCTTTCCCATCATTGCTGCGTAGCCATCTACCTATAGCTTGTATATATTCTTAACTCGAATCCCTATACTCTTGGTTTTTCCCTTTGTTTTATGTCGTAGGAAAGATTTTCCATCACCAAAAACAACATCATAGCCTCTATCCTCCAACATTGTGACTGATACCAATTTTTTTTCAGACCTAGTACATGCATTACCTATTTTAATTGAAATGGTTTACCTAACTCCCTCTGAAAGGTAATGGTACCAATCTCGGTAACACTATACCATCCATCGTCACCCATTTCAATATGCATCTGGAGATGTTTTTCCTCCAAGTCACTAAAAATTTCTTTATCTCCCGTCATGTGAAAGGAAGTGCCACTATCAAAATACCACACAGATCCTAATGCACTGGACACCATGCATGTGATCAATGAGAATTCAAGTTCAAATTGCGAGGCAAGGGCCTCACCAGCTGCAGATCCTCTAGCCTTCTTGTTCTTCTTCTTTTGTGGATATTTAGTAGAAAAATGCCCATGCTCGTGACAGTGAAAACACTTCACCTTGGACATGTCTTTCTTCTTGCCATTCTTGGACTCAGATTTAGAATGGAATTTCTTCCCCTTCCCCTTCCTCGCCTTGGGAGCCAAAGCACAATCCTCTTCATCCTCATTCTTAGATGAAGATCCGTCTCTGGTGTTCCAAATGAACTCCTCCTGCACCAAATCTAACCATAGTCGTTCCCAATCTGGCAATTTTTCCCTTTCATTGACAGAGTCTTGATAACCGTGCCAACTCTTGGGAAGTATTAGGAGAGCCAATATCACCAAATCATCATCAAAAACTATTATTCCAATGCTCCCCAATTCATCCAGACATTGGACAAACTTTGTTAGATATTTTGTAATGGTGTCGCCCTTTTCCATCTTGATCTTCCTGAGTTTATCTTTGAGTGCCAATTTCCTATGGTAGCTGCTGCTTTGGAATAGATCTGTCAAATACTTCCACATTGCATATGGAAATAGGCTTGAGAAAATGTGGTCTCGTACTCCCTCCAACAAGATCCTCCTCGCCTTTTCCACTTTCTTTTTCCATGCATCAATATTTGCAACATCTGCAGCATCACGTTTAGGAACATCTTTGTCAATGAATTCCTTCAACCCATTGTCTTCAAGTATTGCCTCTATCCTGTCCTTACAAGAAATGTAGTTCGAGCTGCCCTTGAGAGCATACTCTAACCTCAAGTCATTGAAAGCCATTTCAATCTTGAATCAGCTGTAGCACCAAGAAATTCTTTCTGCAAATTCGAATTACATCCAGTCACAGACTCAAATCCTGCTTCACTTCTTCAATTTCCTGTGCTCTGATACCATGTATAAATTATACAACTTGCACGTATATCTTAGATTCACCTGATCTAACAATGCGCTAAATTTAAATACAAAATCACTTCTACAAATCTTTTTCAGAATTAAAAACACAATCGCTTATCACATGAACATGAAAATTTCTTGGGGAAATATTACAGCTAAAAACCCCACTATCTTCTATTATATATTAAGCATGGATCATGAAAAAATTACATACAAAAATATTCTCACAAGAGCCCTCCAATACTCAGCTAATTGTCTCACACTATCATATGCAAAACTGACCTACACATAGCCAATTTTTAGCCTCCAGATAGCCTACCTTGCTTGCGCAATCCCTGATGGTAAAGATCCCTAAAAGATATGAATTCTTGCCTGCCTTGACTGCACAAGTATCATGGGCACTCCAATGGGTTTTTTCCTGCATTTGTGCAAGCTAATAATCCTACAACTGATAGTCAACTTCCCTTTCACCTAGAACTCAACTACGTCTCCACTGGATCTGACATGCATGAAGCTAATAATAGTAAATCATCAATTGCATGTGAGATCATTGATTGTGAATTAATTAATATTTAATTCACTTAATCTCTCACTAGTGTATCTTCAATTACAACTTGCATTAAATAATGCACCATTGCACTTCGAACTCTATTAAAACTAGAATTAATCTGCATGCCTCAGCAACTACCTCTAACTCGAAAGCCACTAGCTAATTGAATGTATCACTTTTAGTTAACTGATTCAAGTCCACATTGAGAATAGATTATAGTTTAATTTCCATATTGATTAAGGGATAACCAAAATAGACATGCACTCAAAATAGCACTATGTTTCCCACCCTAGTCTGGGTGCTTAATGCAGCTAGGTGCTTAATGCGCTAGGCGTGGGTGCTAAATCTTCTTGTTGAATCTCAAAAGATTATATCATAAAACATTAACAAGGGAAGAATTTTTGAAATACCTAAAAGAGAATTATGAATTTAAGTTGGTCAAGAAAGGATATTCTTCTCCTCACTCTCCACCTTCATTATAATTACACCGAGAGGTGCATTCTACAGCCCAATATGACCCCGATGTGTAAGTATGTCGAAAGCCAAAATATTAAAAAAAAAAAGAAAAAAAAACCTAAATAATGTCGGCTTAAAAAATGACTTACATAACCATATCAATAAACAATAAAAAATCATTGAAAATAAATTTTGAGAACATTAATTTAAAATATGAAGAAGTTTGGGAACATTGAAAAAAAGAGAGATATGGTTAATAAATAAAAATATAAATAAACTAGAGGTATTGTAAATAAAAATATATATAAATAAACTAGAGGTATGGTAAATAAATAAAACCTCTTTTTACATTTACTCCATAAACCTCTTTATATTTACATTATGTAAAAAAAAAAGGTTTTATTTAGGTGAAGCCAATGGGCCAAATAACATGGGACAAATTATTATTAATACCATGGGAAAAATACCATATTTATAAAAGAGATACAGTGAATAAATAAATATAAAATAGGTATAAATAGGTAAGGTAAATAAATAAAACTATATGTCATAGGATTAGAAATCAACATCTAATTATATACCAACCCTATGGGTCAAATACCATCCACCAAATTGTTATTAATACTATGCAGAAAAATAAATTATTAAATCTAAAATTAGTATTAAAATATTAATATTAATATTATTATTAAATCTAATATTCATATTAATATTATTAAATTAGATATTGTGGATTAATACAATATTAAATTTGTTATATTATAATATATATTAATCTATCATGATATATATCTATATATATATATATATTAACTCTAGATATATATGGGAGGGAATAACAAAGACATATGATAGAGATGGACAAATAGGGGGAGTGAAAAGGGGGAGGTGAAGATAAACTAAAGGAGAGGGGAGATGATGAATGAAGAGAGAGAGGGGGAGAGGAGTGAGAGAGGTAGAGAGGGGTAAGGTAGCGAGAGGGGACATAAAGATGGAGGTGGGAGAGAGAAAAGGAGAGAGGGAGCGATAAGGAGAGAGGATTGGAGAGAGAGAGAGAGAGAGAGAGAGAGAGAGCGGGGGGGAGGGAGAGGGAGGTAGGGGAAAAAGGGAGAGAGAGGAAGGATTAGAGGAGGAGGAGGGAGGGATATAGAGATGGGGTTTGAGGGGGAGAGAGGGAGGGAAGAAGAAATACATAGGGAGTGAGAAGTGAAGAGAGGGGGAGTGACAAGGGAGAGATGGAGAGAGTGTGTGTATGTTTAGGGTTGAGATAAAGAGGCATAGAGGGAGTGATGGAGACAAGGGGGGAGAGAAGGAGAGAGAGGATAAAAGGAGGGATAGAGTAACATAGTTGGAGAGAGAGATAGAGTGATGGGGGAGGAGAGAGAGGATTGAATGGAAAAGAGAGAGAGAGAGAGAGAGGGGAATGAATGGAAGAGAGAGAGAGGGGGGGGGGGGGAATAGAGGGAGGATGGAGAGAAAGGGAGAGAGAGGAAGGAATTGAGAGAGAGGAATATAGTGATGAGGGAAGAGAGAGGATTGTAGGGGGGATAGAGAGAGAGAGAGAGAGAAACATGGGAAGAGAGAGGGAGGTAGGAGAGAAAGTGAGAGAGAGGAAGGAAAAGAGAGGGGACTTGAAAGAGAGTAGGAGAGAGGGAAGAATAGAGAGATGGAGTTGGAGGGGGAGAGAGGGAGGGACAGGGAGATGGAGTTGGATGGGGAGAGAGGGAGGGAAGAAGAAAGACATAGAGTGAGTATTGGAGAGAGAGAGCGAGTGACAAGGGAGAGATCAAGAGAGAGAGTGTATGTTTGGGGGTGAGATAAAGATACAGAGAAGGAGAGATGGAGAGATGGAGAGAATGGGGGAGTGAAGGAGAGATATAGGAATATAGTAACTGGAAGGTGAAGATAGAGGGAGAGAGATGGGAGTGAGAGTGAAGAGAGGTAGGGAAAGAGAGATGGAGATGGAGGGGGAGAGAGATGGAGGTCAGAATAAAGACACAAAGAGTGAAATGTGGAGAGAATGGAGAGAGAGGGAGAGAGGATAGTAGGAGGGAAGAGAGATAGAAATGAGGGAGAGGGAGGGAAGCCGAAGAGAGAGAGAGAAAGGGGTAGAGGGAGAGGGAGTGATAGATAGATAGATTGGAGAAAGAGAGTGTATGTTTTGGGGTTGATATAGAGAGACACAGGGAGATAGAGATATAGATGTAAGGTGAAGAGAAAGAATATCTAGATGGATACAAGGAGTGAGGGAGAAATAGATTGATAGATGAGAGTGTGTGTGTTTGGTGAGGTGATATAAATAGAGCGTGTGTGTTTGGTGGGGTGACATAAAGAAAGCGTGTGTTTTTGGCGGGGTGATATAAAGAGATAAAGAAGAAGAGATGGAGGGAGATATAGATATAGATGTTGGGGGGAGAGAGGGAAGAAGATTTCTTGCACTAGATGCATTAATTTCAGTGTAAATGGTGATTTCTAATCCTATTTGATTTTTTTCACTAGATGCATTGATTTTAGTGTAGATGTTGATTCCTAATGATATTTGATTACTTTCACTAGATGCATTGATTTCAACGTAGACGATTTCTCATATTATTTGATTGCTTTCCCTAAATGTATTGATTTCACTGTAGATGGCGATTTCTAATCCTATTAGATTGCTTGCAGTAGATGCATTAATTTAAATTTAGATGTTGATTTATAATTATATTTTATTGCTTGCAATAAATGCATTGATTTCAATATAGATGATTTCTAATCCTATTTGATTGCTTGCTCTAAATGCATTGATTTCAATGTAGATGGTGATTTCTAATGCTATGTGATTGCTTGCACTAGATGCATTGATTTAAGTGTATATCTTGGTTTCTAATCCTATTTTCTTACTTGCACTAGATGCATTGATTTTAGTTTAGACGTTGATTTCTAATCCTATTTGATTACTTGCATTAGATGCATTGATTTCAGTGTACATGTTGTTTTATAATCTTATTTGATTTCTTGCATGAGATGCATTGATTTAAGTGTCTATGTTGATTTCTAATTGGATGTAATTGGATGTATCATGGTACATTAATTTTAAAGTCATTGGATTAATAGTGTGCATTGGTTTCAGTTTAAGCATACAAAATTATTGATAATGTACATTGGTTTTTGTCTTATAGTAATTAAACCTATTAATATTGGAGAGCAAGAGAGACAAGGTATGATGTTTACTACAACACCTTGAGCTAAGTATTTAAATGGTTTAGGAGTCCAACTGTCATTTTCATATAATAGATATGAAAATATGACAAAAATAACAAGGGTGACAATAAGAATAGCTTGAGATTGATCACAACGAAGACTATTTGTAATTGAATACATTGTTATTATTCACATTTTCTATCATTCACTATTATTACATTGTCACTTTGCGTTCAAAATTTTTGTTTCATGAATTTTCAACGTTAAAGTTATTTTACAATATTCATCATCTCAACAAACAATTTAAAATTAAAATGAATCCATAAATCTCAGAGATATTTAAGTAAATTTAAAATTAAAATGATTCAATAAATCTCAGACATATTTAGCATATTTAAAATGATTATATTAATATTAGATGTATTTTCATACTACTGATAAATTTAATCATATGTTGCTCATATTAGCGATAGATTTTCCTTGGCCACACATGACTGAAACCAAATTAGATCCATTTTAACCCTGGATCTATCAAGTACCGAGAGGGATCAAATCTCTCGAGGTGCAAACCCTTCCTCAAGATTTGCACTCAAAAAATAGGTTTTCACCTAGAGAGATTTGATCCCTCTCAGTGCTTGATAGATCTGGAGTTAAGATGGATCTAAGATGGTTTAATAATAATAATAATAATAATAAAAGTATAAACATATCCCATGAGGTGTAGCTCAATTGGTGATTTCCTTGTTGTGAAGTCATATGTAAAGTAAGAGATTAAAAATTCAAATCCCCGTGGGTTAGACCCAAAAAAAGAAGTATAAACATGAACACCAACTATGTTGGCATGTTTATACATAAAATATTAACTGAAAAACAAGATCTCTTGGTGGTTTAGATTTTCAAAATCCACTCTTTCTTGAACCTATTTCTTTCCATCCTTTTTTCTAACAAATTTGAGGTGGTGAGCTATATTTCTGAGGATCAATATTTTCATTAACCACCAAAAGTAGTAGTAGCAATAAATAAGTCTTCTCCTGATCAAACAAATAAAATCCAATAAATGTTAAGCATAAAACAAAATTCAAAGCATTATGCATTTGATCTTCAATTCTGCAACCAAATTAGAATTCTACAACAAAATAATATCAAGGAAATAAAAAAAACAAAGGTATGTAATAATTTCAAAATTATATTTCATATAGGAGATTAGGTTTTAATTCATGGGTGATTGTATTAAAACTTAAAGACCTTATAAAATTTATATCACACTCATGAATGCTATATCCCACCTCCTCATTATTTCTCCACCAGTCACATCAAGTCCGATCATAATCAAATAAATTTTGTCACTCCTCTGAAATCAGATCTTGGAAATTGTGGGAAAGTATAGTCCGATAATAACATAACTTCTCCCATCAAGTCCCTTATCTGACCATCATTTACCTCTATTTCATATTCATTTTGCTCACTTTATATTCACATTTCTCTTATTCTCTTTCTCAAACCTTCATTATCCTTTTCGAAAGGAAACAATCAAAATGTTGAGACTTCTTCTCACCATGGGAATTCTTGTTCGCTGTAAACCAAATGGAGTAAAATTTCTTCTGGAATATCAAAGGGTGAAAGATCAATTGCAACAAGTAGGACGAATTTAGTTTTTTGAGAAATTCGATGGGCATGAGACAGAGGTTACCAAAGATTTTTCTCAAGCGTTTGATGGGGTTCAAGCAAAGAGAAGAGATATCAATCTCATCCTCAAAGAATCCATTGTAGAAAAAATTATGGGATTGCCTAGAAACAAATAATGTTGATTCAAGAATAGGAAAATCAAAGAAAATGACTAGGTCCATTTCCTCAGAGAACCAGGTATGGATTTATCCATCTTAAAAAATGGAATTCTATTTACTGCATTAAAAGGAAAATGGAGAATTTTTTTGGTAGTTATTCAAAAAATTGTAACTTGTAAAGGTAGATTTGGAACTATGTTTTTCTACCTTGCCAAGCTCATGATGTATTTTTTTTATTGGAATGAGATTGATTTTCCTCACTTTCTACTTAAAAGTCTTATAAAAATGGAATTTAGCATACGGAGAGATTCTAGGTCGATCAATAACTCTCTTTATCATCACAGATTCATCAAAATCCTTGTAGAATCACATTTGGAAGCTAGGGGAGACAATTGGCAAGATTTCTTAGTTAGAAATAATTTTGTAGAAGTCCAAGAGGAAGAAACAAGTGGTAGGGTTAAAAGAAGTCGATGAAATTCAAACCCTAACTCTGAAAAAGAGAAAATTGAAGAATTAATTCAAGAACAAAATGTGACTGAAACACCAGAGGGCCCATTTGAATATGATGCCCCACTTTCCCAGTATTTTGAGAAATGTAATTTAGAAATGAAAAACAAGAACTTAGAAGAAAGAAAGCCAACTCAAGCCTAAAGTTACCTGAAGAAAAGAACAAAGAAGTGGTTAGTAAAATAAAAAGACAAGACACTAGAGGCGCATAAGTGAAATTGAGGAGAAGAAAAATAATGTCAAAATTTTCCAATACACAGTCTTTGGAAATGATTGACCTTGAAGCAAAAGGGTATAAAACACCACCTCGCACAGTTAGTCCAACATGAAAAACTCCAAAAAATGACCCAGTCCAACAGGAAATTTATGATTATGTAGAATCCCTATAGTAAAGGGCACAACAGAAGGAAAAATTTTCTCAATATGAAATGGGTGAAACTTTAGTAACAAAAAAAACTCTAGTGCAGGAACACAGAATTGAAGAAGCTCTAAAACAAGACATATATGAGCTGGAGGTTCTTAACAAACACTTAACACAAGAAAGGGAAGCGGAAAAAGTTCATAATGAAATTCTTAGAACAAAAAATGACAATATAATTCTACATATTTGTCATTGGTATAAGAAAAATAAAAAACTTAAGGTTCAAAACAAGTTTCTTAAAAACAGAATCAGAGGATTACAAAGCAGAATTTTGATGAAGAGACCAAGGACCACTTTCAGAATTAAGAAGAAAAAAGGAAAGAACTACTCTATATGTTCTTGCACAAGCTTCAGAAATCATACATTAAAGGAGAAAATAAGAACCAATTTGAATTTTAGGTGCATCAGGACATACAAAACCTTTGGTGTGGGGGAATGTTTAGGTCAGAAATTGTTTCCTTTTTTACTATACTTTTACTGTCTCCTTTCACCTTTTTGTCACCATTTTATAGCAATCTCAGAATGCTCAAGGTCAAGTTCAACTCTTAAAAAGGTATTTATCGTCCATAATTATAATCTATGTCTCCTTATGAATTATAACGAAAAAATTCTTACAGTAACATAATCATAAACACTCTACAACTAATGTTGGGTTTTGCAACAATATTCATGGTTAGACTAGTTGCAACACTTCAACAAAGGGATGAAAAGTATCTAGAGATTTTTGGGCCAAAATTGTGAATTATGGATAAAACATGCTTCCCTAGACAGATGAAAATCTAGAACAATATATTAAAGACTATATGACTACCTTTACTAACTCAAAGAAGACACACAAAAAGGATTAGAGGATTACTTGTAATCCAAGCGCTTCTAAAGGGCTCCTTTTGTCGCTTCAAATTCAAGCGGTTTGTAGGAAAAATGCTTCCTGTAAGAAAGAACACTAAAACAATAGAAGATAGAAATAACACAGATGTCTATTCAAGTTAGTTAGCTAAATCAGTAAGGCATAAACAATATACACCAACTAAGATCTTACAATATGGAAAATCAAAGCCAATATAGATGCATATAGGGGAAATTAAGTTGTATTCTTTATTTATGATAGAAGGAGAGGTTACAGCCAAATGACTGATTTGAATTGACCCTTCCAGCAACGATCCTTAGCCTCCTCACAGTATAAATTTCTCTAGCAGTTGTTACACAAATCTAACTCTCAATTGAAAATCCTCCAACATTTCTCTACTCAAATTCTTCCTTCTCAAACACTCAGATCTGTGCTCAATTTTTAGATGAACTGAAGGTTGTTTTGAAATGAATGAATTTCCAATAATAGGAAAGACATGTTCCCAGTCATGTAGATATCAAATGGATACTTGGATTCGAAGCTTGACACATGTGAACTCTTCTAGAAGGCACTAGCCAAGTGGAGATTTTGGAACAATGATATTTTTTCTCTCAATGTGACCAATGCACCCATAGATATCGGTAAGTGCTTTGTAGAGAAGCCTTGCATGGGGCTACCTACATATGAAACACAGTTAGTCCCCTTAGAGGTAGCGTTGGTGAGCTCCCACATGCTATATAATAAACTTCAAACCTTGGAAACCTTTGCTTGATGAAAGTCATGCTTGATTTGTCTTGTTCTTGCCTTAGGGAATGTAGCAACTTGAAATGATAGGGAATGATAGAACCTTAGTCATTGGTCCTGGAGATGATGTCCAGTTAACTAGGTCATTGGGAATGATACCCAAATTGACCTATAACAATTTCCCCCTAAAGCATGAGTTCAAAATAATAAAAACATTTGATTGAGATGCTTTACACTGTGATGGGCTAGAGATGAAGCGGAGTGGTCACCTGCATCAATCTTACAATACATTACATCATGATATATCCTCTTTGATCATAATTTCTGAGGGTAGGAATTCCCATGTTCAGCACATAAAAAATCTAATAACATGTACATAATTCATAAATTCGTTGACATTGTAATGTTGCCCAATGCAAACATGCCTACAGATATAGGCCCATGTTCAAATGGAAATATGTATGTAAGGTCATTGTATAGATGATGTGTACAAAAATCCTGAAATTGCAGCCTGGATGGCTGAAACTAGATCCGGGGTCTTCTTATCTCATTCACTCAATCATTCAGGTACAAGTCTAGCCATGCGAATATATGATTTGTTGTCGAACATGGAAAGACATCGTTTTATTACCAACTAATGATGTCAGTTGTCAAAAAATGCGAGAGAACCACCATTAATGAAAATTTCCCTCAAGGTACTGCAGTACATTTCGTAAGGCGTGAATAGATGATTTGACGTCGAACACCAAAAAAAATATTTCGGTCAACGGTCCGAAAGCAAGGATCTTGTCGATGCTATAACAAGCCTCATGGTACTGGAATTTGATGTTTTTAAGTGAACTTCCTGGATATTGATTTGTTGTCAACGGGTATTCACCTTATTGCAAAATGGGAGTTACTGATTTCAAAGAAAAGAGTATGAATTTATATAGAAATTTTCAGAGATGACGGTCATGAGAATAAAGGTTTACGAGTATTGCAGAAGGATGAGTTTATTCACTGGTTGACTTCTCTTGAACGTATTGGTGACACTGTGATGAGTTGGCAGCATTGACCCAAAACCGAAGTGAAGGTATGATGAACCATAGGTATTAATGAACCGTCAAAATGATTACCCAACCCAAACAGTCACAGACATGGAGTGAAGGAAGTGTCATTTTTAAGAGCGACTTGCTACCATAAAGAAATCTTTCTCACTTTTCCCAAATTTTCCCTGGTCATTTGTCAACCAGTACCTCTTTATTTTTTAACAAGCTTAAAGAGGGTACCATTTTCTTGATCTATAATTCAACCCTTCGGGCAAATAAAGTATCTCTATTTAACAATTTAATGAGTCTAGCGATGAATGAAACTTGATTCTTGCCATGATAAAAAATCTCGTTGTTATTTTATGTTTTAACGAGCTTAACAACAGTGATAGCCCGATCCTTTTTCATATTTAGAGAGTTTGAAAAAGTGGACGAAAGAAAACTCCATAAGTAATTTTTTGTAAATTTGTCACTCAGATCCAAAAAAGTGTAAAATAATATCTGAGAGAACCTCTTTGGTCATGTTTAACCAAGGTATTCATTTTTCGTAAATACTCCATCTTAGTCTGGAAAAGGGTTAAACTTATACTGAGTAGATATCATTTCATTTAATTTTACAAGATCGAAAAGACAAGTGCTCGGGAATATTTTCACATTATCGGAGTCTGAAAAGAGCTGAAAGAAGACTCCAGGAGTTCCTTTTTCACTGTTATCGAAGCTCGAAAAAGAGATAAAAGTGCGCTTCAAATCCTTTTTCATTTTTAACAAAGCTCGAAAAAGAAGGAGAAAAAGTATGCTTTGTGGTCAAGTCATTCTTTGAAATAAATCTTCATGAATAACTTGTTCATCAGTTGTATTTCTTGTTCAGAACAAAATAAAATGGATTAAAAATACCTGTTTCATGATAAAAAGATAATAAAACTATAGTCATAGCAATAAATGTAACTTGCAAATAATTAAATGACTATTTAAAAGTAGTTTCACTCTTCATTTTTTGTTAGGTCCTTATATTACTAGTATAGTCCCTTATTTTTGTTAGTGTAACCCCCTTATTGTTATTGTTGTACCGCTATAACCCCCATATTGTTATTATTGTGCCCTTACATTATTATTGTTAGGTCGGCTAGGATTACAATGTGGCCCCATGGACTCCTATATATAGAGAGGAGGTTTTGTCATTTGTATCATCTAAGAATTGTTCATTGATGTAATGTATTGGGGGTTTCCCCCTCGAAGTGGCTTATTTCTAAGGCGTTGATATCTCTTTAATTCTCTTTTTGGACCTGGTTTCACAACATTGGGTATCAGAGATTTGGATTCTAGGGTTTCACTACCCCAAACAGGTCATTGTGGAATTTTCGCTATAACTTTTTTTCTACGAAGGTTTAGAAGCTAAAATTTTTAGAGTACGAAGCTGAAATCCTGAGGTACCTCTTCAAAAAATTTCAAAGCTTGGCTCACAATATTTTCGTAGATATAATTTGTGGACATTAGGTCCTTTTGCAGGCTCTTGAATTTAACCTAAACAGGTCATCGTGGAATTTTTGCACTATAAATTTGTTTCTATGAAGGTTCAGAAGCTGAAATTGTTAGGCAACGAAGAAGAAATATTGAGGAAGAGCATTACAAAATTTCAGAGCTTGGTTCTCAATATTTTCAAAGATATGGTCTGTGGAAGTTAGGTCATTTGCAGGCTCCCAAATTTCATCTCAAAGAGGTGATCGTGGGAAAATCTTCATAACTCTCTCTCTAAGCATCAGATTGGAATTCTGTAAAAAGAGGCCGTAATTAAACAGAATTTAGTTTTCTTTATATCAATTTCAGACCCGAAGGAGAAAAAAATGACACGTGGCAAGTCGTACAAGTTCACTCTACTGAAACAGTCCATAATTAGGTCATCGTAGGAGATTGGGAATAACTTTGTCTTCAAGAATCCAAATCAGGTCAGACCTATGGAATTCAAAAGAAGCTTCAGAGGTCTACTTTAGAGGTCTACTTTAGGGCCAAATTTCAGATATTGAAGATCTGAAATCACAAAGATAATTCAGTTTCAACATCGAGCTCCTCAAAATCAAGAAAAAGGTGTGTATTTTTTTTCAAATTGCATAAGTCTTGTTTGAAAAATCAGTTCTAGGTGATTCCAAAGGCCTATTGAGCATAGTTATCATATTGGGTTCTAAAATGCCTCCTAAAAATAATTCAACACCCATTAAGCCTTTAGAAGGATCTACTATGACTCATGAAGATGAAGAAATGCAACATGAGATATCAAAATTCCATGAGCAAGTGCACCAAATTTCGTTATCGCAAAGAGCAACAAAAAATGAAATGGAAGTTTTGAAGACAAGCATGGAAACTAAGATGGATGGTTTGAAGAAAAGCATGGAAGATAATATGAATGGTTTGGAAGCTAAGATGTATGGCATGGAAGTTGGCATGGAAGCTAAGATGGATGACATGGAAGCTAAGATGAATGAAAAAATGGAAAACATGAAGAATGATCTAAAAATAGACATCAAAGGTTTGGAAAGTTGATACAAGAAATTTTTCCTAATGGCAAAAACATAGTAGAGGAAACTCATGATGAGAATAAAATAAACTCTAATGATTTCATCGTGATTTCATAAACTCTAATGTTAGATTAAAGAACCACCATATTCCAAAGATGTATATGAGAAAGTTTGATGGAAAGGATCCCGTAACATGGATACTATAGATGGAGCAATATTTTGATCTCAATAATGTGAAAAAAACACAAAAGGTATGCATTTCCACTTTACATTTAGAACAAAATACATTTGTATGGTATTAATGGCTTTTCTCCCTTAAAAAAATTGTCACTTGGTCAATTTTTATGGAGGAAATGATAGCACATTATGAGGATACAAAGAGAAACACCTTATTTAGCCAATTGATCAATCTCAAACAAAAGGATTTAGTGGCGGAGCACATTGAGGACTTCCAAAAATTGAATATAAGGGTAACTGATATTCCAGAGGAGCACAGGATTGATGTCTTCATAGGGACTTTAAAGGATAACATCCAACATGAAGTTCATGTTTGGGAACTGGATTCATTAGAGAAGGCATTCAAGTTGGCAAGAAAACTTGAATGTAAAATTATGGTGACAAGGAAGCCTACCACTCACATCTACAAAGATGGAAATGTTGCTACTCCTAGACTTCCAAAACCTACAAGGTTGACACCACAACAATTGGAAGAAAAAAGAGAAAAAGGGATTTGCTACAGTTGTGATAGAAAACACATTAAAGGTCATAAGTGTGTTGAGAAGAAATTATTTTACATACATTGTGAAGAGGAGGAAGAAAATGAACAAGAAACTTCAAAAGAAGAAGATATACACCAAAAAGCAACCCTAGAATAAGAAGAAGTGAGTCCAACCATATCATGTAATGCATTGGTAGGAATTACCACTCCTCAAACTCTCAAGAAAGAAGGACATGTCAAGAAGAAAAAGGTAATAGCGTTGATTGATTTGGGTAGTACCCATAATTTTATTCATTGTAAGGTAGCCAAAGAATTGAATTGTTTCCTATACCTAGCACCAGAATTTCAAGTGATGGTTGCAAATGGAGGAACTATAAATTGCTCCGTAAAATGCCATAATATCAAGCTATCCATGGGGGAATATGTATTTAATATTCCAATGTTTTCCATCCCAATGGGAGGTGCTGATGTCGTACTAGGAGTACAATGGTTACAATCTTTGGGGATGATAGCTTTAATTTTCAAGAACTTTTCTTGAAATTTTTTTCAGAAGGAAAGGAAATCGAATTACAGGGTATCAAAGGGAAGCCAGGAAAGATAATAAGCTCTAATGTCATGAAAAAGATTCTGAATAAAGAACAATGAGGCGTAATTGCACAATTATGCTCACTAGAAGTTTAAACATCAAAATCATCTATTTCTCCAGATCTCCAAAGAGTCTTGGACAATCATTCCAAGTTTTTTGATACTCCCAAAGGACTCCCACCTATTCATGATCATGATCATGCTATTCATTTGATTCCAGGAAGTGTTCCTCCAAACATCCGGCCTTATATATATCTTGATGTCCAAAAGAGTGAAATTGAATGTATGATTGCAGAAATGTTAGAAGCTGGTATAATTCAACCTAGTCAAAGTTCTTTCTTTGCTCCAGTAGTATTGGTGCACAAGAAGGATGGATCATGGTGCATGTGTCCGGATTATAGGGAGATCAATAAGCTCACTATTAAAGATAAATTTTCCATTCCTATGATTGATGAATTATTGGATGAATTACATGGAGCAATTTATTTTACCAAGTTGGATATTCGTTCAAGATATCATCAAATTAGAATGAAGACTAAAGATATTCCGAAAACGGCATTTCGAACTCATGAGGGTAATTATGAATTTTTGGTCATGCCTTTTGGCCTTACCAATGCACCTTCTACATTTCAATGGTTGATGAATTCCATTTTCAAACCCTTCCTTAGAAAATTTGTGCTAGTATTTTTTTATGATATACTAATCTACAACAGGTTTTGGAAGGATCATGTTCAACATGTTGACAAGGTGCTCAAACTATTGGAGGAGAAACAATTATATGCAAAAACATCCAAATGTTTATTTGGAGTATAAGAGGTGGAATATCTGGGTCATATTGTATCTCACGAGGGTGTTAAGGTAGACCCTACCAAAATTAAAGCCATTAAGGAATGGAAAGTCCCCACAACCATAAAGTAGTTGTGTGGATTTATTGAGTTAACAGGGTATTATCGCAAGTTTTTAAAGGATTATGGGAGAATAGAAACACCTCTAACAACATTATTGAATAAAGATGCATTTTCATGGACTCCTGAATAAAATAAGGCATTTGAACATCTTAAAGAGGAAATGTGCCTAGCACTATTCTTAGCTACGTCAGACTTCACAAAAACCTTTATTATGGAATGTGATGCCTCAAGAAATGGAATTGGTGTTGTTTTAAAGTAAGAAGGAAGACCCATTTCTTTTGAAAGTCCTTCAATCAAAGGAAAGTATTTACAAAAGGCTATGTATGAGAAGGAAATGTTGGCAATACTACATGCACTAAAGAAATGGAGACCTTACCTAATGGGAGGACACTTCAAGGTAAAAAATGCTCATGATAGTCTTAAACACTTTTTGGAACAAAGACTATCTTCAGAAGAGCAACAAAAGTGGGTCACAAAGATGTTGGGTTATGACTTTGAAATCATCTACAAAAAAGGGAAGCTAAATGTTGTTGCAAATGCACTCTCAAGAAAGGATGAAGAGGTGGAAGCATTTCTTTGTGCCATTTCTATTATCCAACCAGATTAGATAACCGAAGCAAGGGATGAATGGAAGAAGGACGAAGAAGTTTGGACACTCATTCAAAATTTGTAGCAAGATCTTTGTACATATGATACATTTAGTTGTAAAAATGATTCCTTATGGTACAAATATCACTTATATATTTGCAAGAATTCCCAACTAAACCAAAAGATTCTTTTAGAATTGCATACTTCTCCTTTAGGAGGACACTCGAGATTTTTAAAAACTTGCCACAGGGTGAAGAAAGAATTTTTTTGGGATGGCCTTAAATCTGATATTCAAAATTTTGTGGCAGAATGTTTGGTTTGCCAGCAAAATAAAGTTGAGACAATTAAGACACCGGATCTTCTACAACCTTTATCCATTCCAAGTCAACGTTGGGAGGATATTTCAATGGATTTTATCACAGGTTTACCTAAGTCCAAAGGAAGAAGTGTCATCATGGTGGTAGTTGATAGAATTACTAAGTATGCACACTTTTGTGCATTATCTCATCCATTTAAAGCAAGTACAGTTGCTACTGCATTTATGGAAACAATTCAAAAGCTACATGGGAACCTGAAGATTATTGTAAGTGACAGAGATCCCATTTTTACAGGAAATTTTTGGACGAAATTATTTTCTTGTTTGGGTACTCAACTAGCTCATAGCTCATCTTATCATCCTCAATCCGATGGTCAAACAGAGATAGTGAATAAACGTTTGGAAGGCTATCTTCATTGTTTTTTATCTAATAAGCAAGAAAAATGGGTCAAGTGGTTACCTCTCGCTGAATGGTGGTATAACACTTCCTTCCATACTACAGCAAAAATGACGCATTTATGGCACTTTATGAATATCATCCACCATCCATCACATCTTCTTTAAGGGAAAATTATAGGGTTGAAGCAGTGGAGGATCACATCGAGCATCAACAAAAAGTTCTCCAACTCTTAAAGGATAAAATAAATTTGGCACAAAATCGAATGAAACAACAGGCAGATCAACATCACAGTGAAAGAAGTTTTGATGTGGGAGACAGGGTATTTTTACGGCTACAACCATACAAACAAATGTCCCTCAAGCAAGCTAAGAAGGATAATAAATTATCGCCAAATTACTATGGTCCTTACAAGGTGTTGCAAAAGATTGGTACTATGGCATACAAATTGGAGCTTCCTACTTCTTCGAGAGTGCATCCAGTTTTCCATGTTTCATGCATAAAAAAGGTTATAGGGGACAAACTTCCAGTTCAAACAATATTGCCAGAACTTGATGAGGAAGGAAAAACCATATTAGAACCTGGAGCAGTCACGGAAACAAGAACTCAACATCTACGAAATTGATCAATTTCATAGTATCTCATCAAATGGAAGAACTTACCCACTGAAGATTCTACATGGGAGGATGAGAATTTTATATAGAAGCACCCAGATCTACTCAAGCGTTGAGGACAACAATTTTTTGAAGGAGATGAGCATGTTAGGTACTTATATTACTAGTATAGTCCCTTATTGTTGTTAGTGTAACCCCCTTATTGTTATTGTTGTACCCCTGTAACCCCCGTATTGTTATTATTGTGCCCTTACATTATTATTGTTAAGTCGGCTAGGATTACATTGTGGCCCCACTAGGAATACATTGTGGCCCCATGGACTCCTATATATAGAGAGGAGGTTTTGTCATTTGTATCATCCAATAATTGTTCATTCATGTAATGTATTGGAGGTTGAACCCTCGAAGTGGCTTATTTCTAAGGTGTTGATATCTCTTTTCTTCTCTTTTTGGAGCTAGTTTCACAATATTTTTACCATTCCATAGTTACCATTTGTATTTTGGAGCTTTGAACCTGATTTCTCCCCTGAACTTCAGCTGCTGATTGCGATCGTTTCTGTGGATGGATTTCGTCATTGTTTGATCTAGGTTAGTGACATGAACCTCCTCTTCCCTTTGGTATTCATTTCATTGCAAATTTTTAGGGTTTTAAGGCCCCTAGGGTAAATTCTACCAAAAATTAGTGCAACACATCCCTGAATGTTGAAACCTGCGTTGCATAGTAGGTACAATGAAGTGTACTTGCATGTGCAACGTACTGTCTCTTGTCAGGGAGTGCGTTGGGCGATGTTTAAGTTTTTGATTTTCTTACTATGCCAAAAATTTACCTAGTTTTTTACAATAAATGGAATCTAATGGATCTTATGGTTGTGTTTTAGGTTTCCATCAGATTATAACGATGATTACATGGAGGGAAAGAGAACATGAAGAACAAGATATGATTGCCTTGAATGATCCAGGTACTGTAAGAGCCCTAAGAGATTGTGGACTGCTTAAGTACTTCAAATTATCTGGGATGAGGCAGCAAATAGAACTCTTGGAGTTCTTAGTTCGAGCATGGGATCTGGCGATAGAGGAATTTCATAATAAGAGCCAAGTGGTTCCTATAACAGTTGAGGATGTGTATTTTCTCACAGGTCTGTCGAGGAGAGGTTTGCCCATTTCTCTCACAGGGTCTACCATTGGAGGAGAGACAGTGAGGGATTATATTATGCAGTATTGCTATCCAGGGGTAGAACCTAGCAAAGATGGAAAAATAAACATTCAGGATGTCAGATATTTTCCTTTGAGAACTATCCTTTCCACAATCACTAAACTTGCCGGCACCGTTACACTACATGTAGCGAACAGATCGTATATGCAATATGCACTAGAGTGTATGAGCCAACAGTATTCAACTGGTCTGAAGCTGTTCTATCTTAGAGAAAGGAACAACTGAACAAATCAAAGGGAGGAAGGAAGAATAATTTCAGTTATGGTTCTATCCTTATATCCTTTGCCTTGGAACAAATTCCACTGATGCAGCCACAACATGTGACACTGGATATAGCTATTCCTAAAGATCCTCGAATGCAGAGATGGGTAGAAGTCATGGTTCGCCATGCTAGCGAATCTACTATTGTGTTTTCTACTGCATTCTTTACTTGATTTCGGCAACATATTTTTTCCATCGATGAGTATGCATACGAAGGCATCGATTTTCGAGGAGATCCAGATTTAGCACTACCAGAAAGCGCTCAGTGGGGTGCAATAGGTAAGAATGTTTTGACCATGTTTTTTATTTTTCCTAAGGTTTATACAATGTTTTTATGTTTTGATTTCTTTCCAAGACTAAACTAAATGTTTGATGTAGTGCAGATGTTGGTCGTGTTCAACCAGTAGTGGAACCAAAGTGCGAAGGAGTTGTGCCAACAGAGAGGGCTGTTAGGAGAGCAGTGCTTTAGGATCTTGATCTGGCTGAGACTCCAACTAAGCTTCAGCAGCACATAGAAGGCTTGACCTTCGAGATTTTGGATTTATGGATTGAAGAGCTTACTATGCGACTGCAGCGACACACTATTGGTGTTCCTAACTATTGGATGCGGTTACTTCATAGGATAGCTAGATCTATAGCATGTTACCACAAGCACCACTAGTTTACTTATGACATTTTGCATACATTTTAAGGTCAGATGACCAATGTGTCTTGGGAACAAATTTTGTAAAAACCTATAACTATCTATCTATATGATTTCAGAGTTTTTCCTATGTTTATTTTGAAATCCTATTCAATGATGTGAATGTTTTATTTACATATGTTGCAAATTTCTGTCTAAAACTTGATTATCTAATGAATTAGTCAATGTGTTCAAATTTCTGGAAATGTGTTGATATCAAATAAAATCAAAATGTCTTTCCAAAAATCGAACTCTTAGGAACAATCTGAGAAGTGTTGAATTTCTAACAGTATAAACACTTGTAAGTTGTAATACCACGAGTTGTGAGTCTAACCTTATGATTATGTAGTTAATACCAAATGAAATGGCATTAGAGAGAAGTTAGATCAACGCACTATACTCAATGATATTTTTCGTCAATCTACCAATACAAATCTCTTGAAAACTCACTAACTCATCGTTCGTAGCGAAAATGGCCCATGCTGCAGAGGATAGATTTTTGTATTATGACTAGCACCATCAGCATATCCAAGAAATGGTTCCGAAGATTCAGATATCTATAATGAAATGTAACGTGGATTACTAACGTCAAGAAAACTCTAAAAACAAATTAAGATAGTGAATGCAAATCAACAACATATATACAATATAATACAAAAAATTATTGTGGTCATGATTAAGCATAGTAACCTTTCAAATATAACCCATTTCTAGGTCGCGCCAACGGAATTCCATCATAATCAACTAACTCATAGGCACCCTTAGCAAGAACTCTTTTGACAATATATGGGCCATGCCATAACGGCTCAAATTTCCACGTACCTATTACATCAGCTTCTTGATCATAGAGAAGGACCAAGTCGACCTCTAAGAAAATGCGAGGCTGGACATTTTTGTCGTATTGCGCCTTTATACATCTCTTATGTGCTTCGTTGGCCAATTGGGCTTCACGACGTGTTTCATCAAGATGGATGAGGTTAAGGAGATGTGCTTCTTCTTTTAAGGTTTCAGGTAACCAGTCTATTGTGATTTTTAATGATGATGTTTCGCATTGGATTGGTAAGATAGCTTCCAGACCATACACCAATTGAAAGGGAGTAAATCCAGTTGCGTTTCTCACCGAGGTTCGATACGACCACAAGGAAGAGTATAGGATCAAATGCTAGTTTCTTTTACGAACTCCTATCATTCGTTGAAGCATTCGTTTAAGAATTTTGTTAATAGCCTCAACTTGTCCATTTGATTGAGGATAATAAGGAGTAGAATTAACATGTGACAATCCTAACTTGGCAGTCAATTCAGACATCATGTGGTTGCGAAAATTCTTCCCATGATCTGTAACTATAGCCTATGGGACCCCAAACTGTGCAATAAAATGGTTAAAGAAAAACAATGCAGTTGTTTGTCATGTGTTGTTGAATGTAGGCATCGCTTCAGCCCATTTGGTAAAATAGTCGATTGCGACAATAATATAACCATGCCCCCCAGACAAAGGAGGGTTACAGGTCATGAAGTCAATACACCATTTCATAAATGGTCCAGCAGAGACAACAGGATGCATTAGTGCTGGCGGTTTGTCGATTTTACGATAAAAAATTTGGCATGCATGACAACTTCTGACCGCGAGGATGCAGTCTCGAAAAATAGTAGGCCAAAAGTAACCGGCACGGAGTATTTTATACATGGTAGCATATGTAAATAAGTGTCCACCACAAGCCCCAACATGACAATCATTTAGCACCTTTTCGGCCTCCTCGTGAGTGAGGCACCTCCTTAAAATGGTATCGACACCATGACAATAAAGTGTATTGCTGATGATCAGATAATCTTTGGCTTGGTATCAAATACATCATTGTTCAGAGCGAGAGGTATTAGGTCAAAAAGTTTTGGTTTGGAGATAAATGATGAAATACCCATACCAAGTATCAGATGATTTGATCAGAAACATAGACTCGTCTGGAATTGATGGTTTCGACGTAGTTTCAGTACTATCAGAGGGAAGGTCACAGAGAAGCTTAGCCAAAACTAAAGACTTCTTTGACTTGGATTTGATAAATTCAAAATCAATTTCCTACAAAATGACAATCCATTTTGAATATTTTCCCCCCAGTAATTGACGTGATAAGATGTAAGTCATGGGGTTGCAATCCAAAACTATTGTTGTTTTTCGGAGCAAGATATAATGGTGAAATATTTGGACAACTTGAACAGTTGCTAAGGGAAGATTTTCTACTTATGAGTACTTAACTTCTGTATCATTGAGATTACGACTCAAATAATAGATCAGATGTTCAATTCCGTCTTCTACTTGGACCAATACCACTGCAATGGTCGTTTTGGCCGCTGCGATATATAGGAAATAATCATTTTGATAAATAGGAGGATACATTAATGAATCTCGGACAAGAGTGTCCTCGACAACATCAAAAGAAGCTTGCGCAACTTGGTCCCAATGAAAGGGAACTCCTTTTTCAAGAATCGAGTAAATCCTTTAGCCATTTTGGCATAATTTGGAATGAACCTCCTTAGGAAGTTAGCCTTTCCCTGAAGTTTCTATATCTGAAGTAGGTTTGACGGTGCAGGAAAATAAAGAATGGCCTGAACCTTCAAAGGGTCTATTCGAATCCCTTCTTTTGAAACTACGAATCCAAGTAAATGACCAGAACCAACACAAAACACACATTTATGTGGATTGAGGCATATTTTGTAGTTTTGGCAACATAAGAAAATGGCTCTCAAATTTATCCGGTGATCAGTCTGATTTCATGAATGCACTAGTAAATCATCTAAGTAAGGTTGAAAAATGTTCTTGATGTCATTGAAAGCATAATCCATTGCTCTCTAAAAATTTTCCCCAGCGTTCTTTAAACCAAACAGAAGTTTCCTATAAGAAAATGTGCCCTAGGGACAGATGAACGTTGTCTTATGTTGATCATCTGGGTGGATATTGATTTTATTATAGCCAGAAAATCCATCCATGAACGAAAATATTTCACATCCAGCACAATCGTCAATAATCTGGTCGATAAAGGGAGTAGGATAGTTGTCTTTTGGACAAGCATGATTAACATCCCGATAATTGATGCACACTCTAATGGTTCCTTATTTTTTCATGATAGGAGCGATATTGGAAACCCACTCAGTTAATTGAATGGGGTAAATGAAACGAGCACGCAAATTGTTTTCAACTTTTTCTTTGATGGCAGCGGCTTTCTTCGGATGAACAGGACGAAGCCATTGATGCACTGGTTTGAAATTAGGATGCATATTAATAATGTGTTCAACTATACTAGTATCTGTGCCTGGAATTTCCTCGTAATACCAAGCATATACGTCATGAAATTCACAAAAAAGAGAGCGATATGATTTGAGTTCTAATGGAGAAAAAGATACACTGACATTAATATTCTCTATAATGCCAGGTTTGGTCGAAATATCGATAGAAATTGTTTCTTCGATATTTAAAAGATTTCACTCGGAATCGATTGCATTAATGGGAAAATAATTAGAAAAGAAATTTTTGATGGATGGGTGATATAGTTCACTAAGATTATTTTCTTCATAATAAGGAAGATGGGAACAATGATTATAATCTTCCCATGGTTCTCCTTCTGACATCATAGCTTCCAAAATATTCTCATCTATCAAGAACGTTGAGGAAAATGGATCAAATGGGGTACCAAAATCTAATGATCAATCAACCCAAACACTCGGTGACGTTGATTTTGGATTTTCCGCCCAAGCCAGATAGATTGATTGTTATGCTAGCTCAATAGGGCTGGGCAGTAGAAACTCATCCAACGTAGAAATATCAGAATCACCCATACTCTTCCTTAAGCCAGATAGAGTGGAAGAGATCATGTATTAGGTCTTTATGCTTGCAATTTCTGCTGACGTCACTAGCGGTGGTAATGCAAAGGTTCCCATTAAAGTGGAATCCTTTAAGAGTCCTACACCAATGTTCTGAAGTTCTAGTTGGGGTATGTGAACGAACGGAATGCTTCCAGTTACCTGTGAAGTAGAGGAAAAGAAGGATAGTTGATTAATGATTGTAATTGTACCTTTATGTGGAAAGGAAATCATTCTAAAGTATGTAGAAACAATAGCAGCCATCGCATATACCCATGGCCTTCCAAGTAAAATATTATAGTCAAGGGGTCCATCAACAACCTCAACATCAATATTCACTGTTTTTCCCCCTAGTTCAACATGCAGATTTTTAATAATACCACAAGGTTTATATTTACGTCCATCAAATGCCTTTAACGTCATTGATGAATGTGATAAGCGTAGTGATCCAAGTGACTTCCAACAGTTTAGAGACATAATGCATGTAGATGCTCCCTCATCAATAATAGTGTGATGAACAAGGTGATTGAGAACATTTACCTTTATGGAGAATGCCAATTTTGCTGGTAGTTGCGGCACATAGCCTGTATGATTAAAGACGACAATATTAGAATCAGTCGGATCAATTCCACCAATAGCTGACAATAAAGCTTGTTTTTGGGAGGGAAAATTTAGTAATACCTCAAGAGCAGACATAGATAAAGGGGATTGAGCCAAATATTCAACTATATTATAATTTTGTGCAGATCTTTCTCGAGGATTATATGTCGATTTATGAATTACTCCCTTTGGTGGTTTGATTGTCAATTTAGGAATAGAAATAGGTTGCACTGATTATGTAGATGGATTCATTGTTGAGGTAGTAGGTTGATCAGTGGCTAGATTACCATATTCTTTATTTCACGTTGACACCAAAATATATGTTGAAGGTTTTGTGACAGATAACATTAACACTTGGGAACTAGGAGCTAGATCCGTAGCAACCATATTTGTGTCCAGATTTGGAAATGGGTCTGTCAACATAGCTAACGCATTGGAATTCTTGATGATTTTTGAGACTTCTGCGTAGTGAGGAAAATCCCTAACAAATTTTTCCTCATTACAAATTATTCATGGATAACGAGGTTTCTGATGTCCAGACGATTGATCGGATGATATTTCCTGCGGGTTAGAAGTTTTCTTTTTCTTTGATTTCCCCTTTTTCTTACTTCCTGGTTGCTTGTCACCTTTTCTTTTTTCAAATGACACGAAATTAATTTTAGAATTAGGAGCAGGATTAGATGTAGTAGTGTGGTGTGTGTTTGCAGTGCCTATCAGGCTGTCTTCGGCATGAGAGTCCTTTAATTAAGGAGGAACATTGAAATTAGATCTCGGCGCATTAGGGATTTTTTCATAGAGCGTGCCAGATTGAGTGTAAATCAAGTCTAAATATTGTGCACGAGCAATAAATTGCTCTTCTGTGATGATGACACCCTTAGCCACATCCTTAGTTATAGATGGTAACAAGGACTTAATGAAATATTTAGCAAGGATCTAATCCGGAACAAATGTCTTAACCATTCTTCGACGATGACGCCACTCATGAATATGATCATAAATGTGAGTAGCATTAGTCTGTTTGAAATTAGTCAAGAGTTTTGTTCCAGTTTCATATCTAATGTGTAACTAGAAATGAGTCAAAAAGACAGTAGCTAGGGCAGTGAAATTGTCAAAAGAAGCTCTAGGTAATTCAATGTACCATTTTGCAACCAGACCTATGAGCGTACGCTGAAAAAGACGTAGTCAAACAGAATCATCATTCAGGGAATTTGATGAACACCATAAATGATAATTCATAACATGAGTCGATGAATCTTCTCCAGGGTTTCCATTGAACTTAGGAATATCTGAGGGTAATTTGTGAGGTATCACCGGCCACCAAGGGGCATAATTAATTGGATCATTAGTTAGTCGATTAAATTCTAGTAACTCCAAAGTTGCAACAAAAGGCAACTGTCTATTAAGGTCAGGTTGAGCATAGCCAGGGTAAGATGGAATTTCTTGAGCAATGGGCCTTTGAGCACCAGCATAAGGAATCTGTTGTTGGCAACCCAGATAGGGGTTGTTTTGCATAGAAAACGCTTGAGGATTCTGTTGACCAAAACCTGGATATGATACTTGTTGAAATGAAGTTTGAGGCATTTGCGCCTGCGGCTGCCAAGGGGCCTGTCCACCAATGTTATAACCCAAATTAACATGACTTGGATTTAGTTTATATGTATAACTCGGTTGTGGTTGTGACATCCCATAAAATGGTAAACCAACTTGTGAATAAATAATTCCTGATACAGGTTGTTGTAAATTAATCAAAGGATTTGGATTATGTGGACCCAACATTTGATGATATTGAGTTGAAGGACCCACTTGATAAGGTTGACGATGTACAACATTTTGATTCTGTAACAGGGGTATAGATGTATTAACAAGTGTTAATGAAGTGGGTGTAACATGTTGAACTAGTTGATACGAGTGTACAACCATTTGTGGTTGGATAGGCAGAGTGGGTTGCCATTAACAAACATTCGTTTCAACATTAGATTGACCAAAAAGTGACAGAGTACTGTCATATTAGGTGACCAAAGGTTCCCCCCAGCATGAGGAGGATAATAAGACAGAAAATATTTCCCTCCAAATGCCAGGAATCCAATTGATATGGTACTTGAAGGAATAGACCCAGAAGGACTAGCTTGATATTGGCCTGATGATGTGTATAATGAATCAAGTCATTCAGTACTTACGATAGGATTACCAGTTAAAATACCAGAAGATGACATTAGTAAATTCCATGGATTTAAAGATGCACCAGAGAAAATTCCATATAATTATTTGTAACCTGATGGGGCCATAGGGCCACCATAAAAATATGACTCTGGTGAAGTGGTAAACATCGACGAAGTAGCGAGGGTAGGAGCTAACATAATTGGAACAAGTGGCCGAACCGAAGATGTTGGTTTAGACATGGTTATTTGACCAAATGTATACCCTTTTGAATTGACAGGAATTTGAAAAGGAGGAAGATCAACAAAAGCAGAGGGTTTCAATTGAGAAAAATACTCATACAGGTAAAGGTCCTCCCCAAAATGGGTTGGATTTAAAGGTGTATTGCCTTGTGGGATTTCTTTAATCACAATTAAACCAAGTGGAATTATTTCACTGTCAAGCCCAAAGTATATTTCAGGTGGTTGATTGTGTGATATGGGAGATTCAATAGCTACAGAAATTTGTGGGATGAACAAGGTAGGAACAACTTCCAGTTGTTCGACTTCAGGATTCAGATGTTCTAGCAAAGAAGAGATAGGATCTGGATCAATTTTTGGTTGAACAACGTCGGGTCCAGGAGGTATGGTCTCACTGATTGGATGGATCGTGACCACGGATAGGTGTGAATACTCTATTTCGACAACAATAGATGAACCAGGATGTATAGAAACAACTTGAGCTAACTCTGGTTTACGAGAAAATGATGTTTCACCAGAGGTACAAATTGTACTTGATTCAGCAGATCGTGATTACCTTCGCCTAGAAGAAGTAACTTCTAGTGGTAAAGGTGGTTTTAAAGCTAATATATGTGAACGACGGGGGAAAGGATTTTTTTCTTCCATGATTACTAATTAATTTTATCCAAAAAAAAATAAACAAATAAAAGGGTAATGCTAGGCAAAAAGGTTTACCAAGAAACTGTGAACTGCAGAATACCTCCTGGAAAACCAAGAAGTATGGGCAGGTAATCTCCCCGAATGTTGTGTTTAGTATATCACAATTTACAAGGCAGCTGACTCAGTTCAATATGGATAGATAGCACCTAAAATTTGTCCTCCCAAATATACCCAAAGGTACGTGGAGGCCCAAGTTAGTATTAGCGTTGTCTGATGCGAAACCGCATAGTGAGAGCACCCCTTTATAATTATCGTATTGTAACACCGCCTGATATATCCAAAATTATGTGGATGAGCTACGATATACTTATGTATGTGGAGTGAGGTATCACACTTGGAATGTATTGCAGACAAGTTAACGACAGTGGCTATGTTTTACGATGTCGGAACACGTCTCTAGCCTAGATCTTCTAAATGTTATCGTTATGGTTCCAATGCTTTGTTAGGTAAATTGAGATTAATTTTATGTTGATCTTGCTTACAATTTTCCTTTCAAAGGTTCACCGCAATGATGTATTGGAAAATACCTAAAATGCAACTAAAAATGATAAGCAATCTTTCACTTTCAGTTTCTTCAATGAAAAACATAGCTACTAAGGGAAGAGAGAAAATAATTTGTGAGCAAACAAATCAATGATCACAAACTAAATGCTGATTTCCTAATATTCCTTTTTGTAAAACACACAAAAATCCTCCATGCAAATGCAAGTTTTTCTTTTCAGTTTCCTTAATGTTATGAATGCATAAAATAAACTAGGTGCACTAAATCAACAATTTAAATGCCTTTTACTTTCGAGAAATTAATAATACAAACAACAATTTCTCCTATCAAGGAAATGAAGATTTTACGACAATTTCCTATTTCGAAAGAAAATGATTCTCAATGCAACCATAAAAAATACTTTGAAATCAACTTGTCAATGATAAAGAATTTTTTTTTTTAAACAAACATTGCACAAATTTTCAGTCAAAGGAGGAAGAAGTATATAGAGTTGCTAGTCAATATGAAGATAAAACTTTTCAAAACACAACAAAAAATAGACTGAAGCAAATTGCAAAGGCAAATTCAAAGGAATCTGGGTGGTTTTAGGAGTCAACGCAGTCTCCAAGGGGATACAGTGTTCTGCAATGCGGGCCTGAAAGGGAGACAGTGCTATGCAAAGCACCGTGTCCTGTCTAAGGGTGTGTTGGGTGCTGTGTATAAGGGAAAAAACTACTGTTTAACTCACTGCCTTTGCAAATTTGGCTTTGAAAAGGTTTAATATTTGTGTGTAATAACTACTGGGTGGATAAACAAAGAAAATCAAAGGCTAAGTCACCTAGATCTAAGAGAAATTCTCTCTAGTGGAGTCAGCAATTTGTTGGGCCAGAATTGTGAATTATAGATAAAACACGCTTCCCTCGACAGATGAAAATCTAGAACAACAGATTAAAGACTATACAACTACCTTTTCTAACTCAGAGCAGACAAACAGAAAGGATTAGAGGCTTACTTCTAATCCAAGCGCTTCTAAATGGCTCCTTTTGTCGCTTCCGTTGTAGCTTCAAATTCAAGCGGTTTGTAGGCAAAATGCTTCCTGCAAGAAAGAAAACTAAAACAACATAAGATAGCAATAATATAGATGTATATTCAAGTTAGTTAGCTAAAACAGTAAAGCATAAAAAATATGCATTAACTAATATCTTACAATATGGAAAATCAAATCCAATACAGATACATATAGGTAAAAGTAAGTTGTATTCTTTATTGATGATAGAAGGAGAGGTTACAACCAAATGACTGATTTGAAGTGACCCTTCCAACAACAATCATCAGCCCCATCACAGTATAAATGTCTCCAACAACTGTTACACAAATCTAACACTCAATTGAAAATCCTCCAACATTTCTCTACTTAAATTATTCCTTCTCAAACACTCAGATCTGTGCTCAATTTATAGATGAACTGAAGGTTGTTTTGCAATTAATTACTTCCAATAATAGGCAAGACATGTTCCCATTCATGTATATGTCAAATGGACACTTGGATTCGAAGCTTGACACATGTGAACTCTTCTAGAAGGCACTGGCCAAGTGGAGATTCTGGAACAATGAGAATTTCGCTCCCAATGTGACCAACGCACCCATAGATGTCGGGAAGTGCTTTGCAGAGCAGCCTTGCATGGGGCTACCTACATATGCGATGCACTTAGTCCCCTTAGAGGTAGTTCTGGTGAGCTTCCACGTGCTATATAATAAACTTCAAACCTTGGAAACCTTTTCTTGATGAAATTCATGCTTGATTTGTCTTGTTCTTGCCTTAGGGCATGTAGCAACTTGAAATGATAGGGAATGATAGACCCTTAGTTATTGGTCTTGGAGATGATGTCTATTTAACCAGGTCATTGGGAATGATGCCAAAATTGACCTATAACAGAGATGAAAAATGTTCACCATATGGATGACCACCTATCATCATGACTTGGTAGGCTATGAGGATTGAGAAATCTTAGAGTCAAACGCTGAGAATGACGTGCAACGGTCAAGTATATGCAACAGAAGAATAGAACGACATCAAGCAAGTGTATTGAAGACATGATCAATTGCTAGGATATGGATTGAGATGAATCTCCAATGACTTTATATTTCGGTAGGAATTTATAAAGAGATCAATTTCTAAACTGAATCTGTTTCATGGATGTTGAACTAGCTCATTTCGTGTCAACATAGGATTCTTAAAAATTGTTTTATGAAATTTGTATAAAGGTTGTAAGCTGATACTTGAAACATAGTTTGATTATTAAGTTCATAATCATTTTTTTTTCAATAGTGGTGATACTATGTTCTAGATTAATATAATTTCTATGTTCTCAATGCATACATGAGAGATTTTTTGATTAACAGTTGAACTGTGCTCACGAGAGGGCCCTCTATCGAGCTATGAAGTTTTGTTTGTGAATTTTTTTTCATTTTTTACTTGCTTATAAAATTATATTTTATTTTAAGAAATTTTTAAATTATTTTTCATCATAGTTACATTTTGATAATTGTCATTTTTATTGCAAAGTACTCATAAAAAGGAAAACACTAAAAAGTTCTTATTCTTGAATGCATTTTCTTTCTGACACTTAAATATTTCATAGCTTAATTTGATTTCTTAGATGATGATAGAAGTATTCTTTAGGGATTAAATGTGCACACAAGCAATCATTTTTCCATTTGATCTTTTTTTCCAGTAGAAACTAGGTCCTTTTTATGAAAATTATTTTTCATCTCATTAATATAGAATTTATTTATTGCAAATTAGTGTAGAAGTTCATTTATGAAAAATAGTATAAAATGTATTCAATTCTGCAAAAAAAGAATTAGATTATTTTTCTTTAAATTTGGATTTTAACATATCCTTTCATGAAATCAGAAGTAAGTTTGAATTCTGCAACTAAAATAGATTTTCAAATTCTGCAAAGGAATGAATATCAATTCAGTTAATTAGGATTTGATATAACTTTAAATTGAAAGAACATGTGCATAAATATTCTCTAAATCTCATTAAAACATTTTTCCTTTCTTAGGTTAATTTCATCTCTAGAATCAAACAACTCATAGAAATAATAATAGCATATATGGTGCACATATGCGTCATAAGTACACGATTCTTGGTTGACAATTAATGAAGTAATTTAAGAACAATTGAATTACCCAACAGTGAACATAGAAACACTATAAATAAAGGAAATATGAGTGTATCTGAAGCATATCTAAGAAATAATATCAAGTGCAAGTGTGAAAAAATATTTTATGTGCATAAGAGGAGATCAGGAGTATTCTTGGAGGTTAAAGGTGCACAAGAGTAGTCTAAAGAGTTTCAATGGAGTGTCAAGGGTGTGCTATGAAGGACTAGGGTCTATGGCATCGTGAAGTGAGCCATTTTGGTTTTGTGATGCTATGAAATGCACTATCCTAGAATTAATATTATAGGAATGATACTATGAGGTTTTCTAGTCTGACATGAAGGTTAAATATGACTAGGGTTTGAAGTTATGTCTGGGGTATGAGGCAAGGAGAGGTGTTGGAGCATGAAAGTTAGGGGTATGATGATTTTGTGAAATGCATGAAGTATGAAGCATGTAGGTGAAGTCAAAAGTACTATGTGTATGAAGACCTTAGGTTAGTGCATGTATAGGTCTTGTTGAGTTGGTTCTTAGCTAAGAATATTAGTGTCTCTAGTAGGCTAGTGCCTACACAATATCTTGCTAAATTGGTTCTTAGTTAAGGAGATCAATGTATTTAGTACGTTTGTTCCTACAATGTTTGTAACGAGAGGTTGGTTCATACAAGCTTTGTAATGAGAGGTTGGCTCCTACAGGCATTTATAAAGAAAATCTGTATGGTTTTCTCCCCCAATGGTTTAAAACTTAAATGTTTTGTACCATGATTTGACTTTACATGCATTTAACATTTTGAAGTTAATGAATTCTCATTAAAAGTGATCTTACATTCAGTTAGCCCCCCTCTCAGTATAAGCATAAGTTCAAATTTTGGTTTCAAAGAAGGTTCCTTCAAAAATAGTCTAATCATTGTAAGGTATATTTAGAGAGTGGACATGGCCAGTCAAGAAGGTTTCTCCACAAATAGAGCACCATTTTTTGATAGAAGAAAGTATTCATTCTAGAGTACAAGGATGTATACTTATCCAATGACTCTTGGATTTGATATTTTCCAATCATTCTCCATTTTTATACAACCCCCAAAAATCCTCCAACAAATACAGCTAGCAAGAATTCTAGTGAAAATAATGAAAAATCCGTGAATGTTATCTTGTGTGGTCTACCAAAATCAAAATTTATCAAGGTGATGCATTGTGAATCAGAAAAACAAATTTGGTGCAAGATTCAAAAAATCTAGGCAATGTCAAGGTGAAGAAGGAAAAGCTCCAAACTCATAGAAGACAATTTGAGAGCTTGAAGATGAAAGAAGAAGAAAATATTGTAGCTTATTTCCCCCATATGTATGAAATTTTCAACACCATTAAAGGACTTGGTGAGAAGGTTGAAGAATAGGCGATTATGAAAAAGGTTTAAAGGTGACTCCCCTTAATGTTTGATCTCTTCCACTGAAGAAAAGAATGATATGGAGAAACTAACAATGGATGAACTACATGGGAATCTCATTGCATATGAAATGAGGACAGAAAATAAAATCCAACAAATAAAAAGTAATTTTAAAAGCATTAAATAAGACAAAAGGACACAAACCTTGTGATTGTTCCAACCATGAAGTAGGTACAAAGGAACCACAATTTATGAGAAAGATATAAAGAGGATCTAGAAAATACAAAGGTAAGCTACCCTTTAAATGTTTTAATTGTGGTATAGTAGGACATTTTTTTGCTAAATTTCAATATTAAAAGAGGGAATACAATGATGATGAAGAATAACATAACAATAAAAGAAAACCTCATAAATGAAAAAAACGAAAATAACTAAGAAGAAGATATTTTACTTTAGTGAGGAAATATCTTATATGAATAAATTGAAGGATATGTTTCGGATATTGATGAAGAATAATTTGTGTTCATATCCATGGATGCAAAGTCTAATGATAAAGAAAATAAAGAAAATCAAAAATAAAATTAGATTCAAAAGAAGAATACATTGATGGGGAAGTGAATATTGACATATAAGTTGTCGGTGCCTTAGAAGAAATAGGCAAGATCAAGGGAAAGAAGAAAAAGTATAAGGAGAATTGTGGAAATATAAAAAGCGGGGTCATTGTATTCATGAAACAAAAAAAATAGTTATCATCCTAAAGACTCAACTAGAAGAGGAAAAAAGGATAGAAGAAGTTGTGAGAATAGAGTTGAAAGAAAAGGAAGAAAATTGTGAGATTCTAGAGGATGAAATTTTTTCCTTAATAAAGGAACTAGAGAAAACAATTGAACACTTGAATAGAAGCTTGATGTTTAGAAATATTTTTGAAATCTTAGAAAATATTCTCAGTTTCCAAGTGTCACCACTCATCAAGAAAAGTATTGGCTACAACAAGAAACAAAATAACCTCAAGGGAGGTGCAAGCACTAAGGTCACAAAGCCATTAGAAAAGTGTAATAAATAAAAGCCTAAAATATATGCTAATATTATCAAAGGCTCCATCAATAATGAAAGAAATAACAAGAAAGAAAACAAGGACCAACATAAACTTTATTCTTTTCACAATAACAACAAGAATGAGTTTATAATATTTGATCAACCAAGAATGCCCTTCACAACCCAGTGCTAATATCTCTTCCTTGGCTATTGTTTTTCTTGCAATAATTTTGGTCATAAAGCAATAGATTCTATAATTATGCAAAAAGTGATCATGTGATAGAGAGAAATAGAGGATCCCATAAGACCTAAAATAATTATTATGTGAGAAATAAATGTAGAATTTACCATGATTTTGATAATAGAAACTAAAATTCAGTTGCTCTGCTACTTGATTACAATATTGAATGTTATGTGTAATAATTATGGGTACATTGCACATGAATGTAGAAGCACCATAATAAAGTCTCTTGAACAAAACAACGAATAATACATTCTTATCAAGCATAGAGAAGAATACAATATAGATATGGAAAAGGAATTAAGAAGAACATAAGTGTTAGAAAGTGTAGGAAGAAAGGCTCAATTTGACTTATCCTTAGTCAAATTGAGTAAATCAAATTTCCACATCAGTAGGACAACTTGGAGGTAGTTAACTAATGTGACATGACCCATGCCACTCATTTAGATCAAAAAATTTGATTTAGTGGGCTTGGAGTTTAGTCATGCATGTGTTGATTGCTAAATTTTAGTAATCAAGTTTAGTTATTTTCAGTTGTACTCAATTAACTGGCCTCTAACAATTAATAGAGTTAGTTAAAGGTCAATTGTGTAGTGAGATAGAAGTCTAACTTAGAGATTTGTGAGTTAACTGATCAATTAGCCCAAAATAGCTCATGCATGCATGGAATTCGAATTCATCAGTTGTAGTGGAGTGATTAAGGCTAATGTAAAAGTATTTGTATACTAGTGGAGTGTATATAATTTTGCATGCAAGAAGTTGATCAATCCTTGGTAATTGTCCAAGGAAAAAGGGACTTCCATAATTTTTAGAAGCTCGAATTAGCTCAGATATGCGTAAGGAAATAGGAGGTTGGAGGAGGTAGAAATTTTTTAAGTGTTGACCAGAGGTTCTCATTCAACAGGGAGAACATTTTTAACTTTGCGAGTGGTGTTTAGAGCTTGAGCTTGCAATTTTAATTGTTTATCTATTCATCTAAATTAATGCAAATAAACTGAGGGTTTTTTCCCAGTTGTGTCCCCCTATAAATCACTGTGTACTTTCGATATTTCTTGATGCATGTATGTTCATGTTGTTCTAAATTGTGATTTTTATTTCCTATATTAGTAGAGTAGAATTTTTGTCTCCTGATTTTGGTTTGATTTCTTTAGAAATTGTAATTTCTATAAAATTTCTACATGGTATTTGAGCCCTAAAATCACATTAGAACCAATATTTTGAATTTGTCCCTCATGAAATTAATATTTGAAGCTTCATTGTACTAGATTTTCTTCAGATTTGGGAGAATGTATTTCAATGGGCTGAGATTGGGGTATTCCATGTAGGGTAGCTCGGATTTCATACCCTCGAAGGATTGAATAGAAGCAATGCTTAATGATAATGGTGTGTTAGAATATGTTAAAACTGACATTTTGAAACCCCAATAGTCTGATGCAAAAAACCTAGCCTAATGGAAGAAGGATGTTTCTAGAGCTAGGAGGATCATCCTAGAGGGTATGAGAGACCACATAGTCTAGAAATTACATGGAAAGGAGACTCCCTTTTCTATGTGGAAGACCCTCACTAAGATATTCAAAAATAGCAGTGATGCCAAAAAACTTGTTCTGATGAACAAATTGAGGATTGAAGACAAAGGGTATGAGGTAGTCTTCAGCAATTGGAAGGCCTAACTCAGAAAAATTTCTTTAGGTTAGATCAAGCATACTGGTGTCAGCATCAGGAGCCTATAAGCATTAGAGTAATATGCATTTGTTTCCTTAAGGATCAATACAGAGATTAGATATATGGTGGTTGAGAGGGAGCGATATAGAGCTCTCAATATGGAGCCTCAACCAGTTAATAGCTGGGTTGACCAATAGGACGACAATGATGAGGATCATTCATATACCTCCAGTAGAAGAAGAGTTCAATCTATGTGGGAAGAGGGAGAAATTACAACTATACCTCTAGGAATGCGGTGGGGCGATGTGGAGCCTTAACCTCAGAGTTTCAAAGAATTGGGTAGGGTCCATTGAGATGTCCTCCTCATGGATCATTACCTTTATATAGGAGCCCAAAGTATTTAGTAGTATAAGGATCAGTTTCAGTTGTTGTAGTCAAATGCTAAGGAGCACAGAGCAATATTGATAGCAGTACGAGGCGTCAAGGAAATAAACATCAATGTAGTTTCCATTAGAAAGTTGTAGAGATAGTTGATCTAGTGTTTTTTTGGACGCTTTTAAGTTGTAGTTGTTGTAGTAGTAGCAGCAACAGTGAGAGGTAGTGCTATAGTACATTTGACAGGTGTTGGATACAGATGGTGAAAAATCCTTTCTTTCTAAGAGGGAGTGTTGGAAAGTGTAGCAAGAAAGGCTCAATTTGACATCAGCCTTAGTCAAATTGAGTAAATCAAATTTCCACATAAACAGGACAACTTGGAGGAAGTTAGCTAGTGTGACATGGCTCTTGTCACTCAATTAGATCAACCAATTTGAGTTAGTGGGCTTGGAGTTAGGTCTTACATGTGTTGATTACTAAATTTAAGCAATATAGTTCATTTATTTTCAATTGTACTCAGTTAACTTTCCTTTAACAATTAATAAAGTCAGTTGAAGGTTAGTTGTGTAGTGATACAATAGTCTAACTCATAGATCTATCAGCTAACTAATCAATCAAACCAAAATAGCTCATGCAAGCATGGAATTTGAATTCCTCATCTAGAGTGGAGGAATTAAGGCTAATCTAAAAATATTTGTATACTAGTGGAGTGTACACAATTTTTGCATGCAGACAGTTGATCAATTCGGGAATTGCACAAGGAAATAGGGACTTCCCTATTGTTTAGGAGCTTGAATTAGCTTAGATTTGCAAAAGGAAATAGGAGACTACAGGAGGAAGAAATTGGCTAAGTTTTGGCCAGAGGTTCTCAATCAACAGGGAGAATTGTTTTACCTTTGCATGTGATACTCAGAGCTTGAGAATGCAATTGTAATATTTTATCTATTCATATAAATTAATGCAAATAGTCTGAGAGGTTTTTTCCTAGGTGGTTTCCCCTAAAAATCATTGTGTACTTTTATTTTTTCTTGATGCATGTTGTCCTAAATTTTGATTTTCATTGCACATATTAGTAGAATAGAATCTGTTTCTCCTCATTTCAATTTGATCTCTTAAGAAGTTGCAATTTCTATCAAATTCATACAAGAAGGAAGGAAGTGGAATTCGATTGTATGCACAAAACAAAGGAATCTAATGGTACATTGATAGTGGATTTTCAAAATACAAGATAGGGGATTAGAACAAATTTTTCACCTTGAAGGAAGAAAAAGGAGGCAGTGTTACCTTTGGGATAATGCTTGTACAAGGATAGTTAGAAAATATTTGATTCGCCTTATTGATGAAAATACTAAAACATATAATTCCTTGTATGTTGAAGGGTTAAATCACAATATTTTAAGTGTCATTCAAATGTGTGATCAAGGTCACAACCTCACATTTCATTCTAAATAATGTTAGATAAAAAAAGCAGGTTAAAGAATATTAATGGAAAATGCAAAAGGAACCCCAAGTAATGTATATGTTCTTCATTAAGTGAGAGGAGAAAAAAATTGTATGGGACAAATATACAAAAGCTAGTTATGGAATAGAAGGATGGATTATGTAACCTTTGGAAAACTATTAAAAATCAACAAGAAAAGTAGTAAGATATATTTCAAGTATCTCAAAACCTATGGAAACTATTTATAAGTAATGTCGATATGGGAAGGAAATGATATTTAGTTTCAAAACAAAGGAGTACTCAACATCAAATCCATTATAAATTTTACACAAAAACCTCTACGATCCAATAAGAATACAAACCTTAGAATATGAGAGTTATTTTATGTTTCTTATTGATTATTGCACAAGAATGGAATGGGTTACATTTCTTAAAGAAAAATATGAAGCATTTGAGAAATTTGAAGCTTTCAAAACCATAGTTGAAGATGAGACTGATTTAAAAATCAAGTGCTTATGATAAATTTAGAGGAGGTGAGTTTACCTCTAATGAATTTTATGAATTCTATGAGAATCATAATTAAAGAGACATATTTTTGCAGCAAGGACTCCATAACAAAATGGAGTTATAGAAAGGAAGAATAGAATTGTATAGGAAATGGATAGAGAAATGTTGAATGAAGCCAAACTACTAGACACCTTTTTTAGAGAAGCAGTCAGCACAATAGTCTACATTTTCAATAGAGAAAAAAATAGAGTGAAAAAGAACAAGACACCCTATGAACTATGGAATGCAATTAGACCAACTATAGTGAAATATTAATCGTAATTATTTGGGAGAAATTGCTAAAAATTCTTCTTGGTTATGCATCTAGAAGAAAGGCCTAAAAACTATACAATAAAATATTGTGTGGGATTTTAGAAAGTATTGATGTTAGAGTGGATGAAGCAAAACCTAAAAAATTAAAGTCACAAAAAATGAAGTTCCAGAGGAGACAATATAGAGAAGGATAAAAGGAAGAACAACAAGAAATAGAACACCAATATGCAAAGACACCATCCATATTTGTCCAAAAGTGTCATCCAAAATATCATATTTTGGTGACATAGATACAAGAGTTCATACTAGAAGAGGAATGATAAGTACGCCAAAATAAGAAAACTTTTGGTTTCCATCCAAAATAGAGCCCAAGAACTTTATACAAGCTAGTGAAGATAAGAATTGGGTTAACTATATGAAAGGAGAGTTGAATCAGATTAAGAAGAATGAGACATGGGAACTTGTGCCCATACCAAAAGATGATAATTTGATCAGTACCAAATGGGTATTAAAAAATAGGTTGAATGAAGATGAAAAGTAGTAAGAAATAAATAAAATTTGCTTTGTAAAGGATTAGCTCAAGTTGCGAGTATTTATTTTGAAGAACCTTTATTCTAATTGAAATAGTAGAATAGATCATAATATTCCTATCATTTTCATGTTTCAATAACTTCAAATTATATCAAATGGATATCAATTCATGCTTTCTAAATGGAAATCTAGAAGAAGTATATATTGAAAAACTATTGGTATTTCAATTGTCATAAAATGAATATCTTACATGGACATTAAATAAAGCACTTTATGGACTAAATCAAGCTCCCAGAGATTGGTATTCAAGACTTGAAAAATACCTACAACAACAAGGTTTAATAAGAGGAGTTGGAGATAAGAATATTTACATCAAAATAGAAAATGAAAATATGTTATTCATGATGGTTTATGTGGATGATATCATTTTTGGAAGTAATGGTTCAGAATGAGCCAAAATTTTTTAGAAGAAATGTGAAAATAATTTCATATGTCTATGCTTGGATATTTTAGGTTTAAAATTTTATCAATCTAGAAAAGGTGTATTATTTTCTCATACCAAATACATGAAGGAGATGTTGAAGTTATTCATAATGGAAACTATGCGCCTGCTAGTACACCCATGATCACAGGATGTAAATTGGGAAAATAAAATGAATCCCTAAAATCAAATCAAACATTGTAGAGATAAATTATTGACATCATACTATATCTAACAAAATCAAGGATAGAAATTATGTAAGAATTAGGATTGGTTGTAGGAATTCAATATGTGCCAAAAGAAAACACATGAGAAAATAGCATAAAGAATAATCATATATCTAAAAGGTGCAATGGACTTTGGCCTATGGTATTCAAGAAATAAGGACTTCATTATAATAACATATATATATATATATATATATATATATATATATGCAGATTGGGAAGGAAGTATTGATGACAAGAAAAGTACAAGTGGAGGATCATTATTTCTGAGACATTGTCTAGTATCATCATTGAGAAATAAGAAAAATTCAATCTCTCTATCGCTAGTACACGTTGAAAATATTGGAGCAACACCATGTTGCACACAATTTCTTTGGATGAAGCTAACACTGAAGTATATCAAGGTAGAATATGATCAACCAATCTTAATCATATAGAAAAAAATGCAACCAACATTTCAAAAAATAATGTTATGCACTCAAAGATGAAGCATATTCCAATTAATTAATACTTCTTAAGAGAACATGAAACCAAACAAAGTGTTAATATAGAAAACATTTCCAACAAGGAAAAAGTTGCAAATATTTTTAGCAAACCCCTTCCCAGAGAAACATTTGAAAATCTTAGACAGAAGTTGGGAGTGATATCCCTCTCATCTCATCAATAATGGGAAGCACATACCTAGGGGGAGAAACCAATTTCCATTGATGTTAAGGGAGGATAATTTGCAGATAGAGAAATAATTGAAAATACAAGGAGATCAGTTGGAGATAGATAGAGTACTGCAGTATTGTTGTAGAATTTACTAAGGGTTTCCATCAATGAAAAAGGGAGATATTATTATAATATTGTTGTCATTGATGTTAAAGACAAGGGGAGGCTACAAATCTCCAAGCTAAATATTGCAATATGGAAATTGTTGGAATATTCATTTTATACCTTATATGCCCAATTTAGATACCTTATAATTGAATGAATTTTTACTCTAAATACCTAGAAAAAATGGGATCATAGGATATATGGTTGAAAATATTACTCTTGTAGATTTCCAATGATATATGACACTATATATAACTCCATAGGAATGAGAATATATGAAAGAAATAATATCTAAGGATCGGTTGGTAACCTTTATTCCTTACACAAATATTATGCCTTTATGGCATAATAGGATCATTTGGTAACCTTTTTTCAATTTTAGCTTGGAGCTCTCTCTCTCTCTGTGTTTTCTCTCTCTCATACACTCTTGGACACTTAGAGCATTCTTGGAGCACTATAGCAATGAATCAAGGAAATAAAAGGAAGGACAAAGAAGGCAAAGGGAAGCAAAGATTAAGTAAGGAAGAGTAGATTCAAGTGGACACAATAGGATTACTTGCACGTATCAAATTGCATATGTGATTTCCTTGCTATATTTGGCCTGAATGGTACATGAATGTCTGTATTTGTTTCTCTTATTTTCATTGGAATGGTTTTTTCCAGGTGTGATAGTGATTTTCAGCCTTGCCTTGCCATTTTTGGATAGCCATGGTGTAATGGGGTTCTATAATTTTGGTTGATCTGGATTTTCGAATGGTTTCAAAACTGAGTGGGGTGGCCTCTGGAGAAGAACACAAGGCGTGGGAATCCATGGAATGGTGAAGGTGCGATTTTGAAAAAATACGGATTGTGTGTACATCGGTGGGCCTAGAAATTCTCGATCGGTGAATAGCGGGATTTACGGTAAATCATAGAGGTGTGTGCCCTTAATTAGGCATAGGAATCATCAACCAATGAATGGATGGATATACAGTAAAGCCTATAGGGTGGAGTCTCTATTAGGCCTAGGAATCCTCGACCGATGAATGGCGAGATATACACTAAATCGTAGATATTGGAGGCAAAAAAAATCCTAACGATTTAGGTGGAGATATCTCGAGGCATCCATGCTTGTTTATGGCCTAGTGATCCAATCAGATTGCAATAAAGCATGGTTTTATTGATGAGGGTTTCAGGCCTAGGAATCCGTTGGTGGGATTGCATTGAAGCTTGAGGAAAATTGGACTTATTTTTTTGTGAGTCCCACATTCATGCTTGGAATATGGCACTGGGGTGATTGGTTGAAAGAAAAATTTGGTTTAGCCCAATCTATGGTTGAGTGGTACGTGGAAGTCCTTGACTTGGTTGGATTTTGCATATGTTAACAAGAGATTTTTCCTCTTGTGTAATATGTGTGAATGTACTTGTTCATATGTGGTTTTTATGGTTGTTATATCCTTTTTATTTTTGTTGGCTATATGTTGGTTATGAGTATGTTTTATGTTGTACTTGATGTATGGCTCTTATCATGTTTTAATTAGATCAATGCTTCTTGGCGATTATCATGTTTTAGTCATGAAAGATAGTAACTTCTTGTTATATGCATTGTGGTCATATGCACATGCATCGAATATTCATGCAGAGTAGTAACTTATTGTTGTATGCATTGTGGTCATACACATGATGGTTATGCTCATCACATTTAAGTTCTTGATGTTATATATATCCTATTAATCTGGATTGGTCCGTTGAGATGGTTTTGGTTATGATATTTAGGTATGAGTCTTCATGCTTTCGATAATGTGTCATACTAATCTGGACTTAACTATGTAGATGTGATTTTTATGCATACACATCAGTTTTTTATGAGTGTATCATGAGTACATGTTAGTTAGTTACCATTATGGGTATCATGAAATTATGTATGTATGAGTCAATGTGCTTGTGAAATTACATCATGCTATTTTGAATTTATTGTGTAGACAAGATAGCCTCCCCTAGAATACATTGAGGTATAAGTGCTTGATTATTTCATCTATTGGTGTTTGAGTGCTAGATTATGTCGTCTATTTGGTGTTTGGGAATTTGGTGTCTATTATGTCATCTATATTTTTTTAATGTTTGATTAATTGCATGAAATGAGTCTATGTCTATAAGATTGAATCAAGGAATGATCTTGTTTTAAGATGGTTGTACCAACGCACTATGTGTTGAGACAATGGATATGTACTTGATTGTAAGTGGTTGCTAGTTGTAGCATTATGACTAGTGATTGTTAGTTGATTTTGACACGGTCGTTATTCTTGGTAAAGGTTGATTTCAAATTTATAAATATAATTTCTTGATATTTGGAACATGTCACTTACATGTGTGAATAGTTGCAGGGAAACATGCTTGGTATTAGCATGGAAAGGCAATAGTAAATTTGTTTATATAACTAACAGTTGGGTGATGTGATAGCATATAATTAGGCTCAACTATACTAAGGTAAAAGGTAAAATAAAGAAATTGGGTGAGAATTCCTTTGGCTATGTTTGGAAACCATGATTCCAAACGAATGAGTGTTTTGCATGAATACATGAACTCTTATTACCCTTGATTTTGTTGAAATTATGTGGATATATGATATATTCATGAACATGTATTTGAAAGGTAAATTAGCTAGTTTATAGTTATAGTGGAATCATGAATAGAATTTGAGTCCCTTGAGACATGGCATGGATGTGTTCAGTTACAAGGAAGCGTGTTTGACACATCAAGATAAGATAACTGGTATATTTTTGTATTTATTTATGCATTTACAATTGTGTGTTTATAGCGGTATGATGCAGGGGATTGCATGGAAAAAGATACTACCATGAAATCTTGGAGAAGCCTCTGTTTGAGCTTTCCCTTGGAAGGATTGGGAACCATGGGGATTGAGTCAGGGAATTTGTTGCTAGTTTTATGATTTCGATGCTTTTTTATTTGTTTATGTCTAGTGCATGTCCATGCCACTATGTTTTGGTGTCATATTGTTATTTTTTTTCATGGTTTTCTTATTGTTTGTTTGTTTTTCTTTCCTTTTATGTTTTTAAGTTCTTGGGAATTGGTTTGGGAAGGAGGAAATTTAATGGAGTTTGGAAAGAGCATGATGAAACCCAGTAGGTAATTTAATACTTGGATGAAGCTCCATGCATGAGGGCAGCGGAAGGAAAGAGTATGACAGCCAGTTGAGTTGATGGGGTCCTATTATCACTCAGGGTTTAGTTCCTGGGTTGTGGTAGCTAACACCCTAAGGTAACCATTTCATACCACTTTGGGATTGAATTCTAGCCCTTCAATCAAGAGGGGGATCCCTCTCAAATCTGATTTCAGATATGTTTAATAGAGCTCATAAATAAGCTATATCTATGGTATTAGTACAATATGAGTGGTAATACAAATAAGGAGCATAAAATTTGGCTATGGAGTCGTGAATTTGAAGCTTGGATTTGACTCTCAGTGAATGGTGATAGCACTTGTAGAAGCAGAGGAAGTAGAGCTAATACTGGTTTAGATCAATTTGTTCATTATAGTAAATGATAGGACAAAGGAAACCATATAGTAGACTGTTATAGAGCACCAGATTGATGAATTATATAACTTAAGAATGCAACAATACATAACTGATTATAGAGCATCAGAAAAGATGAATTATACATAAGTTTTTAAAGGAAAACAACACATCATTTACACTAAGCATCTAAGAGATGAATTCAATGAAATTTCAGAGAAATAAAATCATGCACTTAGTGTATGGAAGACAAAGCATTGAGTAAATAATTATGTGTAACATCAAACACTTGTGACATATTCATAAATAAATGGCATAGAGGTGAAAAGTTCACAAAATAGAAACATATAAAAAATATGTAAACATGAAAAACATAAGCTTACTTAAACTTTGTTTAAAATTCACATACTTCTGCACTGAAGATATCCTTTATTGATACTCATAAAAATTGTACAAAGGCTTGCTACCAAAGCACCCAAGCCCTATACAGAGATCTTCTACGAAAGAGTTCAACCCTGTATCCATATGTCATCTTCCTATTTACAAATTTAGGTACCTTTACAATGATTCTTCCAGCAAGGCCACACATACGAATAGCTATAATGACACCTTGACTAACCAAAAAGAAAATTACAAGGAGATAAAATAGACATCTTCTTTTTTTAGGAATTTGAAACCTAATAGGACTCTAATACACTTTATTACATTTAACAAACTTTAAAAACCCCATGCTTGCTAATATACATCTAAAATATCATGTGCCTGAGGTGGAAATGACCAAGACTAAACAATAAACACCCCCACCAAGATAGGAGGTATGTCTTATGAGCTTTGAGGAGGTGATGTCATATTTGTTGATGTGATTGCCATGATGAGCTGGAAACTTGATCAACTTTGTCAATGAGTGTGTCTTTAAAAAAAAATGCTACTAATGATTTATGACCCTTCTAGGTGGTTGAACTGTTCCAAAAAAAATAAAATAAGGCTTGAATAATTTTCAAAATTCCTCCTCGCTACAAAAATAGAGGACTTTTAGGCAAGTTTGTAGTGAGAGTTCGTAGCATTTTCTATTTTGGCCACCTCTGCAAAGTTTTTTCCCTCTTTGCTGATTGGGGGATGTGATATGGTGGGTATAAACACTTAAAAAAATGTTGTTACTTGCTCCCTTTATGAAAAAATTTGGATTTTATAGCAAAAAGTCATCTTTAGTGAGTTCGTAGTGAAAACTCGGCTTTAAGCCTGGAGTACACTACGAACTTGCCTGATAAATTGCAGATTTCGAAATTTTCACTTCCCACCTCCCAAAAATTGTCCAAGGCTATGTGAGATGATGATATGAAACATGATAAGGAATAATTTATTCAAAATACAACTTACCTTTCTTCATGGAGCAGCAGGTGGCTCATCTTCCATTAAAAATGGACTTGTTGTTTATGAAATTTAGGGGTCATAAATGAGCTCCTATCTCTCGATACTTGATAGATATTGCAAAACAGGAGGAGGTTTTTATAAATAATCTCGTTATGAATAAAAAAATCTCTTGGTTTTTTGAAAACCATCTCTAGCTGGCCAAAATCTGTAATTTAAAAACATGTCTAAAATAGGAAAAAAACATAGTCTGAAAATAGAGCCCAAAGACATCTTCAAATATCCCAATTTGTAACTCCTGTAAGAAAATTTAAAGAGGTTAATGTTCTTTTATCTCTGTTTGACAATAATATTTCTCGTTTTTTCATAATTAATCTTCATTTACTGAGAAACTACTTTTGAATTTGACTTCTCAAACAGGTATAAAAAAACACAACAATCCCCTTGTATCTTATGGAAAAAATGCATGCAGCAAGCATTGGTGAAGGCCTCTGCAAAACTGGGATCTTCCATGAACAATTTGAAGTCCATAAGTTCATATTTGACCATTGAACCTCCCTTTTTGGTCTTCTTATGTGTTTCCATCTCCTCCAAAACAATGTTGCCTTCTTTGAAAGTTGACACCTGCAAAAAGTGTATATGACAACAAGTTGCTTGTTGACAAAGGTGGAAACTAACCTATGACAACAGCTAGACCCAGAATTAAACAAATAAATGGTGGAAATCGATCAAGCATTAAACACGGATGGAAAGGTAAGTTATTTAGTTCAAATACATGAAAGATAAATAAGGAAAGGAAAGTGGGAGAGAGGAAAAAAATGATGGTAATGTAATGATGGCTAAGCATGTCATACACCAAATAATGACTCATAATAGGTAGAAACATGATTATATACTAAATTCTAACCACTAAAAATTTGAAAAATCATATATTCCCTTACTGGTGTATAAAAACACGAGTTCGTAGTGAATTCAATTAGAAAAATGACACATTCGCTACGAACTTGTCAAGTGAGTCTATAGTGAAAATAACTTGTTTTGCACAGAAAATGCTACGAACTCATGTAAACTCTGCCAAGTGTCAAAAATGACTTAATTAACCTCATGCACTCATATTTTTTTAAATTTACCTATGACAAGACCTTAGTCACATGACTTAAAAACACTTTGAACCCTTTAAGACTATACAACAATCATGAAATTTTATCAATTTTCATGAATTTATTTGACCAACACACTTGACCTAACTCAAAATGACATTCATAACCAACCTAATTGTTATTCATGATAACAGATCCATTGGGATAAATGGACAATGGGATAACAATAATGAGAAAGGTATTAATAAAGGTAAAATAATTGGGCTTAAGGTAACAAATGCCTTGTCTAAGTTGGGAACCGTTGTTCTCAATGTTGTGCATGTTGTGCAAGGATTAAAGGAGTTCTCTTAACTTTAACCTTATGATACATGGTAATTATATTATTATCATGATTATGATGATTTCGATATATGTATATATGTATGTACATATGTTGTTGTCTGATAGGGTCATCAGGGATCATGATTTTTTTATGCTGATGTTTATATGTAGATATGTATGTATGTATGCATGTATGTATGTATGTATGTAGGTATGTCGTTACCTGAAAAAATCATTAGGAATAATTCTTATGGATGAATGACTGCTTATGCAAATGAATGGTATGAGGAGGTTCCTAGTTTATGAGGAATCAAGTTCGAAGAGTAACCCTAATAGATCTATGAGGTTAGTATCATGTGGATATGAATTGATATTATTCGATTACTATGTCTGTGTTTACGATATTGTAGGCAATGTTGAGAGATACATCAACAGAATGAAAAAAATGTGATCCACAACATGCTAGGATAAGAATGGATGGCAAAGAGACACTGGAAGTAAGGTTTCCTACTAGAGTCAATGTGTGGTCTATGAATGTGTAGTACTACTGTCGTACATGTTGCACCTATGGTTTTGTATGCATGTAGTGTTGTGTACAAATGGTTTTGTTTACATGTTGTTTATGCAATGTTATGTATAGATGGTGTTGTGCACATGTTGCCTATAAGGTGTTGTGTACATATGGTGTTGTGCGCATGTTGGGTATGTGGTGTTGTGTACATATGGTGCTTTGTGCATGTTTCATATGCAGTGTTGTGTACATATGGTGTGATGTGCATGTTGTACATATGGTTCTATGTACATGTGGTGTTGTGTGTATGATTGTACATGTGGTGTTTTCTGCATGTGGTTTCATGTACATGTTGTACATGGGGTGTTGTGTGTAGGAAAATTTATGGACATGTTGTGCATGTGGTTTTTTTATATGTCGTGCATTTGGTTATGTGTACATGTGGTGTTGTGTATACATTGTGTAGGTGGAGTTGTGTACATGTTTTGCAAGTGGTATTGTGTACATATTGTGCAGGTGGTGTTGTGTACAAGTGGTACTGTGTACATATTGTACAAGTGGTATTGTTGTATTGTGGTATTGTGTGCATGTCATACATGTTATGTTGTGGACATGTGGCATTGTGTGCATTTTGTACATGTTGTTTTCTGTACGTGTGGTATTATGTATATGCATTGTGTAGTCGTTGTATCGTGACATGTGTATTTGTTGTGTTGTACTTTGTGTATGTATATGTATTGTGTTGTACACTCGGTGTAGGTGTATGTATTGTGTTGTGTTGTACACAGAGTGTAGGTGTATGCATTGTGAGTGTGTTCACTGGATGTATATGTGTTTATTATGTTGTGTTGTACACCAGGTGTAGGTGCATGTGTTGTGTCGTACACCAAGTGAAGGTGTATGCATTGTTTTGTACACTAGGTGTAGGTGTGTTTGTTGTATGTAAAATGTAGGTTCATGTATTGTATGGTGTTGTATATCATGTGTGATGCACACTATGTGTATGTGTACATGGTTGAAGAGAAAGCACTGGGTGTTTTTCGGGTGTGGAAACCGATCTGTTGTGCGTACTCAAAGGAAAAATGATAAAGGTAGAAGCTAAGGAATGTTTAAAGGATAAGTATCAGTATTTTATTTCAGTTTTAATTATGCATGTGATCTATGGTTATGGTTTATGATGGTTACATGTGATCTATTATTTTGATTATGATGGTTGTGTTTTGAGCTAATCGAATGGATATGTTTATACATGATGATTTTATCAAAAAACTAGTTTAACTTGTTGTGATAGGAAGTGACCATAATTGCAAGAGTACCTTATTGACGAGCCACCATGTATGATTTGAATTTATTTCATTTTTTTTAGTCTAATGGAAATTATGTGCTTGGTACACGAAAGCATGAAAATTCTCAGTTGTGTGGTTGGAACTGACTACAAGAATGTTAGCAGTAGCAGCATAAAGTAACTGGAACAGACAACAGTATGTTGGTATAGCATTTAGGAGTAGGGAAATTGTGGGACACTGGTACCCAATGTCCATTGATTTCCATGAGCATGATATGACCAGTATGATGGTTTTGAGGTAGGTATATTCCTTAGTCATTTAACCTTCTAATGCGAGAAATCCTTGTCAAGTGATGGTTCGCATAGGAAATGGGATGTCTGGGAACTTGGAAGGTGAGTGACTACATGGAAGGGGGTGGTCATATTTCTCGAGGGACTATGTAGCAGAGAAGGGAAGGTCAAGGATGGATTTTTTTCAGTCATTAGCATTTCCAGATGGAATCAAATTCACATTGGCAGTGTGCCCTGGATAAATGAACCAGTAACTATTCATTGAGAGAAAAAGTGGCGCATGATTGTAATGTTGGGCATCGGATGTATTTTTGAATTTGGAAGTGGATTATGGACTTCCTGGGAAGGAAGTGAATCATGGTACTACTTTTGGGGGTGAAGGTGTGAGCCTCTAGACTCCCTTATTGTTGATACATGCATTGTATCCTTTTACTTTTTGGTTGAGCAAATGTGAATATGTGTATATTATGGTAAATATTGTATCGAGCTGGATTTATAAAGCTCCATAGACAATATGTATATATATGTGGTTGTTATTGTAAATACCATGATGATTTGTGTTATAAAGCTCCAATAAATTGTATGATTGTCATGTTTTCAGCAAGGTATCATTTTAAATACTACAACGAGCTAAGTTATAACGCTCCATGGGTAGTATGTTTTTCTTTTCAGCGATCTTGTTGGTTGTAGGTTTCATTGAACACTGAGGATGGTGTTCCCCCAAGGGGGAGGAATTTGTAACTGAACCCTGGTCAAAAATTCATGTAATAAAATTAATAAAGGAAAAATAATAACCAAGGTCATGGGACACATATTCCAAGCTTAATGTTGGCGAAACATCCTAGTGGTTGTTCATTAATTTTATTATGGCTAAGAGGAAATTGGAAAAGGATTTGGAAAGGAAAAGAGGCATTAATTGGAATTTTATTTATGAAAATAATGGAAATTAGGAGAAAAGGAAGGTGAAAGGTCATAGGTTGCATGTGAGGAGGAAAATAATGGAAAATGAGAAAAATAGAGGCCTCGTTAAAAAAAAATTTTGAGGATTTGTTCATGGCCTTTTAGCAGTTGTAGCTTAGAGCTCTCTCTCTATCCTCTCTCTCACACTCTTGGAAACTTAGAGAATTCTTGGAGCATTCTATCACTAGATCATAAAAAGAAAAGGAAGAGAAAAGAAGGCAAAGGGAAGCGGAGATCAAGCAAAGAAGACCATAATCAAGTAGCCACAATGGGATTACTTGCAAGTATCAAATTGCATGTGTGATTTTTTTGCTAGATTTGGCATGCATGTGTGTATTTGGTTCTCTTGTTGTCTTTGGAATGGGTTCTTCCAAGTGTGATAGTGATTTTCAACCTCGCCTTTCCATTTCTAGATAAATATGGTGTGATTGGGTTCTCTCATTTTGGTTGAGTTGGATTACTGGATGGTTTCAAAACTAAGTGGTGTGGTCTCTCAAGAAGAACACAAGGCCTAGGAATCACTGGACCGGTGAAGGTGGGAATGCGGTAAATTTGGATTGTGTGGACCTAGGTGGGCCTAGGAATCCTCGACCAGTGAATGGTGGGATATATGGTAAATCCTAGAGGTATATGCCCTATATTAGTCGTAGTAATCATCGACCGGTGAATGGCGGGATATATGATAAATCCTAGAGGGTGGAGTCTCGATTAGGCCTAGGAATCCTTGACTGGTGAATGGCAGGATATATGGTAAAGCCTAGAGACTGGAGACAGACAAAATCCTCACATTTTAGGTGGAGATATATGAAGGCATCCATGCTTATTTAGGGCCTAGTCATCTGGTGGGATTGCGGTAAATCCTTCTTGTATTGATGAGGGTTTCGAGACTAGGAATCCCTTTTTGGTATTGTAGTAGAGCCTTAGGAAACCTAAATTGGTTTTTTTGTGAGTACCACATTCATGCTTCAAATATGGCATGGGGGGTAATTGGCTGAGAAAAATATTTGGTTCATCCCAATTTACGGTCGGGTGGTATGTGGAAGTCCCTAACTTGGTTGGATTTTACATATGTTAATAAGATATATTTTCTTCTTGTGTAATATGTGTGAATGTACTTGTTCATATATGGTTTTTATGGCTTTTATATCCTTGTTATTTTTTTTGGTTATATGTTGGCTATGAGTATGTTTTATGTCGTACTTGATGTACGACTCTTATCATGTTTTAATTATAAAATGAATGAACAATGAATATATGACCTAATAGATGATAATGTAGCTATTTTTATAAGGCATCAATGCTTCTTGATGATTCTTAGAGAATTATGAGATACCTATGTTCAGATTGGTTGTTATGACCTACATATTACATATTTGTGACATGTTTTCTGAAATGTATGCCATGGCTAGTAGGGGCACGGTCAATTCATTGATCAAATGTTTGTATTATTAGCTTGATTTCATGGTTATGTATCATTTTTTAAATCTTCATGAATTTCTGCGGCAGTGGCCTGAGACCTAGCCCTGAAAAAGTGACTTAGAATCCGAGGTCGCTAGCTCAGAATTTTCTGAAAAAATGCCAGAGTCGCTGGAATTCCTTGCTCTGGAAGTTATTATAAGGCCTCAATTTCATGCTTGGATTTTCATGGGAGCGGTTAAGGGTCCAGATCAGGAAAATGATAATTTGTCTCAAGAGTTAGGCACCTGGAAGCATTGGTTTCCTCATGAAGGGTATGTAGCTCATGAGGAAGGTCATATTCGTTATGTTTTGTCGATTCCACTTCCTTAATTGTACATGGGGATTTTCACAACATCATAGTATCCTCTCATCACATTTTTACACTAGTGGACAAGTTAGCTTGGGTAAATGTGGGAGGAGGGTGTTACAATTTCAACATCAATGAGACACAATTGTTGAAATGTCAAGCCCACCTGAATGGGGTTATTTCTAGTTAAGCTATGGAGAGATCAAATGTAGTTGTGCTGGACATAGGGAAGAATCTAATCCCATGTTTATGGATTCTTAGAGTTTCACATGCATATTATGTGCATTATCATCAGATTGATGACCTATGTCTAGCCATTAGTCTGGAGGTGGAATTCAGTCGACTTAGTGAACTTGGTATCCAATAATGAATAAAGGCTTAACAAGAATGTGCTTTGGAACTTACTATCATGATATGATATAATAGTCTATGGGATCCAAAATGTACCTACGCTCATATGAAGGAGAGTTTGTTAGTGGCTTATATTGTGATACTCTTCTTGCAAGCAACCAATATGGCCATCTTAGAAATTTTATCAAGGACGACATGTATACAATAATTACCATGCTTCGTAGAAGGAAGTCCAAACATATAGTCCATGGAGATGGATTCCCAAGTTCAGCTAGGAGTAGGAAGAGGAGTTTACAAGCCTTGCTTCTTAATGGTTGGCTTGGCAATGAAATAGGTAGTTCAGGATCCAATATAGTTTCCAACATCATGTCGAAGCTTTATCCAATAAAAGTAATTTTGTAGTAATTCCATTTCCTTTTCCACACCAAAGTGTCCTACGACCCGATTGTAATATGCCTCCCAAATCAACTTGGCACACTCGCTTCAAGGAACACAAATATGTCCCTGATAACACAAAAATCCATCCTGAAGGTGGAAGTCTGGAACTAGCTTTCTAGTCATAAACATGTTGTAGGCGGTGAAAATCCAGAGCCATTTTCATATAGTCGTAGCCATCCTAAGGTCTTGTCCCCACAAGAGTTGAGATTTGTGCTTAATGCCACAATCGAAGGCCAACTGAGGAAATTTGTGACGTGATTGGTGCTACCCTTCTTATATTTAATGTTCAAGTGGAATTTTTGTAGGTATGTGTACCATTTTTGATGGTGATCATTCTGCAACTTCCCCTTTGTTTGCATAAATTGAAGGGGTTGTTGATCTGTGTGGATTATAGTCTCCTTCCCCAAAATATAATTCTTCCATTATCAATAGACTTACACAATGGAATACATTTCCTTAACATAGGCGGGATACCTTTGAACAGTATTAGAGAGTTTCTCACTATGATATGTCATTGGATGCCCTTGCTAAGTGAGGACTGCACCAATAACATAATCAGAGGTATCTATCTCAATCTCAAATGGTTTTTGCAGGTTTATAAATGTGAGGATTGTTACAGATAAAAGGTTGTTTTTCAGTTTATTAAATGTCTTATATTGTGACTTAGACCAAAAGAAATTTTCTTTTGCTCCACCCTTGCTAATTTGACTCAAGGGATAAGTGATATGAGAGAACCCCAACACAAATATTTTATAGAAATTTCCAAGGCCAAAGAAGTTGTGAAGCTATGTTAGATTCGTCAGGGCAAGCCAATCTCGAATGACTTGGATCTTAGTTGGATTCACATGCATTCATTTCTCATAAATTATGTATCCTCAATATTGGACACAATCCATGCCAAAGGATAATTTCTCCATGTTGGCATATAGCATCTGTTGCTATAGGGTTTGAAGGACCTACCAAATATGTTGCAAGTTCTCTAAAATCTCTTGTTGAATATAATGATATCATACAGATATACAACCATCAACGAGTTGGTGAAAGGCTACAATATGTCATGATCCATTAGACCCTCCTTAGACTTGAAGGTGGTCTTCCATTCAGTTGTGGGTTCTATTGGAACTTCGTGATAGTGAGACATAAAAAAAATATTGTTGAAGTACTTAGGCCCATTGATTTGATCAAGAAGTTCATCAATCTATGGTATTACGTACCTATTCCTAAAGGTGATTTTATTCAATTCTTGATAATCAACGCAGCGTATCTAGGTACCATATTTCTTTTGTATGGGTACAATTAGGTTGCCACAAGGTGAGGAACTTGGTCAAATGTGCCCTTTTTGTAGCAACTCCTGGATCTGTCGCTTTATTTGCTAATTTTCGAGAAGAGAGTGGTGGTATATTGACCCATTAGGTAGAGGTGCTTAGAGCGTCAGATCAATTGAATGCTTGACCTAATAGTGTAAAGGCACCCTTGTGGGTCAGGAGAATTTCTCTATACTCTTTCGCGACCTTATCAACTTTATTTTTTTGCATGGATGAACTCTTTTTGTGGGCCATTGATGTGGCCATGATCTTCTCCTTGCTTTAACAGTGAATTAGGAAGAAAAAATAAATCTCAGTCTGGGAGATAACCTTACTGAATTAATTAGTAGAAATCAAAGAAATAGCGGTAGGATGGGCTACCTCCAGTATCCTGTATAGTTTTCTGCACAATGTAATAATAACAGCATGAGATATGGGTTCATCCATAGCATGAAACTTCCACAAGTATGGTTGGCCTAATTTAATATCACAAACTTCTAAGGGAGAAACATCATACAATACCTCATCTATGAAAGGCTTGATGTTGTAGGGAATGTGGTACTGCTAGCTGACATGGAGATCTTTCCCTTAGTGGAGCCACCTAATGGTGCATGTTTGTGCGTGTGGTGTTTTCGGTGGAATAAAATGCTTAATGACCTCTACTAATATGAGGTTCTTTTGACTCCCAATCAGAAAATCCCTCACCCACATCTATGAGTGGAATATAAATTCACCCTCCTTCAGATATTCAGGTTCCCTATTCTTGACCTTAGTGGTGGAAACAGTGGAACTAGTTTCTCCATCAATGATCTGTTTCACCTTATGAGGTTTTGGCTCGGAATTGGAACATGCATCTAACTCTAAAACTTTTAGCTTTGCCACTAGTGACTTATTTCTATGACATTCATTTGTGTTGTGAGTGGGGCTCTTATGAAACTCACACCACTTCCCTATGTCTTTCTTCATCTTCCCATTTCTATTCTTTGCTTGTGGATTTGATGGGTTGTCCTAGGTTTTTCCACCTTGGTTATGTCCTTTGTTATATGTTTTGGATGTGCCTTTTCCCTGCTTCGGATTTTAATATCCAAATTCTCGCTTCTTTTGTTTAAACTTCTACTCGATCTTGACAACATATCGATACATTTCCCCATGTGAAGAGATGTATAGGAACTCCATTTATACCTAGATTTATTTATGAAAACAACCAAAGATAATTGAGCACCAGAATTTTCTCAGTGTCCTTGATACCCAACTTCTTTCATAGGGTGTTGATAATGCAACAAGATGAAAAAGCTTAGTGGAAAGGAGTCGCCTTCACTAAGTGGACCCGCAGGGTATTTTTGGCGCAAAGTCTATTTTTAGACTATGTCTATTTTTAGACATGTGGATCTTGATTCTATGAGTTGCAGGATGCTATTTGTGGAGGGATGGTCAAGTTGGAAAAATATATGGACTTATATTTTTAGACATACTGGGCGGAATCTATTTTTAGATTGCCAGTCTAAAAATAGATATGTTGAATATTATTAGCTCTTAATAATATTTGGACTCTAAACATTATCTTATCCTCTTGGAGCACTTCAGTTTGAGTCACGGATGTGGCACATGTAGCTGAGAGAAGGAATTACGCTATTCCTAGGGTTTAGTGGAGCTATTGCATGGTTGACTTCAGCTAGAACTCATGTGACAGAGTTTGGTGGAGTTGATGAGACAGTTAATGGAGTTGTGTTCAGTTTAACTTAGTTGAGCTAGTTGTATCTAGTCTAACTGATTGACACAATTAGTGAGAGTGGTGTGAATTAATTATTAATTAATTCACTAATTATTAACTCCATAAATCAACTAATGAACACATCGCTAACTTCAATGCATGGACAAATAAGGAGATCGCTGATGGAGGAAAGAGCAAAGTCGACTATCGCAGACTATACTCCATAATTTAGATTTGCACACATATCAGATTGAGATTACAATGAGGATTATACAAGATAAATTTTGGTGGGATTTGAACTTGATCTCACAATTATCCATATTGATTGCGTAAGAGAGGCTGGCTAACAAGTGGAGGAGATTTGAGCATGTGACTTGCTTGGTCTGAGCTTGTGTAGTGTGTAGCATGTGAGATAGTGCTGAGAGCTTGTGAGGAGCCTTGTGCTATTATTGTTACATGTTATCTATCATTATAATATATACGTATAGTTTGGGGGTTTTCGAAGCCAAGCTTTCCTCATAAATACTGTGTTTATATGTGTGATTGTTTATGGTTTTAATGTGCGCATGCGATTGTTTTTAATTCTGCAAATTGATGATCAATAGTAGAAGAGGTTATGTATTATGCATGAAGCTCAAATAGTGTGTGATTAGGATAATATCGGTGAATAAGTGATCTATTATTCAAATTTCTACATGGTATCGGAGCTGTATTGATCATTGGAGAAATTGCAGAACATTGAAGCGATTGAGTTTTGTGCTGGTGGAATTCGAATTTGCAGCAGTGTTTTCTTGGTGTCGAAGTTGAGATGTCTTTCAACAGATTGCGATTGGAGTATGCCCTTGAGGGTAGCTCAAATTATATTTCATGGAAGGACAAGATGGAGGTGGTGTTAGATGACAATGGGCTGAAGGAGTTCATAGATGCAGAAGTCCCAAAGCCTACTTCTAGTGATGTGGCCAGACTATGGCTTGGCAAAAGAAAAAAGTGTCGATGATTCTCGTGAGAGGGCGTGAAGGATCACATAGTATTCATCCTTATAAAGCGTCTCCACATTGATGTGAAAGGACAAATTTATTCCAAAGCAAGAGCGAACAAGAGAAGTTACAACAAGGGATAGACTCAGAAACATAAAGATGGAGAAAGGCGACAGTATGCCCAAGTACCTCACGAAGTTCATCCAATGCAGGGATGAGATGGGAAGTGTGGGGGTTACTGTTGATGAAGAGGAATTGGTGAGCTTGGCTCTCCTTGGGCTTCCGAAAAGTTGGCATTCCTATCAGGACTCTGTCAATGGTCGGGAGAAATTTCCAGGATGGGAGCAACTTTGGTCGGATCTTGTGTAAGAGGAGATAAGGCGAAGTACCAGGGATGGATCATCATCAAAGAACTCTGAAGAAGATAATTTCACTTTGGCTGCCAAAGCAAAGAAAGGGAAGAGCAAGAAAGCTTCTCATTCCGGTGCGAAAGGCAAGAAGCAGGACATGTCCAAGGTGAAGTGCTTTCACTTTCACCAACACGGACATTATGCCACAAATTGTCCGCAGAAGAAGAAAAATAAGTAGGCTGCTGGATCTGCAGTTGGAGAGGCCTTAGCCTTGCATTTTGAGCTGGATTTTTCACCGATCACATGCTTGGTCTCAAGTGTGGCGGGATCAGTATGGTTTTTGGATAGTGGTGTGTCTTTTCACATGACAGGAGATCGAGATTTGTTTACTGATTTGGATGAGAAATATCTTGGAGTGCACATCGAGATGGGCGATGATGGTAGATACAGTGCGACTGATATCGGTACCATTTCCTTTGAGAGGGAGTCTGGTAAACACTTCGTATTGAAGGAAGTGATGCATGTTCCAGGATTGAAGAAGAATCTTATCTCTATGGCGATGTTAGAAGACAAGGGATATGATGGTGCCTTTAGCGAGGGAAAGGCTTTCCTGCACAGTAAGATAACTAGTGAGACCCGGAGGATAGGGGTTTGAGTTAAGAACCTTTGTCACCGTGTGTAGATGACGCAAAGAATGCAACTAAAAGGCAGAAGGGAGGAAAGAGCGAATGATGGTGAGTTGTGGCACCGGAGATTGGCCACCTTCACCATGGAGCTTTGAAGATACCAAGGCCGCATTTTCATCGGGCTTCCTAAGGGCACTCTGGGCTACCAGACGTTGCAAGGTGTACCTTGGTAAAACCTTAGAAAGCCACTTTTCACGAGAAGGATAGTCACGCCTACGACGATCCTTGAGAGAATTCGTCGTACGTGTAGACCTTTCACAGCCTCTCGTGTTGTGCCACGTATTATGTGATATTTGTTGATGATTTTTCTTGTAAGTGTTGGATCTTCTTCATGCAGAAGAAGAGTGAGACATACTCAAAGTTCTGTGAGTTCAAGGCACTAGTTGAGAAAGAATCGGGGAAGCAGGTGAAGGCTCTTAGGAGCGACAATGGTGGCGAATTCATCTCTGGAGAATTCAAGGAATTTTGTAGCGCAGAAGGAATTAGAAGAGAGCTCATAGCACGTCATAACCCACAACAGAACGGGGTTGTTGAGCAGAAGAACAAAATGATCGTGGGTGTTGCATGGGCGATGTTGCATGATCAGGGCCTACCCATACACTTGTAGGCTAAGGCATGCAATACTGCAGTGTATGTGTAGAACCGTTGTCCTCATAGGACACTTGGCATGCGTACACCCGAGGAGGTACTCTTCTTTCCGGTAAGAGCACCGATATTTCCCATCCGAGGATTTTTGGTTTTTCTGCTCACCGTTTTTATTTGGCATGTGACAAAGGATGCCGTGAAGAAGTCGAGCCGACCGCGTGTTGGGATATTTTTGGGTAATAATCGACACGCCCCAACTATCGTGCGACGTTTTCTCCAAATAGTCGCAATACCCGTTGTGCGACGGACATCAAATTTCGGAGGAGAAAGCCATGAAGTATTCGCTTGAGAGGGAGCTACACTTGCACGCAGGAGGAGATATTAGTTCCTAAGGATGAGTCTCAGGATGTGGATCAGCCACAAGATGAGTTTCATGGAGTGGAAGAGGCCACTCATGTAGCGCCAACCATCAGAGGGAGGAAGCGCACTACAGAAGATGAGCGACTGGCTCAAGATGCATAGAAGGTTGTAGGAGCACCTACATCACAACACAGACAGAGATAGTCACTTGATCGGTACACTAGATACATGGCTCTTGTGAGCAAGTGTATCATGACAGAGCCATCCTCTTTCGAGAAAGCTGTGGAGGATCTCGCATGGGTAGATGCCATGGTGGAAGAGTATGATTCAATTTTCGTAAAAACGGGAGATCGTCCCAAGGCCGGAGGGGAACGTGGTGGGTTCAAGATGGATCTACAAAGTGAAGCAGGCAGTTGACGGGAGTGTGGAGAAGTATAAGGCAAGATTTGTTGCCCGAGGCTTTTCACAGATTGAGGGGATCGATTATGAGGAGACCTTTGCACCTATCGCAAGGTATTCTTCCATACCGACGATTCTTGCTCTCTCAGCGCAGATGGGGTGGCACATTCATCAGATGGATGTGAAGACTGCGTTCCTCAACAGATTCATTGAGGAGGAGGTGTACATAGAGCAGCCCGAAGGTTTTGAGATCTTCAGCAGCGAGTCGCATGTGTGCAGGCTCAAAAGAGCGTTGTATACAAACAAGCACCTCGTGCTTGGTACACACGGATAGACAATTATTTCACTGGACTTGGATTCTCCAAGAGTGAGGCGGATCCGAACCTATACCAGATTGTGGTGGAGGGTAAGTTGCTGATCATTGTACTTTATGTAGATGATTTGATTTTGACAGGTGATGAGATGTTGACACTTTCATGCAAGGAGGATCTTGCAAGAGAGTTTGAGATGAAGGACTTGGACCTCCTTCATTATTTCCTGGGATTGGAAATCTGGCAGCGCAATGATGGACTATTTGTTTCTTAGGGTAAGTATGCCTGGGAGATACTGGAGAAGTTCAACACGCATGGTTGCAAGATTGTTGATACTCCTCTTCCATGTGGTTGGAGGAAGGAGGATGCTACTTCAGTGGAGGTAGTGGATGACACTGTTTATCGACAGTTGGTGGGATCGCTTATGTATCTGGTCAATACACGACCTGATATATGCTATGTAGTTAACCAAATTTCACAAGCTATGGTTAAGCCTACCAAGCTCTTTTGGAAGGTGAGCAAGCATGTATTGCGTTATATCAAAGGCACATCAGGATATGGAGTGTGGTACAGACAGGAGGAAGAGGTGAAGCTGTGTGGCTTCACGGATGCAGATTGGGCAGGGAGCCCAACGGACAGAAAGAGCACATCTGGAGGGATTTTCAGTATCGGGTTGACAGCAGTTTCTTAGTACAGCAGGAAGCATATATCCATGGCACTCAGTTCAGCAGAGGCCGAGTATATGGCAGCGAGTTTGGCTGCATGCGAGGCTATATGGATGAGGAAGATCCTGGTCAGGTTGTTCGGTTCACACTTGGAGCCTATTGTGATTTATTGTGATAACCAGAGTTGCATCAAACTCTCGGATAATCCAGTATTTCATGATAGATCCAAACACATTGACATCTCGTATCATCATATCAGAGATTGTGTGCAGCAGAGGATCATGTTACTTTCATACATTCCTACGGAGGATCAGGATGCTGATATCTTGACGAAGGCGCTCACGAGGAAAAAATTCGAATACCACAGGGGCAGGATAGGGGTTGCAGATAATCTGTATCTTGTTGAGAGGGAGTGTTGAGAATGCAACAAGATGACAGAGCTTAGTGGAAAGGATTCGCCTTCACTAAGTGGACCCGCAGGGTATTTTTGGCGCAAAGTCTATTTTTAGACATGTGGATCATGATTCTATGAGTTGCAAGATGCTATTTGTGGAGGGAAGGTCAAGTTGGAAAAATATATGGACTTCTATTTTTAGACATATTGGGCGGAATCTATTTTTATATTTCCAGTCTAAAAATAGATATGTCGAATATTATTAGCTCTTAATAATATTTGGACTCTAAACATTATCTTATCCTATTGGAGCACTTCAGTTTGATGCCTGGATGTGGCACATGCAGCTGACAGAAGGAATTACGCTATTCCTAGGGTCTAAGTGGAGCTATTGCATGATGACTTCAGTTAGAACTCATGTGAGTGAGTTTGGTGGAGTTGATTGAGGAGTTGATGGAGTTGTGTTCAGTTTGACTTAGTTAAACTAGTTGTATTTAGTCTAACTGATTAATACACTAGTGATAAGTGGTGTGAATTAATTATTAATTAATTCACTAATTATTGACTCATAAATTAACTAATGAACACATCAGTGAACTTCAGTGCATGGACAGTTTCAGTTGAGATCAGTGATGGAGGTAGGTGAAAGAGCAGGTTGACTATCAGTTGTGACTATACTGGTGCATGAGATTTTCACACACATTGATTGAGAAGCCAATGAGGATTGCACAGTACAACTTGGTGGGATTTGAACCTTGATCTCACAATTATCCATATTGGATTGCGCAGTAGAGGCTGGCTAACAGGTGGAGGAGATTTGAGCATGTGACTTGCTTGGTCTGAGCTTGTGTAGTGTGTAGCATGTGAGATAGTGTTGAGAGCTTGTGAGGAGCCTTGTGCTATTATTGTTACATGTTATCTATCATTATAATATACAGATATTTGGGGGTTTTCAGCTTTAAGCTTTCCCATAAATATTGTGTTTATATGTGTGATTGTTTATGGTTTTAATGTGTGCATGCGATTGTTTTTAATTCCGAAAATTGATGATCAATAGTAGAAGAGGTTATGTATTATGCATGAAGCTCAAATAGTGTGTGATTAGGATAATCTCGATGAATAAGTGATCTATTATTCAAACTTCTACATAGGGTATGAAAGATATTTGTGAAATCCAACACTTTTTGGTCCCTTTCCTATCATAGTGTGGTCCATTTTATGTACTTGTCCTCACATCTCCCAATACAGTAATATTGTTCCTTGATGGAATATCAAAAATTCCTAAGAGGTTGCATCTAAAAATAGTGAGGATTATTCCTCGTCCCTTTGCTTATAGTAAGTTTCCCACTAGTCCTTGACATGAGGAGTGGGTTTGAGGAGTGAAAAATTAATCTCTTCTCTATCGGAAAAATTATGGACTGAAAAATATCCTTCCAGTAGTTTTAACCATCTATCCAAAGAATATATATATATCTAGCCTTGAAATATAGGATTTTCAAATATATATATATATATATATATATATATATTCTAGATATATATAGATTATAGAATCTATATATATATATAAAGATGCTTTGCCCATAGGTATTCACCAAATGATCTAGGAAAAAATATGCATCTTCTTGTTCCTTTTTCTTTCTAGGGATTATTTGAGAAATAATTTTAAAGGATTTCCTGATCCCTCATCTTTATTTTCTTCCACCATGCCAGCCATCAGGGTCAACCAAACTAGTCTTGCAAGTGCTCAACCATTTCAATTCCCAAATCCTTATACGACCTCATTGGGTACATGCACGGAAAAATAGAGAAAGAGTAGACCACTCTGATACCACTAATATGGATTTATCAAGGAGAAAATTAAATATAGATTTAAACAAAAATACATAGATACAAGGAAACATAACTTCAAATAATAAAAATCAAACGTTGAAAATTGTTTACATACAGAATGAAAATGAACTAACTTGGGTGATGGTAACTTATCTCTGAGAAGAGATGTGACAGTGACATGCCTTCTCAATCAAATATAATTTGGTATATACATGATGTTGAATATTGACTAAGAATAGTATGTCATTACCTATGCTATGAGTGTTGTGTGATTTCTAGTGTGTGTGCTAATTTTTGTATGGCCAAGAATATTTGAACATGTACATGATACAACTACCTACAATAGTGAATCTCATAATAAAAGAGAAATTAAAATGATATTTTGATAAAGAGGTTGATGAATAGATTATATGTGTTCCCATGAGGCACCAATTCATCACACATTAGAAATTTTAATGTTAACCTATAGGTATAAAATTAGGCATGATAATGTTGCATGAATGTTGAAAATAGAATTGGCTAAGAAATCATTTTTCTGAAAATAGAAAACTTGGTAAGTATCCTGAATGCCAGGAATCTATTTTTAGCTTCAGGGGCAGTGCCCCCAAACACTCGTCAGGGGCCCACTAGCCCCCGGACCCCCCTACCAAGGGGGGGAAGTCCTCCCTGTGTGGAGGGTTGTATAGTTTTCCTGTGGTATACACCCAGCTAAAACATGACCTTTGAATCAGGAAGATAAGCATGCTCCATGCCCAACAATCTCCCACTTGAAGATTGATTATAGAAACTCCACTGATGCTTCACTTGTTGGAAAATGATTCCACTTTGGAGCTATTTGTTTCTCATATTCATCACCATACTTTATGGCTAATTTAAACTAAACAAAATGTCAATTTCTCCCTAGTTACAACTTTTTCTAACATATCTATAGGATTTTGGCTAGAATGTATATTTTCCATCTTCAACTATCCATCTTCCAAAATTGGGCTTATGAAATGGTGCTTGAGTTGTATATGTTTAGTCTTGGAATGAAATGTTGAGTTGTTTGAAATATGAATGGCACTCTAGTTGTCACTGTATAACCTTCCCATCTCCTGCTTCTTGCCAAAATCATCCATAAACCTTTGTAACCAAATCATTTCTTTACTAGCCTATGTAGCAGCAACATACTCTGCATCCATTGTTGAAAGTGTAACAATGTTTTTCAATGTTGAAATTGAACTAACCTTTTTTCCACCTATAGTAAACACATTCCATGTGGTTCTCCTCCTATTATCTCTATCACCTTCCATATATGCATCAACATATCCCTGTAGATCAATGTTCAAACCACCAAAACGTAATGCTTTATTAGTGGTATCTCTCAAATACATGAGAATCCACTTCACTGCCATCCATTTCTCTTTTCTTGGATTATTCATATACCTTCTTACAACTCCCACTGCATGTGTAATATCAAGTCTTGTGCATACCATTGCATACATTAAGCTTCCAATTTTTTATGCATATGGAAATTTACACATATAATCCACCTATTCCTTAGTCTCAGGACATATTTCCTTACTTAGTTTTAAATGGATATCCAAAGGTGTCCTAACTCATTTTTCATTCTGCATATCAAATATTTCCAACACATTTTCTATGTAATCACTCTGAGACAATGTTAATTTGTGATTTTTCTTGTCTTTGTTTATTCTCATACCAAGGATTTGTTTTGCAGCACCTAAATCCTTCATTGCAAATTAATTTTCCAATTTTCCTTTGAGCACATTTATTTCCTACATGTTAGACCCTAAAACAAGAATGTCATCTACACACTATAGAAATATAATATATTTTCCATCATTTTTTTTTCTCAATATAAACATAGTGGTCAGAATGACATCTAGTATAGCCTTGTCCAAACATAAACCTGTCAAATTTTAGATACCATTGCATTGGAGCCTATTTTAGGCCATACAAGCTCTTATTTAACTTCCACACTAATTTATCCTTCCCTTTGATCTCGTGCCCTTGTGGTTGTTGCATATATATTTATTCCTCCAAATCCCCATGGAGAGAGATTTTCTTTACATCTAACTGCTCAAGATTCAAATATTATGTTCCCACTAGACTTAACGTACTTTTGATTGAAGTCATTTTAACAGTAGGAGAAAAAATTTCATCAAATTCTATACCTTTCTTTTGTGCAAATGCCTTCACCACAATTCTAGCCTTATCCTTTTGTTTACCTCCATATTATTCCTTCAAAATTTAAACCCATTTATTTTTCAATGTTGTTTTACCTACAGGAAACTTGACTAAGTCCCAAGTCTGGTTATGCATCAAGGAGTCCATGCATTCTTCCATGGCTTTCTCCCACTTATTCTTGGTTTCTACCTACATTATTTCTTCATATATTTTTGGTTCACCTGAATCAGTCAACAATACACAATATAATGAAGGAGAGTATATTTCAGGGGGTCTACTTATCCTAGTACATCTTCTAACACCACTTTCAAGTGTTTAAGGTGCATGTTGCTATTGTGGTTGTTGTTGTTGTTGTGGTTGTTGATCATTATGATTTTCTAGTGTAACATCCTTGGTAAAAATCCATGTAAAAAAATATCTAAGACCACTATTTATGGGACATGTATTTCAATTTGAATGGTGGGAAAAGCATCCTATCGGGTGTTCATTCGGTTTATTATGGCTAAAGAAAATTGGCAAAGGAAAATACAAAGGCTTTGGAAAGGCATGAGGAATTAATTGGAATATTTTTATGAAAATAATGGAGAATATGATAAAAGGAAGGTGAAAGGTCACGGTTTGCATGTGAGGAGTAAGATGAAGGAAAATAATGGAAAATGAAGAAAACAAAGCATGGAAAATTTTAGGGGCTAATATTCCCAGGTGGGCTAATTTTCCATGGTTTTTCCAAAAAAAAGATTCGCCAATTTCCATTTTTTTATAAAAAATATTCGCCCAAATTTTACAATATAAAAATATTTTACGTTAAAAATCATCAACATTATATAGAAAATATATATAATATCATTATAAATTTGAATAATTTTTCAAATACATCAATAAACATTTTATAGTTTGCATATTAGGGACTGGTGAGATTCGCCATTTTTTTAAACTTCAAGATAACTTTCCATCCTTAAAATTATCCCTGAAACAAAGGCCCGATTAATAAAAATTATTCTGAGGATCAGTTGGTAAGCTTTTGTTTAGTGCATTTTTGGAGCTCTCTCATTATTCTCTCTCTCTCTCTCTCTCTCTCTCTCTCTCTCTCTCTCTCTCTCTCATACTCTTGGATACTTATATTTTTCTTGGAGCACCCTTGGAGATTGTGGATACTTGGTGATTTGGAGCAAGAAGGAAAAGGAAGAGTAGGAAATTACAAGAGGACATTGGGATCAATAGCTACAACAAATTTTTATTGCAGGTACCGATTTGCATGTATTTTTTCCTCATTGGTTTTGGCATGCATGGTGTATGCATGTGGATTATCCTATCCTTGATATTTGCTACATATCCACGGTGTTGTGGGTTTATTTCCATTAATTTTTTTATGGTTGGTTCTCATGATTCTATTAGTTTTGGGTTGATTTATTATTTCCTAGAAGCCTTGGTTGGACAAACTCTTTGGAAGCTAGGTAGACAACTGTGGGTTGAGTTACTAGTCCTCGAAGCATTGGTTGGACAAATTCTCTGGAAGCCCTAGGTGGGTGGAGTTACTAGTCCTGGAATCCCTGGTTGGATAAATGCTCTGGAATCCCTATAACAGTTGGGGTTTAGTTACTATTCCTGGAAGCCCTAGGTGGAACAAACACTCTGGAGCCCCAAAAAAGCTTGGATAGAGACCAATCCTTCATGGTTATGATGTCTGACCGTGAGGTGGAATCACTAGTTGATGGTTGAGGTGGTTTGGCCTCTGGAAGCCCTGGATTGATTTTGATTGACATGTTTGATGAGATCCCACATTCATGATTGGAATATGGCACGAGGGTTATTGGATGAACAGAGACTTGGCTCAACCAATCTATGGTCAAGTGGAACGTGGAAGTCTCATCTCTGGTTGGTTTTTACATTCAGTAATGAAGAGCTCATTCCTTTGGTATTTGGTATTAAAACGTATTTTTATATGTGGATTATATTGTTGTTGTATCCATGGTATTTTTTTTTTTATTATGATGGTTATGAGCATGTATTTTTACAGTGATGATGTATGTCTATCCCCATGTTTTATTGGTAAATTAATGTACAATTTATCTATGGAAAAATAGATGGTATTGTAGTTAATGATGTAAGGGAGAAATGTTTCTTAGTGATTCTCAGATAAGTGTGAGACCCCTTTGCTCTATTATGTTGTTTACACCTGTAGATTCAACGTTTGTGACATGTTTGAAAAAATATTTTTCATGGCTAGGAGGAGTCCAGATGAGTTCTTGTTGATGTGATTGCTTATGTATCATTGTCGTATGGTTATTTATTATCCATTAATTTTTCATGAAGTTTTGGGCAGTCACCTAGGCTCTGGGCCTTAAAATATGGCTCAAATCATGGAGCCATAGGCACAAAACTGAGGTTTTTGGGCCCTAATGCAGTTTTATTCCTGGGGATATAGCCTCCTGCCCACATGCATGTAGTGTTATATATGTGGATATGGCTCAAAGAGGAAAAAATGATAGCGTGACCCAGGGGTAAGAGGCCTGAAAGGTTGGGTTAGCTCCTTGGGGTGTCATTGATGATGTACAAGGTCTATATGTTGTGCTTTTGTCAGTTCTACTTACTTAAGGTCACCTAGGAGTTTTAATCCCATATAGTATCCTCTCGTCACATGTTTACCCCGATTGATCGGTTACTTGGGTATATGTGGGGAGAGGGTGTTATAGAGTGGTATCATAGCATGATTCGACCCTTGGACTGGATGGGTGGTGAGTTGGTCATATTTTTATGTTGGTTGCATATATATTTCTCATACTTTTGGTGTATGTGCTTGTTGCATACGTCTTGTGTTGTCCATGGCGGCAGTGGTGTCACCATGGAAGTGATGATGTTGTTGTTGTCAACATGTTCTCATGAGTGTATGATTGGTTATGTGTTTTACAATCTTGTGTATTGTTAGTGTATTCTTGCTTACATATTGTTACATATTGTACATGCATTTCTTTCTTATGCTAGGGTTACATATTGGTCATGCTTTGGTGTTATTCATGTATGCTTGCTTGTGTGATGTCATATGTTTAACATGCATTGGTCATTTATGATTGGTTATATATGTCAAGTGGGTGCATATGGTCAATTTTGCATTGGTTTAGTGAAGGTTTTTGTGCATAAAGTAATTGTATTCAATTAGGTCAGCATGATGTTTTGGTATGTTATGATGGTGATGTGTTGGTTGAGATAGATCAGGAGATGCAGATCATCAAGGTGAATTTGCAGCAATGGAATTTGGGGTAAGAGCATATCATCATACAATTTGCATGCTTGGCGTGTAGGTATGTAATTCTTGGTTGTTGTAAGCATTAGGGTTACTTATATGTTTGTAATTATATTGTTATTATGTATTACATGTACGATAAATGTTGGTTGATTAGCATAGTCATATGCATTATGGTTATGTGCATGCCTTTCATTATATTGATTTTATGGTTACATACATGATAGATGTTAGTTAATTAGTGTGATCATATGTACATGCATCGGTTATTCAAGCATGGTATTTACTTGATGGTTATGTTATATGTTGTTGATGAGCATGTTATATGTTAACTTATTGTTGTTATATGTTATTTAACATGATTGTCTTAGGAATATGGTTATGTTTTTGACATTCATGTATGAATCGACTTATTTGTGACATTGTGTTGTACTAATCTAGACTAATCGTATATATTTGATTGTTATTCATGAACGAAAAATGTTTATGAAGTTATGATGGGAACATCTTAGTTAGTTACTGTTATGGATACCATGATATTATTTATGTTTGAGCTTATGTGTTGTGAATTTATATCGTGCTAACTATATTGATTGTGCAGACAATATAGCCTCCCCTTAATATACATTAAGGTATGAGCTTGCTTATGTCATCTACTTGGTGCTTGACTGGTTGATTATGTTCTCTATTTGTTATTTGAGTGTTTGGTGTCTATTATGTCGTATATTTGTTGTTTTAATATTTTATTAGTCATGTGATATGAGTATGTGTCTATAATATTGCATGAAGAAATGATTTGGTTTTAATATGGTTGTACTAACACATATGTGTCGAGATAGGTGATATGTACTTGAGTGTAAGTAGGTGATAGTTGTAGCATTATTATGACTGATGAATGTGAGTTGATTGTGGATTATGACATGGTTTTTAGACTTGGTAAATTTTGATTCCAAATTAATAGATATGTTGTATTTGTATTTGGAATGTGTGACTTGTTAGTGTCTATGAGACCCCAGTGATCAAATTTTCTCTTTCAATATTGTTGGATGTCTTTGGTCAATTTTTAAAATTTTCAAATAAAATTTGACATCTCTTGGTTGTCAAATGAGTCTTGAGTCATGTCCTAGGTATCATTACTACTCCCTCCATTTTCAAGGTAATCAAATGAGTGTCTTGGTTACCATTTTGGTCATTAATTCATTCACATACATACTTAAAGGGTTCGAAGTTCCAAATCATGGTTAAGATATGAATTAGGTGTCATCATTTTCTCATGTCATCAAAATCTACATGGGAGTCATGTCATCACCATTGTCACCATCATGCGAGTTAGTAATTAGGGATAATTTTTTCATAAAGGTATCAAAGGTACATTCAACCCAAATGGAGATGTAACATTTCCAAACAAAGTAATAAAGTTGTAGTAGACTACCTCATCAAGTCACTCCTCAAAAATACATGTGATGTCACACCATCACCAAAGCAAAAAACTGAATTTCAAGAAATAAAAGGACCATCCAAGAATTCAAAAGCTTCATTCCATACTCCAAGAACACTTCTCCACCATTTTTATTCATCTTAGTCATCAAAACCTTGAATTTTTCATCACCAAACCCTTTCCATCAGGCACATTGCGCTTTTTCACTAGCATGATGCGCTTTTGGAAAACATGTTGCATTTTTGGGTTTGGAGGTTGAAGAAAGAAACAATAGGTTTTATATCTCACCCTAAAAGCTTCAGAGACTCATGAGAAAGCAAGTAAATCCCTTCATCAACTCTTTGATGCATTCATTTCTCAAAAAAAGTGAATAGAATCCCTCTCCCAGGGTTTCATTGCGCTTTAGTTTTCATGATTTTTGTTTCATCTCAGAGAGAATTTCCCTAGTTTTTCTACTTAAATACCCTTGTATACACTTATCAAACATTCCCCAACCATTTCTCACACTAATTTCCTTCATCACACTATTTTTCACCAAAAACCCAAGCCCATGTTGCACTTCTACTATGTTTCTGGGTTTTGACTATGTTTTTCACTTTTTCCCTTCTTCCCTCATCCTTTCAATGAAATTTCACTACCCATGTGTCCCTAACACCTATCCCTATCTCCCCTAATTTTTTCATATTTTTCCTTAACTCCTATCCCCTCCATTCCCTTCCCTAAACTAGCTGCTCCTTTTCCCCTGTTTTCCAATCCTAAACCCTACAATTCTCTCCTATCAAACTAGGGTTTATTGATAAGAGAAACCAACACCATGGCCAGTGAAAAGAAGAATTACAACAAGGGAGGACATGTCTCCATATATGAGCCAACTAATATGCAGAAAATCAATTCTTCAGAGTTCATCAAAAGGTCATTTGAAAAGGTAAGTTGCCTAGGGTTTTGTGAGAAAATACAAGAGGTGGGCCACCATTGTAAGATGACTTGTCTATTTGCCACCAAATTTAAGAGGAACAAGACTACCATAGTAGGGGTGGAATTCTTGGTCTCAGAATAAGTCAAAGTTTCAGCCACATGGATCCCCAATCAAGGAGAAATATGGTTTAAGGGAATGGATTTGAACATTCAAAACTACATGGTTTTTCTCAAGCCACAGTACAGAGAAGCTCCCTCTAGTGTCTTCCCTAGTAGACAACTGTTAGATAAATATATTCCTTTAATGAAGATGATAATGAAATATTTCACTTGTGAAGGTAGGTTTAGTAGGTTGTATCATTACCACATTAGATTATTGATGCACTTCACCTCTATTAAACCACTAAATCTATCTAACTACCTATTTAGAACTCTTACAAAGGTGACTGAGAAAGTGCAGACTAAAGGGAGAGGCCATTTAGCTAGCTTATTCCGTCATGCCTTGGTCAAATTCATAGTTCTTCATCAGCTCACATAGGTTAATATTTCCTGGAACGCATTCTTGGAGGCAACAACTATTTTTCCTATGTCTCCTCAACCCAAATTCATCAACATTCCTACATCATCTAGGCACAAAGAGCTAATCCATCTAGCATTCCTTCAGTGACCAAAAGATAGCCTAAGGCAGAGGTTTCTCAAACCTACAATAAGGGGAAAATATTGATTTTTTCCCCTGAGATAGCTAAAGACATGCCTACACCTAAACCTCTGACTATGTTACAGCTATAAGATTGCCTAAGGAAGATACAGTTGAAGAATTTCAAGGAGAAGTTATGGAGCAATCACCTAGGCATGGAAATCAGTCACCCCTGAAGCATAATGATGAAGAGATTCCTCATGAATGAGAAATACTTGACCATAGAGATAAATCAACTACAGACATTATCAAGGAGAAACAAGCACAAATCAAGCAACTATAGGATGATCTCTCAAAGGAAAAATTTAAGGTGGCCTTCTTAAAATAAGAAAATAGGAACTTGAAAATGAGCTTGATGCAGCAATGTACCTCACAAGAGCCTCCATAATCCAACAAAGTAGTTGAAGACAAAGGTAAGGTAGTGATAGATGTAGAGAAGATTTAAGACAAAGATATTCAGAGGAAGCCAAGGAGACCTACCACAAGAGCATTAGCAAAGAAGAAAGAACAAGACAAGGAGCCATCTCCTTCACCAACACACAAGGACTCCATTGACCCTATAGCTGCAAGTATTGATAAGGAAAGGGAGTATTTTCTTGAAAGAGTGAATGTGTACATGGAGAAACTTTTGGAAAAGGAAAATAGAGACATTGGGATGTAGAGGCACATGGAAAGACACTATTACACAAGAAATTTGATTTTCAAGATTAGGGTTAAGAACATGAAGAAAAAGCTCAATAAGACCCTAGGAAAGCTGAAGAAGAAGGATATACTTGATATTTTGGTTGATGAATCTCTAGTTGTCTAAAACATGACTGAAAAATGAAAAAGGAGATAAGTTTGGGAAAATTTTGGCAATTTTTGAGTTTTTTTGGTAATTCAGGCAATTTTAGTGCACAGAAACGCAGCTTGGCCAGTTGTGCTTTTTATCAGAGGCTTCCAATTATGAATGGAAAGTATGTGTAGGTGTCATATGACTACTACAGTACATAAATCCACTTTTTCTATCATTTCAACTCACAAATTTGTAGGAAAATTTCAAAAAACATCAATTTTTCACACTTCTGCCATTGTTTTGGACCACATGCTACGCTTCTGGAGTAGTTTTGGGATAATGGGTTTTGAGGTGCCTTGGAGGTGAGTTTTTTTCTGTTTTTATGCTTCAGAGTCCTTGTGGACATCCTAAACTACATTTACCAACCTCCATCCAAGCTTTTAAATTCACCTAAGCCATCCAAACTCTCCTTCAAAATTCCCTACACTTCTACTAAATTTCGTTGTGTTTCTGAGAGATTTCGTTTTTCTTCTGGGTTTGAAGACTTTTTGGACACATGGAGGTCAAAGGTCGAAGTCGGTCGATATAGAAACTATCTCATCAGCGTTTTCATGGTTAATGAGCATATTTATGGTCACATTTGTTAAAGGATCTTGTGTTTAAAGACTTGAGACAAAGACTCAACTTGTTAGCTAAAAAGGGGGAAGTTGTTTCTAACTCCCATAGAAATTAGGTTATGAGTCATTAGGTGAATTAATTAGTTATTTTGGATCAGGTTTCGACCCATAGAGGTGGCATCTTGTTTGTTTTTTCTATATGTACTCAAACTCAACTCATTGTGAGGGTTGGATACCTGTTAATCATAGTGTGGAGCTAATGTACACCATTTTACAGTGATATCAAAGACAGTTGCAGAAATAATCATGAGATTCTTATGGTATGCTTATTGACGATGTTTTTTCTTAGTTTTATCATCAATTTTAATGTTTGAGAGTGCAAGCTTCTGTGATCCATAACATTTTAATTCTAAATCTTCCGGAAGATTTAGAATTAAAATTTTAATGTTTATTTCTCCTTACAACCATATGTATGCTTTCATGCAATCATCTCATTAGTCTTTAAGAAGAATTCATAAGTTGTATGCTATGTTCTGATGAGATATTCATGTTTGTGTTTCATTTCATCTCATGAATGAATTCATAGTCATAAGCTCATTTTGATCCTTCATTTTTCAACCCTATATCACAATGGCAACCCAAATATGTCACTAAACATACCTACTTTTCTTCATTTTCATCCCTACAATTGATCATTCGAAACCATGACCTAGTTCCTAGATCTATGATCCTGATCCAACAAACTCAAATAAAAATCCCTAATCAAATTTTACTAAGCCTATAACTAGTTTAAAATCCTTATTCTCTAGTCATTTCCATTGGTTGTGAGAATGATATTGAGAGATCCCTCTCTGATTTGGTAGGGCTAGATGCCAAGTCAAAAGTTGGTTTGTGGTTGCCCCTTTAGCTTTCTTTCTCAACCTTGGGAAACTGAAGTGGAGCTAACATTACTGACATGTGTGTGTCCAGTTACAAGGCAACATGATTGGCACAACAAGGTAAGGTAACTAGCTTGTTGTTATGTTTATTTATGAACTAAAAATTATGTGTTTATGGCAGTATGATGCAAGGAATTTCATGGAAAATGAGACTACAATGAAATATTTGAAAAGGATTGCATTGATATTTCCCTGTGAACAATTGGGAATCCATGGGGATTGAGTCTTGGTCTTTTTTTAGAGTCTTATGCTTTTGATCTCTTCTGATTTTTTGCACTTGAATTTCGATCTTGATTTCATCTAGTTCATGGCCATGCCACTTTGTTCATGGTGTCATATTGTTTTTGGTATTCATGGTTTCTTCTTGTTTTTCTCTTGTTATTTCCTTTTGTTTGAGAGCCATGGGAATTGGTTTGGGAAATATGAAAGTTAATGCAGCTCAGGGAGAGATGAAAGAAACTTAGCAGGTAATAAAAGACTTGGATGAAGCCTAGTTCATGTGTAAGGGAAGTTGAAGGTAATAATATGACAGTCGGTTGGATTGGTTGGGTCTATTGTTGTAAATGGATGGTGGAAGTATAGTCATGAGAAAGGTAACACGAAAGCTAAAGTGAATGGATTTGAGTTGTTAGATTCCTTGGATATGTTGGGAATTGGTGTTCTCAATGTTGTGCATGTTGTGCACGAATAAAGGAAGTTATATCAACCTAGACCTAATGATATCTATCAATTGTGTTTTATGTTGATGTTTATATATGTATACATGTATGTATATATGTATGTCATGTCTGAAAGGGTCATCATGGATCATGATTGTTTAATGCTAATGTTTATATGTATATATGTGTGTGTGTATGTATGTCATTGTCTGACAGGATCAAGATTCTTTTATGCTAATGATAATATATGTATGTATGTATGTATGTATGTATTTATCCCACTATCTAACAAGGTTTTCAAGGTCATTCTTGTGGATGAATGATTTCTTATGCATGTGAATGGCATGAAGAGGTTCTTGGTCTTATGAGGAATCAAGTGGGAAGAGTAAATTTGACAGATCTATGAGGTCAAGTATCATGTGGACATGAATTGATTTTTTTTGCGTGTACTATGCCTATGTTTAGGTTATGGACAGGTAATGTTGATGGATACATTAGCGAAATGAAAGAAGTGTTCTTTGTAGCATGTTGGGATGAGCACGGATAGTGGAAAGACACTAGAAGAAAGGTTGCTTGTGGGGTTAGTGTGAGGTTTATGGATGTGCAGTACTATTGTTGTGTATATGTTGTGCATGTCTATTTAGTGATTATACCTATGGTGACATTTAAATTTTGTATATGTAGTATTATGTACCTATAATGTTGTACATCTATTATATATATGGTGCTCTATGTATATTGCGTATGCAATGCTAGGTATAGATGGTGTTATGTACATGTTGGATATGCGGTGTTGTGTACATATCGTACTATGCGCATTTTGAATATGTGGTGTTGTGTGCATATGGTGCTATGCGCACATTGGATATGCAGTGTTGTGTACGTATGGTGCTATGTACATGTTGAATATGCAGTGCTATGTACATATGGTGTTGTGTGCATGGTGTGCATATGGTGCTATGTACATATGGTGTTGTATGCATAATTTTACATATGGTATTGTGTGCATGTGGTGTTTTGTACATGTTGTACAAGTGGTGATGTGTGCAGGTGGTTCCATGTACATGTCGTGCATGTGGTGTTGTGTACATGTGGTGTCGTGTACATGTCTTGCATTTGGTGTTGTGTACATGTGGTATTGTGTACACATTGTATAGATGGTATGGTGTACATTTTGCATTGTGTACACATTATGCACATGGTGCAGTGTACATGTGATGATGTGCACATGTTTTGCAAGTAGTGTTGTGTACCGATGGTACTATGTACATGTTGTGCATATGGTATTGGTATACATGTGGTATTGTGTGCATGTCGCACGTGTTGTGTTGCAAGCATGCAGTACTATGTATGTGAATGGTGTAGTCGTGGTATCATGACATGTGTATTCGTTGTGTTGTACTCTATGTGCGTATATGTATTGTGTTGTATGATAGTCTAGGTGTATGCATTGTGTTGTATTGTACACTGGGCATAGGTGTATTTGTTGTATTCTACACCAGGCATAGGTGTTTGTGTTGTATTGTACACTAGGTGTATGTTTTGTATGTCAGTGTGGGTGCATGTATTGTATGGTGTTGTATGCCATATGTGGGTATACGTTTTGTGATGTACACTGTGTGTATGTGTACGTGATTTAATATAAACAAAGGCACTGGGTGTTTTCCGAGTGTGGCAACTGATGCAGTGTGTGTACATAAAGAAAAAAAGGTAGAAGTAAGGACCAGTTAAAGGATAAGTATCAACATTTGGGGTCACTAAACAATCCCATAGATCCCCAAAACCACGGTCCTTATTGTAGTACATAATTTCGTTCCTCCATTGATGCAAACTTTACTATGAAGAAACCCTTAGAACATAAGTGAATGTCAGAAGTTAATGACCAATTTATGAGTATTGAGTGGAATAGATCCATTGGTTTTTGCCAGAAACTATTGAATATGGAAATAATGGCTTGAGCTTCATAAGTTAAGCAACTATCATTTATTTATGGGATATCTATAATCAGTTCTAGTACATGATTCAGTTGCTCTACAATATATGGACTTGGGGAATTGTGTGCTTGTTATAGTTTTTCTATTACTTCCTATTTGCCTTGGAGGATGTCTTTGAAGGAGAGACTATCATTGATATGTTATTTATTTAGTTATGTACCTTTGGGAAAACTAGGGCTAGCAACACCTCCTGCTCCCTTTTATTTTCTTGATCCAGTTGCTCTACCTCTCAATCTCAAGTTTAGCATGATTGTGGATGTAGGAAGGATATTATATTAATGAAGGCTTTGTTAATCCACCACAGATCATATTTTTCTGATGTAATGGGTAGCCCAGATGTTGCGTGATGTGCTGCTTCATTTAGGAAATTTTTTTGATGCCTACACCCAGACTAGTGATATTTACCATCCGGGGTCTTGATAAAAATTTGGTAATAGATTTTTTCTTCCATATCTAGAGAGACATGTGTTTTGGGCTCTGGCACACTACTATATCACAAGTTTGTTGTATGTAGAGAATTATGAATCGTGAGCTTATGCTTCAATTGAAAATTCGTTGTAGTACTATTATTTTGTAATCTATTGGGGATGATAGTATATCCATTGAAAATGGATCTCTAAACCTCTGAATCATGTCTGATCCATCCTGTTTGTTTCTTATTGTTTGTATGATGGAGAGGGATCCTAGATCTAGCAGGGAAGATCTTGGATTTGCTACAGACACCATTGTTGTTGTTGATTTTCATGTGACTTGTGCCGAATCCGGGGAATACCTCAGATCGATAACTTCCTTCCCCCCATTCACTTCCAGATATGGCTTATTCCTACCTATTTTTAGATAGTGAATTTTTTCATCGCATAGGACGAGGCCATTTTGAGGCTCAACACTGATAATCCATGTGCCCTTGGAATTTTTTTCATATCTCCAAAATTGCGCTCCCACTAATGCAGGGATCCACCCATGAAGGTCAATTTGTGAAAGCTATGGTGTGATTTGTTGTGCTTCTACTGGAGCAGATATGGAAACCTATATCAAAAGAAGCAAAACTATGTCTAGTACCTGAGGATCCTTAAAGGTAAAAAAGGCCACCTGAGAATTATCAGTATCCCTCTGCAACTCAATGTGTGTGATTTCTCCTAAGAAGGAGATGAAGTCTTGAATATCGTGTGTGCTTGACTTGAGAGAAATATTCGCGACCTTCAATTCATTCATTTCCATCAGCAGATCTAGATCCATCTGAATCAAACCAAATAATTATTCCCTCTCCAGTATACAGATTAATTGTGCCATCATCTTTCTTGTCTCATTATCAACCAAATCTTTCCATTTCTTAAAAGTATCAAATACATCATATTTATTCCAAATAGAATAAATCCAGGTTTTCCTAGTTGCATCATCAATGAAAGTAGCATAATAGCAAGAGCTGTCAAGATATAATACCTGTGCAAGTATCCATTCATTTGTATAGTTTTTTTATGCACAATATATAAATTCTCACTCTTATTTTCTTTCCCAAATCTGATAAATATAACTCTCTTCTGCTTTCCATAAACAAAATTCTCACAAAAATCCAAATCAAAATGCTTCAAACATGGCAACAAATTTCTTGAGTGAAGAATTTGCATCCCTTTCTGACTCATGTGCCCAATCCTATGATGTCAAAATTTCTTATCTTATCATGTGGATTTTAAAGAATTAACATAATTAGAAATACCATTGCATAAATACAACGTACCAACATTTTATCATTTTTCTAATTTAGGGATCCTTTAGTGACCTTCTCGGTTTTGTTTTCAATGTAGTTACACAACCTTCACCACCTAACTTCCCTATTGAAATTATATTTTTCTTTAGATATCGAACATGCCTTCTCTCCTTCAATATCCATTGGTTTCCATTTTGTTTCTTTATAAAAACCTTAACCATTCCAATGATTTTACAAGTTTTATCATCACCCATACGAACATGTCCAAAATATCCTTGGACATAGTCATGAAAATGTTTCCTATTAGGTGTAGGATGGAATGAGGGCCATGAATCTACCACCTAAGCATTAATAGTATTTTCTAATGAAAGAATCAAAGCATCTTACAACACATCACTGGTTACATTCACTTCCTAATTGTTCTCTTGTCGTCCATCTTCTTCTTTTCCCTTTTGAGATTTATAATGTTTTTTCAGGTGTCCTTTCTTTCGACATTTCCAGTACACTATCCCCGATATGGATTTGGATCTGCTTTTTCTTGACTTACTATGGTGTCATAATCTCTTTCCTCTTTCTATTTTTATTCCCCTAGTCTTTGCATTCAAAGTATTACCTGATGTCTCACCTGAGATTTTCTGTCACATTTCCTTGCTAAGGATAGCACCAACAACATCATCAAAGTTCAAATTACTAGATCCAGAGATAGGGTTACTGATAGCCATAACTAAGCCATTCCAATTTTCTATAAATGAGCATAGAAACAACAAATCCCTAACTTCATCATCAAAATTTACCCCTATAGAACTTAACTGACTAGTAACCATGTTAAATTCATTTAAATGATCAGCAACATATCCACCTTCTGACCTCTTCATATTAAATAGGTGCTTCATAAGAAATACCTTATTTAGGGCCAAGGTTTGTTTATATAGTTTTTCTAATTCCGTCATTAAACCGTATGTTGTCATTTCCTTTGAAATATTAAAAGTCACAGATGCTAACAGACACAGTCGTATTGTTTGTAGTGCCTTTCTCTCAAGAATATCCCATTCTTCGTCTATCACACTTATTGGCTTCTTTATTTTTCTGCTTAATGGTAGCTACATATACTTTTTATACAAATAATCCTCCATTTGAATCTTCCATAGTTGGTAGTTTTGGCCATTAAATTTCTTGAGCCTAAACCTACCATCTTTTGCCATTGCTCCGACTCAAACCAGGAACCTTTCTCTCTTATGATTTTATCAACCAGATATACCTTCTTCTCTGATACCAACTGTTATAAACTAATTAATAGATCAATGAAATAAAAAAAAAAAAATTGTAAACACAAATACATAAATTCATAAAACAAGAGAGACACAAATATATGTGGTTCACCCAATTTGGGCTTCATCCACGGAGAAACATCAATCCTTCCTTTTATATTATCCAACAAAATGAAGAGATACAACCTATAGAAAATCCATTTTAATTTCCTCTTCACTCTCACACAACCTCCTCTCTCTTTCTCACTCAGAATAATGATCACATCAGCAATACAATTCCCTCATATAAACTAAGGGTTTCCTTCTAGGAAAAAAACCCTAAATTAACATAACTTCTACCATCAGAAAATCCTCCTAATGAACGACCCAGATTGAATAAGAAATTACAATATTTTACAAGGAAATTTTTCATTTATTTTTAGCTTGGGGGGCCACTAGCCCCCGGACCCCCCAACCAGGGGGGGGGGTAGTCCCACCCGCACTGCCTACCCATGTGGAGGAGTGTATAGTCTTCCTGGGGTATACACCCGACTGAAACAAGACCTTTGAATCAGGAAGATAATTAGGCTCTGCAGCCAAAATTTTTATGGTTTTTATTGATGATATGGAGAAAATTTAACTTGTGCTTGTGGCTAGTAAGAGCACATAGAAGTTGGAAAATATTTCTACTTCAAATGTGGAAGAATGTGAGATGTTTGGAGATAGATATCATGCATGGAATGCCTACAGTCGTTGAGACAATGCTTTTAGACTTGCAACCTTGTTAGTATTTTTAATTGACTTTTGATCTTGAGTTAGTACCAAAGAAAAAAAAAATCATGGTCTCTTTATACACACTAAAAATCATTAAAGAGAAGAGTAATCTTAAGGTAATTTTAAGCCAATAAAGAATGAAACTTCCTTGTATTTGGTGGGGAAATAAAAGAGAGTGTCATGGCTCATATGATTTTTCAAAGAGGGCCTAATGACGTATGTAGTGATCATGGATTAACATGATAATGGGTTGCACTTAGTGATATTAGATCCCTCAAGGATATTCCTTCACTTTCATAGTATCATGGTTTGTCTTGGGGGTGAAATCCATAGCTAATCTCTACAGGTGGGTGGAATATCACCCCTTAGCAACCAATTTAGTATACATGGTTTTATTTGCACATAAGCATGTCAAAATTACTAGAGGTAAATATAAATTTACTAAGAATATATTTAAACAATAATAAAAACACAAACAAATAAAAAATCATAAACACAATGTTTATCTTAGAAAAACCCCAATTTGGGTAAAAACCAAGAGAATTCTATTAGTCCCTTAACCAAAACTTGGCCAAGCAGACCAAATGAGCCTTCACCATTCACCTCCCTGGCACATTACCATGAAGAATTCAAGCCTATTAAAGGCTTCATTACATACAATCCATGGGGAAAAAACTATGGAAAACCAAACCATGTTCCAAAAACCACCACATTGTAATCGAGCAACTTTGACTCTTTCACAAAGTCAATTTTTACGTATCAATCACCCCTTAAAACTTGATTTGGGGTTTCCATTTACCAAATCTAGCGAAACTGGCCAAGTGATTTCACCTTTAATCCCTAACCCCTTTAAGGTTTATAACTGGGATAGATAATAATATGGAATTCCCCTTATCACGTACTTCTAACTCTAGAATTTACAGATAATTTCCCATGGGCATGCAAGCCCTACCAGAAGTCATATGCCCATTTTCATTCATTTATAAAAATTTAAAATTCATCATAATAATATTTTTTATTTTTATTTTTTGTCCTAGCACTTAAGCCAACATTATCTCACCTGAGACTCTCCTCTTCAAAAATTGTGTACTTGTTCTCCCTGTGAAGCTATGTACAATGACCTCTACTACCACCTAATTCTTATCCATCCACCATGGTTCATAAACATGAACCATTACTTCATTTTTTTTCATAATTGAATTTTCCACAGAGTTCCCCCATCCGGGCCAAGTTTTCTTAGCACTTTGAATTCCATAGTTCCTTAGTGAACCTATGGATGCTCACTTCTGGATAGATTTACAACCAGGCAATAGATCCATCATCACACCTAAGATATACATTTTATACAAGCATCCAAGCCTTATATACTAACACTCTTGATAGATCCACAACCTCAATCTCAAAGCCATTATCAAACCACTCTCATTAGAGAGTTTAGGTAAACCGAGATCTAATACCATGTTAAATTATAGGATAGAAATATAAATTTACTAAGATAATATTTAAAAAAAAAAACAATAACAAATTACAAATCATAAACACAATGTTTATGCTATAAAAACCCCAACCTAGGGAAGAAAAACTATCTAACATAATTCTATTAGTCCCTTGACCAAAACCTGGACAAGGTGGCCAAGTGAGCCTTCACCACTCACATCCCTAGCATATTAAAATGAATTATTCAAGCATCTTAAAGCGTCATTACATGAAATACATGGGAAAAAAAAACCATGTGCCAAAATCCACCACTATTTAACCAAGAAACTTTGATTCTTTCACTAAGTCAAATTTTACCTAAAAAGGTATTCATAGTTTTCTTTCTTGTGATTTTTTTTGTTTTACAAATGCATTGAGTTTAATACGTAATGAAAGAATTCAAAATATGCATCATTATAGCATAATTATTTACATTATTACTTTTTATTTGCATATGAATTATATAGTTTATCATTATTAAATTCAAACTCACAAATTTGTTAATGACACTATGAAATCTTGCAGGTAATGATAGAGGGCCAAGGAAGGCATATAGGGACACCAAGCATGTTCAATAATATCATAATTGAAATAATCTCCAAGAAATATTTTGCTTCAATGTGACTCTTTATAATCCACAAACCACTCCCTATGAGGAGTTATATGGAAGGAATCTCTCAAATTAACCAACCATGCCTCCTCATGAGCATTGGTTAGAAAACATGACAAAGAGATATACACATTTTCCTAACAACTAGGAATACCAAAAATTGAATCCTCCTTATTTTCTCCTTTCTCCTTTGAAGGATAAACCTCACACTATTCTTGTGCTCTCTTTGATGGCACCTCTAGTGAGTCAATTCTTACTATTTCTTACCTTTACAAGCATATCTTCCTCTAGATATAGATTTCCTCCCTCTAGATATCGCATCATTTCGCTCCTTAAAGTGAGCCTTATTCACCAAATATTTATTTCAAAATTTCTCCTTGTCTCCTCCCACAAAAAAGACCCACAATATCCTATAATTCATGATTTTATACTTGTTTAGTCCCAGTGATGAAAACTATTAGATTCTTCTAGCAATATAAAAGACTAAAGAAACACTGTTACCGATAAAATAGGTAACCTAACCTCAAAACAGGAACTCTAGCCCAAAAAGACTCAAAAAACATGAAAAAACACCCCAAAAACAAAAAGTGTGTATTCCAGAATGCACTTCGTTTTTTTTAAGGTCAAATTTCAACATTTTATAAAATTATGGTAAAAACAAAATTGTTTCTTGAAAAAAGGATGGAAAAAACACCCTCAAAACAAAACAAGTTGATGCTAGAATAACAAAAAAAAAAATTGTGTCATACTTTTGGCATTTTTAAAAATAAAAATAACATTTTTTTAATTTTTAAAATTCAAACATTAAAAAAAACCTAAAATTTAAGAAAAAAATAAATTTAAAAAATAAAAACATTTAAAAGCTTAAAATTTTAAAATATATGAAGATAAAAAAAAAAAAAAATAAAAACAAAATAAAAATTTTAATTCAAACATAAAAAAAACCCAAAATTTAAGGAAAATAAAAATTAAAAATAAAAATAAAAAATTCAAGATTAAAATTTAAAAAATATAGAAATAAAAAAATTAAAATTAAAAATATTAAATTAAAAATTTAAAAAAAAAAAAAAAAAAGTTAAAAAAGAAGGAAATTATAAAAAGTATAATATAGAAATTAAATTAAAAAACGAAAAAGAAAATGCTTATTAAATTTAAAAAAAAAAATTAAAACAAAAAATTAAATTTAAAGAAATATATTAAATTTTAATAAATTTAAAAAAAAAAAAAAAAAAAACATTATTTAAATTAAAAGTAAAAAAATGAAAAATTAATTAAAAATAAAATACAATGAAAATATTAAATTTAAAACAATATATATTAAAAAAACAAATAAACTATAAAAAATAAGTTAAATTTAAATTATAAAAAATAAAATATATATATGAACTTAAATTAAAATATGTATATATATCATATTTTATTAAATTGAAAAAAAAAATTAATATTAAAATAACAAATTAAATTTAAAAACAAAAATATTAAATTTTAATAAATAAATGAATAAACAACTAATTTTTGAAAGAAAAAATAAATTTTAAATATAAAAGAAAAAAAAAACATTGTTAAAAGAAAAACTTTAAAAATCAATTAAAATTGAAAAATTGAAAAAAAAATAAAAAATTATATATATATATATATATATATATATATATATATATATATATATATATATAAAATTAAAAAACAAATTAATTTAAAAAAATTATGTTTAATTAAAAAAAATCTAATTTTCAATACACAATTTTAATTGAAATAAAAAAATATAAAAATTTTATGTAATTAACAAAAAAAAAGTAATAAAAAAGTATAACAATTAAAAAACAACGCGGGTGGTGGTGGTGGGGCAAGGTCATGGAGGGGTTTACTGGTCAGCCTTTGCGCCGCCAACCTGGCCCCGTCGCCTAATGGGCGGGGATGGCACGCGCCTCTTCCACCACCACTTCTGGTTTTTTTTTTTTTTTTTTTTTTTTTTTTTTTTTCAAAAAAATAATTTTTTTCTTCAAAATAAAAATTTGTTTTGTTTTGTTTTTTTTTGTTTTTTTTTTTTTGGTTAATAATTTTTATTAAATTTTGCTTCTTCTTTTTTTATTTAATTGATTTTTTTTTAATTTCATAATTTTTCTTTATTATTAAGTTTTACGTTTAGATTTTAATATAATTTTATAAAATTTAATAAATTTTGTATTTTTTTTTTAAATTTATTTGGATTTAATATTGTTTTTTAAATGTTTTACTTTATTATTATTATTATTATTTTATTTTATTTTTTTTTGTTAATTACATAAAAATTTTATATTTTTTTATTTCAATTTTATATTTTTTATTTTTTAATCTAAATTTTAATTTTGTAATTTTAATTTTTTTAATTAAAATATGTAAATAATAAAAGTAGTTTTTTTTTTGTTTATTAGAAAAAAATGTTTTTGATGTTTTTTTTTTTTTTAATTTTGGTCTATTTTTGTTTTTTTTTTACATTTTTATTGGTTTTTTTATTGTTTTTATATATATATTTTTTATCTAAGTTTTGTGTTTTATTACCAACATGAAAATCACCACTCTAAAAAAAAAAGGTTGATGCAACATCAATACGTTTCAAAATTAGCATGAAAATCACCGCTCTAAAAAAAAAAAGTTGATGCTGCATCAATACATTTCAAAATTAGCATGAAAATCACTAACATTTTAAAACAAATATTCATACTTCATAAATAAAAATATTAAAGTGTCAAAAATGTGCACAAAAAAAAATGGTGATTCTGCATCACCACTTTTCAAAATCGGGTGCTTTTTATGCTACCAAAAAAAAGTAGGTAACATTGCGGTTACCTATTTCATCAATAACATTGTTAAGAGCAAAGATATGCATCACTCATGTTTCTTTAATTTATCGTCAATGGCCTTGAGTTGACTAAGCAAAGAATTTAAGGCATTGAGGTGATTTCTGACCATATCACCATCCTTCGTATTCAAAAAATACAACTTCACCTTATAGGAATATCAACCTCATGAATGATTTATCTTCATAAGACAAACCAATTTTATACTAAATATTCCTTGTTGTGGTTTCTTTTGACACATTCATTAATACAGAAATATATGGAATAAGGCGTATCAAGGTGATGATCTTATCATTCACCTTGTCACAATCATTCTGCATCATGGTGTCAAGTTCCATGTTCTTCATAACAACTCCATTGAATTTCGCAAGATCCAAATATGTAGATGTCATTTCTTATACCACACATATCTTTCCAACCTCTCATTGAAGCTAGCTACCTCAAAAAAATCACTACTATAATCGAAAAACATTTTTTGGTTTCAACTCCTTTACCTAGACACTTAAATTTGTCTAACTCTCTAATCAAGACCTAAAAAATAAGAACCTAAGATTCTACATACTAAGTTTCATCCACTTGTGAAGAAGGTATCCTCTTAAGTCATCAACCACTCAGATTCCAATTATTAAACTTGGAGAATGACATATAGAATTAAAGAGAAATCTACAACACAAAAATATTCAACATAAGCCAAAAATTCAAAATATTAGAATATCCATAACAAAGGAGCACACATAACAACAAAGTAATTCTTCTCAATAGGGACCAACCAATATTTGTCCACCTCTCTTTTTTTTCCCTTTTTTTTCTTTTATAAAGAATATAAAAATGTTGCTACCCCTAAAACAGGATTACATTCTCAAACAACTCTACTTCTAAATCATAAGAACAAGAATTATTTAGACAATCTATGTACAAATTGAAACTACTTGTTACCTTCTAATGTACATTTTGAGTGAATTGATGACAACCTTCTTGTTCATGTTCAAGTAGAATATAACACAAACATTGTGTGCATATGCTTTACTACAATTGATATGGACGGCATAACGAGGTCAACTTAGGTGTTTTAATTAAACAATGATTATGCTACATAATTTTAAACATATTGTTTTTTTATATGAACATAATTTTGATGCTTTTGGTCCTTCCTTATTTTGAGACTTCATGATTGTTATTATTTAGGATTATGTGCACACTTGAGGTGGCTACAATAATTACTTTGGGTTAATGGATTTATTGGATAAATGCGATATTTTTTTCCGTTTTATTTGAATGACTTGTCTCCATTTATTTATTTATTTTTAATTTATGTAATATAATGAAATAAAATAAGGGAGCAATGCAAATTTGGTAGGAACCAGGGGTCTTTTTATCAAGAAATAATAAGGAAAAAGTGATCCTTGATATGACTTTTGTATTCACATATTAAGCTATGTAGAGTTCCTTTAAGGTTTGACTCAATAATTTTTTATTTGAGTTTTCCTAGGCCCATACAATATTTATGGGATAACAAATCCAAAATATTTATCTTTCATGTTTGTTTTAGATCAAAAGGTCATATGTAATCTATGACCTATGTAATATCCCTTTTTAGGAATTTCTGCAAAATGGTCCTCTAGGACGCTGTATAAGGAAGGTAGTGTAAGAATAAGCTAAACCGGGACTTGGATCCCTTGGTTTACCCTTCATACCAGAAGATTAGCTCAAAGAAATAACCCTAGGAGGGTTATGCAGATCCTCCGATTCTATGTATCTCCAAACAATGCTCAAAAGGGAGAGCTACAGCAATACATAAACTTCTACAAGCAGCAACAGTGAAATATCAATACATATGGAGAAAGAAGAGTGCATAGCTATTATATTATGTGAAGCTATCAATAGATATACAAGAGCTTGAGGAAAAACCTCGCAAGCTAGGCCAAATCAACCCCAAGACAAATGTACATGCAGAAATGTAAGCACCCAACTACACAACCCAGCAACAAGCTATGACTGCGCAATCCATAAGGGAAAATTATTTCAAAATGATATGTATACAAGGATATGAAAATAATAGGCTCAAATAAAGTGGGGGAGCAAGATCTCAACCCCAGAAAACAATACTACCACAATCCTCCAAGGGATTGGCCAAAATACATTAAATGGAAAAATTCCGGAGTTGCAGGGTAGCAACAACAAATCAAATAAAATACAAAAAGGGAGAAGGATGTAAATATTGCAACTGATGTAGAAACCTCCTCCACTGATCTCCAAAGTGAAAGGCTTCTCCCTTCACTAAAGAATACTCGCTCCAATCCACAGTGTGAACCCCTCCTGCAAGTGCCCACTGCAAATAACACAATCTAGGGAAGAGGCTGCACTGTGAATGAGATGAAATATATGGCCCAATTCCAAAATCTGAAAATAAGCTCCAAGATCTTCCTCACTGATCTTCTAGAGAAAGAATGAACTCCTCCTCAGCAAAACTAGCTCCGGAAGTGGGTGATAATGAATCCTCACTGCAACCCCCAGCAACTCAACATTTCTCCAAAGCTAGAAAACATTGTAGCTGAAGATGGTCACCTTGGCCTCAACCCTGGATGTGAGGAGAATGAATAACAGGTCCTCCAAAGCTTCCCAATGAAGGACAGGAAACTTCTAAACATAAATCTCCCTTGTGCTAAGCAGCACAAGCTATCCCAGTTGCACAACTAGAGAGAGCAGAGCAAAATCAAATTCTTCAACATAATGAGCAATGCCTCTCCTTCCCTCTTTTATGCCAAGAGGAGGCTTCCTTGCCATGGACCCCATCCATTATGGTTTCTCTCATCCAATAATATCCCTCCCATGAAAACTGCGATGTCCCACTTGGTGACTCACTCCCTCCATGCAGCGTTGTTTGACTTGGTCAAACTGGACCTAGTCTTCTTGCATTTTCCCCTTTTCACACTAGGAGATGAAAAATATTACCCCTTTGCACATTTGGAGTGTTTATTATGCTTCTTCATGGGCCCCCTTACCCATTTTATTATTTTTATTAAAAGGAAAGAAAAATTAATGTTCCAATTAACTTAATGAAAATTTTGGAACATTACAACCTAAATTTTGGAACATTACAACCTAAAATTTTGGAATGTTCCAATTAGCTTAGTCAAACTGGACCTAGTCTTCTTGCATTTTCCCCTTTTCACACTAGGAGATGACAAATATTACCCCTTTTCACATTTGGAGATTTTATTATGCTTCTTCATGGGCCCCCTTACCCATTTTATTCTTTTTATTAAAAGGAAATGAAAATTAATGTTCCAATTAACTTAATGAAAATTTTGGAACATTACAGTCCTCCCCTCCCAAAGATTGCTTGTCCTCAAGCAAGTGCAAGGGTAGACTGATTCTTCTCCTCCTCTCATGCAGCACCCATGTATGATGATCTCCTCCAAGAAATAGGGTGCTATCACATCAATAAAGCTCCCACAATGCCTCTCCTCAGCATGTAAAGTAGATACCAAGCTATCATCATGAAAAAGTGAGGTGCTCAAGAGAGTGGAAAAGTGTTGTCTAGAGGTCCTCCCAAGGTATAGAGTTTGAAATGTGTTGGGAGACATTCTCTCCATGTGTATCCTCCATCCCCATGCAATCAACCATGCAAAATAAGTCACCTTCCAACTAGGCAACTCCGGGAAATCATCCTCCACCTTGAGTCCATGTTGAATAGGTGGGCTGAAAATATAATCATGGTAAGCTTCATAGCCTACCCCATGTTGTCCTCTTCTCCACTTATGATAAATGTGGAATGAAAGCTGAATTTGGGCTGCAATAGTGTTACCCTCAAGTGGAAAGATGAAGTTTAGATCTTCAAGGATCTCTCCTTTAGCGTTGTACATCGAGCAGGCCCAAATCATCTCATATGTGATGAGTTGGAAGTCATCATCATATGGTGTCCAACCAATCATATGGTTCACCTCATGGAGAAACAAATATTTTTTCATGGTGACCATATCCTCTTCCATACTCCCCTTAGAGCATGTATTGTAAAAAGTATGGAGGTATTCTCCCCCAAAGAACACATCCTTCCAATGTGTTTCCCATCCCTTATGAAACATATGGGGATAATACTGATATATGGCTAAAACATAATGATCTTCAAGAGAGACCCAAGTCATCCCATCAAATCCAACACCCATGGGGTGCCTCCCCAAAAAGCTCAAGCTCTCCAAAGCAAGAGGTGTAACATGGAAATCAAGGTTGGCCCACCTTTTTTTTCTGAAACATGCAATGTGAGAAGTATAGGGAACCATACTCCCTATGGGAATCCTCATATCTTGTGCCACTCCTCCAATGGTGCTTTCCATGTCCAACGTTCTACTAGCAGAATATGGAAGCATAAGTCGGTGAGAGAAAGGAGGTGAAACATAGCTCCACACATGGAACCAATGCAGGGCATCATTGGCCTAACTCAATATATAGTGAAACAAGTGTCCTTTCAGCCACTTTCTTGACGCCACATCCATCCTACAAGATGATATCATGAAAACATAATTTGGTGCCAATGGTGCACACCGAAAATCCTGTGGCTTTCCCCCACAATCCACCAATAAGATGGCCATCATAATTGTTGCAATTGACCATAAGTACAACAAAACATAATCTGAAAGAAGGAAATATCCTCCTTGATATGATATGCTACTCAAAAATATAAGAGAGTGCAAAACATTAAGCAAATAGTTACCTCCCTCATCATGTACTCCGATCTTTGAGCTCAAATGGCTCAAGTGAAAATTCTCCCTTACTGCAACAGTGTAGGGAAGTGGTTGTGCCAACCATAACATCATATCTAGGGCTATGCATCTGACCATATGCTGATATACATCCATTAGGATTCCCTCCCAAGTGGACTCCTCCATCAACAAATAGTATGCATGAGAATGCATGAAGAGAGAATCCATAAATGCTGCATGTAGGTGTCTCTCCTTGTGCTTGTGAACCCAAGCCAAGAAGATCAAGATATAGCAAGGGATGTTGCCATCCATTACTCCCTCATCCTCATCTCTTACATGCCTCCAAGGTACATCACTTGTGAAGTGGTTTTGTGAACACTCCAACACGTAATCCCAACTCTGAAGTGATAGCGCTGCTAGCCTGTGGAGTAGGGCCACTGTCATCTCAAAGCTCAATTCTTTGACATAGATCTTGTAAAAGACTCTAATCACCATGTTTCTGCATATTTAGAGTTCCTCCCATGAATAAGGTACTACTTGGGCATCTAATACCAAGGATAAATCCCCTTGCACTATGCTAGTGCCTCCTCCTGCTCCTGCAACATCTGATTATAATTTGAGCAACAAGAATGTTTGCTGCTCCTCCATACTCCCACCATAATAAATATGAGAAGGTAGAACAATGAGTGGTAAGAAGAATACCATCTCATCATAATGCACCCATGCTCCTCGCTGCCCCATGGTGTAAGTATCCTTCCAGTCCTCTTCCTTCTCCATATCCCATGAAAAGGGATAGGTCCTATGCCAGCCAAACTCTCTCAAGAGTAGCCAAAGCAGCATTTCCTCTTGCTGCCCTATATCATAAACTTGAAAAAGTCTCACCATCCTCTTGCCTTTCATCCACATCCACTCAACTCCTTGTGGATGTTTCCCTTCCTCCGGCATCTTGGTATCCTCCCAACAAGGGCTACCATTTTCCCAAAACAGATTTTGGCTTTTGCATTTCATGGGACCTTCAAATGCAATCTCTTCCATGACAAGGTTTCCAAACCCCAACCTCAATGGTGGTACACAACATATCCATGATGTATAAGGATGATGGCACAGCACAATGACAATTTATTGCTCTAGACAATCAACATACAATGATGTACAATCCTCCATAAGAAATGAAAACTTAGGCATACCTTGGAAAGTTTCGGAAGAATCTTGTGTTACTGCAAGAATATCTTCCTCAATAGTGCTAGATGCCTCAATATCTGGAGATGAAGGTTTCTTCTCCATCACTATGACAGCACTGGTATGTGCCTCTGCAACTGGTGGTGAGGGCTCCTCCCTCCTTTGACCGAATCTCCTGATCAATCTTTGAGAAAAATCAACAAGAGTAGAAACCCTTGCATGGTCCCAATAGCTGAACCACCAAGTCTTTGCTTCACCCTCAAGGTGCAACGCTACAACTTCTACAGCCTCTCTGTCTACTACAGGATGTAGCAGGAAGAAAGCCTCTAGTTTCTTCACCCAAACCTCTGCTACACATGTGAGTGATCCATCAAATGTGGACAATAGAAATCTATTGCCTCTCGTCATCCCATAGATGTGGGGTCTTCTTTCTTATTTATGCTAAATACATTGTGGAAAATATAGATTCTCTTGGAAGTCTCTAGGGTTTTCTTGGTACTCAGCAAGATACTCACTTATAATTTCGAATTCCAAGTGTTTCTCATGCTCCATTTCTCCTCCTTGGTGAGAGTAGGAAGTGCATGGTCCTTCCTCTTCTCTTTCTTCAGTCTTCTCAACCTCCTTGGAGAGGCCTTTGCTGGATCTAAAAACTGATGAGAGTAATCTCATCCTTTGCATCATCTCAATTTCTTCTGTCTCTGCAATTCGAAATTCCATAGGCTAGGCTAAGTTCGAAGCTCTGATACCACTGTAATATCCCTTTTTAGGAATTTCTGCAAAATGGTCCTCTAGGACGCTGTATAAGGAAGGCAGTGTAAGAATAAGCTAAACTGGGACTTGGATCCCTTGGTTTACCCTTCATATATTACCCTTCCATAATATTAGCTCAAAGAAATAACCCTAGGAGGGTTATGCAGATCCTTCGATTCTATGTATCTCCAAACAATGCTCAAAAGGGAGAGCTACAACAATACATAAAATTCTACAAGCAGTAGCAGCAAAATATCAATACATATGGAGCAAGAAGAGTGCATAGATATTACATTATGTGCAGTTATCAATAGATAAACAAGAGCTTGAGGAAAAACCTCTCAAGCTAGGCCAAATCAGCCCCAAGACAAATGTACATGCAGAAATGTAAGCACCCAGCTACACAACCCAGCAACAAGCTATGACTGCACAATCCATAAGGGAAAGTTATTGCAAACTGATATGTATACAAGGATATGAAAATAATAGGCTCAAATAAAGTGGGGCAACAAGATCTCAACCCCAGAAAACAATACTACCACAATCCTCCAAGGAATTGGCCAAAATACACTAAATGGAAAAATGTCGGAGTTGCTCGGTAGCAACAACAACTCAAATACAATACAAAAAAGGGAGAAGGATGGAAATTTTACAACTGATGTAGAAACCTCCTCCAATGATCTCAAAATTGAAAGGCTTTTCCCTTCACTAAAGAATACTCCCTCCAATCCACAGTGTGAACCCCTCCTGCAAGTGCCCACTGGAAATAATGCAATATAGGGAAGAGGCTGCACTGTGAATGAGATGAAACATATGGCCCAATTCCAAAATCTGAAAATAAGCTTTAGGATCTTCCTCAATGATCTCCCAGAGAAATAATGAGCTCCTCCTCAGCAAAACTAGCTCCGGAAGTGGGTGATAATGAATCCTCATTGCAACCCCCAGCAACTCAACATTTCTCCAAAGCTGGAAAACGTTGTAGCTGAATATGGTCACCTTGGCCTCAAGCTTAGATGTGAGGAGAATGAAGAAAAGGTCCTCCATATCTTCCCAATGAAGGAGAGGAAACTTCTAAACAGAAATCTCATTTGTGCTAAGTAGCATAAGCTATCCCAGTTGCACAACTGGAGAGAGCAGAGCAAAATCGAATTCTTCAACATAATGAGCAATGCCTCTCCTTCCCTCTTTTATGCCAAGAGGAGGCTTCCTTTCCATGGACCCCACCCATTAGGGTTTCTCTCATCCAATAACATCCCTCCCATGAAAACTGCATTGTCCCACTTGGTGACTCACTCCCTCCATGCAGCGCTATTTGACTTGGTCAAACTGGACCTAGTCTTCTTGCATTTTCCCCTTTTCACACTATGAGATGAAAAATATTACCCCTTTGCAAATTTGGAGTGTTTATTATGCTTCTTCATGGCCCCCCTTACCCATTTTATTATTTTTATTAAGAGGAAAGCAAAATTAATGTTCCAATTAACGTAATGAAAATTTTGGAACATTACAACCTAAAACTCTATTTTCTTTTCTATTCCTTTTTTTACTTTTAGTTATTGGAAACTTGATCACTACTAAGAGGGGGTGAATCAATAGTGACGATCTTAATATCAATTAAAAATATTTTTCCAGGATTATCTTTTTACAACACGCATCCACAATATTAGCTTATCAAAACATGAAATCAGAGATAACTCATAACATAATAAACATGAGAAATGTCAATAGAAGCGTGCACAAATAAGGACGCAAATACTTATGGTGGAAGCCCATTCGAGAGAAAAACCACCCTATTTTTGTTGCGCTGCTCAATTCTTCTATTATTTTGTTGAACCAATTATATATAGATTAGCTTACAATCATAAACCAGAAGACTTGGATTCCTTTACAGTATGTTGGCATCTATCAGATAGGGAACTTGTTTCTCTCATGGATCTACAAAAATATATCTGCTGGAAGCCCCCATAACCAATGATCATCGCCCAATTCCCATTGGACTATCCAACTCCTATTGGATGGAGAAATTTTTTCCTTCAACTAAATCTGTCAAATAATTGTCTACTTTGAAGCCTCCATGCCTTCACTTCCTCCATTCGAACCATGTTTCAAAATATTTTGCATTGGGTTATCAATATGCTCAACATGACGAACCTAATAGCATTATCATTATGCCCACAAAATCTAAATAAAAAACTCTTCCTGGAGAAGGTTACTTTTCTCTTATACTAACAAAAATCTCTGCTCTCTGACACACCACATGCTACCAATTATTTGCCACCTACAACACATAAATTTGAATTTTATTCTCAACTCTATCTCTAATTTTTGCATACAACACTCGGATAAAACATAGCTAAAATATGTGGAGAGTTGTTGCAATCTCTAATCACTCTTAATGCCCTCACATTGGAATACTCTCATACGCTCAATGGAACCAACCAAATGAACTCAAAAACTTCGTCTATTTATGATTTTTCTATGATGGTTAAATCAATAAATGCTACATGTCATGGAGTGCTCCACAATTCTTTTCACACATATGAATTTTCTAGGATCCAACTCCTTAACTTGATCAAGTCAGTATCTCCACTAAATGATTGATATTTTCAAGTTTAACCAACTTCTATAAGTTCCCTTACCTTTTTCGACCATATGATATAAATTTTTTTATCAAGAGCATCACCACAATAGCAAAATTAGTTGAGATGCACAAGGAATCCAGAGAAATTCTAGCTAAATTCTCAACTGCATGCACAAGCTTAACTCCATGCAGTTGGGGCAAAGGATGGCAAAAAACTAATCAAATCAATTCATATCTAGCCCAAACTTCTTCTAGATCTTAAAAAACCACTCTAGAACCTATGGAATCCTATTTAACCTCTACAACACTTCAACAAGTCACTTCCACACCACCATAATCATCACAATTCAAAATATGTTGACTTGGATGCCAACCAACAAATATACTAACACCTGGGCCATCAACATGCTCCACAACAACTTTTCCATTATTATGCAGCTCCAGAGCATTTCATACATCCTCCAACATCTTTACAACCAACTAAATCATCATCCAACACTTTTAGATCCCATCCAAACCCTATGTATCATATCATCAACATAAGGACCTAATCTGAGACATGGAGACCTAATCAACAAGGTTCCTAGACTTTAACTCATGTAGCAACACCATGAATAAAGAGTAACACCTTTAGCAACATCATGAACAAGGAATTCATCACATCTCTACTATGTATTGGCCATGCAACAACTTGACATAACTGATCATCATGGGAAGTGCAACACACCACCATCAAACTCTGTGCAACAATATGATCAATGGCATCCTTTGCCCACACTTTGTATGCAATGCCTGAAATTCATTACTCCATCCTCACATCTCCATGATATTAGACATGCTATAACCAATGAAACACATCATCCATGTACAAGTGACCTGCAACTAAACATGCATGTGCTAACCAACTCTCTTTCAACCAGAACTACTAGGTTGACATCAATGCCAACCAACAACAAAACTACAACACACATAAATGCCAACAATATACCCCTTTGGCGTTGATGTGAACCCCATCTGGTCTAACGATCTTAACTTTCCTTTCAAAAATGATCTCAATCATCATATTCTCCCCCTTTGACATCAATGGAAAAGGGATAAATATGTCAAGGACAAATTTTATATGTTCATATCCATGTAATGGGATCCATCAACAAAAACATAAACTCCACTCAAAAAACCATATTAAGGTGATGAACAATGGGACACAATATTGAAAGCTGAGAATAATAACAACACTCCCCCACATAACTTGAAAATATCTACAATTAACTCCCTCACTCCTATGGAAGCATGATAATAAGTAATAGAAAAAAAATCCATGCCATAGTAGTAGCAACAGATCAAGTCACCAACACATGGAAGCAACAACATAATGTGACCAACTAGTAGCAAAAACTGTGATCATATCTATAGCAACAATAACATGTATCCAATCAACTCTTGAACAATAGTAGCATATACAGTCTCTCCATCTCATATTTGCATCTCCAAAAATTTTTACTATCCAGCAACAGAAAACTCATAATCAACAAGAGCAATATCTCAAGCAAATTCTCTCTCCCTCCTGAAATAGTAGCAACATCCTATGGGGAAAACATGGTAACAACAAATACATGATGATAAGGTTAAAATGACATGACCATCCCTAATCCACTGAATGTAAACATCTCCATCATTGAATATATATATATATATATATATATATATATATATATATATATATATATATATATATATATATAGACGTGTGTGTGTGTGTTACTGTCAATGCCTCCTTGCCACATGCAAGATGTTACTCCACATTAACCAATGACTATGACCAAATGATATGTAATAAAGTACATATCCTCCATGATCAATGATATATGCTCCATATTTTAGTAGAAATAAAAATGAAATGTATGGCATGTGCATCAAATACAAGGCTTCCATGATAAATGACATAAGTTATCAATATGTAGCAACAACAATAGAAGTACTAAAAATATCATATGCTAGTGCATGGCCACTTAACACCTTCTCCATCGCCATATCAACAATGAACATCCTGCAGCAAAATCATGATAACCACTAGCAACCACCATGCTCCACATAGGCATCAACAAGAAAATCAACTGATAGCATAAACCTGAAGTAATATATTATCAATGAGGCTCAACAATTTGTAGCATATTGTATCAAAAACTCAAATCCTATGTAACTGTTAAACACCATGTTGAAGCACACACATGGTGTATGAGAAAGATGAAGACACACACACAAGAGACTCAACACACAATGAATGATAAGCGTGTAGCTCACTTATTTTCTATTATACAAAGATGTACATTTATAGTACAATGGTGTGACTCTTGGTTTTACATTCCAAGGTCACTTGGACTCCATTGTGACTTTTCGAATTCCACACCTACCCATGTAGGATTAGGTGTTCCAACATCCCCCCTTAATCCGAAGGGGTATGTGTGAGTCCAAGAAAAGAGTTGTAATACAAATCTGCAAAGTATGCATGGCAGCACTTGGGCTGAATCAACTCTCTGAAATGTTGGAAAAAAGAGGTGGTTTTAGGATGACCACAAACACTGGAACACAAAACTTGTTGTAGTTCCCGGAACTCTTCCAAAACTGGCAAGAAGCTAAAAGCTTCTGCTAGAGGAATTGTCCCTCATATAAAAGGGAGACCTTCAACCTAAAAGAAGGGAGGTCTACTACCTGTGATGGTTTTAGGATTACCAACAACTCTGGAATGCTTGAAGCATTTCCTGGAACTCAACCAAATTTGGCAAGAAGCTGAAGGCTTCTGCTAGAGGAAGTGTTCTTCATATATGAAAGGGAGACCTTCGACCTAAAAGAAGGGAGGTCTACTACCTGTGGTAGTTTTAGGTTTTCCACCAACCAAAGATGATGGTTTAAGGTTGTCCACCAACCAAAGGCATGCTCATGGGCATCTGTGTCTCTGGCTAAATCTCTGAATCTGGAATGACGAATTGTGGCTCAGGCTCGCTTGAACTGCTGGCTACAACTCTGAACATGGAATGAGAGATTGTGGCTCAGGCTCGCTTGATCTGTCATTGAAGCTTGTACATGACCACCACTTTCCCCCCTATCAGGGACAAGGTGAGATGATGGCGAAAACTCAACTGCAATTTTGTTCAATATCCATGAACATGTTTTGACATGTGACTTAAACATCTTCTTGGATGTTGATGCCCATTGCCAAGAAGCGATCCATCCAAGATGAATCTTTGTTCTTGCAGGAGGCTTGTGTCTGAAGCATCTGTCTGAAGAATGGGTGTGTCGACCACAGTGCTTGCATGGATGAAGATCAAAACAGTGATCTTTCATATGGCCGACTCAATCACAGTGTTGGCATTTTACGATCTGTGATTTTTGTTGTGGAGCAGGATCTGGAACTGCTGCAAGTGAACTGTCATACAGAAATCCGGCACTCTGAAATATGATGGGCTTGGTGTAGTCTAGAATATGAAAGGACACATCCTTGTCATATCCAAGACCATTTCTGTGCTTGTTGTGGACAAGCTATTCCCAAGGTCTGATGATGGGCTTGAGAAGTGCAGGCTAAGATACTGTATCTGCATGTAAATCTGCTCTAGTACAAGGAACTGAATGGGAATCAACTGCAAATTTGTCAACTTGATGTTGATGGGAGTCTTTCTCAATCTTTTGAACAGAAATAGGTTCAGAATGGTGACTCTTTTGCTGAATTTCATCTTGCTGAAGCTGAGTTTCCAACTGCAAAAACTCGATCTTTTCTTGTGCATCTTGCAAACAACTTTGAATGTTACAAAGAGCATGCTTGCTCATTTTTATCATGTCATCAACATTGGAATGAATGAGTTTTTTCAACAACTCTAATGCCTCATTGATTTTGGTCATTTCAACAACTTAGGCTCAAAAAATGAAAGGGTGTCGGCTTCAACTGAAAATGCACCCGTTTACAATGTGATTCAACAACAAATACAAATGACTCTAAAGAATTTCCAACTATGGAAATCTCAAAGTACAAAATCTGCTCCTCAAATGATGGAGGGTAATCAACAATTTTTCAACTCAATTACACTTCAAGTCTTGAATGAAGATGCAAATCAATGTCAGTTCAATACAATATTCAGCAAAAATGTGCAGCTGAAAACATTTGTGCAAGAGGCCTTTAAGGTAGCTGAATTTTTTTTTTTCAAATAGTTGTTTTAAAAATGATGGCAAACTTGTCTTCACATGTAAAATTCTCTTTCAGAAAATCACCCTTCAAATCAATGCCACAAATCACAATGTAAATCTGCAATTTTCTCTATGTATTCAGTCCATCTACTCACATGTCATTTCCTTCATTTATGTTGTTCATATTCTCTCTCTGCTCTTCTTCTCTCTCTCTGCTATTTTTTTTTTTAATTAATTAAAAATTAATTAAAAAATAGGAATAAAAAATGAGGGGAATGGGATTAATTTATTTGGGGAGAGTGATTTTAATTGTAAGATAATAAGAGGGGGGAATTAATATAGGAATTAAAAAATGGGAATGAAGGATTATAGTAAAAAGGAGGGAATTTATTTTAAAAAAAAAGAATTAATTAAAATGAATGGAATTAATAAAAAAAATGGGAGGGATTTTAATTGGGAGGGAGAAATATTAAAATGGGATGGGATAATGGGTGAGTGGGGCTATTAAAAAATTTATTAATGAATTTAAAAACGAGGGGGGGTATTAATGGATGAGGGGTAGTATTAAATAAAAATTTAAGATGAGAGGTAGTATTATATGGCAGGGCGGATTAAGAAAAATTTAAAAATTTTAAAAAAAGTGAATGCGTTGGGGAGTGTGGGGAGTTGCGGTTTGTATGAGTGGGGAGGGAGTAAACGGTTAAGGTGTCAAGTGTTGTGAGGAGGCGTAGGGGCAGAGAGAAATGTAGGTTGTATGGGCCAGCTGGTTAAGGACGGGGGGAGCACGGGTAGGATAGGAAATAGCTCAGGCGTGGAATAGCGTGGAGTTGAATGCAGGTGGGCCGTAAGGAGAGTGGTGATGTAGTGAGATGGAGAGCGAGTGTTAAGCGGTGGGGAAGGCGAGCGATGGAGAGCTGGTTGGGTGTTTAAAAATATTTTTAAAATAAAAAAATGAAATTTTAGTGAGGTTGTGTAACAGATGTGAAGGTTGTGAAGCTGTGGCAGAGAGGCGTAAGGTAGAGTTCTGTGGAGTGATAAGGGTGTTGAGATGAGAGCGTATGTGCGTTGAGTAGTGGAATAGAGTTGCAGGGGCCGAAGGGCATTGAGAAAAATATTTTTTTTGTTTTTTATTTATTTTTATTTAATTTTAAATTTTTCAAACAGCAGAGAGTAGAGAAATTAACTTTAAAAACAACAGCAGAACTTCAGAAATTGCAGAGAAAACTCAGAAATTTTTACTTCAAAAACCCAGAACTTTTCTTCAAAAAATTGCAGAGAGCCATATAGCAGCAAAAAATTGGATAATTTGCAGAGTTAGACATTTGCAGAAAACTCAGAAATCTCAGAAATTTTCCAATGAAAACTCAGAAATATTTCTAGTAAAAACCCAAAAATTTCTTCAAAAACCCTCTTTAAACTATTTTCCAGCAGCTCAATATGGTGCAGAATTTAAAATGCAGAGATTTTTCAATGGAAAAATAAGCAGTGAGGAAACCTTCAGATGCACAAGGCTGCGTCTCTTCAAGACCAATGGCTGAATGCTGCCAATTTCTAAATGCTGGGATTTTGAATGCTGCTCCTCTTCAAAACACTTCTAAATGGCGGCAAAAACTCTGCTGCAAAAAATCTGAGTTCTGCAAAAATTATCAAAATTTTTGCAGATATGCACAGGCCATAAACACAAATGGCTCACTCAATTGAAGCAGGGCCAACAATCACCCGCTCTGATACCATGTTAAACACCATGTTGAAGCACACACATGGTGTATGAGAAAGATGAAGACACGCACACAAGAGACTCAACACACAATGAATGATAAGCGTGTAGCTCACTTATTTTCTATTATACAAAGATGTACATTAATAGTACAATGGTGTGACTCTTGGTTTCACATTCCAAGGTCACTTGGACTCCATTGTGACTTTTCGAATTCCACACCTACCCATGTAGGATTAGGTGTTCCAACAGTAACAAATCAACAAGCAGTAGTACCATCACTAACAAAATATGAACTAATATACATGTATCCAAGAAGCATCAACAAAGAAATATGCAACAATAGCAGCAATAAAATATTTGGAAATAAGTACCAATAATATCATAAACTCATCTTCTCCTCATGGGAGTAGAAACCAAGCAACAACATCATAAACCAACACATTTGTAACTTGGTCCAAAAACGTGTGAAACAATACATTCTCTCCATATATGAGAAACAATATAAATCATCATGATCCAACCATATGAATGCATACAATCCAACACATCATAGGCAGCAACATATTCTCTCTCCATGCAACAACAACATCACAACTCATCTATCCAAATACATATCATCAACATCACAATATATCTAGAATAGAAAACATGAGATATATCTAGTAATATCAACATAAACATTATTTCATGATACCATATCACCACATCCTACTAGCAACATATATGGAAACAACATCAAAGAATAACTCAACATATTTTCTGCAACGAACTCATGTCAATTAAGCACAACAAGCTCCTCCATAGTGAGCACAATGCCAGCCATATACAAAACCATTAGGAAGCAAAAATGTCCCCCATGAATGTGTGATTCTCTATCACATCATAACCATGTGCATACAACTACTCCAAAGTCATCAGTAACAAGAATAGGTTGATCCAACTAATATTAAACAGGAATAAGAATATATCAGTAATAAAAATAATACTTCAAACATCATAAACTCCCCTTGAATACATGCATTTCCTATAATATGAAAATTTGACTTTATGCACTCTTTGTGATATGTCTGCACCTCCAAAAATCTATGTGTGACTCACGATGCAACCATATGCTCCCCCTGAGACCATGTAGGCCTTAGTTTTTAATGGGAGATCTTTGTTGTTCTTTTCTGCTCCAAATTTTCATATATCCATCATACATTTTCCTGTCTGGTTGGTCTTGCATATCCTTCTTCCTTTCATTGTATCTCTTCAAATACAAGGGAAACTTGCAATCCTTGGCCTTATGGCCAATATTTTCACACACAAAACATTCTTATCTAACCAAGGATATCAGGAAGATTGATATTTTATGTTGAAATTATTTTTATTCATTGCATGTGCCCTGCAGTCAATAGCCATATGGCCAAAATAATTGCATGAGAAACAATAGCCATAAAAAGGACTATTATACCCAAATTATGGTGATCTTTGTGAAAATGGTCATCTTCTTTGCATGCATGCTTGTGGTTGCTTCTCCTTTGGTTTTTCCTTTTGTTGAGAGGGTTTGATCTCTCCACTATTATAATTTGTTGTTATATTCCCACGGTTTCGAAAGCTAAAGAATTTAAAATTCCTTGGATTTATTTTGGTTTGTTTTCTTTTATTGTTCCTTTGGTTCATAGATATTTTTTTATTTTGTTGATAACTCTCCTTTTTCTTGTTTCTACTAGCTTCTCCAACAATTTGTATTTTCTTGTAGATACTTGAGCGCTAGATTTAAAACTATCTAATTCTTTCTGTTGGCTCGAGGGGTCCTGACCCAGGTTTGGAGGTTAAGGTTTGCCAACATACCTCTATACTACTGGCCCTTTCGGCAGTGACCTGCTTGCGTAGGCCAAAGTCTCACCCAAAGTAGTATGGGAGGGTGTTGGAACCAGGTTTCTGCACCCTGAGAGAGAGTAGGTAAGTCAAGCAGATCCACGTTCGCACCCTATTAGGTTCGCACCAAATAGATCTATTCGCAAGTTTGTTAATAGTATAATCGCAATATATAGAGCCATTATCATGCACAGATCTAGTTAATAACCCCGCATCCACGTGCGTATCAGCAATTGTTAGCACACATGATCATAACGCATCATCAACAGATTACAATTATACCATAACACGGACATATTCGTAGCATAAAAAAATAACACAAAAGTAATTTTAATAGATCCCAACAGTTCGCATCAACAGTAATCCATCAGATCAGATAACACAGAAATACTTTAACCATATCTGCATATATTAGCATCCAAAACCTAATACAATCCAACACATCCTGTGCACATAGCCAGCAGGGTCCGCACACAGCAGGACTGAGGATCTCTGCGGACACAGCCAGTAGGGGTCCTTACCCAAACGACCCAACAACAAATCTAACAATTCACACTTAGCATCTGACTTAATTCTTTCCTACCTTAAGACTCAAAATGTTCATCTATTTATATCGACTTAGAATACACTTCTAATGGTCCACAAACCATGGTTTTCTGACTCTTGCTCTACCCTTAACCCATTACAATGCATTTGGGGCTTTGACCCACCCCAAAACCCCTGCGTTAGACTAAATAATACCAAAGATATGAAAAATTGTACAAAATTCGCAGCTTTAGGGGACCCTGTTCCAACGGTCCCCCAACACAATCTTGTGACTCATCCTGAGTCACTGTTTCCGTGGGGTCTCCACTTGCGCCTGCATCAGCCTAATCACCTCGATTAGTGGGGGTAACACTCCTTCATCCTGAGCAACAGTGTTCTTGGCAATATCTACCAACTTCTGGGAAGTTGGTCCTTTTGTTGTGGCTATGACACTCTCCATAGTTTGGTTCAATTGTTTAACATCGAAAACAATATCCTGGGAGAGCTTGAGGGCTTCATCAGCCCATGGCTTAAGACAGTCACTAAGAGTCTTCTTCTTCTGGCATAGTTTGTCAATATCATCCCGAAGGGCATGGCTAGTTCACAGTTGTGCCAATCGTTGAGCAGGAATCAAAGTAGGCATCTTGGCTTCTAGTTGCTCGAACGCTTCTTCCTTATGTCGCAGGTCCTGGTTTATTTCACGCAGGATCGGGTCCCGTTGTACCTTGGTACATAACTAGATGGTTGTTTCCAATAATTGGGCGCCCTGAGAAATTTGTCCTGTAATCACATTTGTAGTTGCGATAACCAGCGTAGCTCGCTGGGCCTGTACCTCCAGCAGTGTCTCTGGCTACAACTTGGCCTGCAAGTTTGCAATCCATTGTTCCATCTACGTTTTGACCACCTGAATCTCTATCCTGGAGGCCTTTACTACTGTGACCAACCCCTAAATATTGGCCTGGGGGGTGGTCGTGGTTGGGATTTCTTCTATAACATCCACACAGAGTCTACTAATTAAGTGTTCCAGATCCGTTTGCTGCATGGTGGCGAGGGTACATGCAGCCTGTACCTGAGAAACTTTAGCGTTCTTTTCCTCGATTGTCTGCTTAGCTATGATGAGCTGCTAGTGCACTCGATGATCCCTGTGTTGGATTTCTTCGAACAAGGAGGTGTGGAGAACCTACAATGCTTCATGTGGAAACTTAGCTAGATCTAATTGTACCTCGGCACACTCCTAGACCTGCACTCTTAAGTCAGGTGGACTTATTGCGAGGTTTGTGCCTGGCAGGGAACAGAGGTGTCTTTCTTCTATAACAAGTGTTGCGCTGCTAGTTGCTAAGGCAATGTAAACCTGAACCATGTGTGTTTGCAGCGTGCCAATGTTCAACTATAGAGCTCGAAGCTCGGCCTGAAGTGTGTCAGCTGCGACTCTCTGTTGCTCTTCCAGAGCCAGCTATTTTTCTTCTACAGCCAATGTAACCACATCCGTGATTTTCGCAAGGTCCCCTTCAGTCAGTGTAACAGTTTTGTCACGGTCTGTTCATTGAGAGCGCTGCTTTTTTCATGGCCCTTTAGTCGGTTCACCTGTTCGCTTTGTTTTGCGAGGAGAGTCAGCACCTCCCACCTCCTCACCTCCGGTGTCGAGGTCCTGTTGTGCATTCTTCTATGGTGCTGCTTCCGCACCCTTCCCCAAACTTTTACCGGGTTGCGAAGCCTTCTGCGATGCAGCTTCGACACCCTTCCCCGTGCTCTTACTCGATCCGCCGGTGTCCTTGGTGATGACAAGTAGGGTAACCTTTGGCATGCTTGTCCCTTCAGTGCCCTTCACACCTGTCTTGAAGCCAAGCTTCCAGTGAGGAGGCCATTGCACAACTAACAAATCAATCTCTTCATCGACAACCATGTAGGGGGGCGAAACCCATGCAGAATCCTTGTGGCCTTGAATTTGGACGCTATGCATAGTCACCTGAAATGAGCAATTTTTTTGTATTTATCATATATGGATGGCAATAGACGTGGTCAGGAGTTGATAACTGCTACGAACCCTCTCTGAAACAATACCCAGAATACTTAGTTGTCCTTGATGCACTGCACATCCTTAGAGTCCCAAAAGTTCATATATCGAGCCCCTTCGCACATGTCTTGGGCGAGCTCAGGGAGGACTGATTCCTCAGGTGCTTCCCAGGAGACCAACACAATGAAAATCAGCAACTAGGAATAAAAAAGGCTCGTCCCTTCTCTTGGGATTCTCGGACATTGGCCAAAAACTCGTCACACAAGTATTGGGACCAATTAAAGCAAACCCGTTTCGCGCATTAGCCTACTAACTAAATTACATATGCAAGGACAGTGGTGACCTGGAATTTTCGCATCATCTTGCATGCCAACAACATGGTATCCAACTGTGTACTAGGGTCACTGATGGATTTCATTATGAAACCTTGAGTGTTCCGCTCCACATGGTAGGTTTTGTGCATGTATTCAACAGTCTCCCCCTCATACTTCTTACCAATGCACTGTAGAGGGTCCGACCCTTTCATGGGAAGACCAATGATGTGATGAATGAGCACAGCATCGATGGGGATTCGATCCCAGATCCATAAGAAAACATCATGGATCAAGGCAAGCAACTGACGTACCAGATGGTCCATGATATTGTAGTGGCCGAAATGTGGCATCCTCAATAGGTTTAGAAGCCCAAATCCTGCCACTCCGTGTACCCAGCGCATGGGGACAATCTTCATCCTGTCATCTTCCTGTACTCTTTCCAAATATAACTCGAGCACCAACTCAGGGAAGGCCTCTAAATTGGCCAAGTCATGATCATTGAATTTTACCTCACGAAGCCTGCCATAGGGTTCGCCAATGATGGGGACCTCTCCCGAGGTCAGTGGCATCTACAGGTAGGTGCGCAAGCCATCTAGATTCTTTAGTCTGTGTGTGGAGGGCTTTCAGGGCCGAACAAAGGGTGGCATCCAATTGATTGGTTGGGCTACCTGGGCCTTTTCCTGAGAAGATACAAGTCGCTTTACTAGTTTAGGTGAGCCTGTCGGGGCCACCCCCCGCGGGGATTTCACATTCCGCGGAGAAGTACAGGGCTTCACCCAAACCCACTTCATGGGTTTCCTTGATGCCTGGGCTTTTTATTTTCCTTTCTTCTTTGCTTGGCTTGGCATAGATATAACTTTCACGGCTTCTGGCTTGATTTCTACTACTTCCTCAGATTCTTGTTCCATCGAGGTCACTGGTTCTGAGGCTTCAGCGGGATTAGTGGCTGTTATTTTGGCGTGGAAGATGAACTCCGAGTTGCTACTGTGAGAGGGAGTAGGTTGCTCAGACATGAAAGCGACACAATAGGCATAAAAACTCTTATAGCACAAATTTTTCAAGGACGACATGCCAAGTACAAACTATTCAAGTGATACAGAACCCTTGTCTGATCTATCCTTCTCCTTTTATAGCTTTTTCGATCGACCAACGGTTGGGTAAACCTCACTTGGAACTTACCATCAAGTAAACGGTAAAAAATCTAAAGAAACTGCTTCATTAATTGCCAGTCGGCCGCTTCTTTCAACGGTAACCTTTTCTTTTTACCTGATTTTACTATTCCAATGGCTATTTTTCACGCCTCCTATGCGCCTAGCGCACCCCTGCGATCCCAGTGGACCTCCTGTGTGCCCAGCATACGTTTGTGCGGCCATCACACCTAATACATTCTAAGCTTACTCCTGCGCCTCCGGCACACCCCTCCAGGCTTCCAATTCTGCGGCTGCTTCCTACGCGTACCATGGTAACTGCCATGCTTACCTCCCTTGGTGGGTGTGCCCCACTTCATACAACTACTCTGGCCATATAGTCATTTGATCTGATATAGTTTGAGTCGGCTGCAATTGATATAGCCGGGAAACATATCATCGCACAGGGTGGCTAATCGAATAGCTACGCCATCCATGATTTCTTTCACTGTATAGGGCCCAAGCCAGTGTTGTCGGAACTTCCTCGGGTGTTTTTCAAACTAGATATCATATAACAGGACTATTTCACCCTCCACAAAAGTCTTTTGATGAATATGTCGATCATGCCATGCCTTATCCCATGCCTTCTAGACCTGCTGATGGAAATTAGCAATGAAACGGTCTTCCTCCAAAGCCACAAGTTGTGCTAACCGCTCCTCCAAGATAATAGGCTCCACCATATTCGTAAAGGTTTTGATGCACATACTAGGAACAATGTATTCCATGGGCATAATGGCCTCCTTGCCATAAACCATCCTAAACAGTATTTTCCCTGTCAGCTTCTTACAGGTGGTTGGTAGGCCCAAAGAACAGACGAGATGCATATGTCCCAGTCATTGTAATCGGCATTACAAACCTTAGTTAGTGCGTGCTCCAAGAATTTATTAAAAGCTTCTACAGCGTCGTTCTCCTGTGGGTGATACGAAGTACTTTTCGCATGATGGATCTGGAATTCTTCCGTCAAGGCCTATATTGTTTCATTAACAAAGTGCGTACCTTTTTCGCTCATTAAGATCTTTGGACATCTGAATCTGGTCAGAATATGCTCGAAGATGAAGTGCATAGCGGTATCTGCAATGCAATCCCTCACCACTTGTGCTTTGGCCCACATATGGTTGCATAATCAGTAGCAGTTATATTGTAGCGTGCACCTGTCTTTTTCCCTGGTGGGTTGATAGGCCCTACGAAATCGATGGCCCACTTGTCACATGCCTACAGGGCCATTTGTGGTTGCAGGGGCATTCCATCTCTACGTGAAGGTCTTCCAGTCCATTGGCATGTATCACAGGCATTGCAATAGTCATGAGAGTCGCTATGCAGGGTAGGCCACCATAGTCCAGCTCGTAAGATCTTTTGCGCTGTTGCCTTTACTGCGTAGTGACCTCCTACTACCCTGTCGTGGGCTTCTATCAAGATAGCATGTCGTTCATGCTCCAAATCGTACCTACACAGCACTTCATCAGCTCCCATCTTATAGAGAGGACCTACGATGATGGTAAAATCTACAGCGCGAGTTACTAGCTCTTTCTTCTATTGTATCGAATACTCTACAGGTGTCAGGCCTGTAGTTAGGAACTGAATTATGTAGACAAAGTGTGCATCAACTACTTTGATAGTGAACAGCTATGCATTAGGCAATCCCTCTTCCAAGTTGGTCGGTTCCTCGCCATTCTCAATTCGGGACAAGTGATCCAGCCCAACATTCAACTTTCCTGGCTTGACAATGATTTCAAAGTCGTACTCTTGAAACAGCAGCAACCATTAGCAGATCCCCCCCCCCCCAACACAGGCTTATTCACCAGTTACTTCAAGGCTGATTGATCTGTAATAATTTTGCAGTGTCCTCCTAACAGATAGTGCCGGTACTTCTGTAAGGCATAGACCATAGCCAAGCCCTCCCGCTCCATGGTAGAGTAGTTGTACTCTGCACTAGAGAGTTTCCTACTAGCAAATGCAACTGGATTATCAATGTCTACATCTCTAGGCTATGTAAGGACTGCTCCCAGTGAAATTCTAGATGCATCGACGTGAACATGGAACACCTTCGCCCAATCAAGAAAAATAAGGATAAGCGCAGAGACCATCTTCTCCTTGAGTATCTCGAAGCTCTTCTGACACTCGTCATCCCAAAAAAATGAAACATCCTTTTTAAGCAGTTTTTCCATAGGCACTGTGATCAGCGCGTACCCCTGAATGAACTTTTTGTAGTATCCTGTGTGTCCGAGGGTCGAATGCAGTAGTTTCTCAATTGTAGGTACTACCAAATTTATGATAACTGTAACTTTCGCAGGGTCAACCATCAACCCCTATCGGCAAACTATATGTCCGAGCAAGATTCCGAAGGGTACGCAGAAGAGACAATTCTTGATATTTAGGGAAATCTTGTGCTTTCTATAGGCATCCAACATCATGCGCAGGTTCGAAACATGCTTCTTCACTAAGCCGAAGAAAATCCAATCATCAAAGTAAAACTCCAGAAATTTGTGGATGAACTCTTTGAACACTTTGACTACTACTCGTGAAATTTAGATAGCATGGGCATTCCTGAGTCCAAATGGCATGACCATCTACTGAAAGGATCCCTATTCAGTAGCAAATGTATTTTTGCTGTGATCTTCAGGTGCGATTCTGATCTGATGGTAGCCTGAGAACCTGTCAGTGAATGAGTACGCTTCTTGGCCTCGTACACTATCTAGGATTTCATCTGAGAATGACGTTGGGAAGGGATCATGTACGTAGGCATCATTCAATTTTCACAAGTCCACACATATTCGTATTTCCCCCTTCGTCTTCTTCTCCTGAACCACCATCGAACTTACCCAATCCGACTATTCGACCGGTTTGATGATACCTACGGTAATCATTTTATCGAGTTCTTCCTTAACCTTCTTCTTATACTTAGGATTTAGTTGATAAGGACACTGCTTCACAGGGCGCGCATTTGGTTTTAATGTGATGCGCATAACCCCTAGGTCCCCTGTGATCCCTTTGAGCTCCAAAAACTTTGTCGGGAATAAGTATTGATATTCTGTGAGCAATTCTGCAAACTTGCCTACTGTATCATCATCCCAGTAATCCCCAATTTTAGCCAACTTATGCTTCTCTTCCGTGCCAATGTTGACTTCTCGCAACTTCAAAGGCTTCACAACATCCATGGTTTGTAGGGGAGGTCCCACAACTACATGCTCTCTCTCTGACTTTGGGATAGAGACATTGCGCGGATCCTCATCGCATTCTTCTATGGTTATATCGCAACAATTAGAAATATCCTACATTTTTGTTTCCCATGTCAGTACCCCAAGTGCTGCATATGGAAATGATCCATCAAATATGAATGTATCTATATCATGTATAGCTTTGTTAAGCACCTCTATTCCCCCTGTTAGCCCAAATGTCCCTACAAAGTCATCCTTTAATGTTTCTCAGTGGCAGGTTCGTTGATGTAGCTCCGCATCTATAAGTACCATGCAGTGGGAATTGGTCCCAAGGCATGAATAAACAAGTGAACCCATTCTTCTGTAGTCCGGTCACACCATTTTTCCATCCAAGCGAACAGATGCTCGCGCAAGTCTCCAGGGCCAAGGAATGGTTTTACGCACAAGTGGGCTGGAGGTTCGAATCTCAAGGTTGTCATATCTTGACACTCTTCCCAATCCTGGAATGCCCCCTTATGAGTGTCCCACCACCTCGCAGGTGTTGCGCGCATGGCTAGATTAAGGGCCCATAGCCTTTTCTCTCTCGGAACCTCAACCTCAAATGTTTGAAAAAACTCCTTAATACTACTAGAACCATCAAAGAAGGGAAATTATCTTACCTCTGAGGAGATACATCGAAAGTGCTTTGTGATCCTAAGGCATCGCAGCGCAAATACATCATGTAACCGGTTCTGCCAGTTTTCCATCTCCTTGTCGGAGTTGGAAAAACATTCTTTGTCCTTTTCCAAGAAAGGTACACCATCCGCCGTAGGATTGATCCAATCTTTGTCCCATGCAGTTAACTTGTAGATGTGTTCCACATCCTCTTCTTCATGCACTAGCTCCATATATCGTTCTCCTTCCGTCGGTTCTAATGGTACTATCACCCGCGTACCTTCATTTTCAAACACCATGCTTCTCTTCTTCAAATTGACAATACCTCCCATATCTATGGCCCAGTCCAATCTTAGGAGCGCAGGATAGGGATCCGCGTCTTCGAATGACCTCAAAATCAGCCCGGACCTTAAATCCTGTGATATCTACCATGATCTTTGACAGCCTTCCCAACGGTATGATCTTCTGTTGATTGGCCATGCACAGCTAGATAGTGGACCATTCCAACTGATCCAGGTGGATATTGGTGGCCACTCACCTATTCCACTTGGGCCCCCGCCATTGTCTCTTTCAGTTTTTCAGTTTTGGCATAACTTACTATTTTTAGCATTTTTTCAGGTCCTGAACTTCCGGAGCCGTTTTGAGGCCCAAAACGATGTTTTTTGGGCATCGTGCCTCCAAAAAATATCATTTTTTTCTAGAATGAAATTCGTGGCAAAATTTGTATTCCTCAGATAGAGCTTTCTAATGATGTATCATGTGCGTCAAACGGAGATAGTATGCCAAAGTTACGTCCCTGGGAAGTTGAAACACCAATTTACCCAAACGGGGCCCATAGTTTTGGCACTTCATCTCCATTGTTAGGGTTATCCATTGTTTCTCAATAATAAATAGGCCCTCGAGCCTCATTGTAACTGAGTTCAGAGGCCTGTAGCCGCCACATCTCTTCTCAGAGATAGCTACCAGTGCCCTAGCTAGTTTTATTTCTTTGATATTAATGAAATGAAGTGTTATTTCCACTGCATCTCTGTATTTATGGTTATATGTTTATTCTATTGCATTCCTGCATAAATCTGGATCAGTGGTATCAGAGCAGGCTACTTTTTCTCGATCCTTCTTTGCATGTGTCCAACGAGATCGGGGTATAAGGAGCTAGGGCTTGATCTGGTGGAACCTTTGCAAGATCAGCCTCGCAAACCTCGACGGACGCCCATGGGGGACGAAAAGAAAGATGAGGCAGCAGGAGATCCTATCAAAATATTGCTTGAGGAGGCCCTCGAAAAACAAAGGAACGCGATGATGGATAACTTTGCTCGGATCCTTCAACGGCTGCCCACCGACGGAGCATCTGCATCCAACAGCCACTCTGGAAGTGCGACTCCTTTTAAGGTACAAGTAAATTTTTACATTCCCATATTTGAGGGTCAAATAGACGTAGATGCTGTAGATAGATGGTTGAATCTATTAGAAGGATATTTCTCTGTTCATGACTTTTTAGACCGGGAGAAGATTATTTTTGCACTCCTCAAAGCTACCCCCCATGTTAAGGATTGGTGGGAAACCTACTGTGAGAACAAGGACCAGATAGAACCCTCTCTGTTCTCGGCCGTACCAACTTGGAATTCTTTCCAAGATGCCGTCAAGGAATAGTACTATCCCATGGGGAGCTATGAGGACAAGTACATACAATGGACCACGTTGCGACAACAAAGGGATCAAGATGTGCATGAGCTGACGAATTTGTTCCATACCCTGCGCACAAAGTTGGGTATCAAATATTCAGAGAAACATTTGGTGCTAAAGTATCACAGCTGTCTGCACAGATACATTCAAGAGGAAATGGAGTTCTTCGACATCTCCTCACTTGGTACGGAATACCGGTATGCAGCCAAGATTGAGCAGAAATTCAAACAGAAGAAGCGAGACTTTGGATCTGCGAATCAAAAGCAAGGGAAAGGTGCTTCCAAACTACAGAACAAAGGATAGAGCCAAGGCATGGCGGCTAAAGACAACCCATCCAAGCCACAAGAAAAGAACAACACCGCAAAGCCAAAGAAGGACACGGGAAAGTGGTGTGATTTCCATAAGAGCTCCACTCACAAGACAAGTGATTGTTAGGCCAAGAAGTCGCTAGTGGCCGAGATGAGGGCTTCTGAGTCAGATGCATGCTCTAACTCCAAATCAGAACCTGAAAAGGGGAATGAAAAAGGGAAAAATATTATTGATGCGGAGCCCAATGCCACTGTTGCCACTACAAAGATCCAAAAGGAGGAACTGGAAGATCCAGAGGAGGAGGAACGTCTCTTCCACTCCCAAATGTGGGTAAAGGGCTCCCCTGTATAGTTCATTGTCAACAATGGGAGCCAAAAGAACCTCATTTCAGTAGACGTCGTGAAGCGGTTGGGCTTACCGACCACAGCTCACCCACATCCATACACCATCGGGTGGCTTCACCAAGGATGAGATCTCCGCATCAGCCAGCAGTGCCGCCTTCCCTATAGCATCAAGCCCTTCACGGATGAGGTACTATGTGATGTTGCTCCTATTGATGTTTCTGATGTATTATTAGGACAACCATACTTGTGGAAGCGTCATGCTGTGTATGAGTCTCGACCTCGTGCTGTTATTGTTACTTTGGGAAATAAGTTGTATAAGATACCAGAGGTACCACCTCCTGCGGCTATCTCTTTGGTTACCACAAAACAATGCAGTAAGCTCATTTCCCAAACCAGGAAATTCGTTTTCCTGATGATCCGCCCCCAGGGAAAGAAGGAGACCATGGTCACAACCTCCAGACAGGGCTCCTCTACACGACAACAACAAATGGATAACGTTGTGGAGGAGTATGGGGACATCTTCACCTCACCCACAGGGGTTCCTTTGCACTGTCAGGTCAAGCACCCAATTGATCTGACCCCAGGTGCACCGCTACCCAATGGACCGATCTATCAGTGCTCTGTTCTAGAGAATGATGAAATCAAGAGGCAGATTCAGGAGCTGTTGCAGAAAGGTCACATCAGACCAAGTTCATCGCCCTGTGGGAGCTCGATCGTGTTGGTACAGAAGAAGGATGGGACGTGGAGACTCTGTATTGACTATCGGGCACTGAACAAGATCACTGTCCGGAATAGGTACCCAATCCCACGGATTGATGACCTTCTAGACCAACTCAAAGGTGCAAAATATTTTAGCAAGATTGACCTGAAGTCTGGGTATCACCAGGTACCAATTGAACCCTCTGATGTGTGGAAGACTGCCTTCAAAGCCAAGGAAGGCCTTTTTGAATGGCTATTCACGCCTTTCGGGTTGACGAATGCTCCCGCAACCTTAATGAGGATGATGGACAACATCTTGCAGCCATTCACCAACTCATTTGTAGTGGTGTACTTGGATGACATTCTGATCTTCAGCAAGACTTGGGAAGAGCACCTTCACCACATCCAACAAGTCCTCCAAACACTGCGGCAACACAAGTTGTGTGCCAATTTGGAGAAGTGCACGTTTGGCATGACCCAGGTTAAATATCTGGGATACATTATTGATGAAAGGGGGGTGCATGTGGATCCAGCCAAGATCCAAGTCATTCGGGATTGGCCAGCCCCAGCCACTATAATAGAGCTTCGTAGCTTTCTGGGTCTTGCTAATTTCTACCGTAGATTCGTGTTGGGATTCTCTCATTTTACTTGGCCCTTGAGTCAAGTCACCAAGGGAGGAGCGAGAGAAAAATTATTTTGTTCGAAACCTCAACAGAAGGCATTCACAGAATTGAAAAATTGCCTCTGTTCTGGCCCAGTGCTCACATTACCAGACTTGCAACAACCATTTGAGATCGAGACAGATGCCTCTGACTATGCTATTGGGGCAATTATTACTCAACAGGGACATCCAGTGGCATATCACAGTGAGACATTGTCTGAGACAGTTTGCATGTATCCCACCTATGACAAAGAAATGTATTCCATTGTGCAAGCCTATCGACAATGGAAGCATTACATTTTGGGGAAGGAAACAATCATCCACATAGACCACCGGCCCCTGCAGTTCATACAGACACAAGGGAAGTTGCAGAATGATCGCCATCAGAAGTGGTCCACATATCTGCAACAGTTTCATTTGAACATCAAGTACAAGAAGGGTAGCACCAATAATGTTGCAGACTGCCTCAGCCGACCACCGATCGTGGCGCTCACTACCGTGCTCAACTCTTGTGGGCACGAGACTTCTGATTGGCCGCTTCTCTATGAGAGTGACCCAGAATTCGGCCACACTTACAAGGCACTCTTGGGGGGTAAGCAAGTTCCAAATTTTCACCTCCAAGATGCACTTTTATGTCACCTAGGACACCTTTGTGTTCCTTCAAGCGAGCGTGCCAAGATGATATGGGAAGCACACTACAGTCGAGTCGCTAGGCATTTCGGGGTCGTGAAAACAGTAGCAATACTATAGAAGTATTTCTATTGGCCGAACCTTTGAAAGGATGTCAAGAAGCACATCAGATCCTGCACTGCTTGTGCCATTGCCAAACCGACCATCAAGAAGCAAGGCCTATATACTCCACTACCTACCCCCAGTCGACCTTGGGAATCCATCTCCATGGATTACATGTCGAGCCTGCCTTCTACTAAGAATGGAAATGACTGTGTTTTCGTGGTCGTTGATAGATTCTCGAAGATGGCCATTATGGCGGCCTGTAAGAAGAATATCACAGCAGAAGCCACTGCTAAACTCTTCTTTGAACGAGTGTGGGTGCACTTTGGGATCCCACGGTCTATCATATCAGATCGAGATAGCAGGTTCCTCAGCACATTTTGGTCCAGCCTCTGGTCAATGTTGGACACAAAGCTCACCAAGTCCACAGCTTTCCATCCCCAAACAGATGGCCAGACAAAGATCGTCAACAGAATGATTGTACACATTCTGCGCATGTGCAATTCAAAGCATCCACACACATGGGATGAGAGCCTCCCCTATGTACAACATAGTTATAACAGGGCTCTCCACAGTTCAATTGGCCATAGCCCCTTATAGTTGGGCTTGGGATTCTAGCCACTATGTCCCATTGACGTAGCCATGCCATTTGCAGCTGCTCAGGCCGATTCAGCTCATGTCCAGTCTGAAGTTGACAAAGCAAGTAGCTTCATTGAGCGCATTCAACACATCCGCCAACAGGTTCATGATATATTGGACAGAGCCAATGTGAAGTATAAACGATACCATGATCAACACTAGGGTGCCACACAACTTTCGAGGTGGGCAAAAAATTATGGCTACATTTGCAGAAGGAGCGCCTCATTGGACCCCACCGCAAGCTTCGCCCGCTCTGATACGGGTTGTACACCATCACCAAGGTTGTAGGGAACAATGCCTTCGAGCTCAGTATTCCACCATTCCTTGGTTTGCACCTAGTCTTCAATGTGGATCGCCTTTGTCCTTACTTCCCACCTCTACTGGACACCTCTGACATTGCAGAACGACTCACGCCAACAGAGTTAAACCCAGACTGCATGGAACAGGCCACCACAGATTGTATCATGGACATGAAAATCAAGAACACTTTCCAACAGAAGATCCAACTATATCGGGTTGTCAAAGCTGGCCAACTCCTGCACCAAGGAAAGTGGTTCACCAGGGACCAAGTTCAGCAGAAATTTCCTCATCTCATGGAGGAACTTAATGCAATGGGGACCATTGCTTCCTAAGGGGGGAGGAGTGATCCAGGTGGATATTGGTGGCCACCCACCTATTCCACTTGGCCCCCCACCATTGTCTCTTTCAGTTTTTCATTTTCGGCATAACTTACTATTTTTAGCAGTTTTTCGGGTCCTGAACTTCCGGAGCTGTTTTGAGGCCCTAAACGACGTTTTTTGGGCATCGCGCCTCCATATCATTCCGTTTCGGAATGATATTCATGGCGAAAGTTGTAGTCCTTGGATAGAGCTTTCTAATGATGTATCATGTGCATCAAACGGAGATAGTATGCCAAAGTTACGTCCCTGGGAAGTTGAAACACCAATTTACCCAAACGGGGCCCATATTTTTGGCGCTTCATCTCCTAGGGTTAGGTTTTTGGATGTTTAGGGTTCTCCATTGTTTCTCAATAATAAATAGGCCCTCAAGCCTCATTGTAACTGAGTTCAGAGGCATGTAGCCACCACATCTCTTCTTAGAGATAGCTACCAGCACCCTAGCTAGTTTTATTTCTTTGATATTAATGAAATGAAGTGTTATTTCCGCTGCATCTCTGTATTTATGGTTATATGTTTATTTTGTTGCGTTCCTGCATAAATCCGGATCACCAACTTAGGTTCTCCCATTCGCTACCAAGTTTTCTTATGCAGTACGTTCGCATCTGACCCCAAGTCCAAAATAACCTGATCCATTTCATGATCACCGATTTGTGACATTAGCCACATCTCCCTACTAGTGTGTCTCTTATGTTTGTATAGTTTGTGCACATCCTTAATTTTTTGGGGTGGATTATTTCTTTCTGCGTAGCTATCTATTAGTGCTTGGAGTTTTTCTACGGCCCCCTGGTTGCACAACAACTTCATATACGCCTGCAAAAATGGTTTGACCTCGTCCTCTGCTTTGATGTTTGCGGGAGCTTCAGAAGTAGATGCCTCAGCCCTAGCAAAGTCTTGTCGGGCTGCGACAAAGGTTTCCTTTTACTTTTGTAGGTCCAAACCTTCTTGTTTGATGGCTTATTTTCGGATTAGAGGCTCAACCATAGCTTTCTCCTCAGCTCCCCCGATGGCCATGCCACTGCATGTTCTGAAATTAATGCTTGGTCCTTCATCTCAAGGTTCTTCCTTAACCCTTTGTACATTCTACGTAGGTGTCTATTGCTTTTCTTGCATCTTTACGATCAGAATCAGACAGTCTTCAATCACATGGTCCAGCTGTCTGCAATACCTGCAAGATTTCCTTACAGGGTTATGGCAGTCCCTCACAAATTTTCCTACCTCTCCGCAATTATAGCAGATCAGTTGTCCTCTTCCCCTACCTGCACTTCCACCTCGGCCCCCTCCCCTGCCCCCAGCTAGGGATCCACCTATGCCTGAGGGGGATCTTGAAGAAAAGGGGTCCAATTATACCCTATATAGGTTTCCCCGATCTATCATCAGATGATAAGTTCGACAGTTCTACTTGTCCTGTCCTATTGATCGGAAAAACCTGCACCATTGTTGCTTCAGTTCTAGGACATACGCACCTAGACGGGGGCAATGGTTAGTATCATGTAGGCCGGCTATGCGACAATCATCACACCACAACGCAAGTCTACTTGGTCCTAGGCACAACGAACTGGGTCCCCCTGCCTGTAGGTAGTCTGCCAGCAGTGGGCATTGATCCTTGGTATGCCCAGATACCCTACAACAGATGCACCAAACATCTGGGCTATTTTCTTTCCCTCGATATTTTCGCAGGTTCTAGATCTCCACGTGCATCGCCTCCAAGTGCCCCTGGATTTGTTGTACTCCCAACTGGGTATCATCCTTGGCACAACTTCCAATTTCATAGTGATCTCCAAGGCCTTTTCCTACGATTCAATGGCTTGATGCCCCATTGGTACGCATAGGTGAGGCAGTAACATAGCAATGAACCATTCCTTGTGCTACCTGTCATCATATAGAAATCCTCCTTCTCTGATTACCTTCATTAGCCGTTGGTCAGCTTCCCATATAGACTAAGAGGGTCCTTGCTTGAAATTTTTCAAATCATTCACTATCTGAGAGTAGGACTTAGGCTTCTTGAACTGTTGTTTTAGGGCATCTTTAATATTTTGAATGATTCCATTCGCATGCTAAGTTATATATCCCATATACCAATCCAGGGCCTTTCCTTCAAAGGAAAGGGATAGTTGTGCCCTCTTCACTGCATCGTCGACCACATTTTGCGTAGTCCATACTGATTTTGCAACAAACCAGAACCGATCCATATCTTCATCCCCTACGCCCTTTAAGGTAGGTAGCTTCATGTGCGAAGCCATCTCGTCTTCTGATGGTGTTGGGGGTATGGGTGAGTTCTTACCTCTATGCTGGTTCGAAGGTGGTGCAGCTAGAGGGCTCTACGCAGTCGAATCCCTTACTGGGCTGCAGACAAATATGTCTCCTTCTTGATTAGTTATGTAGTATTTACCACTTCGTGTTGTACCCTCACTCTGATCGGAGCTCATTCACTCTGTATCACTGGACATAATGCTATTTTCGCACAATAGTATCTTAATCAATAATGGTAAGGTTTTCATAAACTTACCCTGGAAACCCTTGAAGAACCTTCGTTCTGCTTCAGAATAGGACACGAATTGATCAATCGCAAATTCTGTCACAAACCCTCCCAACACACTATCCACCAAGTGATCTACCATACGAGTGATGTTATTATTAGTCCTTTCTAGCTGTTGAATCAACTCTAGTTTCCACTGTGTGATCCATTTGTCCTTCCAAAATGTATGGAAATGTACGAGCCTTTCTAACCACTCCTGGAGCTCGGTTGAAAATTTCACAAAGAAAATTTCGTAGTTCTCTGTGAAAATGTACATATTCTTCCACTTCTTTGTTGTCAACTTTGCACTACGATACTCTTTCACCGCAAATTCCTGAACTTGTTCTTCAAACCACTCTTCAACTTCTTTCTTCTCTGGTATCCAATGTTTTATTGGCATTACCCGATCCCTCTCTCAAAATTCTCCTAGTCTTGGCAACGGAACCATTCGTTGGCTCAAGGGGTCTTGACCCAGGTTCATAGATTAAGGTTTTCCAAAAAACACATACACTACTGGCCCTTTCAGCAATGACCTTCTTGCACAGACCAAAGTCTCACCCGAAGCAGTATGGCAGGGTGCTGGAACCAGGTTTCCGCACCCTAAAAGAGATTAGGTAAGTCAAGCAGATCCACGATCGCACCCTATTAGGTTCAAACCAGAAATATCTATTCGCAGGGTTGTTAACAGAATAATCACAATATACAGAGATATTATCATGCACAGATCTAGTTAATAACCTCGCATCCACGTGCATATCAGCAGTTACTAGCACAAATTATCATAATGCATCATCAACAGATTACAGTTATACCATAACACGGACAGATTCGCAGCATAAATGGATAACACAACAATAATTGTAACAGATCCCAATAGTTCACATCAACAGTAATACATCAGATCATATAGCATAGAAATACTTTAACCATATCCGCATATATTAGCATCCAAAACCCAATACAATCTGACACAGCGTGCACACACAGCTAGCATGGTCTGCACACAGTAGGATTGAGGATCTCCGCGCACACATATCGTAGGAGTCCTTACCCAAATGACCCAACAACATATCTAACAATTCATACTTAGCATCCGACTTAATTCTTTCCTACCTTAAGACTCAAAATGTTCATCTATTTATATTGACTTAGCCTACGCTTCTAATGGTCTGCAAAACATGGTTTACGGACTCTTGGTCTACCCTTGATCCGTTACAATGCATTCAGGGCTTTGACCCACCCCAAAACTCCCGCGTTAGAATAATACCAAAATATGAAAAATTGTACAAAATTTGCAGCTTTAGGGGACCCTGTTCCAACACTTTCCTTGCAGAAATTGATTCATCCTTCAATTTTTGGCACTCATCCTCTAGCTCCTTATATTTCTTCCTCATTCCATTTTCAATTTTTCTTCCTTCTTCCAGTTGAGTTTTCAGATATGAAATTTCTTCTTTGAAGGCACACTCCTTTTCATCTAAAATTTGTAGCAACATTCGTTGATCTTTATTGTCAATTGTGAGCCTTTTAATTTATGATTCTAAGGATTTTATCTTGGACTTCTCTTCATATTTTCTAATGATCTTTTTTTCTTGTCCCTTTAGATCAATGTTTGAGTCATCACTGCTATCACTGGCCCTTTCTTCTTGTGATATATTGGTGCTACTATCTTCTTCTCTTGAGGAGACTAGATTTGTCATTGCTATAAGAGTGGAATCATTTGAATTGTTCTCCATTTATGAATTCTGCAATTTTCTTCTGTAATACAAATTTTGCAACCTCTCTAGCATTTCTTTTGCAGTTTCACAATGCTTCACAAACATATTATCAGATTTTGAAATTCCATGCATTATAAACTCTTTAATTTTATCATTAAATTAATCCTTAATTTTTTATTCCATTGATATCAAAATAATTTCATCAAGGGACAGGAAATATGAATCCAATTTCATTATCCAAGTTTCAAATTTACCTTCATGAAGAATTGGGACTCCTTGCCAATCAATTTTCAAAAAATTACAAAATTTCAGTACTTCTCAAATTCACTCTCCAATGATCAAGCTACAATTGAGAGCCCCGCCCCTAATCCCAAATGTTTGAAACTTGATCACCACTGAGAGGGAGGATGTTGAATCAGTAGTGATCACAAAATTTCCTTCACAATATTGGCAATCACGTTAGAAATTTTTTTCCAGATCTACGGAAATATATCTCATAATCCCCCACGACCAATGATCCTTGCTTCATTGACATCCAACTCCTATTGATGGGAAAATCTCCTTCTACCGAATTCTCCGAATCACCGCCTACCTCTTGCTTTCCACGCTCACTTTCACACCATAATCCACGTTTCAATATTTCGGGTTTTGAATCTTCTCAACATGAGCAACCCAACAACACCATCATTTTGCACATAAAATCTGAATTTAAAACTATGCTCGAAGAAGGTTAATTTTTATCTTCTACTCACAATAAGATCTTCTCTCTTACACACCACAAGCTACCAATTCTCTGCCACCTACAACACATAAATTCTAAATTTTCTTTTCAACTCTATCTTTGATTTTTGCATACAACACTTTGATAAAACACTGCTAAACTATGTGAGCGCTTGTTTCAATATCTACTCACTCTCAATGCCCTTCCAATGGAATACTCTCATATTCTCGATGGAACCAAAAAAATGAACTCAAGCCCTTCCTTTATTTGTCATTTTTTTGTGATGGTTAACTCAGTAAATGCTACAGGTGATGGAGTGCTCCACAATTGTTTTCACACACACGAATTTTCTCGGATCCAGCTCCTTGAATTTATCAAGTCACTCTCTCAACTAAATGATGGGTATTTTCAAGTTTAACCAACTTCTAGATGCTCCCTTACCTTTTCAACCATATACTAGAAATTTTTTATCAATAACATCTCCACAATACCAAAATTAGCTAAGATGTGCAAGGAATCTAGAGAAATTATAGCTAAATTCTCAATTGCATGCATAAGAATACCTAATATTGGTTTCAACCACATGGATAAGCATGTCTCCATGAAGTTGGTGCCCTTCAACCACATGCACAAGCTTATATCCATGTGGTTGGGGTAGAGAATGGGAGAATACCAATCAAATCAGCTTGGATCCAACCCAAACTTCTTCTAGAGCTTGACAAGCCTCTGTAGGACCTCTGCAAGCCTTTGGCTGCAACACTTCACCAAGTCACTACCACATCACCGTCATCATCACAAGTCAAAATAGGTTGACTTGGATGCCAGCCAATATATATACTGACACCTAGGCCATCAACCTGCTCCACAACAAATCTTCCATAGTATGCAGCTCCAAAACATGACATGGAGACCCAATTCAAGCAGCCTCCAACATTTGTACAGCTGATTCAAGCACCCTCCAACACTTTTAGATCATGTTTTAACCCTATGTATCATATCATCAACATAAGGATCTAATCCATGACATGGAGACCCAATAAAAAAGGCTCCTAGACTCTAACTCTTGTAGAAACATCATGAATAAAGAGTAACACCTATAGCAGCATCATGAACAAAGAGGACATCATATCTCTACCATGTATTGGTCATGCAACACCTTGGCACAATTGATCATCATGGGAAGTGAAACACACCACCATCCAACTCTATGCAACAACATGATCACAACACATGATATGCTCACACTTCGTATGCAATGCTTGCAAAACACTACTCCATCCTCACATCTCCATGATAGTAGACATGTCATAACCAATGCAGCACATCATCCATGTACAAGCCACCTGCAATCAAACATGCATGTTCTAACCAACTATTTTGCAACCCATGCTACCAGGTTGACATTAATGCCAATCAACAACACATTTGCAACACTGGAACACACATCAATGCCAACATTAGTCTTCTATCATTATTATTTAATAACATTGAGACAAATTTTCAATTTTAAATTGTTTTTGCAACATCAAAATAAAAATAAAAGGGAAGCAGATTACAAGTGGTGGTGGCGGTCCATTAAAACCAATATGATCGATCTAAAAAAGTAAGATATTAATTAAAATTCTTTAATATTTTATTTCTATTATCATAAGAGAACAAGTAGAAGACTTGTTTATTTTTCAATCAATTTTGGTGTATATTCTAATTTTCAATTTTCACTATATTTGAGATTTGACATCTTTATGATAATTTTAATCTATAATAGTAAGCACTTAAATTGTGTCCTTTCATAAGTAAAATATATCAATCTAGTGGTAAGACATAATTGCTCCTTTTTTTTTAAATAAATAAGAATCCCATCCATCAATTTAGTGATACGGTATATTCTTATTTTCCTTCTAAATATAAAGTCAACTTAAAGTCAACTTTGAGTTGGTTTTGTATTAGTATTTTTAGAGTAAATTCCAAACAATATAAAATATACATCTTTCTAGCAAATTCATCAACTATGTGCATTTCATTTTCTCCTTTGTTCCCTAAAACTATCAAAGAAACTAATTCTATTTTTCTCGTCTCCCATTAAGAAACTATCAAAGAAACTAATTCTATTTTTCTTGTCTCCCACTAAGAGTTTTATTGGTGAGTATCAAGTCTCATAAAATTATCTTATATTACATGTTCATATTAAAAACCTCAACGGGACTATTCCAAATTCAATAAATATAGTATTCCTTTTGATTGTACTTTGTGGCATGTAAACTTTGTATTTTATCTTCTCTGTTTTATATTTTGTATATCTGTAATTGGAAATTAGTTGAAAGAAAACACACAAGCATCACTTATATTTTATATATCCTATTAATAAGTAATTGGAAATTGGTCGAAAGAAAACACACAAGCACCACTTGACCACATAGAGCTAACCATTTAGGAGCATTGAAACCTAATATTCAATCTAACATAGAAGAAAGAGACTTAGAAGAATTAAATGGAGGTAAAATTGTCATTGCTAGACAACAACATTGTGACTCCTTAACCAGTGATGGAAAATATTTGTGTTTATTATTTAATATTTTTTTAATTGTTTATGGGGATGAGATTTATCTTTAACTCCCAATATCGATACCAATACTTTTATATTGGTTGTTTAATTAATATATAGGGTTAGAAACTATTAATACAAATGTGTCGAAAGATCTATATATATATAGAACATAAGTTTATCTCTCTATAATTAACCTTGAGCAATGTAGCTATAGTGGGCTCTATTCTTGTTAATGTAAATCCTTTCAAAGTTGCTCCCATGTTATTTACAATTAAAAAAAACATTGTAAAGCGAAATTATCACTCTGATAATGTGTCCTAAAATTTTACTTTGTCACGTAATAATATTGACAAAAATAGAGCAATGAGCTATGCAGTGTTAATGTCTTGCACAATAAATCAAGAACCAATAGGTAGTTTGACCTCAGACTGGACTCATTATTTTCGCTGATACATTTTATCGTTTATTCGCTTCATTGCCCCATGTAACTGGGCTGTCTTGTTCGTGCCCGAACTCTTTTACGAGAGAAACACATAGAGGTTCATTTAAGAAAATGTTGAATAGTTTTTAGTTCAGAGTGGTGGTTTGTTATTTTATGAAAAAAATAAGTCTGAGATCCAGACTCCAATTTCTAGTGGTCTTAAACATTTCTAGTGGTCTTAAACATCCAGAGTTATTTATGTTAATAGACTTTTACTTGCAAAAAAACCAACATTGTAAAATCTACACAGCACACAAAGAAACTTATTATAAATCAAATTGAAGACTGGCAGCCGCATCAATCGAGTCTTCTAAGTTTTTATTCAAAAAATTTCAGATCATTCATAAAAATCGTAAAAATTGAATAATATTAAATCCCAAAGAAATTAATCTTTATTTTTATTTTTTTTTCAATAAAATATAAAGTCTCCTCCATGTCAGTTTTGACTTCTACAATGCTCAACCAATTTCGATTTGAATTTTACATTGTTAAAGCAATTTTGATTTCCCTCTCAATGATTAATACATGAAAAGTTGACATGTATCTTTGGCTTGTATTGCTGGTTTTTACAAACAGACCAATGTTATAAAATCCCTCCATATAAAAATGGATTTCAAATTCCAAACTTTTCAATCATTGAGCAACCTAGGAAAACTTAGGTAATACATGGTTCTAATTTTATTTCCCTTCATAAATAATTTGAAACTTTTTTCAAAACAATATAATATATATGGATTTTCTGAATTTTATCTAGATTAGAATAAAGTTGTTGCAAATATTGCTTTTAATTGTAGAATTATTTAATTTATATTTTAGAATTGTTTTATAATTTAGTATGATGGACATGTTATAGTATTTGTAAATGAGTGTAAATATTTAAATGTCTACTTAAAATAGGAGAGATGTTGTGATTTTTTTGTTTTTTTTTTTTTTTTTTAACTAAAGGAATTGCCAATTCATGTAACACGCAGTCAATTCCAAATGCTACCACTATAACCCCTTTAGCACATGTGAATCGAGGGATTTAACCACAAACCTCCTCGTACATCACACTTCAATCTTCATAGTCATTGCCAATTAAATTGCCCCAAAAAACTAGATGTTGTTGAAAGTAATAAATAAATAATCATAATATTAACCTAATTAAAAAAATAATTTAATTTATCATTTCTTAATTTTACTTTTATTAATAAAATTACAAACAATTTTTCCATTAAAAAATATATATATATGGTTTAAAATGATATTTCAAAACATGTAATTAATAAATATATAAAAACTTAATAAATTTAAATAATAAATATAGAAATGTGAAATATTTGTTGTGTCCAAAGGCCCTCTATAGCTTAGTATAGGAGATGCTTAGGCATAATATAATGTGTATCAATAATTTTTAATGTTAATTTCATATGGTTTAATTAATAATCAAATTAGAAATATATAAATGTAAAATGAAAAATTAAAAATGCGATGTTAATGTAAAATATCAGTTGAGATTCATCTTAACTTTGGATCTACCAAGAGTCGAGAAGGGTCAAATCTCTTGAGATGCAAACCTTTTTTAGAGTGAAAATGATTTGACCTCTCTCGGTGCTTGGTAGATCTGGATATACCAAGAGTCGAGAAGGGTCAAATCTCTTGAGATGCAAACCTCTTTTAGAGTGAAAAGAGATTTGATCTCTCTCGGTGCTTGGTAGATCCAAAGTTAAGATGGATCTAGGATAATTTAATTATAAAAGTTATGATGTTAATGGGAAAATGATCTCACAAATATAATGTTTAAGGTTTATAAATGGGTATCTCCACGTTTCTACACATTATATAGCAACCCATTCATTTAATTATGTGAATTAGGTGAGATTCTATTACCAATGTGCAAATGATAGTGTTAATTATGTGGATAGCCATGTCTATTTTAAAATAGAGCTTCTAGAATTTTAATTTAATTATCAATAATTTTTGGGTTAATAATAGAGATTTAACCTCCACAAAATATTTTAGAATATTCTTAATAGTAATCACATATAATTTTTTTTGTAAGATTTTTTTTATTTACGAGTCAAAATTACATCCATAGCTTGAGAGAATGTTATTTGCCTCACTCCTACTGGATTTGTTGGCCAGTAAAAAAAATTCAAAAATGTTAGCTCTCAGCCATAGCGAGGTAGCTATCCAAAAACTAATGGGGATACAATACCAAGAAACTAACAAAATTAAAATACAACAGATTTTAACATTAACACAATGCAAACCAATTAATTCAAAATAAATATTATAATGTTTGGAAAAAAATTGTCTTATTTATAAGGTTAAGTCTTCTTCTTTATAAAAACCATCTTAAATAGTATAAATGATGAAATAACACATGCACCATATCACTCTATGTTCTTATCACCCCCATTATCTTCCATCTCGCTTGGCATGATAACACTATTGTTCTCAAAAATATATTTTTTATCTAGGGTCATGTCTCAATACGAACCACCAATCCCTATCCAACACATCTGGGTAAAAACACACATGGTTGTAGTTTTTGGGGAAAACATAAGGCTCCTTAGCTTCATCCCACATCTTTCTAGAGTTGATATATATCAGCCTACTATCATGATTTCCTTTAAATTATTCTGATAAAAGGTGTCCCACCACTTGCACCTAAAAATAACACATTGGAAGGAAGAGAAGTCCACTTCAATGATCTCTTGTATCTTTCTAACGTAACCTAATGTCCCTCGTACTAGGTTTTGATCACGATGGATAGCTTGACTAGATTGATCGAACTCGACTTCCACTCCACAGTCTCGTGTCATGTGTCCATCATCAGCATTTTCTATGTGAAAATGGTGTCCATATGCCCACATAGATGGGAACAAATGCACCTATAAAAAAGTTAAAAAATCATAGTGTCATGTGTCTAATAACCCAACTGTTAAAATATAAAATATAGATGTTACATTCTAAAGGTGCATTATTAGGTTTAAAATGTACATAAATAAATTATTACCAAGTTTTTGCACCCAATCTCTATGTTTAGCGCATCTTCTTCAACACGTGGGTAACGACTGGTTTTACCGTATTTCTCTCTGACTTGGTCAGCAACCCAACTATTTGGGTATATCATTGGAATATTTTCATTTAAATGATCAGGATAAGGCACACTTCTACCACACAACTGTCTGAATTCTTTCCTATCACTATCCCATTTCATCCTCTTTTGTTCGTAAAATGTGACCCACGGTTGTCACTTTGGAATTGTAAAGAACGAATTTATTGATTTCTTCAACTTCTTCATTTGTTGATGAAATCAAACTAACATATAGTACATATAAGATCAAAATATGCATTATATCGAAGTTCAACGTGAATATTTACTTTGTCTAAATTTGACAAATTGTAAGTCGCTTACTCTTTATCAAGTGCATTTTTCCATTCATTTGGAGAATCTCTTGTTCTCTTTTGTCTTCATCCCTTTCATTGTCCCAAATCACCGCACTAGGTGTGTTGTCGATCTACTTGATGTACTCACTGACATAATAGAAAGACTCATACGATATGTACCCTTTACCATAGACCCCTCAGATTTTTCCCTTTGTCGAACAAAACCTTTAAATTTCTTCATGTACCTCTCTAAGAAAAACATCCAACGACAAGAAACCACCCGAATCAGTTCAACCTCATCTTCTAGGTGGATTAGAAGATGAACCTACAAGTCCTTGAAACTCGTAGGTAGTTCCTTCTCAAACATACAAACAATCTCAACTATCTCTGGATGCAACCATGGAATGTTAGCCACATGAATCTCCTTTGATGTGATCGACCGCAAAAATGCAGATAATTTAGATATGGCACGTCCTAGGTCTTGGGGGAAATCATGTTTCATATACCCAGGCATGAACAAAGGATAATGACACTGCAAAGTTATAAACACATGCATACAAAATTAGTTATGTTTTATGATCCCATGGGATAAAATTGTTAATATAAAAAAAATAAAATCATGCTTTTGACATTATACGTACTCTTAGAAGATTGAAATGATCATGTGATTTAAACCCTGAAAAATGGTCTTCCATGGTGAAGCAGCGTCATAGTGAAGACCCATATGAAGATGGCACCCTCACACCCATTATAACTCCCTTTTCCAAAGAAAGATCATATTTTTTTTAAATCCATGGGACAACACCTTCTTTGAAAGACCAATTAAAGGGACCAACCTCTCATGTACTTTCTAATTTTCTTGGCCAATGTTTCTTTTTATTTTTGAAGTAATAAGATCTTTTCTAATATTCAATGTGTCACCTTTTTTTCGATGATATGTGCCTCCATAAATAACATGAAACATTTTTAAATATATTCATGGGATATAGTGGGTAATATTAAGATGCTCCCAATATGAGAGGTTATAAAAGATATATTTCATTTTCATCTCAATGGGAAATTTCTCAAAATAGGTGTCGAAGAATTTTGGATCATCGAACATAGGCTCCCCATTTGAATCAAACATTTCTATGAACTCCTTCTCCTTCTCTCTCTCATATTCTCTAATCCATTCAGCTGGTGTCATTATTGCAGGCCTTTTGGTTCTCTCTTGTTTACCATTGAAAGTGGATGTTGCTCTTCTGTAAGGGTGTTCTTTTGGGAGGAATACCCTAGATCAGTCATACACTGGCTTTCGTAGGTCATTGGACCATCTAGATTTCAGAGAAGTCCACAACATTTACATCCAGAATACCCTTTTGTTACAAGACCTACGAAATTATTGTATACAATATGCATGACATGTTAAAGAATATGATGAAGATCAGAACAATTACAACGAATTGAATTAATATGCAAAATAATATTATTGCGTATATGAACAAACCAATAAATATGTAATTTACCGAAGCAAGCTCCTAAGCCTGGATAATCATGTGTGGTGTAAGCACATATGCCATACAACATAAAACACCTCTCTGTTGTGATGGGTCTTGATACATCGTATACATTTATCCCATCCCACAATTTCTTCAATTCGTCTACCAGTGGTTGTAAGTAGACATCCATATTCTTCACTTGTCTTATACCAGGGACTATGAGAGCTACATAAGATGTACATTCTTCACTGACAACCATGGGGGATATCCTTATTGATCACTACTATAGTCAAAACATAATATTTGGTGTTCTGGAGGGAATATGGGTTGACGCCATCCATGGCTATGCTGAGTCATAGACTTCGTACTTCATCCTTGAATTTTTCAGGCCATGTATCCTCTATATGCTTTATGTCTATTGAATCTATTGGGATTCGAATAACTCCCTACTCACTTCTATGTGAGGCATGCCATCCCTGCAACATAGCTAATTCTTTGCAACAAAAGAGCCTTTGAATCCTTGGGATTATAGGCATGTGACTCAATATCTTAAGAGGAGGACCACGTGATTTACCCTTCTTTTTTTATTTATCGTACATGTCATGCCTGCATTTAGGACATATCTATTTACCTACATATTCTCCTATATATAGAATACAATCATTTGGACATGAATGATATGATATGTACTCAACACCCAACATTTTCAACAATTTCTCTGCCTCTTCGCAGCTACCGGGCAAGACATTATCACTCGGAAGAACCTTATCTTTGAATAACCTGTAGTTGGTGGACAATATCAAATATACAATTCCAATAATTATTAACGTTCATAAAATTGACCATTTGTAATGTTGATTGTGTGACAATATTTCTCAAAATATAAGGGAATTGATGGTCAATTACCTCAAAATTTCTGAGAAACATGCATTCTACAAGCCAAAATTTGCTTTCAATTTGTATAGTAACATCATTGTCCCCAACTGGGTAGACTTTGACTGACCGCTAGGTCCAAAGAGAGGTGTGGTGGAAGTAAATTTAACGCTTTCGAAAAAGGTATCATCGATATGAGCATCATCCCCTAGCTAATCATCGTTCTGGAATACATCTAACAACATTGTCTCCATGGAAGTCGTATCCCTTGAGTAATCATCCATACCAACCTCTATTTGATTGCCTCCATTTCCAGTTTGTGAAGAATTATTATTGACGTATTTATTCCTAATTAGTGAATCTAGACAGTGGGAATTGAATAGGTGATTGATTCAACCATTCTTGGTATCGTTTCTCTCTGATTTTTTCTCTTAATTCAGCCTTCTCTTGATTTCACATTGTCGTGGGGTACAACGGAAGATGGTAGGTAGGTTTCTCATCATCACTAGAATTCTAATAATTTCAAAAAATATATTTGAACATGATTAGTACAATATCGATGATATCAATTAGTAAGCACGTCAATGCATGATTAATTAGTTTGATGTTGAAATAATTACATTATACCAATTAAATATTATCATCATTGTCCCAATATTGTGGCTAGAAGATGGCACGTTACAATTGGCAACGTGAAGCGATTGTCGATTTTCATCTACCAACCGCACCTTGCAATATGTTGCTCGTGATAATAGCTTTCGACGTTTTGGAACTATTTGAATATTTTGTGCATCTGAACTCAATTTTGAATCTGCATGAACCTAAAAATTTGTATACATTAATTTTATTCAGATTGACATGGATAAAATAAATAAATTCAAATAGATAATGAAAATATAAATAAAATCTGAAGTAATTACGTCTGGAGATGGATAAGGAGAACTCTACAATGGACTTTGAGAAATATTATGGAACGAGCTGGATTTTGAAGAATGATCCATTTTATATAATTATGAGATTTTCTCCCTGCATTTGAGAAAAATTAATAATAAATTTTGGTGTACATACCTTAAAGTAATTTCGGTGCATTAAAAAGAGAGTTATTGTTATCGGTGCTAATGCACTATTAAATGCACCTGTGTGGTTTTATTACTAGACGCACCGGTGCGGTTAGTTAACAAATGCACTGAATATCGGGAAAAAAAATGTGATTTTATTTTTTGAAGTGAAAAAAAACAATAAAATAAAAAATGAGCGGAAAAATATTTTCAAAAATATAATTTCATAAAAATTCTTTAAATAGGAAAAGCTATTCATTATTTCATTATTTTTTCCAAAATTTTCAGGGAGGGATTTGTTGAAGAGACATACCTGTAGCAAGAGAGCATTGTGGAGCAGAAAAATACTTTCAAGAAACATTATTCAGAGAATCATAATTTGAAACATCTAGTGATTCACACAAAAACCCTCTAGTATAGTAAAAATGTTAAATTTTACTGTAATAATTGTTTTTTTCTTATAGTTTATGTTTTTTTTTTTTTTTTTCTAAATTAGTCTAATTCTATTTATGAAAATATAGTGGTACAAAACTGCCCCAGTTCATCTGAACTAGCCTGAAACTGGGCTTGAAAAACAAGCAGAAGTCTGATACTGAGCTGCCCATGTAGGGAAACCAGCTCTATAATAGCCATCTCACCGCCCTTGTATAGGGAAACCGGTGTATCAGTAATAATTGTTATGAAACAGTGATAGAAAGCTAGGACTACTAGTGACAACAACCAGTAAGCTGTAATATGTTGTATAAAACCAGCATCACTAACAAAATAGAGAGGTTTTAGGACCATACTGCGCCAAATCATTGCTGCTTCAGTTGGAGTGGGCAGGAGATGGTTGTTCCTCCACTATTGGGCAGCTAAACTTTTCATCAGGATCCTCCGCTTCAGTGTTTCTGTTGGAGTCTTCTGCATCTTGATCAGCTTCAGCGTTCACCTGCATAGAAGAGAGGCCAGAAGGGGGGTTGGCTAAGCCAACGGGTTCAGGTGGGCTCGCAAGGGGCGGAGAAGCTGAAGTGGAACGATGGTCGACAGTAGTGGGAAGAGGATTGAGAGGAACAGGAGCGGAAGCAGGCCAAGCTGGAGTGCTGTGGATGGCATCCTCACGCAGGGTTATTGTGATGTAAGCTGTAATGGAAGGGCGATTGAAGACACTGTCAAACCTCAATTCCGCCCTTTGCGTGGTCTGGCGTATGGAGTGACTGCTAGCGGGCTGAGAGGCAGGGGTGGAGAGGCGAGAGGCGGCTTCAGGCGGAAAGGAGGGCGGGGGCCTACCATGTTCAGAAACGAAGGTAAAATCAGAGAACGATCTGCTGGAAGATGGGTGTTCCCCAGCCGAGCCTCCTCGAGCGCTGCCTCGACGGGCAGTCATACGTTGCCTGAGTCGAGGCATGGCTAAATCCAGAGGAGCTGTGTCAAGTGACTCGAGAGTCTGGAGAGGAACGGCAACGGTATGAGAATCAGGAACAGGCTGAGACACTGCGGGATTGTGAAATGGAGCAACTGAATTGCCTGAAATTTGCTGAGGGACTGCAGAAGCACCAGGGCAA